>JANJGK010000011.1:2400000-3117500 GCA_039081455.1 Macrobrachium rosenbergii | reverse complement strand
AACAAAGGGTACTGCAAATGTCTTCATTGTATATACAACAAAGGGTGTTGCAAGTGTTTTCACTGTATATAAAACAAAGGGTACTGCTAGTGTCTTTGCTCTTTATGATATACAACAAAGGGTGCTGCAAGTGTCTTCAGTGTATATACAACAAAGAATACTGCAATTGTCTTCATTATATATACAATAAAGGGGACTACAAGGTTCTTCTTTGTATATGCAATAAAGGGTATTACAAGTTTCTTCATTGTATATACAACAAAAGGGTACTGCAAATGTCTTCATTTTATATACAACAAAGAGTACTGCTAGTGTGTTCATTATAAATACAACAAAGGGTACTGCAAGAGTATTTATTGAATGTACATTAAAGGTTACTGTAAGTTTCTTCATTTTATATACAACAAAGGGTACTACAATTGTCTTAATTGTATATACAACAAAGGGTAGTGCAAGCTTCTTCATTGTTTATACAAAAAAGGGTAGTGAAAGTCAATTTTCTATATATCCAACAATGGGTGCTACAAGAGTCTTCATTGTATATACAACAAATGGTAATTTAATTATCTTCATTGTATATACACTAAAGGGTAGAGCAACTTTTTTCAATGTATATACAACAAAAGGGAACTACAAGTGTCTTCATTATATATACAACAAAAGGGTAGTGCAAGTGTCTTCATTGTCAATAAAACAAAGGGTACTGCAAGTGTCTTCATTGTATATACATCATAGGGTACTGTAGGTTTCTTAATTTTATATACAACAAAGGGTACTGCAAGGGTCTTCATTGTATATATAACAAAGGTTAGTGCAAGTTTCTCCATTGTATATAAAACCAAGGGTGGTGCAATTGTCTTCACACTATATACAACAAAGGGTGCTGCAAGTGTCTTCATTGTATATACAACAAAGGGTAGTGCAAGTATCCTAATTGTATATACAATAAATGGTGCTGCAAGTTTCTTCACTGTTTATACAACAAAGGGTGCTACAAGTGTATTTATTGTATATACAAAAAGGGAACTGAAAGTGTCTTCACTGTATATACAACAAAGGTTACTGGTAGTGTCTTCATTGTATATACATCAAAAGGTACTGCAAGTATCTTCAAAGGGTACTGCAATTGTCTTCATTGTATATACAACAAAAGGGTACTGCAAGTGTCTTCATTGTATATACAACAAAGGGTACTGCAAGTGTCTTCACTGTATATACAAGAAAAGGGTACTGCAGGTGTCTATGCTGTATATTCAACAAATGGTACTGCAAGTGTCTTCACTGTATGTACAACAAAGGGTACTGCAAGTTCCTTCATTGCATATACAACAAAGGGTACTGCAAGTTTCTTTATTGTATATACAACAAAGGGTACAGCAAGTGTCTTCATTGTATATACAATATAGGGTACTGCAAATATCTTCATAGTATATTTCACAGAGGGTGCTGCAAGTGTCTACATTGTAAATAAAACAAAGGATATTGCAAGTGTCTTCACTCTATATACAACAAAGGGTACTGAAAGTGTCTTCATTGTACATATAAAAAAGGGTACTGCAAGGGTTTTTAATGTATATACAACATAGGGTAGTGCATGATTCTTCATTGTATATACAGCAAAAGGGTACTGTGAGTACCTTCATTGTATATACAACAAAGGGTAGTGCAAGTGTCTTCATTGTAAATACAACAAAGGGTACTGCACGTGCTTCCTTGTATATACATCAAAGGGTACATTAAGTTTGTTCATTGGGTATACAACAAAGGGTACTGCAAGTGTCTCCACTCTATATAAAACAAAGGGTACTGCAAGTGTCTTTGCTGTATATTCAATGAAGGGTGCTGCAAGTGTCTTCAGTATATATACAACAAAGAGTACTGCAAAAGTCTTCATTGTATATACAACAAAGGGTACTGCAAGGGTGTTCATTGTATATACAATAAAGGGCAGTGCAAGTTTCTTCATTATATATAAAACAACAGGCCACTGCAAGTCTCTTCATTGTATATATAACTAAGTGTAGTGCAAATGTCTTCAGTGTAAATACAACAAAGGGTTCAGCATGTGTTTTCATTGTATATACATTAAAGGGTACTGTAAGTTTCTTCATTGTATATACAACAAAGGGTACTTTAAGTGTCTTCATTTTATATACAAGAAAGGGTACTGCAGGTCTCTTCAATATATAAAAAACTAAGGGTAGTGCAAGTGTCTTCATTGTAAATACAATAAAGAGTTCCTCACATGTCTTCATTGTATATACATAAAAGGGTACTGTAGGTTTCTTCATTGTACATACAACAAAGGGTGCTGCAAGTGTCTTTATTGTAAATACAACAGAGGGTAGTGCAAGTTTCTTCATTTTATATACATCAAAGGGTACTGTAAGTTTCTTCATTGTATATACAACATAGGGTACTACATGTGTCTTCATTATATATACAACAAAGTGCAGTGCAAGTTTCTTCATTGTATATACTACAAAAGAGTACTGCAAGTCTCTTCATTGTAATACAATAAAGGTTAGTACAAGTGTCTTCATTGTAAATACAACAAAGGATTCTGCACGCATCTTCATTGTATATACATTAAACGGTACTGTAGTTTTCTTCATTGTATATACAGCAAAGGTTACTGCAAGTGTTTTCATTGTATATACAAGAAAAGGTAGTTCATGTCTCTTCATTGTACATACAACAAAAGGGTACTGCAAGTGTCTTCATTGTATATACAACAAAGGGTAGTGCAAGTGTCTTAATTGTAAATGTAACAGAGTTTAGTGCAAGTTTCTTAATTGTATATACATCAAAAGGTACTGTAAGTTTCTTCATTGTATATACAACAAAGGGTACTGCAAGTGTCTTTGTTGTATATACAACAAAGGGTACTGTAAATGTGTTAATTGTATATACAACAAAGGGTAGTGCAAATGTCTTCATTGTTTATACAAAAAGGGGTGCTGCAAGTGTCTTCACTGTATATTAAACAAAAGGTACTGCAAGTGTCTTTGCTGTATATACAACAAAGGGTGCTGCAAGTGTCTCTAGTGTATATACAACAAAGAGTACTGCAAGTGTCTTCATTTTATATACAACAAAGGGTACTGCAAGGGTCTTCATTGTATATACAACAAAGGGTAGTGCAAGTGTCTGCCTTGTATATACAACAAAAGGGTACAGCAAGGGTCTTCATTGTATATACAACAAAGGGTAGTGCAAGTGTCTTCATTGTAAATACAAAAAAGGGTACTGCAAGTGTCTGCATTGTATATACATCAAAGGGTACAGTAAGTTTCTTTATTTTATATACAACAAAGGGTACTGCAAGGGTCTGTATTGTATATACAAAAAAAGGGTTGTGCAAGCTTCTTCATTGTTCATACAACAAAGGGTAGTGCAAGTGTCTTCACTGTATATTTAACAAAGGGTGCTGCATGTGTCTTCATAATATATTTAACAAAGGGTAGTGCAAGTTTCTTCATTGTATATACAACAAAAGGGCTGTGCAAGTCTCTTCATTGTATATGCAGCAATGGGTAGTGCAAGTGTCTTCATTGTAAATACAACAAAGGGTACTGTAAGTGTCTTCATTGTATATACATCAAAGGGTACTGTAAGTTTCTTAATTTTATATACAAGAAAGGGTACTGCAAGGGTCTTTATAGTGTATACAACAAATGGTAGTGCAAGTCTCTTCATTGTATATACAACAAAAGAGTAGTGCAAGTGTGTTCATTGTATATACAACAAAGAGTAGTGCAAGTGTCTTCATTGTAAAAACAACAGAGGGTAGTGCAATTTTCTTCATTGTGTATACACCAAAGGGTAGTGCAAGCTGTTTCGTTGTATATACAACAAAAGGTACTGCAAATGTCTTCGTTGTATATACAACAAAGGGTGCTGCAAGTGTCTTCACTGTATAAAAAACAAAGGTACTGCAAGTGTCTTCGCAGTATATACAACAAAGGGGCTGAGAGAGTTTTCACTGCATATACAACAAAGAGTACTGCAAGTGTCATCATTGTTTATACAACAAAAGGTACTGCAAGGGTCTTCATTGTATATACAATTAAGGGTATTGCAAGTGTCTACATTGTATATTCCATAAAATGGTACTGCAAGTACCTTCATTGTATATACATCAAAGGGTACTGCAAGGGTCTTCATTGTATATACTAGAAGGGGTAATGTAAGTTTCTTCATTGTATATAAAACAGAGGGTAGTGCACGTGTCTTCACTGTATATACAACAAAGGGTACTACAAGTGTCTTCATTTTATATACAACAAAAGATACTGCAAGGGTCTTCTTTGTATATACATCAAAGGGTACTGCAAGTGTCTTCATTGTATATACAACAAAGGGTACTGCATATGTCTTCGTTGTATATACAACAAAGGGTACTACAAGTGTCTTCATTGTATGTACAACAAAAGGGTACTGCGAGGGTCTTCATTGTATATATAACAAAAGGGTATTGCAAGGGTCTTCATTGTATATAAAGCAAAAGGGTATTGCAAGAGTTTTCATTGTGTATGCAACAAAAGGGCACTGCAAGTGTCTTCATTGCATATACAACAAAGGGTACTGCAAGGATCTTCATTGAATATACAACATAGGGTAGTGCAAGTTTCTGCATTGTATATAAAACAAATAGGTACTGGAAGTGTATTCATTGTGAATACAACAAAGGGTAGTGCGAGTGTCTTCATTATATATATAACAAAGGGTACTGGAAGTGTTTGCATTGTATATACATCAAAGGGGACTGCAAGGGTCTTCTTTGTATATGCAATAAAGGGTAGTTTAAGTTTCTTCAATGTATATACAACAAAAGGGTACTGCCAATGTCTTCATTGTATATACAACATAGGATAGTGCTAATGACTTCATTGTAAATACAACAAAGGGTACTGCAAGTGTATTTATTGAATGTATATCAAATGTTACTGTAAGTTTCTTCATTTTATATACAACAAAGGGTACTGCAAGGGTCTTCATTATATACAACAAGGGGTAGTGCAAGTTTCTTCTTTGTTTATACAAAAAAGGGAAGCGCAAGTCAATTCACTGTATATCCAACAAAGAGTGCTGCAAGTGTCTTCATTGTATATACAAAAAAGAGTTGTGTAAATATCTTCATTGTATATACAATAAGGGTACTGCAACTTTCTTCATTATATATACAACAAATTGTAACTGCAAATGTCTTCATTACATATACAACAAAGGGTAGTGCAAGTTTCTTCACTGTATATATTTCAAAGGGGTAGTGCAAGTGTCTTCAGTGTAAATACTACAAAGGGTACGGCAAGTGTCTTCATTGTATATACACTAAATGTTATTGCAAGTTTCTTCATTGTATAGAAACAAGGGTAGTGCAATTGTCTTCACTGCATATAAAACAAAGGGTGCTGCAATTTTCCTCATTGTATATAAAACAAAGAGTAGTGCAAGTATCCTAATTGTATATACAACAAAGGGTGCTGCAAGTTTCTTCGCTGTTTATACAAAAAAGGGTGCTGCAAGTGTATTCATTGTATATACGAAAAGGAAACTGCAAGTGTCTTCACTGTATATACAACAAAGGTTACTGGTAGTGTCCTCATTGTATATACAACAAAGGGTACTGCAAGTGTCTTCAATGATTTACAACAAAAGGGTACTGCAAGTGTCTTCACTGTATATACAACAAAAGGTACTGCAAGTGTCTTCATTGTGTATACAACAAAGGGTACTGCAAGTGTCTTTATTGTATATACAACAAAAGGGTACTACAAGGGTCGTCATTGTATATACAACAAAAATATACTGCAATTGTCT
Source organism: Macrobrachium rosenbergii (assembly GCA_039081455.1). Lineage (NCBI taxonomy): Eukaryota > Metazoa > Arthropoda > Malacostraca > Decapoda > Palaemonidae > Macrobrachium > Macrobrachium rosenbergii. Next base: position 3,111,677 of record JANJGK010000011.1, on the reverse strand, counting down.
TCATTGTATATACAACAAAAGGGCACTACAAGTGTCTTCATTGAATATACAACAAAGGGTACTACAAGTGTCAACACTGTATATACAAGAAAAGGGTACTGCAGGTGTCTACGCTGTATATACAACAAATGGTACTGTAAGTGTCTTCACTGTATGTACAACAAAGGGTACTGCAAGTTTCCTCATTGCATATACAACAAAGGGTAGTGTAAGTTTATTCATTGTATATACAACAAAAGGTACAGCAAGTGTCTTCATTGTATATACAACAAAGTGTACTGCAAATGTCTTTGTAGTATATACAAGAGAGGGTGCTACAAGTGTCTTCATTGTATATAAAACTAAGGGTACTGCAAGTGTCTTCACTCTATATACAACAAAGAGTACTGCAAGTGTCTTCATTGTATATACAATAAAGGTTACTGCAAGGGTTTTTAATGTATATACGACATAGGGTAGTGCAAGTTTCTTCATTGTATATACAACAAAAGGTACTGCAAGTATCTTCATTGTATATACAACAAAGGGTAGTGCAACTGTCTTCAGTGTAAATACAAGAAAGGGTACTGCAAGTCTCTTCATTGTATAAAAAACTAAGGTAGTGCAAGTGTCTTCATTGTAAATACAACAAAGAGTTCAGTAAATGTCTTCATTGTATATACATCAAAGGTTACTGTAGGTTTCTTCATTGTACATACAACAAAGGGTGCTGCAAGTGTCTTTATTGTAAATACAACAGAGGGTAGTGCAAGTTTCTTCATTGTATATACATCAAAGGGTACTGTAAGTTTCTTCATTGAATATACAATATAGTGTACTACAAGTATCTGCATTGTATTTACAACAAAGTGAGACGCAAGTTTCTTCATTGTATATACAACAAAAGGGAACTGCAAGTCTCTTCATTGTATATACAATAAAGGGTAGTGCAAATTTCTTCATTGTAAATACAACAAAGGATTCTGCACGCATCTTCATTATATATACACCAAAGGGTACTTTAGGTTTCTTTATGGTACATACAACAAAGGGTGCTGTAAGTGTCCTTATTGTAAATACAATAGAGAGTAATGCATGTTCCTTCATTGTATATACATCAAAGGGTACTGTATGTTTCTTCATTGTATATACAAAATAGCGTACTACAAGTGTCTTCATTATATATGCAACAAAGTGTAGTATAAGTTTCTTCATTGTATAGGTAACAAAAGGGAACTGCAAGTCTATTAATTGTGTATACAATGTAGGGTAGTGCAGATGTCCTCACTGTTAATACAACAAAGGACTCTGCACGCATCTTCATTGTATATACATTAAACTGTACTGTAGTTTCTTCATTGTATATACAGCAAAGGGTATTGCAAGTGTCTTCATTGTATATACAAGATAGGGTAGTGCATGTCTCTTCATTGTACATAAAACAAAAGGATACTGCAAAAATCTTCATTGCATATACAACAAAGGGTAGTGCAAGTGTCTTCATTGTAAATGCAACAGAGTTTAATGCAAGTTTCTCCATTGTATATACATCAAAAGGTACTGTAAGTTTCTTCATTGTATATACAACAAAGGGTACTGCAAAAGTCTTTGTTGTATATACAACAAAGGGTACGGCAAATATTTTCATTGTATATACAATAAATTGTACTGCAAATGTATTCATTGTATATACAACAAAGGGTGCTGCAAGCATCTTCAATGTATATAAATCAAAGGATATTGCAAGTGTCTTTGCTGTATATACAACAAAGCGTGCTGCAAGTATCTCCAGTGTATATAAAACAAAGTGTACTGCAAGTGTCTTCATTGTATATACAACAAAGGGTACTGGAAGGGTCTTCATTGTATATACAACAAAGGGTAGTGCAAGTGTCTTCATTGTATATACAACAAATGGTACTACAAGGGTCTTCATTGTATATACAACAAAGGGTAGTGCAAGTGTCTTCATTGTATATACAAAAAAGTGTACTGCAAGTGTCTGCATTGTATATACATCAAAGGTTACTGTAAGTTTCTTCATTTTATATACAACAAAGGGTACTGCAAGGGTCTTCATTGTATATACAAAAAAGTGTAGTGGAAGCTTCTTCATTGTTTATACAACAAAGGGTAGTGCAAGTGTCTTCACTTTATATCCAACAAAGGGTGCTGCATGTGTCTTTATTATATATACAACAAAGGGTAGTGCAAGTTTCTTCACTGTATATGCAGCAAAGGGTAGTGCAAGTCTCTTCATTGTATATGCAGCAAAGGGTAGTGCAAGTCTCTTCATTGTAAATACAACAGAGGGTAGTGCAAGTTTCTTCACTGTATAACATCAAAGGGTAGTGCAAGTTTCTTCATTGTATATACAACAAATGGTACTGCAAGTGTCTTTGTTGTATATACAGCAAAGGGTACTACAAATGTCTTCAATGTATATACAATGAAGGGTACTGCAAATGTCTTTGTTGTATATACAGCAAAGGATGCTGCAAGTTTCTTCACTGTATATAAAACAAAGGGTACTGAAAGTGTGTTCGTTTTATATACAACAAAGGGTGCTGCAAGTGTCATGACTGTATATACAAAAGAGGGTACTGCAAGTGTCCTAGTTGCATATACAACTAAGGGTACTGAAGGTTCTTTATTGCATATACAATAAAGGGTTGTGCAAGTGTCTTCACTGTATATACAACAAAAGGGTACTGCAAGTGTCTTCTTTGTATATATAACAAAGGGTACTGCAAGTGTCTTCATTGTATATACAACAAAAGGGTACTGCAGGTGTCTATGCTGTATATACAACAAAGGGTACTGCAAGTGTCTTCACTGTATATTCAATAAATGGTACTGCAAGTTTCGTCATTGCATATACAATAAAGTATACTGTAAGTTTCTTCATTGTATATACAACAAAGGGTACTTCAAGTGTCTTCATTGTATATACAACAAAGGGTACTGCAAACGTCTTCGTAGTATATACAACAGAGGGTGCTGCAGGTGTCTTCTTTGTATATAAAAAAAGGGTACTGCAAGTTTCTTCACTCTATATACAACAAAATATACTGCAAGTGTTTTCAATGAATATACAACAAAGGGTAGTGCAAGTTTTTTCATTGTATACACAACAAAAGGGTACTGCAAGTATTTTCATTGTATATACAACAAAGGGTAGTGCAAGTGTCTTCATTGTAAATACAACAAAGGGTACACCATGTGTCTTCATTGCATATATATCAAAGGGTACTTTAAGTTTCTTCATTGTATATACAACAAAAGGGTACTGCAAGTATCTTCATTGTATATACAACAAAGGGTATTGCAAGTGTTTTCATTGAAAATATAATAAAAGGTTACTGCAAGTATCTTCATTGTAAATACATCAAATGGTACTGTAAGTTTCCTCATTATATATACAACAAAGGGAACTGCAAGTGTCTTCTTTGAATATACAACAAAGGGTACTGAAAGTTTCTTCATTGTATTTACAACAAAGGGTACTGCAAATGTCTTTGTTGTATATACAAAAAAGGGTACTAAGGGTGTTTTCATTGTATATACAACAAAAGGGTACTGCAAGTGTCTTCATTGTATATACAACAAGGGTGCTGCAAGTGTCTTCATTGTATATACTACAAAAGTGTACTGCAGGTGTCTATGCTGTATATACAACAAAGGATATTTCAAGTATCTACACTTTATATACAACAAAGCGTAGTGCAAGGGATTTCATTGTATATGCAACAATGAGTAATACAAGTTCCTTCATTGTATATACAACAAAAGGGTACTACAAGTGTCTTCATTGTATATACAATAAAGGGTAAGCAAAGTGTCTTCATTGTATATACAACAAAATGGTACAGGAATTTTTTTCACTGTATATATAACAAAGGGTACTGCAATTGTCTTCATTTTATATACAACAGAGGGTACTACAAGTGTCTTCATTGTATACACAAGAAAGGATATTGCAAATGTCTTCATTGTATATACAACAAAGGGTACTGCAAATGTATTCATTGTATATACAACAAAAGGGTGCTGTAAGTATCTTCATTGTATATAAAAGAAAGGGTACTGCAAGTGACATCATTGTATATACAACATACGGTGCTGCAGAAGTCTTCACTGTATACACGACAAAGTGTACTGTGTCTTCATCGTATATACAAGAAAGGGTGCTGCAAGGGTCTTCATTATATATACAATAAAGGGTAGTGCAAGTTTCTTCATTGTATATACAAAAAAGGGTACTGCAAGTATCTACATTGTATATACAACTAAGGGTCGTGCAACTGTTTTCATGTAAATACAACAAAGGGATCCGCACGTGTCTTCATTGTATATTATATGGGTACTGTAGGTTTCTTCATTGTATATACAACAAAGGGTACTGTAAGTGTCTTCATTGTATATACAAGAAAGGGTACTGTAAGTCTCTTCATTGTATATACAACTAAGGGTATTGCAAGTGTCTTCATTGTAAATACAACAAAGGTTTCTACACATCTTCATTGTTTATACATCAAAGGGTACTGAAAGTTTCTTCATTGTATATACAACAAAGGGTACTGCAAGTGTTTTCATTGTATATACAACAACAGGTAGTGCATGTTTCTTCATAGTATCTATAACAAAAGGGTACTGCAAGTCTCTTCATTGTATATATAACAAATGGGACTTCAAGGGTCTTCTTTGTATATAAAATAAAGGGTAGTTTAAGTTTCTTCATTGTATATACAACAAATTGTACTGCAAATATCTTCATTGTATATACAACAAAGGGGAGTGCAAGTCTCTTCATTGTACATACAACAAAAGGGTACTGTAAGTGACTTCATTGTATATATAACAAAAGGTAGTGCAAGTGTCTACATTGTAAATGCAACAGAGGGTAGTGCAAGTTTCTTCATTATATATACATCAAAGGGTACTGTAAGTTTCTTCACTGTATATACAACAAAGGGTACTGCATGTGTCTTTGTTGTATATATAACAAAGGGTACTGCAAATGTCTTCATTGTATATACAACAAAGGGTGTTGCAAGTGTTTTCACTGTATATAAAACAAAGGGTACTGCTAGTGTCTTTGCTGTATATGATATACAACAAAGGGTGCTGCAAGTGTCTTCAGTGAATATACAACAAAGAATACTGCAATTGTATTCATTGTATATACAATAAAGGGGACTACAAGGTTCTTCTTTGTATATGCAATAAAGGGTATTACAAGTTTCTTCATTGTATATACAACAAAAGGGTACTGCAAATGTCTTCATTGTATATACAACAAAGAGTACTGCTAGTGTCTTCATTATAAATATAACAAAGGGTACTGCAAGAGTATTTATTGAATGTACATCAAAGGTTACTGTAAGTTTTTTCATTTTATATACAACAAAGGGTACTACAATTGTCTTAATTGTATATACAACAAAGGGTAGTGCAAGCTTCTTCGTTGTTTATACAAAAAAAGGGTAGTGAAAGTCAATTTTCTGTATATCCAACAATGGGTGCTACAAGAGTCTTCATTGTATATACAACAAAGGGTAATTGAATTATCTTCATTGTATATACACTAAAGGGTAGAGCAACTTTTTTCAATGGGTATACAACAAAAGGGAACTACAAGTGTCTTCATTATATATACAACAAAGGGTAGTGCAAGTTTCATCATTGTATATACAACAAAAGGGTAGTGCAAGTGTCTTCATTGTAAATAGATCAAAGGGTACTGCAAGTGTCTTCATTGTATATACATCATAGGGTACTGTAGGTTTCTTAATTTTATATACAACAAAGGGTACTGCAAGGGTCTTCATTGTATATATAACAAAGGTTAGTGCAAGTTTCTGCATTGTATATAAAACCAAGGGTAGTGCAATTGTGTTCACACTATATACAACAAAGGGTGCTGCAAGTGTCTTCATTGTATATACAACAAAGGGTTGTGCAAGTATCCTAATTGTATATACAATAAATGGTGCTGCAAGTTTCTTCACTGTTTATACAACAAAGGGTGCTACAAGTGTATTCATTGTATATACAAAAAGGGAACTGCAAGTGTCTTCACTGTATATACAACAAAGGTTACTGGTAGTGTCTTCATTGTATATACATCAAAAGGTACTGCAAGTATCTTCAAAGGGTACTGCAATTGTCTTCATTGTATATACAACAAAAGGGTACTGCAAGTGTCTTCATTGTATATACAACAAAGGGTACTGCAAGTGTCTTCATTGTATATACAAGAAAAGGGTACTGTAGGTGTCTATGCTGTATATACAACAAATGGTACTGCAAGTGTCTTCACTGTATGTACAACAAAGGGTACTGCAAGTTTCTTCATTGCATATACAACAAAGGGTACTGCAAGTTTCTTTATTGTATATACAACAAAGGGTACAGCAAGTGTCTTCATTGTATATACAATATAGGGTACTGCAAATATCTTCATAGTATATTTCACAGAGGGTGCTGCAAGTGTCTTCATTGTACATAAAACAAAGGATATTGCAAGTGTCTTCACTCTATATACAACAAAGGGTACTGAAAGTGTCTTCATTGTATATATAAAAAAAGGGTACTGCAAGGGTTTTTAATGTATATACAACATAGGGTAGTGCATGATTCTTCATTGTATATACAGCAAAAGGGTACTGCGAGTACCTTCATTGTATATACAACAAAGGGTAGTGCAAGTGTCTTCATTGTAAATACAACAAAGGGTACTGCACATGCTTCCTTGTATATACATCAAAGGGTACGTTAAGTTTGTTCATTGGGTATACAACAAAGGGTACTGCAAGTGTCTCCACTCTATATAAAACAAAGGGAACTGCAAGTATCTTTGCTGTATATTCAATGAAGGGTGCTGCAAGTGTCTTCAGTATATATACAACAAAGAGTACTGCAAAAGTCTTCATTGTATATACAACAAAGGGTACTGCAAGGGTGTTCATTGTATATACAATAAAGGGCAGTGCAAGTTTCTTCATTATATATAAAACAACAGGGCACTGCAAGTCTCTTCATTGTATATACAACTAAGGATAGTGCAAATGTCTTCAGTGTAAATACAAAAAAAGGGTTCAGCATGTGTTTTCATTGTATATACATGAAAGGGTACTGTAAGTTTCTTCATTGTATATACAACAAAGGGTACTTTAAGTGTCTTCATTTTATATACAAGAAAGGGTACTGCAGGTCTCTTCAATATATAAACAACTAAGGGCAGTGCAAGTGTCTTCATTGTAAATACAATAAAGAGTTCCGCACATGTCTTCATTGTATATACATAAAAGGGTACTGTAGATTTCTTCATTGTACATACAACAAAGGGTGCTGCAAGTGTCTTTATTGTAAATACAACAGAGGGTAGTGCAAGTTTCTTCATTTCTTATACATCAAAGGGTACTGTAAGTTTCTTCATTGTATATACAACATAGGGTACTACATGTGTCTTCATTATATATACAACAAAGTGCAGTGCAAGTTTCTTCATTGTATATACTACAAAAGGGTACTGCAAGTCTCTTCATTGTAATACAATAAAGGTTAGTACAAGTGTCTTCATTGTAAATACAACAAAGGATTCTGCACGCATCTTCATTGTATATACATTAAACGGTACAGTAGTTTTCTTCATTGTATATACAACAAAGGTTACTGCAAGTGTTTTCATTGTATATACAAGAAAAGGTAGTGCATGTCTCTTCATTGTACATACAACAAAAGGGTACTGCAAGTGTCTTCATTGTATATACAACAAAGGGTAGTGCAAGTGTCTTCATTGTAAATGCAACAGAGTTTAGTGCAAGTTTCTTAATTGTATATACATCAAAAGGTACTGTAAGTTTCATCATTGTATATACAACAAAGGGTACTGCAAGTGTCTTCGTTGTATATACAACAAAGGGTACTGCAAATGTGTTAATTGTATATACAACAAAGGGTACTGCAAATTTCTTCATTGTTTATACAAAAAGGGGTGCTGTAAGTGTCTTCACTGTATATTAAACAAAAGGTACTGCAAGTGTCTTTGCTGTATATACAACAAAGGGTGCTGCAAGTGTCTCTAGTGTATATACAACAAAGAGTACTGCAAGTGTCTTCATTTTATATACAACAAAGGGTACTGCAAGGGTCTTCATTGTATATATAACAAAGGGTAGTGCAAGTGTCTGCATTGTATATACAACAAAAGGGTACAGCAAGGGTCTTCATTGTATATACAACAAAGGGTAGTGCAAGTGTCTTCATTGTAAATACAAAAAAGGGTGCTGCAAGTGTCTGCATTGTATATACATCAAAGGGTACGGTAAGTTTCTTCATTTTATATACAACAAAGGGTACTGCAAGGGTCTGTATTGTATATACAAAAAAGGGTTGTGCAAGCTTCATTGTTTATACAACAAAGGGTAGTGCAAGTGTCTTCACTGTATATTTAACAAAGGGTGCTGCATGTGTCTTCATAATATATTTAACAAAGGGTAGTGCAAGTTTCTTCATTGTATATACAACAAAAGGGCTGTGCAAGTCTCTTCATTGTATATGCAGCAATGGGTAGTGCAAGTGTCTTCATTGTAAATACAACAAATGGTACTGCAAGTGTCTTCATTGTATATACATCAAAGGGTGCTGTAAGTTTCTTAATTTTATATACAAGAAAGGGTACTGCAAGGGTCTTAATTGTGTATACAACAAATGGTAGTGCAAGTCTCTTCATTGTATATACAACAAAAGAGTACTGCAAGTGTCTTCATTGTATATACATCAAAGGGTACTGTAAGTTTCTTAATTTTATATACAAGAAAGGGTACTGCAAGGGTCTTTATTGTGTATACAACAAATGGTAGTGCAAGTCTCTTCATTGTATATACAACAAAAGAGTACTGCAAGTGCGTTCATTGTATATATAACAAAGAGTAGTGCAAGTGTCTTCATTGTAAAAACAACAGAGGGTAGTGGAAGTTTCTTCATTGTGTATATACCAAAGGGTAGTGCAAGCTGCTTCGTTGTATATACAACAAAAGGTACTGCAAATGTCTTCGTTGTATATACAACAAAGGGTGCTGCAAGTGTCTTCACTGTATAAAAAACAAAGGTACTGCAAGTGTCTTCGCAGTATATACAACAAAGGGGCTGAGAGTGTTTTCACTGCATATACAACAAAGAGTACTGCAAGTGTCATCATTGTTTATACAACAAAAGGTACTGCAAGGGTCTTCATTGTATATACAATAAAGGGTAGTGCAAGTGTCTTCATTGTATATACCATAAAATGGTACTGCAAGTACCTTCATTGTATATACATCAAAAGGTACTGCAAGTGTCTTCAGGGTATATACATCAAAGGTTACTGTATGTTTCTTCTTTGTATATGCAGCAAAGGGTACTGCAAGGGTCTTCATTGTATATACAAGAAGGGGTAGTGTAAGTTTCTTCATTGTATATAAAACAAAGGGTAGTGCATGTGTCTTCACTGTATGTACAACAAAGGGTACTACAAGTGTCTTCATTGTATATACAACAAAAGATACTGCAAGGGTCTTCATTGAATATACAACAAAAGGGTATTGCAAGGGTCTTCATTGTGTATGCAACAAAAGGGCACTACAAGTGTCTTCATTGCATATACAACAAAGGGTACTGCAAGGATCTTCATTGAATATACAACATAGGGTAGTGCAAGTTTCTGCATTGTATATAAAACAAATGGGTACTGGAAGTGTATTCATTGTAAATACAACAAAGGGTAGTGCGAGTGTCTTCATTATATATATAACAAAGGGTACTGGAAGTGTTTGCATTGTATATACATCAAAGGGGACTGCAAGGGTCTTCTTTGTATATGCAATAAAGGGTAGTTTAAGTTTCTTCAATGAATATACAACAAAAGGGTACTGCCAATGTCTTCATTGTATATACAACAAAGGATAGTGCTAATGTCTTCATTGTAAATACAACAAAGGGTACTGCAAGTGTATTTATTGAATGTATATAAAATGTTACTGTAAGTTTCTTCATTTTATATACAACAAAGATTACTGCAAGGGTCTTCATTATATACAACAAGGGGTAGTGCAAGTTTCTTCTTTGTTTATACAAAAAAGGGAAGCGCAAGTCAATTCACTGTATATCCAACAAAGGGTGCTGCAAGTGTCTTCATTGTATATACAACAAAGAGTAGTGTAAATATCTTCATTGTATATACAATAAGGGTACTGCAATTTTCTTCATTATATATACAACAAATTGGAACTGCAAATGTCTTCATTACATATTATTACGACCCTTGTGAGGGCCGAAGTGCAAGTTCTTAAAGCACCAGTAAAGAGAGGGCAGTAATACAGTGTCCAATAAATAAAGGTCAATGGAGACGAAAACACGAGAGAAAACTTAATAATGTTTATTACACAAAGCAAAAAAAAAAAACAGTCAGCCTTGTGACTACAGGACAAAATATGCAGTCCTTAAATAAATCCAGTAGGATTACCTAATCTCTAAAACTAAATCCCTAAGACAGTAGAAAAAATAGCACATAAGCAGTATCAAATAAGGGCCCAAATAACATACCTATAACTAAATAAGGTTAGTAAGGAAGGAGGAGACATACAGAAAGAAAACACTTAAATTCCTACCTAATATTATAAAACTAAACCTTAACATTAATAATAATAACAGTAATAATAGTAATAATAATAATAATGAGAAAAAACACCAAAACTAAGGAATAGCTCCTCACAGTTTATAGGGGGAACAAAGGGTTACACCCACACTTATTGGCGTCTAGTGGTGCTAGGCTGAGGGTCATAGCACCGGGGAACTCTGACACGGTCTCACAACAAGCAACCAGGGACGGCGTCACTCAACAGGTCACAGCTATCGGAGGGAGTTCTGGAGCACAGGTAGCAACAGGGGTATACTACTGGTAGTGACACCCTGAAATAAATACCAAGAGGACAATACCTGTTCACAGACTCCCTACGTTCCTCCTCGGGCCACAATGCCCCCACAACTGCCGCACTGATGAAGAAGACGTCCTGGAGGATGCAGAGGCGCCCTTCCTGCGTCCACTCGGCCGGGTATAATTCCTTGCGTCGTCCTGAGCCCGCAGGAAGTCCACACCACGCACAAACACTAGCCTAGGGTAGGCTACAATAGCTCAGAAAGCCGTGGGTGGCACAGGAACTGAGCCCGCAGCGCAAAAGGTAATCCAAACGATCCAATAAGTGGCTTAAATGTGTGGGAGGCATGCAAGTCAGGCCCGTACTGACTAGAGGAGGAATCATACCCTCCGAAGAAAAGTTTTGTCTCCAAGGACGACCACCGTAAAAACACGAGACGAAACTGCCAGTCAACACTCCAGAGTCCATGGCAGCTCTCACCCACATCAAAAAGAAACAATAGAGGGAGTTAGGAGTAAACTTTTTACACACTCCAATGCCGGGAGGAGGCCACCAAATGTCTTTAGCAACACAGCCTTGTCACAAGCAAAACCAAACTTAACCTTAAATAAATCAACAATTAAAGAAAATCACAAGGCTGAGACTAACAAAATTAATGACAATTACGTTAATACCTGATACCTTCCTCCCCGAAGAAAAAAAAAATTTTTTGAACAATAAAGTAACATAATTGGAAAATTTTTTTTTTTATAAATGGAAGACCTGTAAAAAGAGCACATTAAAAACTATTTATTAATTGGATTCAAAGAGGTCATAACAAAATGACAAAAACCTGAAACAGAATGACAGTTAATCTGAAACATTTCCATAATATACAAACCAAATAAATATATATACCTTACCAGATGCAACTCAAGCCAACATGGGCAAAAACACCACAGCAAAGAAAACCTTAAAGACAAGGAAACAAACCTATCTAGCTAAACCTAAATAAAGCTCAGACACACAGTCACACACCTTAACCCACCACACACCCACAGCACCACTCCAGATGTCATATAACACCATTACAAAGAAACTACTAACAGGACAGAATCCACATGAGATCAAAAATACCAATCACCTACAGAACTCACAAGCAACTGGCATGGTCGCCAACAAGACTTAAGTTATGTTTCAAAAGAAAAACTTACCAAACTTAACCTACTAAACTTAAACTAAGAAAACGCACAAGAACAAACGAAATCATACTACACCGAATAATTTTTTTCATACAACCAAACTTGAGTAACGAGCAGGGCGGCGCATGAGAAGGGGTAGGCGAAACATGCTTAAGTAGTCCTGGATAGGGCATCAGGAATCTTATTTTCCGAGCCTTTCACGTGCTTAATAATCAAATTAAATTCTTGTAGAAAAAGCGCCCATCGCAAAATCCTCTGGTTGGCTCCTTTCATCCGTTCGATGAACACCAGCGGGTTGTGATCTGTCCAAATTTCCACGGGAAAAGAAAAATTTGTTACATAAGGTTTAAAGTGAGTCAAAGATCGAACCAAGGAGAGAGCTTCTTTTTCAATTGTTGAGTACCACCTTTCAGCTGCCAGCAACTTCTTGCTGAAGTAAGATACTGGATGAACTTTACCGCTTTCCTTCCTTTGGAAAAGAACACCTCCCATACCAACGTCACTAGCGTCCACGGCGATGATAAATGGCCTATGAAAATCCGGGGAAGTTAAAATAGGATTAGTTATCAATATTGATTTAACACTAGGATGCCCAGATCTAGCAATGTGCCTGAATGCCCAAAGGGAGTCATTTTGACTCCTATGTTTTTTATAGTTATTTCCTGAAATATTTTGTATTTTATTATTATTCCTCACGTTCTTTACAGTTTTGTATACAAACAATGTAATATTATTGCATATACTGTTCTTTTGTTATAATTAAGGATGCTTAAATTCAGTGGTGCATTTGAATTCCTAGTCAGAGTCATTTTGACCCCTATATATTTTTTAATATTTATTGAAATATCCTAATTGCATTATAATTTTTTACATTTGTTATTATCATGTATACAAACAGTGTAATTTTATTGCATAATAATTCTCATGTCATTGGTCCCAGGTAAAAAGCATAAGCTGTTGATTAGGCTGGTATAACTTTTATTTTTGTTATGATTTTGGGAATGTACTTTGTATTCCAATTTTTACAAACATGAAGAAACTAAAGAGATCTTAGAAATAAAGACAAATAGATAGTCTAGTAACCTTACAATGTGCAAGTAAATGAATTACAATTTGAGTCTGTCATAATATCACATCTTTTACACATGTGCATGACTTCTGCAGTGCAAGTACCACATAAGGATTTTTTACATTTCGTGCAACTACCAATAGTGCGATTCTTCTTACAATGAGTCTTCACTTGGCAGTACTTCTTTAGGTCTCCTCTTTGGTCATTGTTTTCCCCATTTCCTTGATTATTTCCCTTCTTATCTAATTTCTTCCTTGACTGTATATTTACTTCTGCTAATTCCTCTGACAATTGTTCAAGGAACTCTTTCCTGGTAATTTTTTCCTTTGTCACTTCCTTATAGATCGCCCATGCATTTGTTGCTGCCAGGTCCAAGGTGTTTTGAAAAGAATGTACAGGCCACCGCCTTGTGCTTGTTCTCACTGAATACTTTCGAGCCATTTGGTCCAAAATGTCAACTCCATATTTAGTATCGTTGCAACATTTGAATGTTTCTGGCGTCTTCTTTGCATTATTGGCTAGAGCAACTTCTTGATGGAGACTGATAAGAACAACAACATTTTTTTTTTTAGCTTTTCCTTGATAAACTGTTAGGGTCATATCATCAGACTTGTAAATCTTAGTTGAGTGCAACTTGTCTTTCATGGTTTTCACTGTGACAGGCACTTCTCTTCTGTTTTTATTCATAGTCCCTATTATACTGGTTCCCTTTTTCTGTAGTTGCTTGGCTAAGTTGACAGATGTAAAATAGTTATCTATTGTGACATTTCTCCCTTTGTTCAAATAGGGCTCCATTAGTTGCATGACAACATAATCAGCAACCCTCTCTCCTGTAGGACGATGCTCTTCTTTCCCTACGTAAGGAAAACCATTCACAAGATATTTACTCTTCTTATCTACAGCTAACCAATACTTGTATTCATACAGGGATAATGGAATGTTCAAGTATGATGTTACTTGAATGTTGCACGTAGGAAATTTGCTTGAATCATGAGGAAAATGACTCGAAAAAATTAGGAAATCTGGAAGGAAGAAATCTGTAGGCCTATAATGAAACAACCATTATATTATAGTCTTGAATACGTAATGTAAAAATGATTAGAAAACGAGACTTACATTATTTACTTGCGTCCCGCTGAAAGGAGTCAAAATGACTCCCTTGGGCATCCATTAAAAAAACTAAAAAATTAATGTCTAAAGTAATCCAACCTATTCTTCTACAGTTGCATGATGTAATATACTCAAATCATTAAAAGTCATGGAAGGATTCAGTGAAATATGAGAAAGAACCGAGTCAGGAGCACTTTGAATGGTGGCAAGGAGTCAAAATGACTCCATCGGGCATTCTAGTGTTAAGTTGGTTAAAAGCTTTCTCACACTGATCAGACCATGAGAATTTTCGGCCTTTCTCTAACAAACTAGTGAGAGGTTGAGCGAGATCTGCATAATTACGTACAAACCGGCGATAGTACCCAGTCATACCAAGTACTCTCCTCACTTCTCTGACATTACTCGGCCTGTTCAAGTTAATGATCGCCTCGAGGTTGGCTTGTTTAGGAGCCACCTGACCCAAACCAACCTCGTGACCTAAATAACAAACCTTGGCCTGCCCTACTTCACACTTGGCTAAATTAACTACAAGCCCAGCACACCTTAGAGCTTCAAAAACCTTACGAAGCCTTACCATATGGGTGTTCCAGTCATTACTATAAACAACCAAATCATCAATATAAATTTCTGTCCTTCCAGACCACAAATGACCCTATTCATTAATCTCTGAAAAGTGCATGCAGCATTCTTCATGCCAAAGGGCATAACCTTACATTTGTAAAGTCCAAAAGGAGTAACAAATGCAGATATCTCACGAGCACGATCGGACAATGGAACCTGCCAGTACCCTTTCAACAGATCCAATTTAGTAATAAACTTGGCAGACCCGATCCGATCCAGACAATCATCAATACGAGGTAATGGAAAAGAATCATTTTTGGTGTGGGTATTAACCTTCCGATAATCCACACACATGCGGAACTTACCATCCGCCTTCTTTACCAGTACTATAGGAGAACTCCAGGGACTCACAGATGGCTGAATAAGGTCATGTTTCAACATGTAGTTGATCTCCTTACTGACTAAATCTAGTTTTACAGGGTTCAGCCGGTAAGGACTCTGCTTTACAGGGGAAGCATCACCCACATCAACATCATGGCTCAAAACCTGGGTTCTCCCTGGGGCATCCTGAAAAAGTTCTGAAAAAGAATAGAATAAATTAAGCACTTCTTCTCTTTGATTAGAATTTAAATGTCCTAAACTACTTTTCAACAGTTCTAAATTTTGCATATTTTCCCCCAATGCATCCGAAGGAACCTGACACACTAAGTCATCGGACTCCTCCGGAGGTACATCAACTACCACAGACACGGGTTCATACACAATCGCTAAGGGATCACCACACTTGCCAACATAAGGCTTTAAACGATTAATATGAAATATTCTACATTTACGGCTTGAACCGGGAGCCTCAATCTCATAGTTAACATCAGACAACTTCCTCAGAACCTTCCAAGGACCCTTATACCTCGGCTCGAGAAAACTGTCCGGATCCATACTCAATACCAATACTAATTCCCCAGGTTCAAATGAACGAACCTTAACCTTTTTATCGAAATTTTCCTTCATTCGGGATTGAGACTGTTCCAAATTCTCCCTGGCAAACTTCCAGGCATTCAACATCCTAGACCTTAAGTCTTCCACCAACCCCCCAACTTTTACTTCCCCCTTCCGGTTGGATTTTAGCATTTCAAACATAATTTCTAACGGTCCTCGAACTTTGTGCCCAAATACCAACTCGAAAGGAGCTACACCTGTAGAAGAGTTAGGGTGATTTCTAATAGCGAAGAGGGCAAAAGGGAGGGCTTTGTCCCACTCGCTACCAGAATCATAACAATGTTTCTTAAGTACAGACTTGAGGGTTTGATGAAACCTTTCCACCAAACCTTGACTCTCCGGATGATAAGGTACGCTGGTAATGTGCTGAATGGCCAGTTCAGCACATTTACCCCTAAATACCTTACTCGTGAAATTCGTCCCACAGTCGGTCTGAATTACACGAGGGAGACCATACCTGGAAAAGAAATCCATTAACTTTTCAAAAACAAACTTTGAAGTAATACGCCTCATAGGTATAGCTTCAGGAAAACGAGAGGCTCTATCCATGATAGTTAGTAAATATACATAACCAGTTTTAGTCTTGGGTAAAGGACCCACCACATCAATAACCAACTCTGAAAATGGTTCACCTATGGCAGGTATGGGATGCAACGGGGCTTTAGGAATACCCTGGTTCGGCTTCCCCATGACTTGACAAGTTTCGCACTCTCTGATGAACTGCTTCACACTCAGTTTCATTCCAGGCCACCAGAAATATCTAGCCAAACTGTGGAAAGTTTTCAACATGCCCAAATGACCTGAAAAGAAATTTGTGTGAGCTAATTCCAACACAGATTTTCTGAACTGAGACGGCACTATGATCTGTTCAACACGACCAGTTTTATTTACATCATCAGTGGCGGGACGACTAAACCTGTATAAAAGACCTCTTACAATACCAAACCTAGGCTTAGTCAGATCCTCGACATCACCCAAATCAAAATTAAATTCATCTTTCTGAGCTTTAATAAAAGCAGCTCTGTCACAATCAAAGTTAAAAGGTCTAACTACATCACTTACACTACTCTCTACTGACCCGGGCCTTTCTACATCTAACTTTACACTACTTAACATTAAGTCATCATCATTATCTTCATCAAGTAAATTAGCAGCTCTTGCTGCAGACCGAGTAGTTACAGTCACGGGACTGGCATTAACGGACAATATAGGGAACAGCTCCCGACCTTCACTATCCAGCATGTCATTCCCCAGGATACCATCAATTCCAGGGATAGGCAGACTATCCACCACAGCTAACTCAGTTATCCGATCATATCCTGGAAAAGACAAGTGGACGTTAACCAAAGGAGCAGACACAACTGAATCTGGGAAACCTCCCAACACTACAAAATTACCAGTATACTTAGTACCACCATTCAAAGTAGTCTTCAAAATCAACGACCGGGCAGAACCGGTGTCCCTAAGAAACTTAACCTGGACAACACAGTCATCACAAATCAACTTTCCAGGCCATACATATTTATCAAACTCAAGTCACAATTGACCATTAGGAACATCTTTGACATTACTACCTACACTACTACTGTCTACTACAGATCTGTCTACAGCACTACTATGTACGTTAGACCTATCAGGAATTACAGCCACTGGACTTTGACCATTACGTTCCAGGTAACGTCGACGAGTATTGCATTGGCTTTGGAAATGCCCTGGTTTGTTGCACCAGTAGCAAGTTCCTCGACGACCTGAACCTCTGTTTCCATTATTATTAGACCCGGTAGTACCCTTATTAGGGTAACCCCTATTAACAAAAACTCTAGGGGGAGGAGACTCTCCTTGGACTCTACCCATATCCCTACCACCTGAAAAAGAATTAGGGTTAACATTTTTAGGGGTGTGGGGAATCGACAAAGAGGCTTCTCCTCTCCTACCACCACTGGGGGAGTGAAGCGAAGGGTTATTCAACATTTTATAATTGAAATTTCCACTACCAGACCGATGAGTCAACACATACTCATCCGCTAACTGAGCGGCATTACTCACTTTAGTAGCCTTCACCTCCTCTAGGTGTACCCTCAACTCCCTGCTACAGGCTTTCTTAAATTCTTCAAGGAGCAGCAGTTCACGTAACGCCGCGAAAGTGACGACCTGTCGACTCTTTAACCAGTCGTCGAACTGTTCCTCCTTGATGCGGGCAAACTCGACAAAGGACTGTGCAGGGAGTTTAATGTAATTACGAAACCTGAGGCGATAGGCCTCAGGGACCAGATCATACGCTTTCAAAACCAAGCTCTTAACTTTTTGATAGTCCCGAGCTACTCCCTCCTCCAAGGCATTATATACCCGAATTGCCTTGCCAACCAACCTACACTGGATAAGAACTGTCCACATCTCTGTGGGCCAAGACAATCGGGTAGCCACACGCTCAAACGCCTTGAAGAACTCTGGGACGTTCTTCTCATCAAACATAGGCACTAATTTAAGTGCCGCACCTAAATTAAATTTCTCTTCAACCTCTACCTTTGGTGAGCTAGCCATATTTGCTCTCTGTAGCTTAGCCATTTCCAAATTTAGATTTACCATCTCCCTCTCATGACGCCTAGCCCTCTCGTTTTCCTCAAACTCAATCTTACGCAACTCTATGCGTTTACATATTAATTTAAATTCCATGTCCTCCTTAGCTTCACCCAAAACATTAGAAAGGGGGACAGGTTCTACTGGGACAGAATTAAGAGGCAAAAAAGGATTATTAGACAAATTCCCACTACCTCTAAGGAAACCTTCGGGAAAATTTGCAGGACCTTCATACAGGGTACCGATACGAGGAGGATCCTCAAACAAGGTTAGACCAGCTGCCACACTCACATTGTCACTATCCACTTCCACACTCCCTTCATCAACACTTCCTAAATCACTCTCCCTATCGCTAACCAAATGCTCTGCGTCAGCCATATCCTGACTAACCTTACTCCTGACTAACAACAAAACTTCCTTCTTCGAGTCCGAAGACTTCACCACAATACCCAACCACCGTGCACACTCTATTAAATGTTTCTTATTCAAAACCGGCAGATGCTTCAAACAATCAGCTGACCCCAAAAACTCGGCCGGATCAAAAATAAATTCCTCCATGATGCAAAATTAAATAATTCGGGGGGGAAGGCAACAATACTCAACAAGGCAACAAATATTGAAGCGTTCACTCGAGTGCCGCTCCACAGACCCAATCACTGAACACCCTGAGCTCTCTATCCTGTCACGGTCGCCAATTATTACGACCCTTGTGAGGGCCGAAGTGCAAGTTCTTAAAGCACCAGTAAAGAGAGGGCAGTAATACAGTGTCCAATAAATAAAGGTCAATGGAGACGAAAACACGAGAGAAAACTTAACAATATTTATTACACAAAGCAAAAAAAAATAAACAGTCAGCCTTGTGACTACAGGACAAAATATGCAGTCCTTAAATAAATCCAGTAGGATTACCTAATCTCTAAAACTAAATCCCTAAGACAGTAGAAAAATAGCACATAATCAGTATCAAATAAGGGCCCAAATAACATACCTATAACTAAATAAGGTTAGGAAGGAAGGAGGAGACATACAGAAAGAAAACACTTAAATTCCTACCTAATATTATAAAACTAAACTTTAACATTAATAATAATAACAGTAATAATAGTAATAATAATAATAATGAGAAAAAACCAAAACTAAGGAATAGCTCCTCACAGTTTATAGGGGGAACAAAGGGTTACACCCACACTTATTGGCGTCTAGTGGTGCTAGGCTGAGGGTCATAGCACCGGGGAACTCTGACACGGTCTCACAACAAGCAACCAGGGACGGCGTCACTCAACAGGTCACAGCTATCGGAGGGAGTTCTGGAGCACAGGTAGCAACAGGGGTATACTACTGGTAGTGACACCCTGAAATAAATACCAAGAGGACAATACCTGTTCACAGACTCCCTACGTTCCTCCTCGGGCCACAATGCCCCCACAACTGCCGCACTGATGAAGAAGACGTCCTGGAGGATGCAGAGGCGCCCTTCCTGCGTCCACTCGGCCGGGAATAATTCCTTGCGTCGTCCTGAGCCCGCAGGAAGTCCACACCACGCACAAACACTAGCCTAGGGTAGGCTACAATAGCTCAGAAAGCCGTGGGTGGCACAGGAACTGAGCCCACAGCGCAAAAGGTAATCCAAGCGATCCAATAAGTGGCTTAAATGTGTGGGAGGCATGCAAGTCAGGCCCGTACTGACTAGGGGAGGAATCATACCCTCCGAAGAAAACTTTTGTCTCCAAGGACGACCACCGTAAAAACACGAGACGCAACTGCCAGTCAACACTCCAGAGTCCATGGCAGCTCTCACCCACATCAAAAAGAAACAATAGAGGGAGTTAGGAGTAAACTTTTTACACACTCCAATGCCGGGGAGGAGGCCACCAAATGTCTTTAGCAACACAGCCTTGTCACAAGCAAAACCAAACTTAACCTTAAATAAATCAATAATTAAAGAAAATCACAAGGCTGAGACTAACAAAATTAATGACAATTACGTTAATACCTGATAACACTCTTTGCTCATTTTTTGATTGATGTTACTTAGCAGAATTTGCTATTTAATGAGGTCAGTGTTACTTAGCAGACTTTGCTACTTTACTTGGTCATAGTTACTTAATTGAGTTTGCCACTTTATTTGGTGGCTGATACTAAAAACTCTGCTACTTTTTGAGGTCACTGTTATGTAACACTCTTTGTTACTTTGTTTGGTTGCTCTCACTTAAATGACTTTGCTACTTTATTAGATCACTGTTTCTTAACAGACTTTGCTCATTTATGAGGTCACTGTTACTTAACAAACTTTGTTTCTTTTTGAGGTCATTGCTATTGAACTTATTTGGTCACAGTTACTTAACAGACATTGGTACTTTATTTGGTTGTTGTTGCTTAACAGACTTTGCTACTTTATTTTGTTTGTGGTACTTAGCTAGCTTGGGCACCTTATGAAGTCACTGTTACTTAACAGACTTTGCTACTTTATTTGGCAACTGTTACTTAACAGAGATTGTTCTTTATGATGTTGCTATGACTTAACAGACTTTGATACTTTATGAGATTTCTGTTACTTAACTGAATTTACCACCTTATTTAATTATTAACAGACTTTGCCATTTTATTTGGTCACTGTTACTTAACAGACTGTTCTACTTTATTTTTTTGTTTTTACTTAACAGGTTTTGTTTCTTTATTTTGTTGCTGTAACTTAACAGACTTTGATACTTTATGGTGTGTATTTTAAATAACAGAATTTACTACTTTATTTGGCCACAGTTACTCAATAGAATTTGCTACTTTACGTTTTGCTGTTACTTAAAGGACTTTGCTATTTTATGATGTCACTGTTACTTCACAGATTTTCTACTTTATGAGGATGGTGTTATTTAACAGACTTTGCTACTTTATGAGGTCACTGTTATTTAACAGACTTTGCTACTCATTGTGGTTGCTGTTACTTATCAGACTGCTTCTTTATTTGATCACTGTTATTTTACAGTATTTGTTCAGTTATTTAGTTGCTGATACTTAAGAAGAAACTTTGGTACTTTATTTTTTTGTTGTTTCTTAGTAGACTTTGCTACTTTAATTGGTCGCTGTTACTTAACAGACTTTGCTACTTTATATTTGCTGGAAATGAAGAGACTTTGGCATTTTATTTGGTCGCTGTTACTTAATAAAGTTGGGTACTTTCTTTATTCACTGTTACTTAACAGACTTCGCTATTTTATTCGGTTACTTTTACATAAAAAAACTTTGCTACTATATTTTATTGCTGTTACACAGCAGACTGTGCTATTGTATGAGGTTGCAGTTATGTAACAGTCTTTGCTACTTTATTTGGTTGCTGTTACTTAACAGACTTCTATACTTTATGAGTAAATGTTATTGGAAAGACCTTGCTACTTTATTTGGTCATTGTTACTTAACGACCTTAGCTTTTTTGTCAATTTTACTCAACAGACTTTGCTAATTTACAAAGTTGTGGTTATGTACCAGACTTTGCTGCTTTATTTGGTGACTGTTACTTAACAGATTTTAGTACTTTATGAAGTTACTGTGAATTAACAGATTTTGCTACTTTAAAATGTCACTGTTACTTAGACTTTCCTACTTTATGAGGTACCTGTTAGTAACAGACCTTGCTATTTTATTTAGTCACGGTTACTTAAGAGACTTTACTACTTTATTCAATTGCTGATAATTAACAGACTTTGCTACTTTATGAGGTTACAGTTACTTAACAGACTTTGCTACTTTATGAGTTAATTTTACTTAACAGACTTTGCTACTTTATTTGGTCACTGTTAATTAACAGACTTTGCTAGTTTATAATGTCAATGTTACTTAGTAGACTGTTACTTTAATTGGCTGTTATTTTACGAACTTGCTCTTACGTAGCAGACTTGGCTACTTTATTTGGTCACTGTTACTTAGCAGTATTTGCTATATTATTTGGTCACTTACTTAACAGACTTTGCTACTTCATGAGGGTGCTGTTATTAACAAACCTTGCCACTTTATTTAGTCGCTATTACTTAACAGGCATTGCTACATTATTTGGTTGCTGTCACTTAACAGACTTTGCTACTTTATTTCTTTGCTGTTAATTAATAGACTTTGTTACTTGATTTCGTGGCTGTTACTTAACAGACTTTGTTACTGTATGAGGTCATCGTTACTTAACAAACTTTACTTCTTGATGAGGTTTTTATTACTTCACAGCCTTTGCTACTTTATTTAGTTGCTGTTACTTATAAGTTTTTGCTACTTTATTTGGTTGATGTTACTTAACAGACTTTGCTACTTTATGAGGTCACTATTACGTAATAGACATTGCCTCTTTATTAGGTCGCTGTTAGGTAAAAGAGTTTGCTGTTTTATTTGGTATCTGTTACTAAACAGACTTTTCTACCTTATTTGATTGCTGTTACTTAACAGAGTTTGCTATTTTATTTGCTTGTTGTTACTAATCAGACTTGGGTACTTTATGAGTTCACTGTTACTTAACAAACTTTGCTTCTTTATGAGGTCACTGTTACTGAATCGACTTTGCTGCTTTTAAGGTTTTTGGTACGAAATATACTTTGCTACTTTATTTGGTCACTGTTACTTAACAACCACTTTTAAATTATTTGGTAATGTCACTTAACACTCTTTGCTCATTTTTTGATTGATGTTACTTAGCAGAATTTGCTATTTAATGAGGTCAGTGTTACTTAGCAGACTTTGCTACTTTACTTGGTCATAGTTACTTAATTGAGTTTGCCACTTTATTTGGTGGCTGATACTAAAAACTCTGCTACTTTTTGAGGTCACTGTTATGTAACACTCTTTGTTACTTTGTTTGGTTGCTCTCACTTAAATGACTTTGCTACTTTATTAGATCACTGTTTCTTAACAGACTTTGCTCATTTATGAGGTCACTGTTACTTAACAAACTTTGTTTCTTTTTGAGGTCATTGCTATTGAACTTATTTGGTCACAGTTACTTAACAGACATTGGTACTTTATTTGGTTGTTGTTGCTTAACAGACTTTGCTACTTTATTTTGTTTGTGGTACTTAGCTAGCTTGGGCACCTTATGAAGTCACTGTTACTTAACAGACTTTGCTATTTTTTTTGGCAACTGTTACTTAACAGAGATTGTTCTTTATGATGTTGCTATGACTTGACAGACTTTGATACTTTATGAGATTTCTGTTACTTAACTGAATTTACCACCTTATTTAATTATTAACAGACTTTGCCATTTTATTTGGTCACTGTTACTTAACAGACTGTTCTACTTTATTTTTTTGTTTTTACTTAACAGGTTTTGTTTCTTTATTTTGTTGCTGTAACTTAACAGACTTTGATACTTTATGGTGTGTATTTTAAATAACAGAATTTACTACTTTATTTGGCCACAGTTACTCAATAGAATTTGCTACTTTACCTTTTGCTGTTACTTAAAGGACTTTGCTATTTTATGATGTCACTGTTACTTCACAGATTTTCTACTTTATGAGGATGGTGTTATTTAACAGACTTTGCTACTTTATGAGGTCACTGTTATTTAACAGACTTTGCTACTCATTGTGGTTGCTGTTACTTATCAGACTGCTTCTTTATTTGATCACTGTTATTTTACAGTATTTGTTCAGTTATTTAGTTGCTGTTATTTAAGAGGAAACTTTGGTACTTTATTTTTTTGTTGTTTCTTAGTAGACTTTGCTACTTTAATTGTTCGCTGTTACTTAACAGACTTTGCTACTTTATATTTGCTGGAAATGAAGAGACTTTGGCATTTTATTTGGTCGCTGTTACTTAATAGAGTTGGGTACTTTCTATATTCACTGTTACTTAACAGACTTCGCTATTTTATTCGGTTACTTTTACATAAAAAAACTTTGCTACTATATTTTATTGCTGTTACACAACAGACTGTGCTATTGTATGAGGTTGCAGTTATGTAACAGTCTTTGCTACTTTATTTGGTTGCTGTTACTTAACAGACTTCTATACTTTATGAGTAAATGTTATTGGAAAGACCTTGCTACTTTATTTGGTCATTGTTACTTAACGACCTTAGCTTTTTTGTCAATTTTACTCAACAGACTTTGCTAATTTACAAAGTTGTGGTTATGTACCAGACTTTGCTGCTTTATTTGGTGACTGTTACTTAACAGATTTTAGTACTTTATGAAGTTACTGTGAATTAACAGATTTTGCTACTTTAAAATGTCACTGTTACTTAGACTTTCCTACTTTATGAGGTACCTGTTAGTAACAGACCTTGCTATTTTATTTAGTCACGGTTACTTAAGAGACTTTACTACTTTATTCAATTGCTGATAATTAACAGACTTTGCTACTTTATGAGGTTACAGTTACTTAACAGACTTTGCTACTTTATGAGTTAATTTTACTTAACAGACTTTGCTACTTTATTTGGTCACTGTTAATTAACAGTCTTTGCTAGTTTATAATGTCAATGTTACTTAGTAGACTGTTACTTTAATTGGCTGTTATTTTACGAACTTGCTCTTACGTAGCAGACTTGGCTACTTTATTTGGTCACTGTTACTTAGCAATATTTGCTATATTATTTGGTCACTTACTTAACAGACTTTGCTACTTCATGAGGGTGCTGTTATTAACAAACCTTGCCACTTTATTTAGTCGCTATTACTTAACAGGCATTGCTACATTATTTGTTGCTGTCACTTAACAGACTTTGCTACTTTATTTCTTTGCTGTTAATTAATAGACTTTGTTACTTTATTTCGTGGCTGTTACTTAACAGACTTTGTTACTGTATGAGGTCATCGTTACTTAACAAACTTTACTTCTTGATGAGGTTTTTATTACTTCACAGCCTTTGCTACTTTATTTAGTTGCTGTTACTTATAAGTTTTTGCTACTTTATTTGGTTGATGTTACTTAACAGACTTTGCTACTTTATGAGGTCACTATTACGTAATAGACATTGCCTCTTTATTAGGTCGCTGTTAGGTAAAAGAGTTTGCTGTTTTATTTGGTATCTGTTACTAAACAGACTTTTCTACCTTATTTGATTGCTGTTACTTAACAGAGTTTGCTATTTTATTTGCTTGTTGTTACTAATCAGACTTGGGTACTTTATGAGTTCACTGTTACTTAACAAACTTTGCTTCTTTATGAGGTCACTGTTACTGAACCGACTTTGCTGCTTTTAAGGTTTTTGGTACGAAATATACTTTGCTACTTTATTTGGTCACTGTTACTTAACAACCACTTTTAAATTATTTGGTAATGTCACTTAACACTCTTTGCTCATTTTTTTATTGATGTTACTTAGCAGAATTTGCTATTTAATGAGGTCAGTGTTACTTAGCAGACTTTGCTACTTTACTTGGTCACAGTTACTTAATTGAGTTTGCCACTTTATTTGGTGGCTGATACTAAAAACTCTGCTACTTTTTGAGGTCACTGTTATGTAACACTCTTTGTTACTTTGTTTGGTTGCTCTCACTTAAATGACTTTGCTACTTTATTAGATCACTGTTTCTTAACAGACTTTGCTCATTTATGAGGTCACTGTTACTTAACAAACTTTGCTTCTTTTTGAGGTCATTGCTATTGAACTTATTTGGTCACAGTTACTTAACAGACATTGATACTTTATTTGGTTGTTGTTGCTTAACAGACTTTGCTACTTTATTTTGTTTGTGGTACTTAGCTAGCTTGGGCACCTTATGAAGTCACTGTTACTTAACAGACTTTGCTACTTTATTTGGCAACTGTTACTTAACAGAGATTGTTCTTTATGATGTTGCTATGACTTAACAGACTTTGATACTTTATGAGATTTATGTTACTTAACTGAATTTACCACCTTATTTAATTATTAACAGACTTTGCCATTTTATTTGGTCACTGTTACTTAACAGACTGTTCTACTTTATTTTTTTTTGTTTTTACTTAACAGGTTTTGTTTCTTTATTTTGTTGCTGTAACTTAACAGACTTTGATACTTTATGGTGTGTATTTTAAATAACAGAATTTACTACTTTATTTGGCCACAGTTACTCAATAGAATTTGCTACTTTACGTTTTGCTGTTACTTAAAGGACTTTGCTATTTTATGATGTCACTGTTACTTCACAGATTTTCTACTTTATGAGGATGGTGTTATTTAACAGACTTTGCTACTTTATGAGGTCACTGTTATTTAACAGACTTTGCTACTCATTGTGGTTGCTGTTACTTATCAGACTGCTTCTTTATTTGATCACTGTTATTTTACAGTATTTGTTCAGTTATTTAGTTGCTGTTATTTAAGAAGAAACTTTGGTACTTTATTTTTTTGTTGTTTCTTAGTAGACTTTGCTACTTTAATTGGTCGCTGTTACTTAACAGACTTTGCTACTTTATATTTGCTGGAAATGAAGAGACTTTGGCATTTTATTTGGTCGCTGTTACTTAATAGAGTTGGGTACTTTCTTTATTCACTGTTACTTAACAGACTTCGCTATTTTATTCGGTTACTTTTACATAAAAAAACTTTGCTACTATATTTTATTGCTGTTACACAGCAGACTGTGCTATTGTATGAGGTTGCAGTTATGTAACAGTCTTTGCTACTTTATTTGGTTGCTGTTACTTAACAGACTTCTATACTTTATGAGTAAATGTTATTGGAAAGACCTTGCTACTTTATTTGGTCATTGTTACTTAACGACCTTAGCTTTTTTGTCAATTTTACTCAACAGACTTTGCTAATTTACAAAGTTGTGGTTATGTACCAGACTTTGCTGCTTTATTTGGTGACTGTTACTTAACAGATTTTAGTACTTTATGAAGTTACTGTGAATTAACAGATTTTGCTACTTTAAAATGTCACTGTTACTTAGACTTTCCTACTTTATGAGGTACCTGTTAGTAACAGACCTTGCTATTTTATTTAGTCACGGTTACTTAAGAGACTTTACTACTTTATTCAATTGCTGATAATTAACAGACTTTGCTACTTTATGAGGTTACAGTTACTTAACAGACTTTGCTACTTTATGAGTTAATTTTACTTAACAGACTTTGCTACTTTATTTGGTCACTGTTAATTAACAGACTTTGCTAGTTTATAATGTCAATGTTACTTAGTAGACTGTTACTTTAATTGGCTGTTATTTTACGAACTTGCTCTTACGTAGCAGACTTGGCTACTTTATTTGGTCACTGTTACTTAGCAGTATTTGCTATATTATTTGGTCACTTACTTAACAGACTTTGCTACTTCATGAGGGTGCTGTTATTAACAAACCTTGCCACTTTATTTAGTCGCTATTACTTAACAGGCATTGCTACATTATTTGGTTGCTGTCACTTAACAGACTTTGCTACTTTATTTCTTTGCTGTTAATTAATAGACTTTGTTACTTGATTTCGTGGCTGTTACTTAACAGACTTTGTTACTGTATGAGGTCATCGTTACTTAACAAACTTTACTTCTTGATGAGGTTTTTATTACTTCACAGCCTTTGCTACTTTATTTAGTTGCTGTTACTTATAAGTTTTTGCTACTTTATTTGGTTGATGTTACTTAACAGACTTTGCTACTTTATGAGGTCACTATTACGTAATAGACATTGCCTCTTTATTAGGTCGCTGTTAGGTAAAAGAGTTTGCTGTTTTATTTGGTATCTGTTACTAAACAGACTTTTCTACCTTATTTGATTGCTGTTACTTAACAGAGTTTGCTATTTTATTTGCTTGTTGTTACTAATCAGACTTGGGTACTTTATGAGTTCACTGTTACTTAACAAACTTTGCTTCTTTATGAGGTCACTGTTACTGAATCGACTTTGCTGCTTTTAAGGTTTTTGGTACGAAATATACTTTGCTACTTTATTTGGTCACTGTTACTTAACAACCACTTTTAAATTATTTGGTAATGTCACTTAACACTCTTTGCTCATTTTTTGATTGATGTTACTTAGCAGAATTTGCTATTTAATGAGGTCAGTGTTACTTAGCAGACTTTGCTACTTTACTTGGTCATAGTTACTTAATTGACTTTGCCACTTTATTTGGTGGCTGATACTAAAAACTCTGCTACTTTTTGAGGTCACTGTTATGTAACACTCTTTGTTACTTTGTTTGGTTGCTCTCACTTAAATGACTTTGCTACTTTATTAGATCACTGTTTCTTAACAGACTTTGCTCATTTATGAGGTCACTGTTACTTAACAAACTTTGTTTCTTTTTGAGGTCATTGCTATTGAACTTATTTGGTCACAGTTACTTAACAGACATTGGTACTTTATTTGGTTGTTGTTGCTTAACAGACTTTGCTACTTTATTTTGTTTGTGGTACTTAGCTAGCTTGGGCACCTTATGAAGTCACTGTTACTTAACAGACTTTGCTATTTTTTTTTGGCAACTGTTACTTAACAGAGATTGTTCTTTATGATGTTGCTATGACTTAACAGACTTTGATACTTTATGAGATTTCTGTTACTTAACTGAATTTACCACCTTATTTAATTATTAACAGACTTTGCCATTTTATTTGGTCACTGTTACTTAACAGACTGTTCTACTTTATTTTTTTGTTTTTACTTAACAGGTTTTGTTTCTTTATTTTGTTGCTGTAACTCAACAGACTTTGATACTTTATGGTGTGTATTTTAAATAACAGAATTTACTACTTTATTTGGCCACAGTTACTCAATAGAATTTGCTACTTTACCTTTTGCTGTTACTTAAAGGACTTTGCTATTTTATGATGTCACTGTTACTTCACAGATTTTCTACTTTATGAGGATGGTGTTATTTAACAGACTTTGCTACTTTATGAGGTCACTGTTATTTAACAGACTTTGCTACTCATTGTGGTTGCTGTTACTTATCAGACTGCTTCTTTATTTGATCACTGTTATTTTACAGTATTTGTTCAGTTATTTAGTTGCTGTTATTTAAGAGGAAACTTTGGTACTTTATTTTTTTGTTGTTTCTTAGTAGACTTTGCTACTTTAATTGTTCGCTGTTACTTAACAGACTTTGCTACTTTATATTTGCTGGAAATGAAGAGACTTTGGCATTTTATTTGGTCGCTGTTACTTAATAGAGTTGGGTACTTTCTATATTCACTGTTACTTAACAGACTTCGCTATTTTATTCGGTTACTTTTACATAAAAAAACTTTGCTACTATATTTTATTGCTGTTACACAACAGACTGTGCTATTGTATGAGGTTGCAGTTATGTAACAGTCTTTGCTACTTTATTTGGTTGCTGTTACTTAACAGACTTCTATACTTTATGAGTAAATGTTATTGGAAAGACCTTGCTACTTTATTTGGTCATTGTTACTTAACGACCTTAGCTTTTTTGTCAATTTTACTCAACAGACTTTGCTAATTTACAAAGTTGTGGTTATGTACCAGACTTTGCTGCTTTATTTGGTGACTGTTACTTAACAGATTTTAGTACTTTATGAAGTTACTGTGAATTAACAGATTTTGCTACTTTAAAATGTCACTGTTACTTAGACTTTCCTACTTTATGAGGTACCTGTTAGTAACAGACCTTGCTATTTTATTTAGTCACGGTTACTTAAGAGACTTTACTACTTTATTCAATTGCTGATAATTAACAGACTTTGCTACTTTATGAGGTTACAGTTACTTAACAGACTTTGCTACTTTATGAGTTAATTTTACTTAACAGACTTTGCTACTTTATTTGGTCACTGTTAATTAACAGTCTTTGCTAGTTTATAATGTCAATGTTACTTAGTAGACTGTTACTTTAATTGGCTGTTATTTTATGAACTTGCTCTTACGTAGCAGACTTGGCTACTTTATTTGGTCACTGTTACTTAGCAATATTTGCTATATTATTTGGTCACTTACTTAACAGACTTTGCTACTTCATGAGGGTGCTGTTATTAACAAACCTTGCCACTTTATTTAGTCGCTATTACTTAACAGGCATTGCTACATTATTTGTTGCTGTCACTTAACAGACTTTGCTACTTTATTTCTTTGCTGTTAATTAATAGACTTTGTTACTTTATTTCGTGGCTGTTACTTAACAGACTTTGTTACTGTATGAGGTCATCGTTACTTAACAAACTTTACTTCTTGATGAGGTTTTTATTACTTCACAGCCTTTGCTACTTTATTTAGTTGCTGTTACTTATAAGTTTTTGCTACTTTATTTGGTTGATGTTACTTAACAGACTTTGCTACTTTATGAGGTCACTATTACGTAATAGACATTGCCTCTTTATTAGGTCGCTGTTAGGTAAAAGAGTTTGCTGTTTTATTTGGTATCTGTTACTAAACAGACTTTTCTACCTTATTTGATTGCTGTTACTTAACAGAGTTTGCTATTTTATTTGCTTGTTGTTACTAATCAGACTTGGGTACTTTATGAGTTCACTGTTACTTAACAAACTTTGCTTCTTTATGAGGTCACTGTTACTGAACCGACTTTGCTGCTTTTAAGGTTTTTGGTACGAAATATACTTTGCTACTTTATTTGGTCACTGTTACTTAACAACCACTTTTAAATTATTTGGTAATGTCACTTAACACTCTTTGCTCATTTTTTTATTGATGTTACTTAGCAGAATTTGCTATTTAATGAGGTCAGTGTTACTTAGCAGACTTTGCTACTTTACTTGGTCACAGTTACTTAATTGAGTTTGCCACTTTATTTGGTGGCTGATACTAAAAACTCTGCTACTTTTTGAGGTCACTGTTATGTAACACTCTTTGTTACTTTGTTTGGTTGCTCTCACTTAAATGACTTTGCTACTTTATTAGATCACTGTTTCTTAACAGACTTTGCTCATTTATGAGGTCACTGTTACTTAACAAACTTTGCTTCTTTTTGAGGTCATTGCTATTGAACTTATTTGGTCACAGTTACTTAACAGACATTGATACTTTATTTGGTTGTTGTTGCTTAACAGACTTTGCTACTTTATTTTGTTTGTGGTACTTAGCTAGCTTGGGCACCTTATGAAGTCACTGTTACTTAACAGACTTTGCTACTTTATTTGGCAACTGTTACTTAACAGAGATTGTTCTTTATGATGTTGCTATGACTTAACAGACTTTGATACTTTATGAGATTTATGTTACTTAACTGAATTTACCACCTTATTTAATTATTAACAGACTTTGCCATTTTATTTGGTCACTGTTACTTAACAGACTGTTCTACTTTATTTTTTTTGTTTTTACTTAACAGGTTTTGTTTCTTTATTTTGTTGCTGTAACTTAACAGACTTTGATACTTTATGGTGTGTATTTTAAATAACAGAATTTACTACTTTATTTGGCCACAGTTACTCAATAGAATTTGCTACTTTACGTTTTGCTGTTACTTAAAGGACTTTGCTATTTTATGATGTCACTGTTACTTCACAGATTTTCTACTTTATGAGGATGGTGTTATTTAACAGACTTTGCTACTTTATGAGGTCACTGTTATTTAACAGACTTTGCTACTCATTGTGGTTGCTGTTACTTATCAGACTGCTTCTTTATTTGATCACTGTTATTTTACAGTATTTGTTCAGTTATTTAGTTGCTGTTATTTAAGAAGAAACTTTGGTACTTTATTTTTTTGTTGTTTCTTAGTAGACTTTGCTACTTTAATTGGTCGCTGTTACTTAACAGACTTTGCTACTTTATATTTGCTGGAAATGAAGAGACTTTGGCATTTTATTTGGTCGCTGTTACTTAATAGAGTTGGGTACTTTCTTTATTCACTGTTACTTAACAGACTTCGCTATTTTATTCGGTTACTTTTACATAAAAAAACTTTGCTACTATATTTTATTGCTGTTACACAGCAGACTGTGCTATTGTATGAGGTTGCAGTTATGTAACAGTCTTTGCTACTTTATTTGGTTGCTGTTACTTAACAGACTTCTATACTTTATGAGTAAATGTTATTGGAAAGACCTTGCTACTTTATTTGGTCATTGTTACTTAACGACCTTAGCTTTTTTGTCAATTTTACTCAACAGACTTTGCTAATTTACAAAGTTGTGGTTATGTACCAGACTTTGCTGCTTTATTTGGTGACTGTTACTTAACAGATTTTAGTACTTTATGAAGTTACTGTGAATTAACAGATTTTGCTACTTTAAAATGTCACTGTTACTTAGACTTTCCTACTTTATGAGGTACCTGTTAGTAACAGACCTTGCTATTTTATTTAGTCACGGTTACTTAAGAGACTTTACTACTTTATTCAATTGCTGATAATTAACAGACTTTGCTACTTTATGAGGTTACAGTTACTTAACAGACTTTGCTACTTTATGAGTTAATTTTACTTAACAGACTTTGCTACTTTATTTGGTCACTGTTAATTAACAGACTTTGCTAGTTTATAATGTCAATGTTACTTAGTAGACTGTTACTTTAATTGGCTGTTATTTTACGAACTTGCTCTTACGTAGCAGACTTGGCTACTTTATTTGGTCACTGTTACTTAGCAGTATTTGCTATATTATTTGGTCACTTACTTAACAGACTTTGCTACTTCATGAGGGTGCTGTTATTAACAAACCTTGCCACTTTATTTAGTCGCTATTACTTAACAGGCATTGCTACATTATTTGGTTGCTGTCACTTAACAGACTGTGCTACTTTATTTCTTTGCTGTTAATTAATAGACTTTGTTACTTTATTTCGTGGCTGTTACTTAACAGACTTTGTTACTGTATGAGGTCATCGTTACTTAACAAACTTTACTTCTTGATGAGGTTTTTATTACTTCACAGCCTTTGCTACTTTATTTAGTTGCTGTTACTTATAAGTTTTTGCTACTTTATTTGGTTGATGTTACTTAACAGTCTTTGCTACTTTATGAGGTCACTATTACGTAATAGAAATTGCCTCTTTATTAGGTCGCTGTTAGGTAAAAGAGTTTGCTGTTTTATTTGGTATCTGTTACTAAACAGACTTTTCTACCTTATTTGATTGCTGTTACTTAACAGAGTTTGCTATTTTATTTGCTTGTTGTTACTAATCAGACTTGGGTACTTTACGAGTTCACTGTTACTTAACAAACTTTGCTTCTTTATGAGGTCACTGTTACTGAACCGACTTTGCTGCTTTTAAGGTTTTTGGTACGAAATATACTTTGCTACTTTATTTGGTCACTGTTACTTAACAACCAATTTTAAATTATTTGGTAATGTCACTTAACACCCTTTGCTCATTTTTTGATTGATGTTACTTAGCAGAATTTGCTATTTAATGAGGTCAGTGTTACTTAGCAGACTTTGCTACTTTACTTGGTCACAGTTACTTAATTGAGTTTGCCACTTTATTTGGTGGCTGATACTAAAAACTCTGCTACTTTTTGAGGTCACTGTTATGTAACACTCTTTGTTACTTTGTTTGGTTGCTCTCACTTAAATGACTATGCTACTTTATTAGATCACTGTTTCTTAACAGACTTTGCTCATTTATGAGGTCACTGTTACTTAACAAACTTTGCTTCTTTTTGAGGTTATTGCTATTGAACTTATTTGGTCACAGTTACTTAACAGACATTGGTACTTTATTTGGTTGTTGTTGCTTAACAGACTTTGCTACTTTATTTTGTTTGTGGTACTTAGCTAGCTTGGGCACCTTATGAAGTCACTGTTACTTAACAGACTTTGCTACTTTATTTGGCAACTGTTACTTAACAGAGATTGTTCTTTATGATGTTGCTATGACTTAACAGACTTTGATACTTTATGAGATTTCTGTTACTTAACTGAATTTACCACCTTATTTAATTATTAACAGACTTTGCCATTTTATTTGGTTCCTGTTACTTAACAGACTGTTCTACTTTATTTTTTTTGTTTTTACTTAACAGGTTTTGTTTCTTTATTTTGTTGCTGTAACTTAACAGACTTTGATACTTTATGGTGTGTATTTTAAATAACAGAATTTACTACTTTATTTGGCCACAGTTACTCAATAGAATTTGCTACTTTACGTTTTGCTGTTACTTAAAGGACTTTGCTATTTTATGATGTCACTGTTACTTCACAGATTTTCTACTTTATGAGGATGGTGTTATTTAACAGACTTTGCTACTTTATGAGGTCACTGTTATTTAACAGACTTTGCTACTCATTGTGGTTGCTGTTACTTATCAGACTGCTTCTTTATTTGATCACTGTTATTTTACAGTATTTGTTCAGTTATTTAGTTCCTGTTATTTAAGGAGAAACTTTGGTACTTTATTTTGTTGTTGTTTCTTAATAGACTTTGCTACTTTAATTGGTCGCTGTTACTTAACAGACTTTGCTACTTTATATTTGCTGGAAATGAAGAGACTTTGGCATTTTATTTGGTCGCTGTTACTTAATAGAGTTGGGTACTTTCTTTATTCACTGTTACTTAACAGACTTCGCTATTTTATTCGGTTACTTTTACATAAAAAAACTTTGCTACTATATTTTATTGCTGTTACGCAACAGACTGTGCTATTGTATGAGGTTGCAGTTATGTAACAGTCTTTGCTACTTTATTTGGTTGCTGTTACTTAACAGACTTCTATACTTTATGAGTAAATGTTATTGGAAAGACCTTGCTACTTTATTTGGTCATTGTTACTTAACGACCTTAGCTTTTTTGTCAATTTTACTCAACAGACTTTGCTAATTTACAAAGTTATGGTTATGTACCAGACTTTGCTGCTTTATTTGGTGACTGTTACTTAACAGATTTTAGTACTTTATGAAGTTACTGTGAATTAACAGATTTTGCTACTTTAAAATGTCACTGTTACTTAGACTTTCCTACTTTATGAGGTACCTGTTAGTAACAGACCTTGCTATTTTATTTAGTCACGGTTACTTAAGAGACTTTACTACTTTATTCAATTGCTGATAATTAACAGACTTTGCTACTTTATGAAGTTACAGTTACTTAACAGACTTTGCTACTTTATGAGTTAATTTTACTTAACAGACTTTGGTAATTTATTTGGTCACTGTTAATTAATAGACTTTGCTAGTTTATAATGTCAATGTTACTTAGTAGACTGTTACTTTAATTGGCTGTTATTTTACGAACTTGCTCTTACGTAGCAGACTTGGCTACTTTATTTGGTCACTGTTACTTAGCAGTATTTGCTATATTATTTGGTCACTTACTTAACAGACTTTGCTACTTCATGAGGGTGCTGTTATTAACAAACCTTGCCACTTTATTTAGTCGCTATTACTTAACAGGCATTGCTACATTATTTGGTTGCTGTCACTTAACAGACTTTGCTACTTTATTTCTTTGCTGTTAATTAATAAACTTTGTTACTTGATTTCGTGGCTGTTACTTAACATACTTTGTTTCTGTATGAGGTCATCGTTACTTAACAAACTTTACTTCTTGATGAGGTTTTTATTACTTCACAGCCTTTGCTACTTTATTTAGTTGCTGTTACTTATAAGTTTTTGCTACTTTATTTGGTTGATGTTACTTAACAGACTTTGCTACTTTATGAGGTCACTATTACGTAATAGACATTGCCTCTTTATTAGGTCGCTGTTAGGTAAAAGAGTTTGCTGTTTTATTTGGTATCTGTTACTAAACAGACTTTTCTACCTTATTTGATTGCTGTTACTTAACAGAGTTTGCTATTTTATTTGCTTGTTGTTACTAATCAGACTTGGGTACTTTATGAGTTCACTGTTACTTAACAAACTTTGCTTCTTTATGAGGTCACTGTTACTGAACCGACTTTGCTGCTTTTCAGGTTTTTGGTACGAAATATACTTTGCAACTTTATTTGGTCACTGTTACTTAACAACCACTTTTAAATTATTTGGTAATGTCACTTAACACTCTTTGCTCATTTTTTGATTGATGTTACTTAGCAGAATTTGCTATTTAATGAGGTCAGTGTTACTTAGCAGACTTTGCTACTTTACTTGGTCACAGTTACTTAATTGAGTTTGCCACTTTATTTGGTGGCTGATACTAAAAACTCTGCTACTTTTTGAGGTCACTGTTATGTAACACTCTTTGTTACTTTGTTTGGTTGCTCTCACTTAAATAACTTTGCTACTTTATTACATCACTGTTTCTTAACAGACTTTGCTCATTTATGAGGTCACTGTTACTTAACAAACTTTGCTTCTTTTTGAGGTCATTGCTATTGAACTTATTTGGTCACAGTTACTTAACAGACATTGGAACTTTATTTAGTTGTTGTTGCTTAACAGACTTTGCTACTTTATTTTGTTTGTGGTACTTAGCTAGCTTGGGCACCTTATGAAGTCACTGTTACTTAACAGACTTTGCTACTTTATTTGGCAACTGTTACTTAACAGAGATTGTTCTTTATGATGTTGCTATGACTTAACAGACTTTGATACTTTATGAGATTTCTGTTACTTAACTGAATTTACCACCTTATTTAATTATTAACAGACTTTGCCATTTTATTTGGTTCCTGTTACTTAACAGACTGTTCTACTTTATTTTTTTGTTTTTACTTAACAGGTTTTGTTTCTTTATTTTGTTGCTGTAACTTAGACTTTGATACTTTATGGTGTGTATTTTAAATAACAGAATTTACTACTTTATTTGGCCACAGTTACTCAATAGAATTTGCTACTTTACATTTTGCTGTTACTTAAAGGACTTTGCTATTTTATGATGTCACTGTTACTTCACAGATTTTCTACTTTATGAGGATGGTGTTATTTAACAGACTTTGCTACTTTATGAGGTCACTGTTATTTAACAGACTTTGCTACTCATTGTGGTTGCTGTTACTTATCAGACTGCTTCTTTATTTGATCACTGTTATTTCACAGTATTTGTTCAGTTATTTAGTTGCTGTTATTTAAGAAGAAACTTTGGTACTTTATTTTTTTGTTGTTTCTTAATAGACTTGGTACTTTAATTGGTCGCTGTTACTTAACAGACTTTGCTACTTTATATTTGCTGGAAATGAAGAGACTTTGGCATTTTATTTGGTCGCTGTTACTTAATAGAGTTGGGTACTTTCTTTATTCACTGTTACTTAACAGACTTCGCTATTTTATTCGGTTACTTTTACATAAAAAAACTTTGCTACTATATTTTATTGCTGTTACGCAACAGACTGTGCTATTGTATGAGGTTGCAGTTATGTAACAGTCTTTGCTACTTTATTTGGTTGCTGTTACTTAACAGACTTCTATACTTTATGAGTAAATGTTATTGGAAAGACCATGCTACTTTATTTGGTCATTGTTACTTAACGACCTTAGCTTTTTTGTCAATTTTACTCAACAGACTTTGCTAATTTACAAAGTTGTGGTTATGTACCAGACTTTGCTGCTTTATTTGGTCACTGTTACTTAACAGATTTTAGTACTTTATGAAGTTACTGTGAATTAACAGATTTTGCTACTTTAAAATGTCACTGTTACTTAGACTTTCCTACTTTATGAGGTACCTGTTAGTAACAGACCTTGCTATTTTATTTAGTAACCGTTACTTAAGAGACTTTACTACTTTATTCAATTGCTGATAATTAACAGACTTTGCTACTTTATGAGGTTACAGTTACTTAACAGACTTTGCTACTTTATGAGTTAATTTTACTTAACAGACTTTGCTACTTTATTTGGTCACTGTTAATTAACAGACTTTGCTAGTTTATAATGTCAATGTTACTTAGTAGACTGTTACTTTAATTGGCTGTTATTTTACGAACTTGCTCTTAAGTAGCAGACTTGGCTACTTTATTTGGTCACTGTTACTTAGCAGTATTTGCTATATTATTTGGTCACTTACTTAACAGACTTTGCTACTTCATGAGGGTGCTGTTATTAACAAACCTTGCCACTTTATTTAGTCGCTATTACTTAACAGGCATTGCTACATTATTTGGTTGCTGTCACTTAACAGACTTTGCTACTTTATTTCTTTGCTGTTAATTAATAGACTTTGTTACTTTATTTCGTGGCTGTTACTTAACAGACTTTGTTACTGTATGAGGTCATCGTTACTTAACAAACTTTACTTCTTGATGAGGTTTTTATTACTTCACAGCCTTTGCTACTTTATTTAGCTGCTGTTACTTATAAGTTTTTGCTACTTTATTTGGTTGATGTTACTTAACAGACTTTGCTACTTTATGAGGTCACTATTACGTAATAGACATTGCCTCTTTATTAGGTCGCTGTTAGGTAAAAGAGTTTGCTGTTTTATTTGGTATCTGTTACTAAACAGACTTTTCTACCTTATTTGATTGCTGTTACTTAACAGAGTTTGCTATTTTATTTGCTTGTTGTTACTAATCAGACTTGGGTACTTTATGAGTTCACTGTTACTTAACAAACTTTGCTTCTTTATGAGGTCACTGTTACTGAACGGACTTTGTTGCTTTTAAGGTTTTTGGTACGAAATATACTTTGCTACTTTATTTGGTCACTGTTACTTAACAACCACTTTTAAATTATTTGGTAATGTCACTTAACACTCTTTGCTCATTTTTTGATTGATGTTACTTAGCAGAATTTGCTATTTAATGAGGTCAGTGTTACTTAGCAGACTTTGCTACTTTACTTGGTCACAGTTACTTAATTGAGTTTGCCACTTTATTTGGTGGCTGATACTAAAAACTCTGCTACTTTTTGAGGTCACTGTTATGTAACACTCTTTGTTACTTTGTTTGGTTGCTCTCACTTAAATGACTTTGCTACTTTATTAGATCACTGTTTCTTAACAGACTTTGCTCATTTATGAGGTCACTGTTACTTAACAAACTTTGCTTCTTTTTGAGGTCATTGCTATTGAACTTATTTGGTCAGAGTTACTTAACAGACATTGGTACTTTATTTGGTTGTTGTTGCTTAACAGACTTTGCTACTTGATTTTGTTTGTGGTACTTAGCTAGCTTGGGCACCTTATGAAGTCACTGTTACTTAACAGACTTTGCTACTTTATTTGGCAACTGTTACTTAACAGAGATTGTTCTTTATGATGTTGCTATGACTTAACAGACTTTGATATTTTATGAGATTTCTGTTACTTAACTGAATTCACCACCTTATTTAATTATTAACAGACTTTGCCATTTTATTTGGTCACTGTTACTTAACAGACTGTTCTACTGTATTTTTTTTGTTTTTACTTAACAGGTTTTGTTTCTTTATTTTGTTGCTGTAACTTAACAGACTTTGATACTTTATGGTGTGTATTTTAAATAACAGAATTTACTACTTTATTTGGCCACAGTTACTCAATAGAATTTGCTACTTTACCTTTTGCTGTTACTTAAAGGACTTTGCTATTTTATGATGTCACTGTTACTTCACAGATTTTCTACTTTATGAGGATGGTGTTATTTAACAGACTTTGCTACTTTATGAGGACACTGTTATTTAACAGACTTTGCTACTCATTGTGGTTGCTGTTACTTATCAGACTGCTTCTTTATTTGATCACTGTTATTTTACAGTATTTGTTCAGTTATTTAGTTGCTGTTATTTAAGAAGAAACTTTGGTACTTTATTTTTTTGTTGTTTCTTAATAGACTTTGCTACTTTAATTGGTCGCTGTTACTTAACAGACTTTGCTACTTTATATTTGCTGGAAATGAAGAGACTTTGGCATTTTATTTGGTCGCTGTTACTTAATAGAGTTGGGTACTTTCTTTATTCACTGTTACTTAACAGACTTCGCTATTTTATTCGGTTACTTTTACATAAAAAAACTTTGCTGCTATATTTTATTGCTGTTACGCAACAGACTGTGCTATTGTATGAGGTTGCAGTTATGTAACAGTCTTTGCTTCTTTATTTGGTTGCTGTTACTTAACAGACTTCTATACTTTATGAGTAAATGTTATTGGAAAGACCTTGCTACTTTATTTGGTCATTGTTACTTAACGACCTTAGCTTTTTTGTCAATTTTACTCAACAGACTTTGCTAATTTACAAAGTTGTGGTTATGTACCAGACTTTGCTGCTTTATTTGGTGACTGTTACTTAACAGATTTTAGTACTTTATGAAGTTACTGTGAATTAACAGATTTTGCTACTTTAAAATGTCACTGTTACTTAGACTTTCCTACTTTATGAGGTACCTGTTAGTAACAGACCTTGCTATTTTATTTAGTCACGGTTACTTAAGAGACTTTACTACTTTATTCAATTGCTGATAATTAACAGACTTTGCTACTTTATAAGGTTACAGTTACTTAACAGACTTTGCTACTTTATGAGTTAATTTTACTTAACAGACTTTGCTACTTTATTTGGTCACTGTTAATTAACAGACTTTGCTAGTTTATAATGTCAATGTTACTTAGTAGACTGTTACTTTAATTGGCTGTTATTTTACGAACTTGCTCTTACGTAGCAGACTTGGCTACTTTATTTGGTCACTGTTACTTAGCAGTATTTGCTATATTATTTCGTCACTTACTTAACAGACTTTGCTACTTCATGAGGGTGCTGTTATTAACAAACCTTGCCACTTTATTTAGTCGCTATTACTTAACAGGTATTGCTACATTATTTGGTTGCTGTCACTTAACAGACTT
The DNA here is from genome assembly GCA_039081455.1 of Macrobrachium rosenbergii. Lineage (NCBI taxonomy): Eukaryota > Metazoa > Arthropoda > Malacostraca > Decapoda > Palaemonidae > Macrobrachium > Macrobrachium rosenbergii. The sequence continues at coordinate 3,070,764 of JANJGK010000011.1, read as the reverse complement.
TGCTACTTTATTTCTTTGCTGTTAATTAATAGACTTTGTTACTTGATTTCGTGGCTGTTACTTAACAGACTTTGTTACTGTATGAGGTCATCGTTACTTAACAAACTTTACTTCTTGATGAGGTTTTTATTACTTCACAGCCTTTGCTACTTTATTTAGTTGCTGTTACTTATAAGTTTTTGCTACTTTATTTGGTTGATGTTACTTAACAGACTTTGCTACTTTATGAGGTCACTATTACGTAATAGACATTGCCTCTTTATTAGGTCGCTGTTAGGTAAAAGAGTTTGCTGTTTTATTTGGTATCTGTTACTAAACAGACTTTTCTACCTTATTTGATTGCTGTTACTTAACAGAGTTTGCTATTTTATTTGCTTTTTGTTACTAATCAGACTTGGGTACTTTATGAGTTCACTGTTACCTAACAAACTTTGCTTCTTTATGAGGTCACTGTTACTGAAACGACTTTGCTGCTTTTAAGGTTTTTGGTACGAAATATACTTTGCTACTTTATTTGGTCACTGTTACTTAACAACCACTTTTAAATTATTTGGTAATGTCACTTAACACTCTTTGCTAATTTTTTGATTGATGTTACTTAGCAGAATTTGCTATTTAATGAGGTCAGTGTTACTTAGCAGACTTTGCTACTTTACTTGGTCACAGTTACTTAATTGAGTTTGCCACTTTATTTGGTGGCTGATACTAAAAACTCTGCTACTTTTTGAGGTCACTGTTATGTAACACCCTTTGTTACTTTGTTTGGTTGGTCTCACTTAAATGACTTTGCTACTTTATTAGATCACTGTTTCTTAACAGACTTTGCTCATTTATGAGGTCACTGTTACTTAACAAACTTTGCTTCTTTTTGAGGTCATTGCTATTGAACTTATTTGGTCACAGTTACTTAACAGACATTGGTACTTTATTTGGTTGTTGTTGCTTAACAGACTTTGCTACTTTATTTTGTTTGTGGTACTTAGCTAGCTTGGGCACCTTATGAAGTCACTGTTACTTAACAGACTTTGCTACTTTATTTGGCAACTGTTACTTAACGGAGATTGTTCTTTATGATGTTGCTATGACTTAACAGACTTTGATACTTTATGAGATTTCTGTTACTTAACTGAATTTACCACCTTATTTAATTATTAACAGACTTTGCCATTTTATTTGGTTCCTGTTACTTAACAGACTGTTCTACTTTATTTTTTTGTTTTTACTTAACAGGTTTTGTTTCTTTATTTTGTTGCTGTAACTTAACAGACTTTGATACTTTATGGTTTGTATTTTAAATAATAGAATTTACTACTTTATTTGGCCACAGTTACTCAATAGAATTTGCTACTTTACGTTTTGCTGTTACTTAAAGGACTTTGCTATTTTATGATGTCACTGTTACTTCACAGATTTTCTACTTTATGAGGATGGTGTTATTTAACAGACTTTGCTACTTTATGAGGTCACTGTTATTTAACAGACTTTGCTACTCATTGTGGTTGCTGTTACTTATCAGACTGCGTCTTTATTTGATAACTGTTATTTTACAGTATTTGTTCAGTTATTTAGTTGCTGTTATTGGTACTTTATTTTTTTGTTGTTTCTTAATAGACTTTGCTACTTTAATTGGTCGCCGTTACTTAACAGACTTTGCTACTTTATATTTGCTGGAAATGAAGAGACTTTGGCATTTTATTTGGTCGCTGTTACTTAATAGAGTTGGGTACTTTTTTTTATTCACTGTTACTTAACAGACTTCGCTATTTTATTCGGTTACTTTTACATAAAAAAAACTTTGCTACTATATTTTATTGCTGTTACGCAACAGACTTTGCTATTGTATGAGGTTGCAGTTATGTAACAGTCTTTGCTACTTTATTTGGTTGCTGTTACTTAACAGACTTCTATACTTTATGAGTAAATGTTATTGGAAAGACCTTGCTACTTTATTTGGTCATTGTTACTTAACGACCTTAGCTTTTTTGTCAATTTTACTCAACAGACTTTGCTAATTTACAAAGTTGTGGTTATGTACCAGACTTTGCTGCTTTATTTGGTGACTGTTACTTAACAGATTTTAGTACTTTATGAAGTTACTGTGAATTAACAGATTTTGCTACTTTAAAATGTCACTGTTACTTAGACTTTCCTATTTTATGAGGTACCTGTTAGTAACAGACCTTGCTATTTTATTTAGTCACGGTTACTTAAGAGACTTTACTACTTTATTCAATTGCTGATAATTAACAGACTTTGCTCCTTTATGAGGTTACAGTTACTTAACAGACTTTGCTACTTTATGAGTTAATTTTACTTAACAGACTTTGCTACTTTATTTGGTCACTGTTAATTAACAGACTTTGCTAGTTTATAATGTCAATGTTACTTAGTAGACTGTTACTTTAATTGGCTGTTATTTTACGAACTTGCTCTTACGTAGCAGACTTGGCTACTTTATTTGGTCACTGTTACTTAGCAGTATTTGCTATATTATTTGGTCACTTACTTAACAGACTTTGCTACTTCATGAGGGTGCTGTTATTAACAAACCTTGCCACTTTATTTAGTCGCTATTACTTAACAGGCATTGCTACATTATTTGGTTGCTGTCACTTAACAGACTTTGCTACTTTATTTCTTTGCTGTTAATTAATAGACTTTGTTACTTTATTTCGTGGCTGTTACTTAACAGACTTTGTTACTGTATGAGGTCATCGTTACTTAACAAACTTTACTTCTTGATGAGGTTTTTATTACTTCACAGCCTTTGCTACTTTATTTAGTTGCTGTTACTTATAAGTTTTTGCTACTTTATTTGGTTGATGTTACTTAACAGACTTTGCTACTTAATGAGGTCACTATTACGTAATAGACATTGCCTCTTTATTAGGTCGCTGTTAGGTAAAAGAGTTTGCTATTTTATTTGGTATCTGTTACTAAACAGACTTTTCTACCTTATTTGATTGCTGTTACTTAACAGAGTTTGCTATTTTATTTGCTTGTTGTTACTAATCAGACTTGGGTACTTTATGAGTTCACTGTTACTTAACAAACTTTGCTTCTTTATGAGGTCACTGTTACTGAACCGACTTTGCTGCTTTTAAGGTTTTTGGTACGAAATATACTTTGCTACTTTATTTGGTCACTGTTACTTAACAACCACTTTTAAATTATTTGGTAATGTCACTTAACACTCTTTGCTAATTTTTTGATTGATGTTACTTAGCAGAATTTGCTATTTAATGAGGTCAGTGTTACTTAGCAGACTTTGCTACTTTACTTGGTCACAGTTACTTAATTGAGTTTGCCACTTTATTTGGTGGCTGATACTAAAAACTCTGCTACTTTTTGAGGTCACTGTTATGTAACACTCTTTGTTACTTTGTTTGGTTGCTCTCACATAAATGACTTTGCTACTTTATTAGATCACTGTTTCTTAACAGACTTTGCTCATTTATGAAGTCACTGTTACTTAACAAACTTTGCTTCTTTTTGAGGTCATTGCTATTGAACTTATTTGGTCACAGTTACTTAACAGACATTGGTACTTTATTTGGTTGTTGTTGCTTAACAGACTTTGCTACTTTATTTTGTTTGTGGTACTTAGCTAGCTTGGGCACCTTATGAAGTCACTGTTACTTAACAGACTTTGCTACTTTATTTGGCAACTGTTACTTAACGGAGATTGTTCTTTATGATGTTGCTATGACTTAACAGACTTTGATACTTTATGAGATTTCTGTTACTTAACTGAATTTACCAACTTATTTAATTATTAACAGACTTTGCCATTTTATTTGGTCACTGTTACTTAACAGACTGTTCTACTTTTTTTTGTTTTTACTTAACAGGTTTTGTTTCTTTATTTTGTTGCTGTAACTTAACAGACTTTGATACTTTATGGTGTGTATTTTAAATAAAAGAATTTACTACTTTATTTGGCCACAGTTACTCAATAGAATTTGCTACTTTACGTTTTGCTGTTACTTAAAGGACTTTGCTATTTTATGATGTCACTGTTACTTCACAGATTTTCTACTTTATGAGGATGGTGTTATTTAACAGACTTTGCTACTTTATGAGGTCACTTTTATTTAACAGACTTTGCTACTCATTGTGGCTGCTGTTACTTATCAGACTGCTTCTTTATTTGATCACTGTTATTTAACAGTATTTGTTCAGTTATTTAGTTGCTGTTATTTAAGAAGAAACTTTGGTACTTTATTTTTTTGTTGTTTCTTAATAGACTTTGCTACTTTAATTGGTCGCTGTTACTTAACAGACTTTGCTACTTTATATTTGCTGGAAATGAAGAGACTTTGGCTTTTTATTTGGTCGCTGTTACTTAATAGAGTTGGGTACTTTCTTTATTCACTGTTACTTAACAGACTTCGCTATTTTATTCGGTTACTTTTACATAAAAAAACTTTGCTACTATATTTTATTGCTGTTACACAACAGACTGTGCTATTGTATGAGGTTGCAGTTATGTAACAGTCTTTGCTACTTTATTTGGTTGCTGTTACTTAACAGACTTCTATACTTTATGAGTAAATGTTATTGGAAAGACCTTGCTACTTTATTTGGTCATTGTTACTTAACGACCTTAGCTTTTTTGTCAATTTTACTCAACAGACTTTGCTAATTTACAAAGTTGTGGTTATGTACCAGACTTTGCTGCTTTATTTGGTGACTGTTACTTAACAGATTTTAGTACTTTATGAAGTTACTGTGAATTAACAGATTTTGCTACTTTAAAATGTCACTGTTACTTAGACTTTCCTACTTTATGAGGTACCTGTTAGTAACAGACCTTGCTATTTTATTTAGTCACGGTTACTTAAGAGACTTTACTACTTTATTCAATTGCTGATAATTAACAGACTTTGCTCCTTTATGAGGTTACAGTTACTTAACAGACTTTGCTACTTTATGAGTTAATTTTACTTAACAGACTTTGCTACTTTATTTGGTCACTGTTAATTAACAGACTTTGCTAGTTTATAATGTCAATGTTACTTAGTAGACTGTTACTTTAATTGGCTGTTATTTTACGAACTTGCTCTTACGTAGCAGACTTGGCTACTTTATTTGGTCACTGTTACTTAGCAGTATTTGCTATATTATTTGGTCACTTACTTAACAGACTTTGCTACTTCATGAGGGTGCTGTTATTAATAAACCTTGCCACTTTATTTAGTCGCTATTACTTAACAGGCATTGCTACATTATTTGGTTGCTGTCACTTAACAGACTTTGCTACTTTATTTCTTTGCTGTTAATTAATAGACTTTGTTACTTTATTTCGTGGCTGTTACTTAACAGACTTTGTTACTGTATGAGGTCATCGTTACTTAAACTTTACTTCTTGATGAGGTTTTTATTACTTCACAGCCTTTGCTACTTTATTTAGTTGCTGTTACTTATAAGTTTTTGCTACTTTATTTGGTTGATGTTACTTAACAGACTTTGCTACTTTATGAGGTCACTATTACGTAATAGACATTGCCTCTTTATTAGGTCGCTGTTAGGTAAAAGAGTTTGCTGTTTTATTTGGTATCTGTTACTAAACAGACTTTTCTACCTTATTTGATTGCTGTTACTTAACAGAGTTTGCTATTTTATTTGCATGTTGTTACTAATCAGACTTGGGTACTTTATGAGTTCACTGTTACTTAACAAACTTTGCTTCTTTATGAGGTCACTGTTACTGAACCGACTTTGCTGCTTTTAAGGTTTTTGGTACGAAATATACTTTGCTACTTTATTTGGTCACTGTTACTTAAGAACCACTTTTAAATTATTTGGTAATGTCACTTAACACTCTTTGCTCATTTTTTGATTGATGTTACTTAGCAGAATTTGCTATTTAATGAGGTCAGTGTTACTTAGCAGACTTTGCTACTTTACTTGGTCACAGTTACTTAATTGAGTTTGCCACTTTATTTGGTGGCTGATACTAAAAACTCTGCTACTTTTTGAGGTCACTGTTATGTAACACTCTTTGTTACTTTGTTTGGTTGCTCTCACTTAAATGACTTTGCTACTTTATTAGATCACTGTTTCTTAACAGACTTTGCTCATTTATGAGGTCACTGTTACTTAACAAACTTTGCTTCTTTTTGAGGTCATTGCTATTGAACTTATTTGGTCACAGTTACTTAACAGACATTGGTACTTTATTTGGTTGTTGTTGCTTAACAGACTTTGCTACTTTATTTTGTTTGTGGTACTTAGCTAGCTTGGGCACCTTATGAAGTCACTGTTACTTAACAGACTTTGCTACTTTATTTGGCAACTGTTACTTAACGGAGATCGTTCTTTATGATGTTGCTATGACTTAACAGACTTTGATACTTTATGAGATTTCTGTTACTTAACTGAATTTACCACCTTATTTAATTATTAACAGACTTTGCCATTTTATTTGGTCACTGTTACTTAACAGACTGTTCTACTTTTTTTGTTTTTACTTAACAGGTTTTGTTTCTTTATTTCGTTGCTGTAACTTAACAGACTTTGATACTTTATGGTGTGTATTTTAAATAACAGAATTTACTACTTTATTTGGCCCCAGTTACTCAATAGAATTTGCTACTTTACGTTTTGCTGTTACTTAAAGGACTTTGCTATTTTATGATGTCACTGTTACTTCACAGATTTTCTACTTTATGAGGATGGTGTTATTTAACAGACTTTGCTACTTTATGAGGTCACTGTTATTTAACAGACTTTGCTACTCATTGTGGTTGCTGTTACTTATCAGACTGCTTCTTTATTTGATCACTGTTATTTTACAGTATTTGTTCAGTTATTTAGTTGCTGTTATTTAAGAAGAAACTTTGGTACTTTATTTTTTTGTTGTTTCTTAGTAGACTTTGCTACTTTAATTGGTCGCTGTTACTTAACAGACTTTGCTACTTTATATTTGCTGGAAATGAAGAGACTTTGGCATTTTATTTGGTCGCTGTTACTTAATAGAGTTGGGTACTTTCTTTATTCACTGTTACTTAACAGACTTCGCTATTTTATTCGGTTACTTTTACATAAAAAAAACTTTGCTACTATATTTTATTGCTGTTACGCAACAGACTTTGCTATTGTATGAGGTTGCAATTATGTAACAGTCTTTGCTACTTTATTTGGTTGCTGTTACTTAACAGACTTCTATACTTTATGAGTAAATGTTATTGGAAAGACCTTGCTACTTTATTTGGTCATTGTTACTTAACGACCTAAGCTTTTTTGTCAATTTTACTCAACAGACTTTGCTAATTTACAAAGTTGTGGTTATGTACCAGACTTTGCTGCTTTATTTGGTGACTGTTACTTAACAGATTTTAGTACTTTATAAAGTTACTGTGAATTAACAGATTTTGCTACTTTAAAATGTCACTGTTACTTAGAATTTCCTACTTTATGAGGTACCTGTTAGTAACAGACCTTGCTATTTTATTTAGTCACGGTTACTTAAGAGACTTTACTACTTTATTCAATTGCTGATAATTAACAGACTTTGCTACTTTATGAGGTTACAGTTACTTAACAGACTTTGCTACTTTACTTGGTTGCTTTACCTACAGAGCTTGTTAATTAATGGTAACCAAATAAAGTAACAGTCTGTTAAGTAATTGTGACCTAATAAAACGGTAAAGTCTAGTAAGTAATAATGGCCTCATAAAGTAGCAAAGTCTGTTAAGTAACAGTAACCAATTAAAGTAGCCAACGTTATTAAGTAACAGAAAACAAATAAAGTAGCAAAGACTGTTAATTAACAGTGACCTACTAAAGTAGCAAAGTCTGTTAAGTATCAGCGACCAAATAAGGTAACTAAGTCAGTTAAGTAACAGTGATAAATAAAGTACCAAAGTCTGTTAAGTAACTGCAACCTCATTAGGAAATAAATAAAAGTTATGTATCAGTGCGCTGTTAAAGTGGAAAAGTCTGTCAAGTAGCTGTGACCTCATAAAGTAGCAAATTTTGATAAGTAACAGCAACCAAATAAAGTAGCAACGTCTGTCATGAAACAGCGACTAAATAAGGAAGCAAATTCTCCTAAGTATCAGCGACCAAATAAAATAAAGTCTATAAATACAAGTGATGAAATAAATCACGAAAGTCTTTTAAGGGAGTGACCAAATAAAGTAGCGAAGCCTATTAATTAACAGTGACCTCATAAAGTTTCCAAGTATGTTAAGCAACAACAACCAAATAAACCAGCAAAGTCTGTTAAGAAATAGTGATCAAATAAGATAGCAAAGTCTGTTAAGTAACAGCAATCGAATAAAGTAGAAAAGTCTGTATAGTAACATTGACTTCATAAAGAAGCAAAGTCTGTTAAGTAACAGTGACCTAACAAAGTAACAAAGTCTGTTAAGTAACAGCAAAAAATAAAGTAACAAAGAATTTATGTAACAGCTACCAAATAAAGTAGCAAAGTGTTAAGTAACTGCAACCAAATAAAATAGCAAAGTTTATTAAGTAAAAGTGACATCATGAAGTAGCCAAAACTGTTAACTAACCGTGACATAAAGTAGAAACTGTTAAATAAAAGTAACGAAATAAAACAGCAAAGTCTGATCATTAATAGCGACCAAATTAAGTGGCAAAGATCATTAGGTAACCACGACCTCATAAAGTGGCAATGTCAGTTAAGTATCATGAACTCATAAAGCAGCAAATATCTCATAAAGTAGCAGAGTCTGTTAAGTAAGATAAACCAAATAAAGTAGCAAAGTCTATTACACAACTGTGACCTCATAAAGAAGCTCAATCTGTTACACAACAGTGACCTCATAAAGTAGCAATGTCTGTTAAGTGACAGCCACCTCTTAAGTAAAAGCAAACAAATAAAATATCAATGTTTGTTAAGTAAACATGACCAAATAATGTCGAAAAGTCTGTTGAGTAACATCAAACACAAAAAGTAATGTCTGTTAAGTAACAATAACCAAATAAAGTACCAACGTCTGTTAAGTAAGAGTAACCTCATAAAGTAGTAAATTCTTTTATGTAATATTGAACTCATTAAGTAGCACAGTCTGTTAAGTAACAGTGATGAAATAAAGTAGGAAGGTCTGATAATTGGCAGCGACCAAATAAAGTAGCAAACTCTCTTAAGTAACAATGACCAAATAAAGTATCCAATGCTGTTTTATAACAGTGATCAAATAAATTATCAAGGGCTGTTAATTAACATTGGCCGCATAAAGTAGCAAAGTCTGTCAAGTAATAGCAACTAAATAAAGTATCACAGTCTGTTAACTAAAAGCGACCTAATAAAGTTGCAAATGCTGTCAAGTAACAGTGACAAAAAAAGTAGCATAGACTGTTTAGTATCTGAAACCAAATAAAGTAGCAAACTGTGTTAAGTAACAGCACCCAAATAAGTTGCAAAGGCTGTAAAATAACAATAAACCTCATCAAGAAGCAAAGTTTCTTAAGTAACAATGACCTCATACAGTAGCAAAATCTGTTAAGTAACAGCAACGAAATAGAGTATCAAAGTCTATTAATTAACAGGAATGAAATAAAATACCAAAGGCTGTTAACAAACTGCAACCAAATAAAGTAGGAATGTCTGTTCGGTAACATCAGCCAAATAAAGTAGCAAATCCTTTTATATAAAAGTTATAAAAAAGTAGCAAAGCCTCTTAGTAACAGCAATCTCATAAAATAGCAAAGAGTGTTAATTAACAGCAACCAATTAAAGTATCAAACTCTGTTAAGTAACAGTGACATCATAAACTAGCAAAGTCCCTTAAATAAAAGTAACCTCATAAGATAGTAAAGTCTGTTAAGTAACAGTAACCTCATAAAGTAGCAAAGTCTGTTAATTAACAACATCCAAATAAAGTAGCAAAGTCTGTTAAATAACAGTGACCAAATAAAGTAGCTAAGTCAGTTAGTAACAGCAACCTCACAAGTTTAAAAAAATCTCTTAAGTAAAATAGCTAAATCTGCTTAGTAACATGAACCACAAAAAGAGCAAAGACTGTTAAGTAACAAAACCAAATAAATTAAAAGTGTCTATTAGGTAACAATGAAAAAATAAAGTAGCAAAGTCTGTTAGTAACAGCAACCTCATAATTTAAAAAATTCTCTTCAGTAAAATAGCTAAGTCTGCTCAGTAACATTGACCACGAAAAGAGCAAAGACTGTTAAGTAACAAAACCAAATAAATGAAAAGTAACAATTTGAAAATTAAGTAGCAAAGTCTGTTAAGTGACTAAGACTTCAAAAGTAGCAAATTCTGTTAATTAAGTAATATTGAATTCATAAAGTAGCAAATTCTGTAAAGTAACAGCAAGTAAATAAAGAAGCAAAGACTGATAAGTAACAACACCCAAATAAGTAGCAAAGGCTGTAAAATAACAAAAAAACCTCATCCAGAAGCAAAGTTTCTTAAGTAACAATGACCTCACACAGCAGCAAAATCTGTTAAGTCAAAGCAATGAAATAAAGTAGCAAAGTCTATTAATTAACAGGAATGAAATAAAATACCAAAGACAGATAACAAACTTCAACCAAATTAAGTAGGAATGTCTGTTCGGTAACATCAGCCAAATAAAGTAGCAATTTCTTTTATGTAAAAGTGATAAAAAAGTAGCAAAGCCTGTTAGTAACAGCAATCTCATAAAGTAGCAAAGCCTGTTAGTAACAGCAATCTCATAAATTGGCAAAGTCTGTAAAGTAAACGACCAAATAATATAGCAAAAACTGTTAAGTAACTGAGAAAAAGTAGCAAAATTTGTTATGTAACAGCAACCTCGTAAAATAGCAAAGAGTGTTAATTAACAGCAACCAATTCAAGTATCAAAGTCTGTTAAATAACAGTGACATCATAAACTAGCAAAGTCCCTTAAATAATAGTAACCTCATGAGATAGTAAAGTCTGTTAAGTAACAGTAACCTTATAAAGTAGCAAAGTCTGTTAATTAACAGCTTCCAAATAAAGTAGCAAAGTTTGTTAAATAACAGTGACCAAATAAAGTAGCTAAGTCTGTTAGTAACAGCAACCTCATGAGTTAAAAAAAAATCTCTTAAGTAAAATACACTATAAATAAAGTACAATAGTCTGTTAAGAAACAGTAATGAAATAAAGTAGCAAACTCTGTTAAGCAACAGTGAACAAATAAAGTAGAAAAGTCTATTTTGTAACAGGGACCTCCTAGAGTATCAGAGTCTCATAAGAAATAGTACACTAATAAAGTAGCAAAGTCTGTTAAGAAACGGTAACTTAATAAAGTAGAAAACTTTGTGAAGTATCAGTGACCAAATAAAGCAGCAATGTCTATTATTAGTAAAATCATTCAAATAAAGTAGCAAATCCTGTTACACAACAATGACCTAAAAAGTAGCAGTCTTAAATAACAGCAATCAAATAAAGAAGCAAATCTGTCAAGTAAGAGTGACCAAATAAGGTAGCAAAATATATTAAGTAACAGCATCTTCATAAATTAGCAAAGTCTTAAAAGTAAAGGTGACTTCATAAACTAGCAAACTTTGTTAAGTAACAGTGACCAAATAAATTAGCAAATCCTGTTAAGTAACAGTAGTCTCATAAAGTAGCAGTCTGTTAAGTAAGAGTAACCTCATAAAGAAGCAGTCTGTTAAGTAACATTGATAACATGAAGTACCAAAGTCTGTTAAGTAACAGCAACCAAATAAAGTTCGAAAGTGTGGTAAGTTACAGCAACCAAATAAAGTAGCAAAGTCTGTTAAGTAACAGTGACCTCATAAAGAAGAGAAGTCTGTTAAGTAACAGTAACTAAGAAAAGTAGCAAAGTCTATAGAGGAATAGTTACGAAATAAAGTAGCAAACTCCATTATGTAACAGCAACAAAATAAAGTAGAAAAGTCTATTAAGTAACAGCAACTAAATAAAGTAACAAAGACCGTTTCATAACAGCATCCTAACAAAGAAGCAAAGTCTGTTAGAAACAGCAAACTTATAAAGTAGTAAAGTCTATTAAGTAACAGACCAAATAAAGTAGCAAACTACTTTAAGTAACCAAAACCTCATAAGCTAGCAAAGTCTGTTAAGGAACAGTGACTCCACAAAGTAGCAGAATCTGCTACATATCAGCAAGCACATAAAGTAGCAACATCTCTTAAGTAACAGCGATCAAATAAAGTAGGAAAGTCTAACAAGTAAAAGCAAACAAATAAAGTTAGCAAATTCTGTTAATAACAGCAACCTCATAAAGTAGCTAAGTGTGTTGAGTAACAGTACCCTCATAAAGTAGCAAAGTCTTTCATGTAACTGTGACTTCATAAAGTAGCAAAGTTTCTTAAGCACTAGCGAATGAATAAAGTAGCAAAGTCTATTAAGTAAGAGCAACCAAATAAAGTAGCAAAGTCTGTTAAGTAACTGCAACAAAAAGTAGTGGGAAAGTTTGTTAAGTAATAGTGACTTCACAAAGCAACAGAGTCTGCTAAGTAACAGCAAAAAGTAAAGTAGCAACATCTGTTAATTAACAACAACCAAATAGAGTAGGAAAGTCTAATAAGTAACAACAACCAAGTAAAGTAGCAAACCTCATTAAGTACCAAAGTCTGTTAAGTAACAGCAACCAAATAAATTACCAAAGTCTGTTAAGTAAAAGTTACCAAGTAAAGTAAGAAAGTCCATTAAGAAACAGCACCTAGATAAATTAGGAAAGTCTGTTAATTAACAGTCACTAAATAAAGTAGTCATGTCTGTTTTTAACAGGAACATCATAAAGAAGAAAAGTCTTTTAAGTAACAGTGATATTATAGAGTAGCATATCTGTTAATGACCACTGACCTCATAAAGTAGCAATTTTTTTAAGTAACCATGACATTCTTAAGTAGCAAAGTCTGTTAAGTAACAGTGACCTCATAAAATAGCAAAGTCTGTTAAGTAACAGTGACAAAATAAAGTAACAAAGTTTGTGAAGTAACAGTGACCTTGGAAACCACCAAAGTCTGTTAAGAAACAGTAACCAAAAAGTAGCAAAATCTGTAGGTAAAGCAACCAAGTAAAGTAGCAAAGTCTGTTAAGTAACTGTAACCTCATAAAGTAGCAAAGTCTGTTAATGATCAGCAATTGAATAAAGTAGTAAAGAATCGTAAGTAACCATGACTAAATAAAATAGCAAGGTCTGTTACTAACAGGTGCCTCATAAAGTAGGAAAGTCTAAGTAACAGTGACATTTTAAATTAGCAAAATTTGTTCATTCACAGTAACTTCATAAAGTACTAAAATCTGTTAAGTAACAGTGACCAAATAAAGCAGCAAAATCTGGTACATAACCAAAACTTTGTAAATTAGCAAAATCTGTTAAGTAAAATTGACAAAAAAGCTAAGGTCGTTAAGTAACAGTGACCAAATAAAGTAGCAAGGTCTTTCCAATAACATTTACTCATAAAGAATAGAAGTCTGTTAAGTAACAACAACCAATTAAAGTAGCAAATACTGTTACATAACCGCAACCTCATACAATAGCAAAGTCTGTTACGTAACAGCAATAAAATAAAGTAGCAAAGTTTTTTATGTAAAAGTGACCGAATAAAAAAGCGAAGTCTGTTAAGTAAAAGTGACCAATTAAAGTAGCAAAATCTATTAAGAAACAACAAAAAAATAAAGTACCAAAGTTTCTTCTTAAATAACAACAACTAAATAACTGAACAAATACTGTTAAATAACAGTAATCAAATAAAGAAGCAGTCTGATAAGTAACAGCAACCACGATGAGTAGCAAAGTCTGTTAAATAACAGTGACCTCATAAAGTAGCAAAGTCTGTTAAATAACACCATCCTCATAAAGTAGAAAATCTGTGAAGTAAAAGTGGCATCATAAAATAGCAAAGTCCTTTAAGTAACAGCAAAAAGTAAAGTAGCAAATTCTACTGAGTAACTGTGGCCAAATAAAGTAGTAAATTCTGTTATTTAAAATACACACCATAAAGCATCAAAGTCTGTTAAGTTACAGCAAAAAAATAAAGAAACAAAACCTGTTAAGTAAAAACAAAAGCAAAAAAATAAAGTAGAACAGTCTGTTAAGTAACAGGGACCAAATAAAATAGCAAAGTCTGTTAATAATTAAATAAAGTAGTAAATTCAGTTAAGTAACAGGAATCTCATAAAGTATCAAAGTCTGTTAAGTCATAGCAACACCATAAAGAACAATATCTGTTAAGTAACAACTGTCAAATAAAGTAGCAAAGTCTGTTAAGTAACAGTGACTTCATAAGGTACCCAAGCTAGCTAAGTACCATCAACAAAATAAAATAGCAAATTCTGTTAAGTAACAACAACCAAATAAAGTACCAATGTCTGTTAATTAACTGTGACCAAATAAAGTAACAAAGTTCAATAACAATGACCTCAAAAAGAAGCAAAGTTTGTTCAGTAACAGTGACCTCATAAATTAGCAAAGTCTGTTAAGAAAGTGATCTAATAAAGTAGCAAAGTCATTTAAGTGAGAGCAACCAAATAAAGTAACAAAGAGTGTTACATAACAGTGACCTCAAAAAGTAGCAGAGTTTTTAGTATCAGCCACCAAATAAAGTGGCAAACTCAATTAAGTAACTGTGACCAAATAAAGTAGCAAAGTCTGCTAAGTAACAGTGACCTTATTAAATAGCAAATTCTGCTAAGTAACATCAATCAAAAAATGAGCAAAGAGTGTAAGTGACATTACCAAATAATTTAAAAGTGGCTGTTAAGTAACAGTGACCAAATAACGTAGCAAAGGATATTTCGTACCAAAAACCTTAAAAGCAGCAAAGTCCGTTCAGTAGCAGTGACCTCATAAAGAAGCAAAATTTGTTAAGTAACAGTGAACTCGTAAAGTATCCAAGTCTGATTAGTAACAACAAGCAAATAAGGTAGAAAAGTCTGTTTAGTAACAGAGACCAAATAAAACAGCAAACTCTTTTACCTAACAGCGACCTCATAAAGAGGTAATGTCTATTACGTAATAGTGACCTCATAAGGTAGCAAAGTCTGTTAAGTAACATCAACCAAATAAAGTAGCAAAAACTTATAAGTAACAGCAACTAAATAAAGTAGCAAAGGCTGTGAAGTAATAAAAACCACATCAAGAAGTAAAGTTTGTTAAGTAACGATGACCTCATACAGTAGCAAAGTATGTTAAGTAACAGCCACGAAATAAAGTAATAAAGTCTTTTAATTAACAGAAAAGAAATAAAGTAGCAAAGTCTCTTAAGTAACAGCAACCAAATAATGTAGCAATGTCTGTTAAGTAATAGCGACCAAAAAAAGTGGCAAAGTTTGTTAATAACAGCACCCTCATAAAGTAGCAAAGTCTGTTAAGTAAGTGACCAAATAACATAGCAAATACTGCTAAGTAACAGTGACCAAATAAAGTAGCCAAGTCTGCTACGTAACAGCAAGTTCGTAAAATAGCAACCAATTAAAGTAACATAGCCTGCTAAGTAACATTGACATCATAAAGTAGCAAAGTCTGTTAATCAACAGTGACCAAATAAAGTAGCAAAGTCTGTTAAGTAAAATTAACTCATAAAGTAGCAAAGTCTGTTAAGTAACAAATACCAAATAAAGTAGCAAAGATGATTAAATAACACTGACCATATAAAGTAGCTAAGTATGTTAGTAACAGCAACCTCATAAGGTAACAAAGTCTGTTAAGCAACATCAGCTAAATAAAGTAGGAAAGTCTGTTAAGAAACAGTAACCAAAAAGTTGCAAATTCTATTAAGTAACAGCAACGAAATAATGTTGCAAAGTCTGTTATATAACAGCAACCCCTTAAAGTAACAAAGTCTGATTAGTAACAATGACAGCATAAAGTAGCAAAGTCTGCTAAGTAACAACAATCAAATAAAGTTACAAAGTCTGTTAAGAAACCACTCCAAAGAGTAGGAAAGTCTCTGAATTTCTGCTGACCAAACAAAGCAGCAATGTCTGTTAATGGTAAAAGAGTTCAAATAAATTAGCAAAGTTTGATACATAAAAATCACCTCATAAAGTAGCAAAGTCTGGTAAGTAAAATCATCCAAATAAATTAGCAAAGTCTGTTAAGTAACAATAACCAAATAAAGTAGAAAGTTTGCTAAGTACCCGCAATTAAATAAAGTGACAAACTCTGTCAAGTAACATTGACCAACTAATGTAGTACAGTGTGTTAAGTAACAGCTAGTAAGTAAAGTAGCAAAGTTTGTTATGTAACAGGGAGTATATAAATGAGCAATGTTGTTAAAGTAACAATGACCTCGTAAATTAGCAAAGTGTGTTAAGTAACAGTAACCAAATAAACTAAAATTCTATTAAAAACAGTAACCTCATAAAGTAGCAAAGTTTTTTTTTAAGTAACATTGATATCATGAAGTAGCAAAGTCTGTTAAGTAACAGCAACCCAATATAGTAGCAAAGTCTGTTAAGTAAAAGTTACCAAATAAAGTAGGAAAGTCTGTTAAGAAAAGTAACCTCAAAAATAAGCAAAGTATGTTAAGGAAGAGTAACCAAATAAGGTAGCCAACTCTTTTTAGTAAAAGCAAACAAATTAAGTAGGAGAGTTTTTTTAAGTAACAGTAACATCACAGAGTAGCAAAGTCTGTTAATTTAAAGCGACCAAATAAAGTAACAATGTCTGTTAAATAACAGTGACCAAGTATAATAACCAAGTCTGATAAGTAACAAGAACTTCATAAAGTAGCAAAGACTTTTGATTAACAGTGACCTCATGAAGTAGTAAAGTCAGTTAAATAACTGCAACCAAATACAGGAGCAAAGAGTGTTATTTTCCAACAACCAAATAAATTAGCAAAGTGTTTTAAGTAACAACCTAATAAAGTAGCAGTGTCTGTTAATTAACAACCAAATAAAGAAAAAAGTCTGTTAAGTAACAACAAAAAAGGTATCAAGGTTTGTTAAGAAACTGTGGCCAAGTAAAGTAGCAACGTCTCTTAAGTAAAAACAACCATTTAATGTAGCAGAGCTTGTTAATTAATGGTAACCAAATAAAGTAACAGTCTGTTAAGTAATTGTGACCTAATAAAACGGTAAAGTCTAGTAAGTAATAATGGCCTCATAAAGTAGCAAAGTCTGTTAAGTAACAGTAACCAATTAAAGTAGCCAACGTTATTAAGTAACAGAAAACAAATAAAGTAGCAAAGACTGTTAATTAACAGTGACCTACTAAAGTAGCAAAGTCTGTTAAGTATCAGCGACCAAATAAGGTAACTAAGTCAGTTAAGTAACAGTGATAAATAAAGTACCAAAGTCTGTTAAGTAACTGCAACCTCATTAGGAAATAAATAAAAGTTATGTATCAGTGCGCTGTTAAAGTGGAAAAGTCTGTCAAGTAGCTGTGACCTCATAAAGTAGCAAATTTTGATAAGTAACAGCAACCAAATAAAGTAGCAACGTCTGTCATGAAACAGCGACTAAATAAGGAAGCAAATTCTCCTAAGTATCAGCGACCAAATAAAATAAAGTCTATAAATACAAGTGATGAAATAAATCACGAAAGTCTTTTAAGGGAGTGACCAAATAAAGTAGCGAAGCCTATTAATTAACAGTGACCTCATAAAGTTTCCAAGTATGTTAAGCAACAACAACCAAATAAACCAGCAAAGTCTGTTAAGAAATAGTGATCAAATAAGATAGCAAAGTCTGTTAAGTAACAGCAATCGAATAAAGTAGAAAAGTCTGTATAGTAACATTGACTTCATAAAGAAGCAAAGTCTGTTAAGTAACAGTGACCTAACAAAGTAACAAAGTCTGTTAAGTAACAGCAAAAAAATAAAGTAACAAAGAATTTATGTAACAGCTACCAAATAAAGTAGCAAAGTGTTAAGTAACTGCAATCAAATAAAATAGCAAAGTTTATTAAGTAAAAGTGACATCATGAAGTAGCCAAAACTGTTAACTAACCGTGACATAAAGTAGAAACTGTTAAATAAAAGTAACGAAATAAAACAGCAAAGTCTGATCATTAATAGCGACCAAATTAAGTGGCAAAGATCATTAGGTAACCACGACCTAATAAAGTGGCAATGTCAGTTAAGTATCATGAACTCATAAAGCAGCAAATATCTCATAAAGTAGCAGAGTCTGTTAAGTAAGATAAACCAAATAAAGTAGCAAAGTCTATTACACAACTGTGACCTCATAAAGAAGCTCAATCTGTTACACAACAGTGACCTCATAAAGTAGCAATGTCTGTTAAGTGACAGCCACCTCTTAAGTAAAAGCAAACAAATAAAATATCAATGTTTGTTAAGTAAACACGACCAAATAATGTCGAAAAGTCTGTTGAGTAACATCAAACACAAAAAGTAATGTCTGTTAAGTAACAATAACCAAATAAAGTACCAACGTCTGTTAAGTAAGAGTAACCTCATAAGTTTGAAAAAATCTCTTAAGTAAAATAGCTAAATCTGCTTAGTAACATGAACCACAAAAAGAGCAAAGACTGTTAAGTAACAAAACCAAATAAATTAAAAGTGTCTATTAGGTAACAATGAAAAAATAAAGTAGCAAAGTCTGTTAGTAACAGCAACCTCATAATTTAAAAAATTCTCTTCAGTAAAATAGCTAAGTCTGCTCAGTAACATTGACCACGAAAAGAGCAAAGACTGTTAAGTAACAAAACCAAATAAATGAAAAGTAACAATTTGAAAATTAAGTAGCAAAGTCTGTTAAGTGACTAAGACTTCAAAAGTAGCAAATTCTGTAAAGTAACAGCAAGTAAATAAAGAAGCAAAGACTGATAAGTAACAACAACCAAATAAGTAGCAAAGGCTGTAAAATAACAAAAAACCTCATCCAGAAGCAAAGTTTCTTAAGTAATAATGACCTCACACAGCAGCAAAATCTGTTAAGTAAAAGCAACGAAATAAAGTAGCAAAGTCTATTAATTAACAGGAATGAAATAAAATTCCAAAGAGATAAACTTCAACCAAATTAAGTAGGAATGTCTGTTCGGTAACATCAGCCAAATAAAGTAGCAATTTATTTTATATAAAAGTGATAAAAAAGTAGCAAAGCCTGTTAGTAACAGCAATCTCATAAAGTAGCAAAGCCTGTTAGTAACAGCAATCTCATAAAGTAGCAAAGCCTGTTAGTAACAACAATCTCATAAATTGGCAAAGTCTGTAAAGTAAACGACCAAATAATATAGCAAAAACTGTTAAGTAACTGAGAAAAAAGTAGCAAAATTTGTTATGTAACAGCAACCTCGTAAAATAGCAAAGAGTGTTAATTAACAACAACCAATTCAAGTATCAAAGTCTGTTAAGTAACAGTGACATCATAAACTAGCAAAGTCCCTTAAATAATAGTAACCTCATGAGATAGTAAAGTCTGTTAAGTAACAGTAACCTTATAAAGTAGCAAAGTCTGTTAATTAATAGCTTCCAAATAAAGTAGCAAATTTTGTTAAATAACAGTGACCATATAAAGTAGCTAAGTCTGTTAGTAACAGCAACCTCATAAGTTAAAAAAATCTCTTAAGTAAAAAACACTATATATAAAGTACAATAGTCTGTTAAGAAACAGTAACTTAATAAAGTAGAAAACTTTGTGAAGTATCAGTGACCAAATAAAGCAGCAATGTCTATTATTAGTAAAATCATTCAAATAAAGTAGCAAATCCTGTTACACAACAATGACCTAAAAAGTAGCAGTCTTAAATAACAGCAATCAAATAAAGAAGCAAATCTGTCAAGTAAGAGTGACCAAATAAGGTAGCAAAATATATTAAGTAACAGCATCTTCATAAATTAGCAAAGTCTTAAAAGTAAAGGTGACTTCATAAACTAGCAAACTTTGTTAAGTAACAGTGACCAAATAAATTAGCAAATCCTGTTAAGTAACAGTAGTCTCATAAAGTAGCAGTCTGTTAAGTAAGAGTAATCTCATAAAGAAGCAGTCTGTTAAGTAACATTGATAACATGAAGTACCAAAGTCTAAGTAACAGCAACCAAATAAAGTTCGAAAGTGTGGTAAGTTACAGCAACCAAATAAAGTAGCAAAGTCTGTTAAGTAACAGTGACCTCATAAAGAAGAGAAGTCTGTTAAGTAACAGTAACTAAGAAAAGTAGCAAAGTCTATAGAGGAATAGTTACGAAATAAAGTAGCAAACTCCATTATGTAACAGCAACAAAACAAAGTAGAAAAGTCTATTAAGTAACAGCAACTAAATAAAGTAACAAAGACCGTTTCATAACAGCATCCTAACAAAGAAGCAAAGTCTGTTAGTAACAGCAAACTTATAATGTAGTAAAGTCTATTAAGTAACATAGACCAAATAAAGTAGCAAACTACTTTAAGTAACCAAAACCTCATAAGCTAGCAAAGTCTGTTAAGGAACAGTGACTCCACAAAGTAGCAGAATCTGCTACATATCAGCAAGCACAAAGTAGCAACATCTCTTAAGTAACAGCGACCAAATAAAGTAGGAAAGTCTAACAAGTAAAAGCAAACAAATAAAGTTAGCAAATTCTGTTAATAACAGCAACCTCATAAAGTAGCTAAGTGTGTTGAGTAACAGTACCCTCATAAAGTAGCAAAGTCTTTCATGTAACTGTGACTTCATAAAGTAGCAAAGTTTCTTAAGCACTAGCGATTGAATAAAGTAGCAAAGTCTATTAAGTAAGAGCAACCAAATAAAGTAGCAAAGTCTGTTAAGTAACTGCAACAAAAAGTAGTAGGAAAGTTTGTTAAGTAATAGTGACTTCACAAAGCAACAGAGTCTGCTAAGTAACAGCAAAAAGTAAAGTAGCAACATCTGTTAATTAACAACAACCAAATAGAGTAGGAAAGCCTAATAAGTAACAGCAACCAAGTAAAGTAGCAAACCTCATTAAGTACCAAAGTCTGTTAAGTAACAGCAACCAAATAAATTACCAAAGTCTGTTAAGTAAAAGTTATAAAGTAAAGTAAGAAAGTCCATTAAGAAACAGCACCTAGATAAATTAGGAAAGTCTGTTAGTTAACAGTCACTAAATAAAGTAGTCATGTCTGTTTTTAACAGGAACCTCAAAGAAGAAAATTCTTTTAAGTAACAGTGATATTACAGAGTAGCAAATCTGTTAATTACCACTGACCTCATAAAGTAGCAAATTTTGGTAAGTAACCGTGACATTCTTAAGTAGCAAAGTCTGTTAAGTAACAGTGACCTTATAAAATAGCAAAGTGTTTTAAGTAACAGTGACAAAATAAAGTAACAAAGTTTGTGAAGTAACAGTGACCTTAGAAACCACCAAAGTCTGTTAAGAAACAGTAACCTGAAAGTAGCAGAATCTGTAAGTAAAGCAACCAAGTAAAGTAGCAAAGTTTGTTAAGTAACTGTAACCTCATAAAGTAGCAAAGTCTGTTAATTATCAGCAACTGAAAAAAAGTATTAAAGTCTCTTAAGTAACCGTGACTAAATAAAATATCAAGGTCTGTTACTAACAGGTACCTCATAAAGTAGGAAAGTCTAAGTAACAGTGACATTTTAAAGTAGCAAAATCTGTTAATTCACAGTAACTTCATAAAGTACTAAAATCTGTTAAGTAACAGTGGCCAAATAAAGCAGCAAAGTCTGGTACATAACCACAACCTTGTAAATTAGCCAAGTCTGTTATGTAAAATTTACAAAAGAAGCTAAGGTCGTTAAGTAACAGTGACCAAATAAAGTAGCAAGGTCTTTCCAATAACATTCACTCATAAAGTATAGAAGTCTGCTAAGTAACAGCAACCAAATAAAGTAGCAAAGACTGTTACATAACTGCAGCCTCATACAATAGCAAAGTCTGTTACATAACAGCAATAAAATAAAGTAGCAAAGATTTTTATGTAAAAGTGACCAAATAAAATAGCGAAGTCTGTTAAGTAACAGTGAATAAATAATGTACCCAACTCAATTAAGTAACAACGACCAAATAAAATAGCAAAGTCTCTTCATTACCAGCAAATATAAAGTAGCAAAGTCTGTTAAGTAACACTGACCAATTAAAGTAGCAAAGTCTATTAAGAAACAACAAAAAAATAAAGTACCAAAGTTTCTTCTTAAATAACAGCAACTAAATAACTGAACAAATACTGTAAAATAACAGTGATCAAATAAAGAAGCAGTCTGATAAGTAACAGCAACCACAATGAGTAGCAAAGTCTGGTAAATAACAGTGACCTCATAAAGTAGCAAAGTCTGTTAAATAACACCATCCTCATAAAGTAGAAAACCTGTGAGGTAACAGTGACATCATAAAATAGCAAAGTCCTTTAAGTAACAGCAAAAAGTAAAAGAGCAAATTCTATTGAGTAACTGTGGCCAAATAAAGTAGTAAATTCTGTTATTTAAAATACACACCATAAAGTATCAAAGTCTGTTAAGTTACAGCAAAAAAATAAAGAAACAAAACCTGTTAAGTAAAAACAAAAAAAACAAAATAAAGTAGAACAGTCTTTTAAGTAACAGTGACCAAATGAAATAGCAAAGTCTGTTAATAATCAAATAAAGTAGTAAATTCAGTTAAGTAACAGAAATCTCATAAAGTATCAAAGTCTGTTAAGTCATAGCAACATCATAAAGAACAATCTGTGTTAAGTAACAGCTGCCAAATAAAGTAGCAAAGTCTGTTAAGTAACAGTGACTTCATAAGGTACTTAAGCTAGCTAAGTACCATCAACAAAATAAAGTAGCAAATTCTGTTAAGTAACAACAACCAAATAAAGTACCAATGTCTGTTAAGTAACTGTGACCAAATAAAGTAACAAAGTTCAATAGCAATGACCTCAAAAAGAAGCAAAGTTTGTTAAGTAACAGTGACCTCATAAATTAGCAAAGTCTGTTAAGAAACAGTGATCTAATAAAGTAGCAGAGTCATTTAAGTGAGAGCAACCAAATAAAGTAACAAAGAGTGTTACATAACAGTGACCTCAAAAAGTAGCAGAGTTTTTAGTATCAGCCACCAAATAAAGTGGCAAACTCGATTAAGTAACTGTGACCAAGTAAAGTAGCAAAGTCTGCTAAGTAACAGTGACCTCATTAAATAGCAAATTCTCCTAAGTAACATCAATCAAAAAATGAGCAAAGAGTGTTAAGTGACATTAAGAAATAATTTAAAAGTGGCTGTTAGGTAACAGTGGCCAAATAAAGTAGCAAACTATATTTCGTACCAAAAACCTTAAAAGCAGCAATGTCCGTTCAGTAGCAGTGACCTCAAAAAGAAGCAAAGTTTGTTAAGTAACAGTGAACTCAAAGTACCCAAGTCTGATTAGTAACAACAAGCAAATAAAATAGCAAACTCTGTTAAGTAACAGCAATCAAATAAGGTAGAAAAATCTGTTTAGTAACAGAGACCAAATAAAACAGCAAACTCTTTTACCTAACAGCGACCTCATAAAGAGGCAACGTTGTTACGAACTCCCTCTAGGAGGAAGTCATAATGGGTTCTTGTACTTTAATCTCAAATCCAGTGACAAAAACACAAATCAGTAGGTGTGAGGTAAAACCAGAAAGACTCATAGGCAAAAATTTCACAATATTTATTGCAGAGTAAATGCACAAACACTGATGGTTCACAAAAAGTAATAAATTGATAAAGTACAAAATACCATCAAATAACTCCATGAGTCACCTATAACTAAAGCTAAACCCTACTCATAGTGAAGAAACCAAATCTTAATCTTAATAAGGGACCCAAAAATTACCCACCACGCTAGCCTATTACTAAATAGAAAGGAAAGAAGTGGAAGGACATACAAAAAGAAGTAATAATCCTACCTAAGATATAAAAATCTAAACCTTAATATTAATTTATACACTCATGAAACTCAGTCTCACAATATACCTTGGACAGTTTTCATAATAAATAAATATACTACCAAACACACACTTGAAGACTATGATTACACCCTGTTTAAGGTGTAGCTGAAGATCCAATGTTTTGGTATGTTGACACAGACCAGTACTAATACAGATGAGTCTATATACCGCTCAACAAAAACTGCCACAGAAGGTCACTCATCAGAAGAACTGCCCTTCAAAACAGTTGGTGGATTTTAACA
Source organism: Macrobrachium rosenbergii (assembly GCA_039081455.1). Lineage (NCBI taxonomy): Eukaryota > Metazoa > Arthropoda > Malacostraca > Decapoda > Palaemonidae > Macrobrachium > Macrobrachium rosenbergii. Next base: position 3,046,754 of record JANJGK010000011.1, on the reverse strand, counting down.
CTTGAGTCTACAGCTCACGCCAAATATACAGAGGATGTTCCTCTTACCTGAGAGAAGACACCCTACTTGCTCCAACAAGGCCACTCTGGTGCTGATACAGTGGATACATCCATGAAAGACGAAAAAGGCTCTCGAGCCCAGATGTACACACAACTGCCAACGTCAAGATTAAGCCAGTAGGTCACTTAAATCACAGTTGCACGTCGTACTCCCACATGTAGCTCCATATACATAACTGCCTTTCACATTAAGAAGCAGCTCAATACCAGCAGATTGTTGTTCTCCGAGAACAAGCGAGAAATCTTCACAATAGGAAGAGATGTATATATAATCCACAACAGCAGACAGATCAGCAGCTCCAGAGTCTTCAACGGCCTAGAACTAGACTCTCGAGAATACTTTAGGAGAGCCACAAGTCACCTCTCCTTACAACACTCCCAGTCACCACAAAGAAAAATAAACAGAGTTACAAATTTGGCAAGGAAGCAAAAACACTGAGGAGGGCCGCACTTAAAACTGCACTCAATAGATGTCCCCACAAAAACTTAAGCTTTTTCAACCAAAGCAAATTAACCCTACATTTAACCAAAATATAAATTAACATAAAACCAACAGCAAAATACCTAACTTAACTTAGTTTTACAAAATTGCAAACAATAGAAAAATTAAAGCCATCAGTGCGAAAAGGCAAAACAATGAGAATTTACTTTAAAATTACGTTACTGCCTGACACCTTCCTCCCTCAAAGAAGAAAAAAATTAATTTGACTAAACAGGAAAATGAATTTTCTTTTTAAACCTTAATACGAAAATATAAAGTAAAGTAAACATGACAAACAAATACACTCACACTTTGACTACTTAATCTAACTGCTCAAAAGAAAGAAAAAAAAAAAAAACAGGGAACTCCGGGATTGCACAAAAATAAGCAATAACATCATTAGGAAACATTAATAGCCTATACACCATCTGAAAAGGAAATTAGAAAATCAGGAACGGCACAACAGCCAGCATGTCACATCCTAGAAAGTGCATCGGGGATCTTGTTGTCCACTCCTTTTATATGTTGGAAGACCAGGTTATATTCCTGAAGGAGAAGTGCCCATCGCAGAATCCTTTGATTCGCTCCCTTCATCTTATTTATGAAAACCAGCGGGTTATGGTCCGTCAACACTTCAACCTGGAGAGAACTAGATAAAAAATGGAAAAATGGCATACGCTCTTCACCAGAGCCAAAGCTTCCTTCTCTATGGTGGAGTACTTTCTTTCAGCCGGAAGTAACTTTTTACTGAAGTAAGATACAGGGTGCATTTCCACCTCATCATCTCTCTGAAACAGGACTTCTCCAATGCCCACGTCGCTGGTATCCACAGCCAAAATAAAAGGTTTATTAAAATTTGGAGAGCTAAGAATTGGTTCCGAGACTAATACCGATTTCAACTTATTAAACGCTTTTTCATACTTTGTACTCCACAAAAACTTAGTGTTCTTTTTCATTAGATTAGTTAAGTAACTAAAACTTCAAAAGTATCAAATTCTGTTAATTAAGTAATAGTGACCTCATAAAGTAGCAAATTCTGTTAAGTAACAGCAACTAAATAAAGTATCAAAGGCTGATAAGTAACAGCACCCAAATAAGTAGCAAAGGCTGTAAAGTAACAACATATCTCATCAAGAAGCAAAGTTTCTTAAGTAACAATGACCTAATACATAAGCAAAATCTGTTAAGTAACAGCAACGAAATAGAGTATCAAAGTCTATTAATTAACAGGAATGAAAGAAATACCAAAGGCTGTTAACAAACTGCAACCAAATAAAGTATGAATGTCTGTTCGGTAACATCAGCCAAATAAAGTAGCAAATCCTTTTACATAAAAGTGATAAAAAAGTAGCAAAGCCTGTTAGTAACAGCAATCTCATAAAGTAGCAAAGCCTGTTAGTAACAGCAATCTCATAAAGTGGCAAAGTCTGTAAAGTAAACAACCGAATAATATAGCAAAAACTGTTAAGTAACTGAGCAAAAAAGTAGCAAAATCTGTTATGTAACAGCAACCTCGTAAAATAGCAAAGAGTGTTAATTAACAGCAACCAATTCAAGTATCAAAGTCCGTTAATTAGCAGTGACATCATAAACTAGCAAAGTCCTTTAAATAATAGTAACCTCTTAAGATAGTAAAGTCTGTTAAGTAACAGTAACCTCATAAAGTAGCAAAGTCTGTTAATTAACAGCATCCAAATAAAGTAGCAAAGTTTGTTAAATAACAGTGACCAAATAAAGTAGCTAAGTCTGTTAGTAACAGCAACCTCATAAGTTAAAAAAAATTCTTAAGTAAAATACACCAAATAATGTACAATAGCCTGTTAAAAAACAGTAATGAAATAAAGTAGCAAACTCTGTTAAGCAACAGTGAACAAATAAAGTAGAAAAGTTTATTTTGTAACAGGGACCTCCTAGAGTATCAAAGTCTGAAAAGAAATAGTACACTAATAAAGTAGCAAAGTCTGTTAAGAAATGGCAACCTAATAAAGTAGCAAACCTTGTGAAGTATCAGTGACCAAATAAAGCAGCAATGTCTGTTATTAGTAAAATCATTCAAATAAAGTAGCAAAGCCTGTTACATAACAATCACTTAAAAAGTAGCAGTCTTTTAAATAACAGCAATCAAATAAAGAAGCACATCTGTCAAGAAAGAGTGACCAAATAAGGTAGCAAAATGTGTTAAGTAACAGCATCCTCATAAATTAGCAAAGTCTTAAAAGTAAAGGTGACTTCATAAACTAGCAAACTTTGTTAAGTAACAGTGACCAAATAAATTAGCATATCCTGTTAAGTAACATTAATCTCATAAAGTAGCAGTCTGTTAAGTAACAGTAATCTCGTAAAGTAGCAGTCTGTTAAGTAACATTGATATCATGAAGTACCAAAGTCTGTTAAGTAACAGCAACCAAATAAAGTTGCAATGTGTGGTAAGTTACAGCAACTAGGCAAAGTAGCAAAGTCTGTTAAGTAACAGTGACCTCATAAAGAAGAGAAGTCTGTTAAGTACCAGTAACTAAGAAAAGTAGCAAAGTCTATAGAGGAATAGTTACGAAATAAAGCAGCAAACTCAATTATGTAACAACAACAAAATAAAGTAGCAAAGTCTGTTAAGTAACAGCAACTAAATAAAGTAACAAAGACCGTTACATAACAGCGGCCTAACAAAGAAGCAAAGTCTGTTAGTAACAGCAAACTTATAAAGTAGCAAAGTCTATTAAGAAACATAGACCAACTAAAGTAGCAAAGTTTGTTAAAAAACAGTAACCAAATAAAGTAGCAAACTACTATAAGTAACCAAAACCTCATAAGATAACAAAGTCTGTTAAGGAACAGTGACTCCAGAAAGCAGCAGAGTCTGCTACATATCAGCAAGCACATAAAGTAGCAACATCTGTTAAGTAACAACAACCAAATAAAGTAGGAAAGTCTAATAAGTAAAGACAAACAAATAAAGTTAGCAAATTCTGTTAATAACAGCAACCTCATAAAGTAGCTAAGTGTGTTGAGTAACAGTACCCTCATAAAGTAGCAAAGTCTTTCATGTAACTGTGACTTCATAAAGTAGCAAAGTTTCTTAAGCAATAGCGAATGAATAAAGTAGCAGAGTCTATTAAGTAAGAGCAACCAAATAAAGTAGCAAAGTCTGTTAAGTAATATAAAGTAGAGAAGTCTGTTAAGTAACAGCAACCAAAAGTAGTAGGAAAGTTTGTTAAGTAATAGTGACTTCACAAAGCAACAGAGTCTACAAAGTAACAGCAAAAAGTAAAGTAGCAACATCAGTTAATTAACAACAACCAAATAAAGTAGGAAAGTCTAATAAGTAACAGCAATCAAGAAAAGTAGCAAACCTCATGAAGTACCAAAAGTCTGTTAAGCAAGAATCTAAATAAGTTAGCAAAGTCTATTAAGTAAAAGTTACCAAGTAAAGTAAGAAAGTCCATTAAGAAACAGCACCTAGATAAAGTAGGAAAGTCTGTTAATTAACAGTCACTAAATAAAGTAGTAATGTCTGTTTTTAACAGGAACCTCATAAAGAAGAAAACTCTTTTAAGTAACAGTTATATTATTGAGTAGCAAATCTGTTAACTACCACTGACCTCATAAAATAGCAAATTTTGGTAAGTAACCGTGACATTCCTAAGTAGCAAAGTCTGTTAAGTAACAGTGAAAAAATAATATGCAGACAAAGAAGTACAACTGAAATGAAACACGTGTGTGTGCGTGTGTGTGTGTCAATATAACATGGGTAGGGGCATATACAGACACAGAAGCACAACCGAAAAGACACACGTGTGTGTGTGTGTGTGTGTGTGTCAGCATAACATGGGTAGGGGCATATGCAGACACAGAAGCACATCCGAAATGAAACACGTGTGTGTGTTTGTGTGTGTGTGTCGGCATAACATGGGTAGGGGCATATGCAGACACAGAAGCACAACCGAAATGAAACACGTGTGTGTGTGTGTGTGTGTGTGTCGGTATAACATGGGTAGGGGCATATGCAGACACAGAAGCACAATCGATATGAAGCACGTGTGTGTGTGTGTTGGTATAAGATGGGTAGGATCATATGCATAAGCAGAAGCACAACCGAAATGAAACACGTGTGTGTGTCTGCGTGTTGGTGTAACATGGGTAGGGGCGTATGCAGACATAGAAGCACAACCGATATGAAGCACGTGTGTGTGTGAGTTGGTATAAGATGGGTAGGATCATATGCAGACACAGAAGCCGATCCGAAATGAAACACGTGTGTGTGCATGTGTGTGTGTCGGTATAACATGGGTAGTGGCATATATAGACACAGAAGCACAACCGAAATGAAACACGTGTGTGTGTGTGTGTCAGCATAACATGGGTAGGGGCATATGCAGACACAGAAGCACAGCCGAAATGAAACACGTGTGTGTGTGTGTGTCGGCATAACATGGGTAGGGGCGTATGCAGACACAGAAGCACAACTGAAATGAAACACGTGTGTGTGTGTCAGCATAACATGGGTAGGGGCATATGCAGACACAGAAGCACAACCGAAATGAAACACGTGTGTGTGTGTGTGTGTGTCGGCATAACATGGGTAGGGGCATATGCAGACACAGAAGCACAACCGAAATGAAACACGTGTGTGTGTGTGTGTGTGTCGGTATAACATGGGTAGGGGCATATGCAGACACAGAAGCACAACCGAAATGAAACACGTGTGTGTGTGTGTGTCGGTATAACATGGGTAGGGGCTTATGAAGACACAGAAGCACAACCGAAAGGAAACACGTGTGTGTGTGTGTGTTGGTATAACATGGGTAGGGGCATATGCAGACACAGAAGCACATCCGAAATAAAACACGTGTGTGTGTGTGTGTGTGTGTCGGCATAACATGGGTAGGGGCATATGCAGACACAGAAAGCACAACTGAAATGAAACACGTGTGTGTGTGTGTCAGCATAACATGGGTAGGGGCATATGCAGACACAGAAGCACAACCGAAATGAAACACGTGTGTGTGCATGTGTGTGTGTCAATATAACATGGGTAGGGGCATATGCAGACACAGAAGCACAACCGAAATGAAACACTTGTGTGTGTGTGTCAGCATAACATGGGTAGGGGCATATGCAGACACAGAAGCACAACCGAAATGAAACACGTGTGTGTGTGTGTGTGTCGGCATAACACGGGTAGGGGTATATGCAGACACAGAAGCACAACCGAAATGAAACACGTGTGTGTGTGTGTGTGTGTCGGTATACCATGGGTAGGGGCTTATGCAGTCACAGAAGCACAACCGAAATGAAACACGTGTGTGTGTGTGTGTCGGTATAACATGGGTAGGGGCATATGCAGACACAGAAGCACATCCGAAATGAAACACGTGTGTGTGCATGTGTGTGTGTCGGATAACATGGGTAGGGGCATATACAGACGCAGAAGCACATCCAAAATGAAACACGTGTGTGTGTGTGTGTGTGTGTGTCGGCATAACATGGGTAGGGGCATATACAGACACAGAAGCACAACCGAAATGAAACACGTGTGTGTGTGTGTGTGTGTGTGTCAGCATAACATGGGTAGGGGCATATGCAGACACAGAAGCACATCCGAAATGAAACACGTGTGTGTGTTTGTGTGTGTGTGTCGGCATAACATGGGTAGGGGCATATGCAGACACAGAAGCACAACCGAAATGAAACACGTGTGTGTGTGTGTGTGTCGGTATAACATGGGTAGGGGGATATGCAGACACAGAAGCACAACCGAAATGAAACACGTGTGTGTGTGTGTGTGTCGGCATAACATGGGTAGGGGCATATGCAGACACAGAAGCACAATCGATATGAAGCACGTGTGTGTGTGTGTTGGTATAAGATGGGTAGGATCATATGCATAAGCAGAAGCACAACCGAAATGAAACACGTGTGTGTGTCTGCGTGTCGGTGTAACATGGGTAGGGGCGTATGCAGACATAGAAGCACAACCGATATGAAGCACGTGTGTGTGTGAGTTGGTATAAGATGGGTAGGATCATATGCAGACACAGAAGCCGATCCGAAATGAAACACGTGTGTGTGCATGTGTATGTGTCGGTATAACATGGGTAGTGGCATATATAGACACAGAAGCACAACCGAAATGAAACACGTGTGTGTGTGTGTGTCAGCATAACATGGGTAGGGGCATATGCAGACACAGAAGCACAGCCGAAATGAAACACGTGTGTGTGTGTGTGCCGGCATAACATGGGTAGGGGCGTATGCAGACACAGAAGCACAACTGAAATGAAACACGTGTGTGTGTGTGTGTGTCAGCATAACATGGGTAGGGGCATATGCAGACACAGAAGCACAACCGAAATGAAACACGTGTGTGTGTGTGTGTGTGTCGGCATAACATGGGTAGGGGCATATGCAGACACAGAAGCACAACCGAAATGAAACACGTGTGTGTGTGTGTGTGTCGGTATAACATGGGTAGGGGCATATGCAGACACAGAAGCACAACCGAAATGAAACACGTGTGTGTGTGTCGGTATAACATGGGTAGGGGCTTATGAAGACACAGAAGCACAACCGAAATGAAACATGTGTGTGTGTGTGTGTTGGTATAACATGGGTAGGGGCATATGCAGACACAGAAGCACATCCGAAATAAAACACGTGTGTGTGTGTGTGTGTGTGTCGGCATAACATGGGTAGGGGCATATGCAGCACAGAAGCACAACTGAAATGAAACACGTGTGTGTGTGTGTGTCAGCATAACATGGGTAGGGGCATATGCAGACACAGAAGCACAACCGAAATGAAACACGTGTGTGTGCATGTGTGTGTGTCAATATAACATGGGTAGGGGCATATGCAGACACAGAAGCACAACCGAAATGAAACACGTGTGTGTGTGTGTGTGTGTCGGCATAACATGGGTAGGGGTATATGCGGACACAGAAGCACAACCGAAATGAAACACGTGTGTGTGTGTGTGTGTGTGTGTGTCGGTATACCATGGGTAGGGGCATATGCAGACACAGAAGCACAACCGAAATGAAACACGTGTGTGTGCATGTGTGTGTGTCAATATAACATGGGTAGGGGCATATGCAGACACAGAAGCACAACCGAAATGAAACACGTGTGTGTGTGTGTGTGTGTCGGTATAACATGGGTAGGGGCTTATGAAGACACAGAAGCACAACCGAAATGAAACACGTGTGTGTGCATGTGTGTGTGTCAATATAACATGGGTAGGGGCATATGCAGACACAGAAGCACAACCGAAATGAAACACGTGTGTGTGTGTGTGTGTGTCGGCATAACATGGGTAGGGGCATATGCAGCACAGAAGCACAACTGAAATGAAACACGTGTGTGTGTGTGTGTCAGCATAACATGGGTAGGGGCATATGCAGACACAGAAGCACAACCGAAATGAAACACGTGTGTGTGCATGTGTGTGTGTCAATATAACATGGGTAGGGGCATATGCAGACACAGAAGCACAACCGAAATGAAACACGTGTGTGTGTGTGTGTGTGTCGGCATAACATGGGTAGGGGTATATGCGGACACAGAAGCACAACCGAAATGAAACACGTGTGTGTGTGTGTGTGTGTGTGTGTCGGTATACCATGGGTAGGGGCTTATGCAGTCACAGAAGCACAACCGAAATGAAACATATGTGTGTGTGTGTGTGTCGGTATAACATGGGTAGGGGCATATGCAGACACAGAAGCCCAACCGAAATGAAACACGTGTGTGTGTGTGTGTGTGTCGGTATAACATGGGTAGGGGCATATGCAGACACAGAAGCCCAACCGAAATGAAACACGTGTGTGTGTGTGTGTGTGTCGGTATAACATGGGTAGGGGCATATGCAGACACAGAAGCCCAACCGAAATGAAACACGTGTGTGTGTGTGTGTGTGTCGGCATAACATGGGTAGGGGTATATGCGGACACAGAAGCACTACCGAAATGAAACACGTGTGTGTGTGTGTGTGTGTGTGTGTCGGTATACCATGGGTAGGGGCTTATGCAGTCACAGAAGCACAACCGAAATGAAACATATGTGTGTGTGTGTGTGTCGGTATAACATGGGTAGGGGCATATGCAGACACAGAAGCACAACCGAAATGAAACACGTGTGTGTGTGTGGGTGTCGGTATAACATGGGTAGGGGCATATGCAGACACAAAAGCACATCCGAAATGAAACACGTGTGTGTGTGTGGGTGTCGGTATAACATGGGTAGGGGCATAAGCAGACACAGAAGCACAACCGAAATGAAACACGTGTGTGTGTGTGTGTGTCGGTATAACATGGGTAGGGGCATATGCAGACACAGAAGCACATCCGAAATGAAACAGGTGTGTGTGTGTGTGTGTCGGTATAACATGGGTAGGGGCATATGCAGACACAGAAGCACAACCGAAATGAAACCTGTGTGTGTGTGTGTGTGTCGGTGTAACATGGGTAGTGGTATATGTAGACACAGAAGCACAACCGAAATGAAACACATGTGTGTGTGTTTGTGTCGGTATAACATGGGTAGGATCATATGCAGACACAGAAGCACAACCGAAATGAAACACGTGTGTGTGTGTGTGTGTGTGTGTCGGTATAACATGGGTAGGGGCATATGCAGACACAGAAGCACAGCCGAAATGAAACACGTGTGTGTGTGTGTGTGTGTGTCGGCATAACATGGGTAGGGGCATATGCAGACACAGAAGCACAACTGAAATGAAACACGTGTGTGTGTGTGTGTCAGCATAACATGGGTAGGGGCATATGCAGACACAGAAGCACAACCGAAATGAAACACGTGTGTGTGTGTGTGTGTGTGTCGGCATAACATGGGTAGGGGCATATGCAGACACAGAAGCACAACTGAAATGAAACACGTGTGTGTGTGTGTGTCAGCATAACATGGGTAGGGGCATATGCAGACACAGAAGCACAACCGAAATGAAACACGTGTGTGTGTGTGTGTGTGTGTCGGCATAACATGGGTAGGGGCATATGCAGACACAGAAGCACAACTGAAATGAAACACGTGTGTGTGTGTGGCTGTCGGTGTAACATGGGTAGGGGCATATGCAGACACAGAAGCACAACCGAAATGAAACAAGTGTGTGTGTGTGGCTGTCGGTGTAACATGGGTAGGGGCATATGCAGACACAGAAGCACAACTGAAATGAAACAAGTGTGTGTGTGTGGCTGTCGGTGTAACATGGGTAGGGGCATATGCAGACACAGAAGCACAACTGAAATGAAACAAGTGTGTGTGTGTGGCTGTCGGTGTAACATGGGTAGGGGCATATGCAGACACAGAAGCACAACCGAAATGAAACAAGTGTGTGTGTGTGGCTGTCGGTGTAACATGGGTAGGGGCATATGCAGACACAGAAGCACAACCGAAATGAAACACGTGTGTGTGTGTGTCGGTATACCATGGGTAGGATCATATGCAGACACAGAAGCACAACCGAAATGAAACACGTGTGTGTGTCGGTATAACATGGGTAGGGGCATATACAGACACAGAAGCACAACCGAAATGAAACACGTGTGTGTGTCGGTATAACATGGGTAGGGGCATATGCAGACACAGAAGCACAACCGAAATGAAACACGTGTGTGTGTCGGTATAACATGGGTAGGGGCATATGCAGACACAGAAGCACAACCGAAATGAAACACGTGTGTGTGTCGGTATAACATGGGTAGGGGCATATACAGACACAGAAGCACAACCGAAATGAAACACGTGTGTGTGTCGGTATAACATGGGTAGGGGCATATGCAGACACAGAAGCACAACCGAAATGAAACACGTGTGTGTGTCGGTATAACATGGGTAGGGGCATATGCAGACACAGAAGCACAACCGAAATGAAACACGTGTGTGTGTCGGTATAACATGGGTAGGGGCATATGCAGACACAGAAGCACAACCGAAATGAAACACGTGTGTGTGTGTGTCGGTATACCATGGGTAGGATCATATGCAGACACAGAAGCACAACCGAAATGAAACACGTGTGTGTGTCGGTATAACATGGGTAGGGGCATATGCAGACACAGAAGCACAACCGAAATGAAACACGTGTGTGTGTCGGTATAACATGGGTAGGGGCATATGCAGACACAGAAGCACAACCGAAATGAAACACGTGTGTGTGTCGGTATAACATGGGTAGGGGCATATGCAGACACAGAAGCACAACTGAAATGAAACACGTGTGTGTGTGTGTGTCAGCATAACATGGGTAGGGGCATATGCAGACACAGAAGCACAACCGAAATGAAACACGTGTGTGTGTGTGTGTGTGTGTCGGCATAACATGGGTAGGGGCATATGCAGACACAGAAGCACAACTGAAATGAAACACGTGTGTGTGTGTGTGTCAGCATAACATGGGTAGGGGCATATGCAGACACAGAAGCACAATCGAAATGAAACACTTGTGTGTGTGTGTGTGTCGGTATAACATGGGTAGGGGCATATACAGACACAGAAGCACAACCGAAATGAAACACGTGTGTGTGTCGGTATAACATGGGTAGGGGCATATGCAGACACAGAAGCACAACCGAAATGAAACACGTGTGTGTGTCGGTATAACATGGGTAGGGGCATATGCAGACACAGAAGCACAACTGAAATGAAACACGTGTGTGTGTGTGTGTCAGCATAACATGGGTAGGGGCATATACAGACACAGAAGCACAACCGAAATGAAACACGTGTGTGTGTGTGTGTGTGTGTCGGCATAACATGGGTAGGGGCATATGCAGACACAGAAGCACAACTGAAATGAAACACGTGTGTGTGTGTGTGTCAGCATAACATGGGTAGGGGCATATGCAGACACAGAAGCACAATCGAAATGAAACACTTGTGTGTGTGTGTGTGTCGGTATAACATGGGTAGGGGCATATACAGACACAGAAGCACAACCGAAATGAAACACGTGTGTGTGTGTGTGTGTGTCGGCATAACATGGGTAGGGGCATATGCAGACACAGAAGCACAACTGAAATGAAACACGTGTGTGTGTGTGTGTCAGCATAACATGGGTAGGGGCATATGCAGACACAGAAGCACAACTGAAATGAAACACGTGTGTGTGTGTGTGTCAGCATAACATGGGTAGGGGCATATGCAGACACAGAAGCACAATCGAAATGAAACACTTGTGTGTGTGTGTGTGTCGGTATAACATGGGTAGGGGCATATACAGACACAGAAGCACAACCGAAATGAAACACGTGTGTGTGTCGGTATAACATGGGTAGGGGCATATGCAGACACAGAAGCACAATCGAAATGAAACACTTGTGTGTGTGTGTGTGTCGGTATAACATGGGTAGGGGCATATGCAGACACAGAAGCACAACCGAAATGAAACACGTGTGTGTGTCGGTATAACATGGGTAGGGGCATATGCAGACACAGAAGCACAACTGAAATGAAACACGTGTGTGTGTGTGTGTCAGCATAACATGGGTAGGGGCATATGCAGACACAGAAGCACAACTGAAATGAAACACGTGTGTGTGTGTGTGTCAGCATAACATGGGTAGGGGCATATGCAGACACAGAAGCACAATCGAAATGAAACACTTGTGTGTGTGTGTGTGTCGGTATAACATGGGTAGGGGCATATGCAGACACAGAAGCACAACCGAAATGAAACACGTGTATGTTTGTGTGTGTGTGTGTCGGCATAACATGGGTAGGGTCATATGAAGACACAGAAGCACAACCGAAATGAAACACGTGTGTGTGTGTGTGTGTCGGTATAACATGGGTAGGGGCATATGCAGACACAGAAGCACATCCGAAATGAAACACGTGTGTGTGTGTGGGTGTCGGTATAACATGGGTAGGGGCATATGCAGACACAGAAGCACATCCGAAATGAAACACGTGTTTGTGTGTGGGTGTCGGTATAACATGGGTAGGGGCATATGCAGACACAGAAGCACAACCGAAATGAAACACGTGTGTGTGTGTGGGTGTCGGTATAACATGGGTAGGGGCATATGCAGACACAGAAGCACAACCGAAATGAAACAAGTGTGTGTGTGTGGCTGTCGGTGTAACATGGGTAGGGGCATATGCAGACACAGAAGCACAATCGAAATGAAACACGTGTTTGTGTGTGGGTGTCGGTATAACATGGGTAGGGGCATATGCAGACACAGAAGCACATCCGAAATGAAACACGTGTGTGTGTGTGTGTCAGCATAACATGGGTAGGGGCATATGCAGACACAGAAGCACAACCGAAATGAAACACGTGTGTGTGTGTGTGTGTGTGTCGGCATAACATGGGTAGGGGCATATGCAGACACAGAAGCACATCCGAAATGAAACACGTGTGTGTGTGTGGGTGTCGGTATAACATGGGTAGGGGCATATGCAGACACAGAAGCACAACCGAAATGAAACAAGTGTGTGTGTGTGGCTGTCGGTGTAACATGGGTAGGGGCATATGCAGACACAGAAGCACAACCGAAATGAAACACGTGTGTGTGTCGGTATAACATGGGTAGGGGCATATGCAGACACAGAAGCACAATCGAAATGAAACACTTGTGTGTGTGTGTGTGTCGGTATAACATGGGTAGGGGCATATGCAGACACAGAAGCACAACCGAAATGAAACACGTGTGTGTGTCGGTATAACATGGGTAGGGGCATATGCAGACACAGAAGCACAACTGAAATGAAACACGTGTGTGTGTGTGTGTCAGCATAACATGGGTAGGGGCATATGCAGACACAGAAGCACAACTGAAATGAAACACGTGTGTGTGTGTGTGTGTCGGTATAACATGGGTAGGGGCATATGCAGACACAGAAGCACATCCGAAATGAAACACGTGTGTGTGTGTGGGTGTCGGTATAACATGGGTAGGGGCATATGCAGACACAGAAGCACATCCGAAATGAAACACGTGTTTGTGTGTGGGTGTCGGTATAACATGGGTAGGGGCATATGCAGACACAGAAGCACAATCGAAATGAAACACGTGTTTGTGTGTGGGTGTCGGTATAACATGGGTAGGGGCATATGCAGACACAAAAGCACATCCGAAATGAAACACGTGTTTGTGTGTGGGTGTCGGTATAACATGGGTAGGGGCATATGCAGACACAGAAGCACAACCGAAATGAAACACGTGTGTGTGTGTGTGTGTCGGTATAACATGGGTAGGGGCATAAGCAGACACAGAAGCACAACCGAAATGAAACACGTGTGTGTGTGTGTGTGTCGGTATAACATGGGTAGGGGCATATGCAGACACAGAAGCACAACCGAAATGAAACACGTGTGTGTGTGTGTGTGTCGGTATAACATGGGTAGGGGCATATGCAGACACAGAAGCACATCCGAAATGAAACAGGTGTGTGTGTGTGTGTGTCGGTATAACATGGGTAGGGTCATATGCAGACACAGAAGCACATCCGAAATGAAACACGTGTGTGTGTGTGGGTGTCGGTATAACATGGGTAGGGGCATAAGCAGACACAGAAGCACAACCGAAATGAAACACGTGTGTGTGTGTGTGTGTCGGTATAACATGGGTAGGGGCATATGCAGACACAGAAGCACAACCGAAATGAAACCTGTGTGTGTGTGTGTGTGTCGGTGTAACATGGGTAGTGGTATATGTAGACACAGAAGCACAACCGAAATGAAACACATGTGTGTGTGTTTGTGTCGGTATAACATGGGTAGGATCATATGCAGACACAGAAGCACAACCGAAATGAAACACGTGTGTGTGTGTGTGTGTGTGTGTGTCGGTATAACATGGGTAGGGGCATATGCAGACACAGAAGCACAGCCGAAATGAAACACGTGTGTGTGTGTGTGTGTGTGTGTCGGCATAACATGGGTAGGGGCATATGCAGACACAGAAGCACAACCGAAATGAAACACGTGTGTGTGTGTGTGTGTGTGTGTCGGCATAACATGGGTAGGGGCATATGCAGACACAGAAGCACAACTGAAATGAAACACGTGTGTGTGTGTGTGTCAGCATAACATGGGTAGGGGCATATGCAGACACAGAAGCACAACCGAAATGAAACACGTGTGTGTGTGTGTGTGTGTGTCGGCATAACATGGGTAGGGGCATATGCAGACACAGAAGCACAACTGAAATGAAACACGTGTGTGTGTGTGTGTCAGCATAACATGGGTAGGGGCATATGCAGACACAGAAGCACAACCGAAATGAAACACGTGTGTGTGTGTGTGTGTGTGTGTCGGCATAACATGGGTAGGGGCATATGCAGACACAGAAGCACAACTGAAATGAAACACGTGTGTGTGTGTGGCTGTCGGTGTAACATGGGTAGGGGCATATGCAGACACAGAAGCACAACCGAAATGAAACAAGTGTGTGTGTGTGGCTGTCGGTGTAACATGGGTAGGGGCATATGCAGACACAGAAGCACAACTGAAATGAAACAAGTGTGTGTGTGTGGCTGTCGGTGTAACATGGGTAGGGGCATATGCAGACACAGAAGCACAACTGAAATGAAACAAGTGTGTGTGTGTGGCTGTCGGTGTAACATGGGTAGGGGCATATGCAGACACAGAAGCACAACCGAAATGAAACAAGTGTGTGTGTGTGGCTGTCGGTGTAACATGGGTAGGGGCATATGCAGACACAGAAGCACAACCGAAATGAAACAAGTGTGTGTGTGTGGCTGTCGGTGTAACATGGGTAGGGGCATATGCAGACACAGAAGCACAACCGAAATGAAACACGTGTGTGTGTGTGTCGGTATACCATGGGTAGGATCATATGCAGACACAGAAGCACAACCGAAATGAAACACGTGTGTGTGTCGGTATAACATGGGTAGGGGCATATACAGACACAGAAGCACAACCGAAATGAAACACGTGTGTGTGTCGGTATAACATGGGTAGGGGCATATGCAGACACAGAAGCACAACCGAAATGAAACACGTGTGTGTGTCGGTATAACATGGGTAGGGGCATATGCAGACACAGAAGCACAACCGAAATGAAACACGTGTGTGTGTCGGTATAACATGGGTAGGGGCATATACAGACACAGAAGCACAACCGAAATGAAACACGTGTGTGTGTCGGTATAACATGGGTAGGGGCATATGCAGACACAGAAGCACAACCGAAATGAAACACGTGTGTGTGTCGGTATAACATGGGTAGGGGCATATGCAGACACAGAAGCACAACCGAAATGAAACACGTGTGTGTGTCGGTATAACATGGGTAGGGGCATATGCAGACACAGAAGCACAACCGAAATGAAACACGTGTGTGTGTGTGTCGGTATACCATGGGTAGGATCATATGCAGACACAGAAGCACAACCGAAATGAAACACGTGTGTGTGTCGGTATAACATGGGTAGGGGCATATGCAGACACAGAAGCACAACCGAAATGAAACACGTGTGTGTGTCGGTATAACATGGGTAGGGGCATATGCAGACACAGAAGCACAACCGAAATGAAACACGTGTGTGTGTCGGTATAACATGGGTAGGGGCATATGCAGACACAGAAGCACAACTGAAATGAAACACGTGTGTGTGTGTGTGTCAGCATAACATGGGTAGGGGCATATGCAGACACAGAAGCACAACCGAAATGAAACACGTGTGTGTGTGTGTGTGTGTGTCGGCATAACATGGGTAGGGGCATATGCAGACACAGAAGCACAACTGAAATGAAACACGTGTGTGTGTGTGTGTCAGCATAACATGGGTAGGGGCATATGCAGACACAGAAGCACAACTGAAATGAAACACGTGTGTGTGTGTGTGTCAGCATAACATGGGTAGGGGCATATGCAGACACAGAAGCACAATCGAAATGAAACACTTGTGTGTGTGTGTGTGTCGGTATAACATGGGTAGGGGCATATACAGACACAGAAGCACAACCGAAATGAAACACTTGTGTGTGTCGGTATAACATGGGTAGGGGCATATGCAGACACAGAAGCACAACCGAAATGAAACACGTGTGTGTGTCGGTATAACATGGGTAGGGGCATATGCAGACACAGAAGCACAACTGAAATGAAACACGTGTGTGTGTGTGTGTCAGCATAACATGGGTAGGGGCATATACAGACACAGAAGCACAACCGAAATGAAACACGTGTGTGTGTGTGTGTGTGTGTCGGCATAACATGGGTAGGGGCATATGCAGACACAGAAGCACAACTGAAATGAAACACGTGTGTGTGTGTGTGTCAGCATAACATGGGTAGGGGCATATGCAGACACAGAAGCACAATCGAAATGAAACACTTGTGTGTGTGTGTGTGTCGGTATAACATGGGTAGGGGCATATACAGACACAGAAGCACAACCGAAATGAAACACGTGTGTGTGTGTGTGTGTGTGTCGGCATAACATGGGTAGGGGCATATGCAGACACAGAAGCACAACTGAAATGAAACACGTGTGTGTGTGTGTGTCAGCATAACATGGGTAGGGGCATATGCAGACACAGAAGCACAACTGAAATGAAACACGTGTGTGTGTGTGTGTCAGCATAACATGGGTAGGGGCATATGCAGACACAGAAGCACAATCGAAATGAAACACTTGTGTGTGTGTGTGTGTCGGTATAACATGGGTAGGGGCATATACAGACACAGAAGCACAACCGAAATGAAACACGTGTGTGTGTCGGTATAACATGGGTAGGGGCATATGCAGACACAGAAGCACAACCGAAATGAAACACGTGTATGTTTGTGTGTGTGTGTGTCGGCATAACATGGGTAGGGTCATATGAAGACACAGAAGCACAACCGAAATGAAACACGTGTGTGTGTGTGTGTGTCGGTATAACATGGGTAGGGGCATATGCAGACACAGAAGCACATCCGAAATGAAACACGTGTGTGTGTGTGGGTGTCGGTATAACATGGGTAGGGGCATATGCAGACACAGAAGCACATCCGAAATGAAACACGTGTTTGTGTGTGGGTGTCGGTATAACATGGGTAGGGGCATATGCAGACACAGAAGCACATCCGAAATGAAACACGTGTGTGTGTGTGGGTGTCGGTATAACATGGGTAGGGGCATATGCAGACACAGAAGCACAACCGAAATGAAACACGTGTGTGTGTGTGGGTGTCGGTATAACATGGGTAGGGGCATATGCAGACACAGAAGCACATCCGAAATGAAACACGTGTTTGTGTGTGGGTGTCGGTATAACATGGGTAGGGGCATATGCAGACACAGAAGCACATCCGAAATGAAACACGTGTTTGTGTGTGGGTGTCGGTATAACATGGGTAGGGGCATATGCAGACACAGAAGCACAATCGAAATGAAACACTTGTGTGTGTGTGTGTGTCGGTATAACATGGGTAGGGGCATATACAGACACAGAAGCACAACCGAAATGAAACACGTGTGTGTGTCGGTATAACATGGGTAGGGGCATATGCAGACACAGAAGCACAACCGAAATGAAACACGTGTATGTTTGTGTGTGTGTGTGTCGGCATAACATGGGTAGGGTCATATGAAGACACAGAAGCACAACCGAAATGAAACACGTGTGTGTGTGTGTGTGTCGGTATAACATGGGTAGGGGCATATGCAGACACAGAAGCACATCCGAAATGAAACACGTGTGTGTGTGTGGGAGTCGGTATAACATGGGTAGGGGCATATGCAGACACAAAAGCACATCCGAAATGAAACACGTGTTTGTGTGTGGGTGTCGGTATAACATGGGTAGGGGCATATGCAGACACAGAAGCACATCCGAAATGAAACACGTGTTTGTGTGTGGGTGTCGGTATAACATGGGTAGGGGCATATGCAGACACAAAAGCACATCCGAAATGAAACACGTGTTTGTGTGTGGGTGTCGGTATAACATGGGTAGGGGCATATGCAGACACAAAAGCACATCCGAAATGAAACACGTGTGTGTGTGTGGGTGTCGGTATAACATGGGTAGGGGCATATGCAGACACAGAAGCACAACCGAAATGAAACACGTGTGTGTGTGTTTGTCCGTATAACATGGGTAGGGGCATATGCAGACACAGAAGCACAACCGAAATGAAACACGTGTGTGTGTGTGTGTGTCGGTATAACATGGGTAGGGGCATATGCAGACACAGAAGCACAACCGAAATGAAACCCGTGTGTGTGTGTGTGTGTGTGTGTGTGTGTCGGTGTAACATGGGTAGTGGTATATGTAGACACAGAAGCACAACCAAAATGAAACGTGTGTGTGTGTGTGTGTCGGTATAACATGGGTAGGGGCATATGCAGACACAGAAGCACAACCGAAATGAAACCCGTGTGTGTGTGTGTGTGTGTGTGTGTGTGTCGGTGTAACATGGGTAGTGGTATATGTAGACACAGAAGCACAACCAAAATGAAACGTGTGTGTGTGTGTGTGTCGGTATAACATGGGTAGGGGCATATGCAGACACAGAAGCACAACCGAAATGAAACACGTGTGTGTGTGTGTGTGTCGGTATAACATGGGTAGGGGCATATGCAGACACAGAAGCACAACCGAAATGAAACCCGTGTGTGTGTGTGTTGGTATAACACTGGTAGGGGCACATGCAGACACAGAAGCACAACCGAAATGAAACACGTGTGTGTGTGTGTGTGTGTCGGTATAACATGGGTAGGGGCATATGCAGACACAGAAGCACAACCGAAATGAAACCCGTGTGTGTGTGTGTTGGTATAACACTGGTAGGGGCACATGCAGACACAGAAGCACAACCGAAATGAAACACGTGTGTGTGTGTGTGTGTCGGTATAACATGGGTAGGGGCATATGCAGACACAGAAGCACAACCGAAATGAAACCCGTGTGTGTGTGTGTGTGTGTGTGTGTGTGTCGGTGTAACATGGGTAGTGGTATATGTAGACACAGAAGCACAACCAAAATGAAACGTGTGTGTGTGTGTGTGTCGGTATAACATGGGTAGGGGCATATGCAGACACAGAAGCACAACCGAAATGAAACCCGTGTGTGTGTGTGTGTGTGTGTGTGTGTGTCGGTGTAACATGGGTAGTGGTATATGTAGACACAGAAGCACAACCAAAATGAAACGTGTGTGTGTGTGTGTGTCGGTATAACATGGGTAGGGGCATATGCAGACACAGAAGCACAACCGAAATGAAACACGTGTGTGTGTGTGTGTGTCGGTATAACATGGGTAGGGGCATATGCAGACACAGAAGCACAACCGAAATGAAACCCGTGTGTGTGTGTGTGTGTGTGTGTGTGTGTCGTTGTAACATGGGTAGTGGTATATGTAGACACAGAAGCACAACCAAAATGAAACGTGTGTGTGTGTGTGTGTCGGTGTAACATGGGTAGTGGTATATGTAGACACAGAAGCACAACCAAAATGAAACGTGTGTGTGTGTGTGTGTCGGTATAACATGGGTAGGGGCACATGCAGACACAGAAGCACAACCGAAATGAAACACGTGTGTGTGTGTGTTGGTATAACACTGGTAGGGGCACATGCAGACACAGAAGCACAACCGAAATGAAACTCGTGTATGTGTGTGTCGGTATAACATGGGTAGGGGCATATGCAGACACAGAAGCACAACCGAAATGAAACACGTGTGTGTGTGTGGGAGTCGGTATAACATGGGTAGGGGCATATGCAGACACAGAAACACATCCGAAATGAAACACGTGTGTGTGTGTGGGTGTCGGTATAACATGGGTAGGGGCATATGCAGACACAGAAGCACAACCGAAATGAAACGCGTGTGTGTGTGTGGGTGTCGGTATAACATGGGTAGGGGCATATGCAGACACAGAAGCACATCCGAAATGAAACACGTGTTTGTGTGTGGGTGTCGGTATAACATGGGTAGGGGCATATGCAGACACAAAAGCACATCCGAAATGAAACACGTGTTTGTGTGTGGGTGTCGGTATAACATGGGTAGGGGCATATGCAGACACAAAAGCACATCCGAAATGAAACACGTGTGTGTGTGTGGGTGTCGGTATAACATGGGTAGGGGCATATGCAGACACAGAAGCACAACCGAAATGAAACACGTGTGTGTGTGTTTGTCCGTATAACATGGGTAGGGGCATATGCAGACACAGAAGCACAACCGAAATGAAACACGTGTGTGTGTGTGTGTGTCGGTATAACATGGGTAGGGGCATATGCAGACACAGAAGCACAACCGAAATGAAACCCGTGTGTGTGTGTGTGTGTGTGTGTGTGTGTCGGTGTAACATGGGTAGTGGTATATGTAGACACAGAAGCACAACCAAAATGAAACGTGTGTGTGTGTGTGTGTCGGTATAACATGGGTAGGGGCATATGCAGTCACAGAAGCACAACCGAAATGAAACAAGTGTGTGTGTGTGTTGGTATAACACTGGTAGGGGCACATGCAGACACAGAAGCACAACCGAAATGAAACTCGTGTATGTGTGTGTCGGTATAACATGGGTAGGGGCATATGCAGACACAGAAGCACAACCGAAATGAAACACGTGTGTGTGTGTGGGAGTCGGTATAACATGGGTAGGGGCATATGCAGACACAGAAACACATCCGAAATGAAACACGTGTGTGTGTGTGGGTGTCGGTATAACATGGGTAGGGGCATATGCAGACACAGAAGCACAACCGAAATGAAACGCGTGTGTGTGTGTGGGTGTCGGTATAACATGGGTAGGGGCATATGCAGACACAGAAGCGCATCCGAAATGAAACAAGTGTGTGTGTGTGGCTGTCGGTGTAACATGGGTAGGGGCATATGCAGACACAGAAGCACAACCGAAATGAAACTCGTGTGTGTGTGTGTGTGTCGGTGTAACATGGGTAGGGGCATATGCAGACACAGAAGCACAACCGAAATGAAACTCGTGTGTGTGTGTGTGTGTCGGTGTAACATGGGTAGGGGCATATGCAGACACAGAAGCACAACCGAAATGAAACGTGTGTGTGTGTGTGTGTGGGTGTGTGTGTCGGTGTACCATGGGTAGGGGCATATGCAGACACAGAAGCACAACCGAAATGAAACACGTGTGTGTGTGTGTGTCGGTATAACATGGGTAGGGGCATATGCAGACACAGAAGCACAACCGAAATGAAACACGTGTGTGTGTGTGTGTGTCGGTATACCATGGGTAGGGGCATATGCAGACACAGAAGCACAACCGAAATGAAAGTCGTGTGTGTGTGTGTCGGTATACCATGGGTAGGGGCATATGCAGACACAGAAGCACAACCGAAATGAAAGTCGTGTGTGTGTGTGTCGGTATAACATGGGTAGGGGCATATGCATACGCAGAAGCACAACCGAAATTAAACAAGTGTGTGTGTGTCGGTATAACATGCGTAGGGGCATAGCATAGGGGCAGATTCCGGAGGAAATCGTTGGTAAGGGGTCCTTTTTTTTTTTTTGTGGGGCCCAGGGGTCCAAATCAGCTGAAGAAAGAATCTTCAAGGAGTCTTCAGGGATTCTTCGGTGAAGATTTAGGCGCCAATACTAAGAATATCATTTTCTCAAACTAGAGCATAGTCATAAAGGCTACCAGCTATATAAATGGTAGAAATTACCCTTGAAATTGAATAATGACACATGTTATACTGCTGAAGAAAGAGTCTTCAAGGGGTCTTCAGGGAATCTTGGGTGAGGATTTTGGAGCCAATATGAAGACTATCATTTTCTAAAACTAGAGCAGAGTCATTCATGTAATGATGGCCACCTCCGGCGATTCCGGAGGAAATCTTTGGTAAGGGGTCCTTTTTGTTTTTTTTTTTTTTGTGGGGCCCAGGGGTCCAATTCAGCTGAACAAAGAATCTTCAAAGAGTCTTCAGGGATTCTTCGGTGAAGATTTTGGAGCCAATACGAAGAATATCATTTTCTCAAACTAGAGCATAGTCATTCATGTAATGATTGCCACCTCCGGCGATTCTGGAGGAAATCTTTGGTAAGGGGGTCCTTTTTTTTTTTTTTTGTGGGGCCCAGGGGTCCAGTTCAGCCGAAGAAAGAATCTTCAAGGAGTCTTCAGGGATTCTTCGGTGAAGATTTTGGCGCCAATACGAAGACTATCATTTTCTCATACTAGAGCATAGTCATTCATGTAATGGTGGCTACCTCCGGCGATTCCGGAGGAAATCTTTGGTAAGGGGTCCTTTTTTTTTTTTTGTGGGGCCCAGGGGTCCAATTCAGCTGAAGAAAGAATCTTCAAGGAGTCTTCAGGGATTCTTCGGTGAAGATTTTGGCGCCAATACGAAGACTATCATTTTCTCAAACTAGAGCTTAGTCATTCATGTAATGATGGCCACCTCCGGCGATTCCGGAGGAAATCTTTGGTAAGGGGCCCTTTTTTTTTTTTTTTGTGGGGCCCAGATGTCCAATTCAGCTGAAGAAAGAATCTTCAAGGAGTCTTCAGGGATTCTTCGGTGAAGATTTTGGAGCCAATACGAAGACTATCATTTTCTCAAACTAGAGCATAGTCATTCATGTAATGATGGCCACCTCCGGCGAATCCGGAGGAAAAATTTGGTAGGGGTTCCTTTTTTTTTTTTCGTGGGGCCCAGGGGTCCAGTTCAACTGAAGAAAGAATCATGAAGGAGTCTTCAGGGATTCTTCGGTGAATATTTTGGAGCCAATACGAAGACTATCATTTTCTCAAACTAGAGCATAGTCATTCATGTAATGATGGCCACCTCCGGCGATTCCGGAGGAAATCTTTGGTAAGGGGTCCTTTTTTTTTTTTTTTTTGTGGGGCCCAGTTCAGCTGAAGAAAGAATCTTCAAGGAGTCTTCAGGGATTCTTCGGTGAAGATTTTGGCGCCAATACGAACACTATCATTTTCTCATACTAGAGCCTAGTCATTCATGTAATGATGGCTACCTCCGGCGATTCCGGAGGAAATCTTTGGTAAGGGGTCCTTTTTTGTTTTTTTTTGTGAGGCCCAGGGGTCCAATTCAGCTGAAGAAAGAATATTCAAGGAGTCTTCAGGGATTCTTCGGTGAAGATTTTGGCGCCAATACGAAGACTATCATTTTCTCAAACTAGAGCATAGTCATTCATGTAATGATGGTTACCTCCGGCGATTCTGGAGGAAATCTTTGGTAAGGGGTCCTTTTTTGTTTTTTTTTGTGGGGCCAGGGGTCCAATTCAGCTGAAGAAAGAATCTTCAAGGAGTCTTCAGGGATTCTTCGGTGAAGATTTTGGAGCCAATACGAAGACTATCATTTTCTCAAACTAGAGCATAGTCATTCATGTAATGATGGCCACCTCCGGCGATTCCGGAGGAAATCTTTGGTAAGGGGTCCATTTTTGTTTTTTTTTTTGTGGGGCCCAGGGGTCCAGTTCAGCTGAAGAAAGAATCTTCAAGGAGTCTTCAGGGATTCTTCGGTGAAGATTTTGGTGCCAATACGAAGACTATCATTTTCTCAAACTAGAGCATAGTCATTCATGTAATGATGGCCACCTCCGGCGATTCCGGAGGAAATCTTTGGTAAGGGGTCCTTTTTTTTTTTTTTTTTTTTTTTGTGGGGCCCAGGGGTCCAGTTCAGCTGAAGAAAGAATCTTCAAGGAGTCTTCAGGGATTCTTCGGTGAAGATTTTGCGCCAATACGAAGGCTATAATTTTCTCAAACTACAGCATAGTCAGTCATGTAATGATGGCCACCTCCGGCGATTCCGGAGGAAATCTTTGGTAAGGGGTCCTTTTTGTTTTTTTTTGTTGGGAACAGGGGTCCAATTCAGCTGAAGAAACAATCTTCAAGGAGTCTTCAGTGATTCTTCGGTGAAGATTTTGGAGCCAATACGAAGAATATCATTTTCTCAAAATAGAGCATAGTCATTCATGTAATGATGGCCACCTCCGGCGATTCCGGAGGAAATCTTTGGTAAGGGGTACTTTTTTTTTTTTTTTTTTTTTGTGGGGCCCAGGGGTCCAGTTCAGCTGAAGAAAGAATCTTCAAGGAGTCTTCAGGGATTCTTCGGTGAAGATTTTGGCACCAATACGAAGACTATCATTTTCTCAAACTAGAGCATAGTCAGTCATGTAATGATGGCCACCTCCGGCGATTCCGGAGGAAATCCTTACGGGGTCCTTTTTGTTTTTTTTTGTTGGGAACAGGGGTCCAATTCAGCTGAAGAAACAATCTTCAAGGAGTCTTCAGTGATTCTTCGGTGAAGATTTTGGAGCCAATATGAAGACTATCATTTTCTCAAACTAGAGCATAGTCATTCATGTAATGATGGCCACCTCCGGCGATTCCGGAGGAAATCTTTAGTAGGGGGTCCTTTTTTTTTTTTTTGGGCCCAGGGGTCCAATTCAGCTGAAGAAAGAATCTTCAAGGAGTCTTCAGGGATACTTCGGTGAAGATTTTGGCGCCAATACGAAGACTATCATTTTCTCAAACTAGAGCAGAGTCATTCATGTAATGATGGCCACCTCCGGCGATTCCGGAGGAAATCTTTGGTAAGGGGTCCTTTTTTTTTTTTTTTTTTGTGGGGCTTAGGGGTCCAATTCAGCTGAAGAAAGAATCTTCTAGGAGTCTTCAGGGATTCTTTGGTGAAGATTTTGGCGCCAATACTAAGACTATCATTTTCTCAAACTACACCATAGTCATAAAGGCTACCAGCTAAATGGTAGAAATTACCCTTGAAATTGAAAAATGACACCTGTTATACTGCTGAAGAAAGAGTCTTCAAGGAGTCTTCAGGGAATCTTGGGTGAGGATTTTGAAGCCAATATGAAGACTATCATTTTCTAAAACTAGAGCATAGTCATTCATGTAATGATGGCCACCTCCGGCGATTCCGGAGGAAATCTTTGGTAAGGGGTCCTTTTTTGTTTTTTGTTTTTTTTGTGGGGCCCAGGGGTCCAATTCAGCTGAAGAAAGAATCTTCAAAGAGTCTTCAGGGATTCTTCGGTGAAGATTTTGGAGCCAATACGAAGACTATCATTTTCTCAAACTAGAGCATAGTCATTGATGGAATGATGGCCATCTCCGGCGATTCCGGAAGAAATCTTTGGTAAGGGGTCCTTTTTTTTTTTTTTTTTTTTTGTGGGGCCCAGGGGTCCAGTTCAGCTGAAGAAAGAATCTTCAAGGGGTCTTCAGGGATTCTTCGGTGAAGATTTTACGCCAATACAAAGACTATCATTTTCTCAAACTAGAGCATAGTCATTCATGTAATGATGGCCACCTCCGGCGATTCCGGAGGAAATCTTTGGTAAGGGGTCCTTTTTTTTTTTTGTGGAGCCCAGGGGTCCAATTCAGCTGAAGAAAGAATCTTCAAGGAGTCTTCAGGGATTCTTCGGTGAAGATTTTGGAGCCAATACGAAGACTATCATTTTCTCAAACTAGAACATAGTCATTCATGTAATGATGGCCACCTCCGGCGATTCCGGAGTAAATCTTTGGTAAGGGGTCCTTTTTTTTTTTTTTTTTTTTGTGGGGCCCAAGGGCCCAGTTCAGCTGAAGAAAGAATCTTCAAGGAGTCTTCAGGGATTCTTCGGTGAAGATTTTGGCGCCAATACGAAGACTATCATTTTCTCAAACTAGAGCGTAGTCATTCATGTAATCATGGCCACCTCCGGCGATTCCCGAGGAAATCTTTGTTAAGGGGTCCTTTTTTGTTTTTTTTTGTGGGGCCCAGGGGTCCAATTCAGCTGAAGAAAGAGTCTTCAAGGAGTCTTCAGGGATTCTTCGGTGAAGATTTTGGCGCTAATACGAAGACTATCATTTTCTCAACCTAGAGCTTAGTCATTCATGTAATGATGGCCACCTCCGGTGATTCCAGAGGAAATCTTTGGTAAGGGGTCCTTTTTTGTTTTTTTTTTTTTGTGGGGCCCAGGGGTCCAATTCAGCTGAAGAAAGAATCTTCAAGGAGTCTTCAGGGATTCTTCGGTGAAGATTTTGGAGCCAATATGAAGACTATCATTTTCTCAAACTAGAGCATAGTCATTCATGTAATGATGGCCACCTCCGGCGATTCCGGAGGAAATCTTTGGTAGGGGGTCCTTTTTATTTTTTCATGGGGCCCAGGGGTCCAGTTCAGCTGAAGAAAGAATCTTCAAGGAGTCTTCAGGGATTCTTCGGTGAAGATTTTGGCGCCAATACGAAGACTATCATTTTCTCAAACTAGAGCATAGACATTCATGTAATGATGGCCACCTCCGGCGATTCCGGAGGAAATCTTTGGTAAGGGGTCCTTTTTTGTTTTTATTTTTGTGGGGCCCATTTGTCCAGTTCAGCTGAAGAATGAATCTTCAAGGAGTCTTCAGGGATTCTTCGGTGAACATTTTGGCGCCAATACGAAGACTATCATTTTCTCAAACTAGAGTATAGTCATTCATGTAATGATGGCCACCTCCGGCGATTCCGGAGGAAATCTTTGGTAAGGGGTCCTTTTTGTTTTTTTTTTTTTGTGGGGCCCAGGGGTCCAGTTCAGCTGAAGAAAGAATCTTGAAAGAGTCTTCAGGGATTCTTCGGTGAAGATTTTGGGGCCAATACGAAGACTATCATTTTCTCAAACTAGAGCATAGTCATTCATGTAATGATGGCCACCTCCGGCGATTCCGGAGGAAATCTTTGGTAAGGGGTCCTTTTTTTTTTTTTTTTTTTTTTGTGGGTCCCAGGGGACCAATTCAGCTGAAGAAAGAATCTTCAAGGAGTCTTCAGGGATTCTTCGGTGAATATTTTGGAGCCAATACGAAGACTATCATTTTCTCAAACTAGAGCATAGTCATTCATGTAATGATGGCCACCTCCAGCGATTCCGGAGGAAATCTTTGGTAAGGGGTCCTTTTTTTTTTTTTTTTTTTGTGGGTCCCAGGGGCCAGTTCAGCTGAAGAAAGAATCTTCAAGGAGTTTTCAGGGATTCTTCGGTGAAGATTTTGGCGCCAATATGAAGACTATCATTTTCTCAAACTAGAGCATAGTCAGTCATGTAATGATGGCCACCTCCGGCGATTCCGGAGGAAATCCTTAAGGGGTCCTTTTTGTTTTTTTTTGTTGGGAACAGGGGTCCAATTCAGCTGAAGAAACAATCTTCAAGGAGTCTTCAGTGATTCTTCGGTGAAGATTTTGGAGCCAATATGAAGACTATCATTTTCTCAAACTAGAGCATAGTCATTCATGTAATGATGGCCACCTCCGGCGATTCCGGAGGAAATCTTTGGTAAGGGGTCTTTTTTTTTTTTTTTTTTTTGTGGGGCCCAGGGGTCCAGTTCATCTGAAGAAAGAATCTTCAAGGAGTCTTCAGGGATTCTTCGGTGAAGATTTTGGCGCCAATACGAAGACTATCATTTTCTCAAACTAGAGCATAGTCATTCATGTAATGATGGCCACCTCCGGCGATTCCGGAGGAAATCTTTGGAAAGGGGTCCTTTTTTGTTTTTTTTATTTTTTTGTGGGGCCCAGGGGTCCAGTTCAGCTGAAGAAAGAATCTTCAAGGAGTCTTCAGGGATTCTTCGGTGAAGATTTTGGCGCCAATACGAAGACTATCATTTTCTCAAACTAGAGCATAGTCAGTCATGTAATGATGGCCAACTCCGGCGATTCCGGAGGAAATCTTTGGTAAGGGGTCATTTTTGTTTTTTTTTTGTTGGGAACAGGGGTCCAATTCAGCTGAAGAAAGAATCTTCAAGGAGTCTTCAGTGATTCTTTGGTGAAGATTTTGGAGCCAATATGAAGACTATCATTTTCTCAAACTAGAGCATAGTCATTCATGTAATTATGGCCACCTCCGGCGATTCCGGTCGAAATCTTTGGTAAGGGGTCCTTTTTTTTTTTCGTGGGGCCCAGGGGTCCAATTCAGCTGAAGAAAGAATCTTCAAGGAGTCTTCAGGGATTCTTAGGTGAAGATTTTGGCGCCAATACGAAGACTATAATTTTCTCAAACTAGAGCTTAGTCATTCATGTAATGATGGCCACCTCCGGCGATTCTGGAGGAAATCTTTGGTAAGGGGTCCTTTTTTGTTTTTTTTTGTGGGGCCCAGGGGTCCAATTCAGCTGAAGAAAGAATCTTCAAGGAAACTTCAGGAATTCTTCGGTGAAGATTTTGGAGCCAATACGAAGACTATCATTTTCTCAAACTAGAGCATAGTCATTCATGTAATGATGGCCACCTCCGGCGATTCCGGAGGAAATCTTTGGTAGGGGGTCCTTTTTTTTTTTTTTTTTCGTGGGGCCCAGGGGTCCAGTTCAGCTGAAGAAAGAATCTTCAAGGAGTCTTCAGGGATTCTTCGGTGAAGATTTTGGCGCCAATACGAAGACTATCATTTTCTCAAACTAGAGCATAGTCATTCATGTAATGATGGCCACCTCCGGCGATTCCGGAGGAAATCTTTGGTAAGGGGACTTTTTTTTTTTTTTGTGGGGCCCAGGGTCCAATTCAGCTGAAGAAAGAATCTTCAAGGAGTCTTCAGGGATTCTTCGGTGAAGATTTTGGTGCCAATACGAAGACTATCATTTTCTCAAACTAGGGCATAGTCATTCATGTAATGATGGCCACCTCCGGCGATTCCGGAGGAAATCTTTGGTAAGGGGTCCTTTTTTTTTTTTTTGTGGGGCCCAGGGGTCCAGTTCAGCTGAAGAAAGAATCTTCAAGGAGTCTTCAGGGATTCTTCGGTGAAGATTTTGGCGCCAATACGAAGACTATCATTTTCTCAAACTAGAGCATAGTCATTCATGTAATGATGGCCACCTCCGGCGATTCCGGAGGAAATCTTTGGTAAGGGGTCCTTTTTTGTTTTTTTTTGTTGGGAACAGGGGTTCAATTCAGCTGAAGAAACAATCTTCAAGGAGTCTTCAGGGATTCTTCGGTGAAGATTTTGGAGCCAATACGAAGACTATCATTTTCTCAAACTAGAGCATAGTCATTCATGTAATGATGGCCACCTCCGGCGATTCCGGAGGAAATCTTTGGTAAGGGGTCCTTTTTTTTTTTTTTTGTGGGGCCCAGGGGTCCAGTTCAGCTGAAGAAAGAATCTTCATGGAGTCTTCAGGGATTCTTCGGTGAAGATTTTGGCGCCAATACGAAGACTATCATTTTCTCATACTAGAGCCTAGTCATTCATGTAATGATGGCTACCTCCGGCGATTCCGCAGGAAATCTTTGGTAAGGGCTCCTTTTTTGTTTTTTTTGTGGGGCCCAGGGGTCCAATTCAGCTGAAGAAAGAATCTTCAAGGAGTCTTCAGGGATTCTTCGGTGAAGATTTGGTGCCAATACGAAGACTATCATTTTCTCAAACTAGAGCATAGTCATTCATGTAATGATGGCCACCTCCGGCGATTCTGGAGGAAATCTTTGGTAAGGGGTCCTTTTTTGTTTTTTTTTGTGGGGCCCAGAAATCCAATTCAGCTGAAGAAAGAATCTTCAAGGAGTCTTCAGGGATTCTTCGGTGGATATTTTGGAGCCAATACGAAGACTATAATTTTCTCAAACTAGAGCATAGTCATTCATGTAATGATGGCCACCTCCGGCGATTCCGGAGGAAATCTTTGGTAAGGGGTCCTTTTTTTTTTTTTTTTTTTTTTGTGGGGCCCAGGGGTCCAGTTCAGCTGAAGAAAGAATTTTCAAGGAGTTTTCAGGGATTCTTCGGTGAAGATTTTGGCGCCAATACGAAGACTATCATTTTCTCAAACTAGAGCATAGTCATTCATGTAATGATGGCCACCTCCGGCGATTCCGGAGGAAATCTTTGGTAAGGGGTCCCTTTTTTTTTTTTTTTTTTGTAGGGACCAGGGGTCCAATTCAGCTGAAGAAAGAATCTTCAAGGAGTCTTCAGGGATTCTTCGGTGAAGATTTTGGAGCCAATACGAAGACTATCATTTTCTCAAACTAGAGCATAGTCATTCATGTAATGATGGCCACCTCTGGCGATTCCGGAGGAAATCTTTGGTAAGGGGTCCTTTTTTTTTGGGGGGGGGGGCCCAGGGGTCCAGTTCAGCTGAAGAGAGAATCTTCAAGGAGTCTTCAGGGATTCTTCGGTGAAGATTTTGCGCCAATACGAAGACTATCATTTTCTCAAACTAGAGCATAGTCAGTCATGTAATGATGGCCACCTCCGGCGATTCCGGAGGAAATCTTTGGTAAGGGGTCCTTTTTTTTTTTTTTGTGGGGCCCAGGGTCCAATTCAGCTGAAGAAAGAATCTTCAAGGAGTCTTCAGGGATTCTTCGGTGAAGATTTTGGTGCCAATACGAAGACTATCATTTTCTCAAACTAGGGCATAGTCATTCATGTAATGATGGCCACTTCCGGCGATTCCGGAGGAAATCTTTGGTAAGGGGTCCTTTTTTTTTTTGTGGGGCCCAGGGGTCCAGTTCAGCTGAAGAAAGAATCTTCAAGGAGTCTTCAGGGATTCTTCGGTGAAGATTTTGGCGCCAATACGAAGACTATCATTTTCTCAAACTAGAGCATAGTCATTCATGTAATGATGGCCACCTCCGGCGATTCCGGAGGAAATCTTTGGTAAGGGGTCCTTTTTTGTTTTTTTTTTGTTGGGAACAGGGGTTCAATTCAGCTGAAGAAACAATCTTCAAGGAGTCTTCAGGGATTCTTCGGTGAAGATTTTGGAGCCAATACGAAGACTATCATTTTCTCAAACTAGAGCATAGTCATTCATGTAATGATGGCCACCTCCGGCGATTCCGGAGGAAATCTTTGGTAAGGGGTCCTTTTTTGTTTTTTTTTGTTGGGAACAGGGGTCCAATTCAGCTGAAGAAACAATCTTCAAGGAGTCTTCAGGGATTCTTCGGTGAAGATTTTGGAGCCAATACGAAGACTATCATTTTCTCAAACTAGAGCATAGTCATTCATGTAATGATGGCCACCTCCGGCGATTCCGGAGGAAATCTTTGGTAAGGGGTCCTTTTTTTTTTTTTTGTGGGGCCCAGGGTCCAATTCAGCTGAAGAAAGAATCTTCAAGGAGTCTTCAGGGATTCTTCGGTGAAGATTTTGGTGCCAATACGAAGACTATCATTTTCTCAAACTAGGGCATAGTCATTCATGTAATGATGGCCACTTCCGGCGATTCCGGAGGAAATCTTTGGTAAGGGGTCCTTTTTTTTTTTGTGGGGCCCAGGGGTCCAGTTCAGCTGAAGAAAGAATCTTCAAGGAGTCTTCAGGGATTCTTCGGTGAAGATTTTGGCGCCAATACGAAGACTATCATTTTCTCAAACTAGAGCATAGTCATTCATGTAATGATGGCCACCTCCGGCGATTCCGGAGGAAATCTTTGGTAAGGGGTCCTTTTTTGTTTTTTTTTTGTTGGGAACAGGGGTTCAATTCAGCTGAAGAAACAATCTTCAAGGAGTCTTCAGGGATTCTTCGGTGAAGATTTTGGAGCCAATACGAAGACTATCATTTTCTCAAACTAGAGCATAGTCATTCATGTAATGATGGCCACCTCCGGCGATTCCGGAGGAAATCTTTGGTAAGGGGTCCTTTTTTTTTTTTTGTGGGGCCCAGGGGTCCAGTTCAGCTGAAGAAAGTATCTTCATGGAGTCTTCAGGGATTCTTCGGTGAAGATTTTGGCGCCAATACGAAGACTATCATTTTCTCATACTGGAGCCTAGTCATTCATGTAATGATGGCTACCTCCGGCGATTCCGCAGGAAATCTTTGGTAAGGGCTCCTTTTTTGTTTTTTTTTTTGTGGGGCCCAGGGGTCCAATTCAGCTGAAGAAAGAATCTTCAAGGAGTCTTCAGGGATTCTTCGGTGAAGATTTTGGCGTCAATACGAAGACTATCATTTTCTCAAACTAGAGCATAGTCATTCATGTAATGATGGCCACCTCCGGCGATTCCAGAGGAAATCTTTGGTAAGGGGTCCTTTTTTGTTTTTTTTTGTGGGGCCCAGGGGTCCAATTCAGCTGAAGAAAGAATCTTCAAGGAGTCTTCAGGGATTCTTCGGTGAATATTTTGGAGCCAATACGAAGACTATCATTTTCTCAAACTAGAGCATAGTCATTCATGTAATGATGGCCACCTCCGGCGATTCCGGAGGAAATCTTTGGTAAGGGGTCCTTTTTTGTTTTTTTTTTTTTGTTGGGCCCAGGAACCAGTTCAGCTGAAGAAAGAATCTTCAAGGAGTCTTCAGGGATTCTTCGGTGAAGATTTTGGCGCCAATACGAAGACTATCATTTTCTCAAACTAGAGCATAGTCATTCATGTAATGATGGCCACCTCCGGCGATTCCGGAGGAAATCTTTGGTAAGGGGTCCTTTTTTTTTTTTTTTTTTTTTTGGGTACCAGGGGTCCAATTCAGCTGAAGAAAGAATCTTCAAGGAGTCTTCAGGGATTCTTCGGAGAAGATTTTGGCGCCAATACGAAGACTATCATTTTCTCAAACTAGAGCATAGTCATTCATGTAATGATGGCCACCTCCGGCGATTCCGGAGGAAATCTTTGGTAAGGGGTAGTTTTTTTTTTTTTTTTTTTTTTTGTTGGGCTCAGGAGTCCAATTCCGCTGAAGAAAGAATCTTCAAGGAGTCTTCAGGGATTCTTCGGTGAAGATTTTGGCGTCAATACGAAGACTATCATTTTCTCAAACTAGAGCATAGTCATTCATGTAATGATGGCCACCTCCGGCGATTCCAGAGGAAATCTTTGGTAAGGGGTTCTTTTTTGTTTTTTTTGTGGGGCCCAGGGGTCCAATTCAGCTGAAGAAAGAATCTTCAAGGAGTCTTCAGGGATTCTTCGGTGAATATTTTGGAGCCAATACTAAGACTATCATTTTCTCAAACTAGAGCATAGTCATTCATGTAATGATGGCCACCTCCGGCGATTCCGGAGGAAATCTTTGGTAAGGGGTCCTTTTTTGTTTTTTTTTTTTTTGTTGGGCCCAGGAACCAGTTCAGCTGAAGAAAGAATCTTCAAGGAGTCTTCAGGGATTCTTCGGTGAAGATTTTGGCGCCAATACGAAGACTATCATTTTCTCAAACTAGAGCATAGTCATTCATGTAATGATGGCCACCTCCGGCGATTCTGGAGGAAATCTTTGGTAAGGGGTACTTTTTTTTTTTTTTTTTTGGGTACCAGGGGTCCAATTCAGCAGAAGAAAGAATCTTCAAGGAGTCTTCAGGGATTCTTCGGTGAAGATTTTGGCGCCAATATTAAGACTATCATTTTCTCAAACTAGAACATAGTCATAAAGGCTACCAGCTATATAAATGGTAGAAATTACCCTTGAAATTGAAAAATGACACCTGTTATACTGCTGAAGAAAGAGTCTTCAAGGAGTCTTCAGGGAATCTTGGGTGAGGATTCTGGAGCCATATGAAGAGTATCATTTTCTAAAACAAGAGCATAGTCATTCATGTAATGATGGCCACCTCCGGCGATTCCGGAGGAAATCTTTGGTAAGAGGTCCTTTTTTTTTTTTGTGGGGCCCAGGGGTCCAATTCCGCTGAAGAAAGAATCTTCAAAGAGTCTTCAGGGATTCTTCGGTGAAGATTTTGGAGCCAATACGAAGACTATCATTTTCTCAAACTAGAGCATAGTCATTCATGTAATGATGGCCACCTCCGGCGATTCCGGAGGAAATCTTTGGTAAGGGGTCCTTTTTGTTTGTTTGTTTTTTTTGTGGGGCCCAGGGGTCCAGTTCAGCTGAAGAAAGAATCTTCAAGGAGTCTTCAGGGATTCTTCGGTGAAGATTTTGCGCCAATACGAAGACTATCATTTTCTCAAACTAGAGCATAGTCATTCATGTAATGATGGCCACCTCCGGCGATTCCGGAGGAAATCTTTGGTAAGGGGTCCTTTTTTGTTTTTTTTTGGAGGGCCCAGGGGTCCAATTCAGGTGAAGAAAGAATCTTCAAGGAGTCTTCAGGGATTTTTCGGTGAAGATTTTGGAGCCAATACGAAGACTATCATTTTCTCAAACTAGAGCATAGTCATTCATGTAATGATGGCCACCTCCGGCGATTCCGGAGGAAATCTTTGGTAAGGGGTACTTTTTTTTTTTTTTTTTTTTTTTTTTGTGGGGCCCAGGGGTCCAGTTCAGCTGAAGAAAGAATCTTCAAGGAGTCTTCAGGGATTCTTCGGTGAAGATTTTGGAGCCAATACGAAGACTATCATTTTCTCAAACTAGAGCATAGTTATTCATGTAATGATGGCCACCTCCGGCGATTCCGGAGGAAATCTTTGGTGAGGGGTCCTTTTTTTTTTTTTTTTTTTTTGCGGGGCCCAGGGGTCCAGTTCAGCTGAAGAAAGAATCTTCAAGGAGTCTTCATGGATTCTTCGGTGAAGATTTTGGCGCCAATACGAAGACTATCATTTTCTCAAACTAGAGCATAGTCATTCATGTAATGATGGCCACCTCCAGCGATTCCGGAGGAAATCTTTGGTAAGGGGTCCTTTTTTGTTTTTTTTTTTTTGTGGGGCCCAGGGGTCCAATTCAGCTGAAGAAAGAATCTTCAAGGAGTCTTCAGGGATTCTTCGGTGAAGATTTTGGCGCCAATACGAAGACTATCATTTTCTCAAACTAGAGCATAGTCATTCATGTAATGATGGCCACCTCTGCGATTCCGGAGGAAATCTTTGGTAGTGGGGTCGTTTTTTTTTTTTTGTGGGGCCCAGGGGTCCAGTTCAGCTGAAGAAAGAATCTTCAAGGAGTCTTCAGGGATTCTTCAGTGAAGATTTTGGCACCAATACGAAGACTATCATTTTCTCAAACTACACCATAGTCATAAAGGCTACCAGCTAAATGGTAGAAATTACCCTAGAAATTGAAAAATGACACCTGTTATACTGCTGAAGAAAGAGTCTTCAAGGAGTCTTCAGGGAATCTTGGGTGAGGATTTTGAAGCCAATATGAAGACTATCATTTTCTAAAACTAGAGCATAGTCATTCATGTAATGATGGCCACCTCCGGCGATTCCGGAGGAAATCTTTGGTAAGGGGTCCTTTTTTGTTTTTTTTTTTTTGTGGGGCCCAGGGGTCCAATTCAGCTGAAGAAAGAATCTTCAAAGAGTCTTCAGGGATTCTTCGGTGAAGATTTTGGAGCCAATACGAAGACTATCATTTTCTCAAACTAGAGCATAGTCATTGATGGAATGATGGCCATCTACGGCGATTCCGGAAGAAATCTTTATTAAGGGGTCCTTTTTTTTTTTTTTTTTTTTTTGTGGGGCCCAGGGGTCCAGTTCAGCTGAAGAAAGATTCTTCAAGGGGTCTTCAGGGATTCTTCGGTGAAGATTTTACGTCAATACGAAGACTATCATTTTCTCAAACTAGAGCATAGTCATTCATGTAATGATGGCCACCTCCGGCGATTCCGGAGGATATCTTTGGTAAGGGGTCCTTTTTTTTTTGTGGGGCCCAGGGGTCCAATTCAGCTGAAGAAAGAATCTTCAAGGAGTCTTCAGGGATTCTTCGGTGAAGATTTTGGAGCCAATACGAAGACTATCATTTTCTCAAACTAGAACATAGTCATTCATGTAATGATGGCCACCTCCGGCGATTCCGGAGTAAATCTTTGGTAAGGGGTCCTTTTTTTTTTTTTTTTTTTGTGGGGCCCAAGGGCCCAGTTCAGCTGAAGAAAGAATCTTCAAGGAGTCTTCAGGGATTCTTCGGTGAAGATTTTGGCGCCAATACGAAGACTATCATTTTCTCAAACTAGAGCGTAGTCATTCATGTAATCATGGCCACCTCCGGCGATTCCGGAGGAAATCTTTGTTAAGGGGTCCTTTTTTGTTTTTTTTTGTTGGGCCCAGGGGTCCAATTCAGCTGAAGAAAGAATCTTCAAGGAGTCTTCAGGGATTCTTCGGTGAAGATTTTGGCGCTAATACGAAGACTATCATTTTCTCATACTGGAGCCTAGTCATTCATGTAATGATGGCTACCTCCGGCGATTCCGCAGGAAATCTTTGGTAAGGGCTCCTTTTTTGTTTTTTTTTTGTGGGGCCCAGGGGTCCAATTCAGCTGAAGAAAGAATCTTCAAGGAGTCTTCAGGGATTCTTCGGTGAAGATTTTGGCGTCAATACGAAGACTATCATTTTCTCAAACTAGAGCATAGTCATTCATGTAATGATGGCCACCTCCGGCGATTCCAGAGGAAATCTTTGGTAAGGGGTCCTTTTTTGTTTTTTTTTGTGGGGCCCAGGGGTCCAATTCAGCTGAAGAAAGAATCTTCAAGGAGTCTTCAGGGATTCTTCGGTGAATATTTTGGAGCCAATACGAAGACTATCATTTTCTCAAACTAGAGCATAGTCATTCATGTAATGATGGCCATCTACGGCGATTCTGGAGGAAATCTTTGGTAAGGGGTCCTTTTTTGTTTTTTTTTTTTTTTGTTGGGCCCAGGAACCAGTTCAGCTGAAGAAAGAATCTTCAAGGAGTCTTCAGGGATTCTTCGGTGAAGATTTTGGCGCCAATACGAAGACTATCATTTTCTCAAACTAGAGCATAGTCATTCATGTAATGATGGCCACCTCCGGCGATTCCGGAGGAAATCTTTGGTAAGGGGTCCTTTTTTTTTTTTTTTTTTTTTGGGTACCAGGGGTCCAATTCAGCTGAAGAAAGAATCTTCAAGGAGTCTTCAGGGATTCTTCGGAGAAGATTTTGGCGCCAATACGAAGACTATCATTTTCTCAAACTAGAGCATAGTCATTCATGTAATGATGGCCACCTCCGGCGATTCCGGAGGAAATCTTTGGTAAGGGGTAGTTTTTTGTTTTTTTTTTTTTTTTGTTGGGCTCAGGAGTCCAATTCCGCTGAAGAAAGAATCTTCAAGGAGTCTTCAGGGATTCTTCGGTGAAGATTTTGGCGTCAATACGAAGACTATCATTTTCTCAAACTAGAGCATAGTCATTCATGTAAAGATGGCCACCTCCGGCGATTCCAGAGGAAATCTTTGGTAAGGGGTTCTTTTTTGTTTTTTTTGTGGGGCCCAGGGGTCCAATTCAGCTGAAGAAAGAATCTTCAAGGAGTCTTCAGGGATTCTTCGGTGAATATTTTGGAGCCAATACTAAGACTATCATTTTCTCAAACTAGAGCATAGTCATTCATGTAATGATGGCCACCTCCGGCGATTCCGGAGGAAATCTTTGGTAATTGGTCCTTTTTTGTTTTTTTTTTTTTGTTGGGCCCAGGAACCAGTTCAGCTGAAGAAAGAATCTTCAAGGAGTCTTCAGGGATTCTTCGGTGAAGATTTTGGCGCCAATACGAAGACTATCATTTTCTCAAACTAGAGCATAGTCATTCATGTAATGATGGCCACCTCCGGCGATTCTGGAGGAAATCTTTGGTAAGGGGTCCTTTTTTTTTTTTTTTTTTTGGGTACCAGGGGTCCAATTCAGCTGAAGAAAGAATCTTCAAGGAGTCTTCAGGGATTCTTCGGTGAAGATTTTGGCGCCAATATTAAGACTATCATTTTCTCAAACTAGAACATAGTCATAAAGGCTACCAGCTATATAAATGGTAGAAATTACCCTTGAAATTGAAAAATGACACCTGTTATACTGCTGAAGAAAGAGTCTTCAAGGAGTCTTCAGGGAATCTTGGGTGAGGATTCTGGGGCCATATGAAGAGTATCATTTTCTAAAACAAGAGCATAGTCATTCATGTAATGATGGCCACCTCCGGCGATTCCGGAGGAAATCTTTGGTAAGAGGTCCTTTTTTTTTTTTGTGGGGCCCAGGGGTCCAATTCCGCTGAAGAAAGAATCTTCAAAGAGTCTTCAGGGATTCTTCGGTGAAGATTTTGGAGCCAATACGAAGACTATCATTTTCTCAAACTAGAGCATAGTCATTCATGTAATGATGGCCACCTCCGGCGATTCCGGAGGAAATCTTTGGTAAGGGGTCCTTTTTGTTTGTTTGTTTTTTTTGTGGGGCCCAGGGGTCCAGTTCAGCTGAAGAAAGAATCTTCAAGGAGTCTTCAGGGATTCTTCGGTGAAGATTTTGCGCCAATACGAAGACTATCATTTTCTCAAACTAGAGCATAGTCATTCATGTAATGATGGCCACCTCCGGCGATTCCGGAGGAAATCTTTGGTAAGGGGTCCTTTTTTGTTTTTTTTTGGAGGGCCCAGGGGTCCAATTCAGGTGAAGAAAGAATCTTCAAGGAGTCTTCAGGGATTTTTCGGTGAAGATTTTGGAGCCAATACGAAGACTATCATTTTCTCAAACTAGAGCATAGTCATTCATGTAATGATGGCCACCTCCGGCGATTCCGGAGGAAATCTTTGGTAAGGGGTCCTTTTTTTTTTTTTTTTTTTTTTTTTGTGGGGCCCAGGGGTCCAGTTCAGCTGAAGAAAGAATCTTCAAGGAGTCTTCAGGGATTCTTCGGTGAAGATTTTGGAGCCAATACGAAGACTATCATTTTCTCAAACTAGAGCATAGTTATTCATGTAATGATGGCCACCTCCGGTGATTCCGGAGGAAATCTTTGGTGAGGGGTCCTTTTTTTTTTTTTTTTTTTTGCGGGGCCCAGGGGTCCAGTTCAGCTGAAGAAAGAATCTTCAAGGAGTCTTCATGGATTCTTCGGTGAAGATTTTGGCGCCAATACGAAGACTATCATTTTCTCAAACTAGAGCATAGTCATTCATGTAATGATGGCCACCTCCAGCGATTCCGGAGGAAATCTTTGGTAAGGGGTCCTTTTTTGTTTTTTTTTTTTTGTGGGGCCCAGGGGTCCAATTCAGCTGAAGAAAGAATCTTCAAGGAGTCTTCAGGGATTCTTCGGTGAAGATTTTGGCGCCAATACGAAGACTATCATTTTCTCAAACTAGAGCATAGTCATTCATGTAATGATGGCCACCTCTGCGATTCCGGAGGAAATCTTTGGTAGTGGGGTCGTTTTTTTTTTTTTTGTGGGGCCCAGGGGTCCAGTTCAGCTGAAGAAAGAATCTTCAAGGAGTCTTCAGGGATTCTTCAGTGAAGATTTTGGCACCAATACGAAGACTATCATTTTCTCAAACTACACCATAGTCATAAAGGCTACCAGCTAAATGGTAGAAATTACCCTAGAAATTGAAAAATGACACCTGTTATACTGCTGAAGAAAGAGTCTTCAAGGAGTCTTCAGGGAATCTTGGGTGAGGATTTTGAAGCCAATATGAAGACTATCATTTTCTAAAACTAGAGCATAGTCATTCATGTAATGATGGCCACCTCCGGCGATTCCGGAGGAAATCTTTGGTAAGGGGTCCTTTTTTGTTTTTTTTTTTTTGTGGGGCCCAGGGGTCCAATTCAGCTGAAGAAAGAATCTTCAAAGAGTCTTCAGGGATTCTTCGGTGAAGATTTTGGAGCCAATACGAAGACTATCATTTTCTCAAACTAGAGCATAGTCATTGATGGAATGATGGCCATCTATGGCGATTCCGGAAGAAATCTTTATTAAGGGGTCCTTTTTTTTTTTTTTTTTTTTTTGTGGGGCCCAGGGGTCCAGTTCAGCTGAAGAAAGATTCTTCAAGGGGTCTTCAGGGATTCTTCGGTGAAGATTTTACGTCAATACGAAGACTATCATTTTCTCAAACTAGAGCATAGTCATTCATGTAATGATGGCCACCTCCGGCGATTCCGGAGGATATCTTTGGTAAGGGGTCCTTTTTTTTTTTGTGGGGCCCAGGGGTCCAATTCAGCTGAAGAAAGAATCTTCAAGGAGTCTTCAGGGATTCTTCGGTGAAGATTTTGGAGCCAATACGAAGACTATCATTTTCTCAAACTAGAACATAGTCATTCATGTAATGATGGCCACCTCCGGCGATTCCGGAGTAAATCTTTGGTAAGGGGTCCTTTTTTTTTTTTTTTTTTTGTGGGGCCCAAGGGCCCAGTTCAGCTGAAGAAAGAATCTTCAAGGAGTCTTCAGGGATTCTTCGGTGAAGATTTTGGCGCCAATACGAAGACTATCATTTTCTCAAACTAGAGCGTAGTCATTCATGTAATCATGGCCACCTCCGGCGATTCCGGAGGAAATCTTTGTTAAGGGGTCCTTTTTTGTTTTTTTTTGTTGGGGCCAGGGGTCCAATTCAGCTGAAGAAAGAATCTTCAAGGAGTCTTCAGGGATTCTTCGGTGAAGATTTTGGCGCTAATACGAAGACTATCATTTTCTCAACCTAGAGCTTAGTCATTCATGTAATGATGGCCACCTCCGGTGATTCCAGAGGAAATCTTTGGTAAGGGGTCCTTTTTTGTTTTTTTTTTTTTTTGTGGGGCCCAGGGGTCCAATTCAGCTGAAGAAAGAATCTTCAAGGAGTCTTCAGGGATTCTTCGGTGAAGATTTTGGAGCCAATATGAAGACTATCATTTTCTCAAACTAGAGCATAGTCATTCATGTAATGATGGCCACCTCCGGCGATTCCGGAGGAAATCTTTGGTAGGGGGTCCTTTTTATTTTTTCATGGGGCCCAGGGGTCCAGTTCAGCTGAAGAAAGAATCTTCAAGGAGTCTTCAGGGATTCTTCGGTGAAGATTTTGCGCCAATACGAAGACTATCATTTTCTCAAACTAGATCATAGTCATTCATGTAATGATGGCCACCTCCGGCGATTCCGGAGGAAATCTTTGGTAAGGGGTCCTTTTTTGTTTTTTTTTGGAGGGCCCAGGGGTCCAATTCAGGTGAAGAAAGAATCTTCAAGGAGTCTTCAGGGATTTTTCGGTGAAGATTTTGGAGCCAATACGAAGACTATCATTTTCTCAAAC
This sequence comes from Macrobrachium rosenbergii, assembly GCA_039081455.1. Classification (NCBI taxonomy): domain Eukaryota; kingdom Metazoa; phylum Arthropoda; class Malacostraca; order Decapoda; family Palaemonidae; genus Macrobrachium; species Macrobrachium rosenbergii. The sequence goes on along the minus strand of JANJGK010000011.1, from coordinate 3,005,530 downwards.
TAGAGCATAGTCATTCATGTAATGATGGCCACCTCCGGCGATTCCGGAGGAAATCTTTGGTAAGGGGTCCTTTTTTTTTTTTTTTTTTTTTTTTGTGGGGCCCAGGGGTCCAGTTCAGCTGAAGAAAGAATCTTCAAGGAGTCTTCAGGGATTCTTCGGTGAAGATTTTGGAGCCAATACGAAGACTATCATTTTCTCAAACTAGAGCATAGTTATTCATGTAATGATGGCCACCTCCGGCGATTCCGGAGGAAATCTTTGGTGAGGGGTCCTTTTTTTTTTTTTTTTTTTTTGCGGGGCCCAGGGGTCCAGTTCAGCTGAAGAAAGAATCTTCAAGGAGTCTTCATGGATTCTTCGGTGAAGATTTTGGCGCCAATACGAAGACTATCATTTTCTCAAACTAGAGCATAGTCATTCATGTAATGATGGCCACCTCCGGCGATTCCGGAGGAAATCTTTGGTAAGGGGTCCTTTTTTGTTTTTTTTTTTTTGTGGGGCCCAGGGGTCCAATTCAGCTGAAGAAAGAATCTTCAAGGAGTCTTCAGGGATTCTTCGGTGAAGATTTTGGCGCCAATACGAAGACTATCATTTTCTCAAACTAGAGCATAGTCATTCATGTAATGATGGCCACCTCTGCGATTCCGGAGGAAATCTTTGGTAGTGGGGTCGTTTTTTTTTTTTTGTGGGGCCCAGGGGTCCAGTTCAGCTGAAGAAAGAATCTTCAAGGAGTCTTCAGGGATTCTTCAGTGAAGATTTTGGCACCAATACGAAGACTATCATTTTCTCAAACTACACCATAGTCATAAAGGCTACCAGCTAAATGGTAGAAATTACCCTAGAAATTGAAATATGACACCTGTTATTCTGCTGAAGAAAGAGTCTTCAAGGAGTCTTCAGGGAATCTTGGGTGAGGATTTTGAAGCCAATATGAAGACTATCATTTTCTAAAACTAGAGCATAGTCATTCATGTAATGATGGCCACCTCCAGCGATTCCGGAGGAAATCTTTGGTAAGGGGTCCTTTTTTTTTTTTTTTTTGTGGGGCCCAGGGGTCCAATTCAGCTGAAGAAAGAATCTTCAAAGAGTCTTCAGGGATTCTTCGGTGAAGATTTTGGAGCCAATACGAAGACTATCATTTTCTCAAACTAGAGCATAGTCATTGATGGAATGATGGCCATCTCCGGCGATTCCGGAAGAAATCTTTGGTAAGGGGTCCTTTTTTTTTTTTTTTTTTTTTGTGGGGCCCAGGGGTCCAGTTCAGCTGAAGAAAGAATCTTCAAGGGGTCTTCAGGGATTCTTCGGTGAAGATTTTACGCCAATACGAAGACTATCATTTTCTCAAACTAGAGCATAGTCATTCATGTAATGATGGCCACCTCCGGCGATTCCGGAGTAAATCTTTGGTAAGGGGTCCTTTTTTGTTTTTTTTTTTTTTGTGGGGCCCAAGGGCCCAGTTCAGCTGAAGAAAGAATCTTCAAGGAGTCTTCAGGGATTCTTCGGTGAAGATTTTGGCGCCAATACGAAGACTATCATTTTCTCAAACTAGAGCGTAGTCATTCATGTAATCATGGCCACCTCCGGCGATTCCGGAGGAAATCTTTGTTAAGGGGTCCTTTTTTGTTTTTTTTTGTTGGGCCCAGGGGTCCAATTCAGCTGAAGAAAGAATCTTCAAGGAGTCTTCAGGGATTCTTCGGTGAAGATTTTGGCGCTAATACGAAGACTATCATTTTCTCAACCTAGAGCTTAGTCATTCATGTAATGATGGCCACCTCCGGTGATTCCAGAGGAAATCTTTGGTAAGGGGTCCTTTTTTTTTTTTTTTTTTGTGGGGCCCAGGGGTCCAATTCAGCTGAAGAAAGAATCTTCAAGGAGTCTTCAGGGATTCTTCGGTGAAGATTTTGGAGCCAATATGAAGACTATCATTTTCTCAAACTAGAGCATAGTCATTCATGTAATGATGGCCACCTCCGGCGATTCCGGAGGAAATCTTTGGTAGGGGGTCCTTTTTATTTTTTCATGGGGCCCAGGGGTCCAGTTCAGCTGAAGAAAGAATCTTCAAGGAGTCTTCAGGGATTCTTCGGTGAAGATTTTGGCGCCAATACGAAGACTATCATTTTCTCAAACTAGAGCATAGACATTCATGTAATGATGGCCACCTCCGGCGATTCCGGAGGAAATCTTTGGTAAGGGGTCCTTTTTTGTTTTTATTTTTGTGGGGCCCATTTGTCCAGTTCAGCTGAAGAATGAATCTTCAAGGAGTCTTCAGGGATTCTTCGGTGAAGATTTTGGCGCCAATACGAAGACTATCATTTTCTCAAACTAGAGTATAGTCATTCATGTAATGATGGCCACCTCCGGCGATTCCGGAGGAAATCTTTGGTAAGGGGTCCTTTTTGTTTTTTTTTTTTTTGTGGGGCCCAGGGGTCCAGTTCAGCTGAAGAAAGAATCTTGAAAGAGTCTTCAGGGATTCTTCGGTGAAGATTTTGGGGCCAATACGAAGACTATCATTTTCTCAAACTAGAGCATAGTCATTCATGTAATGATGGCCACCTCCGGCGATTCCGGAGGAAATCTTTGGTAGGGGGTCCTTTTTTTTTTTTTTTTTTTTTTTTGTGGGTCCCAGGGGACCAATTCAGCTGAAGAAAGAATCTTCAAGGAGTCTTCAGGGATTCTTCGGTGAATATTTTGGAGCCAATACGAAGACTATCATTTTCTCAAACTAGAGCATAGTCATTCATGTAATGGTGGCCACCTCCAGCGATTCCGGAGGAAATCTTTGGTAAGGGGTCCTTTTTTTTTTTTTTTTTTTTTGTGGGTCCCAGGGGTCCAGTTCAGCTGAAGGAAGAATCTTCAAGGAGTCTTCAGGGATTCTTCGGTGAAGATTTTGGCGCCAATACGAAGACTATCATTTTCTCAAACTAGAGTATAGTCAGTCATGTAATGATGGCCACCTCCGGCGATTCCGGAGGAAATCCTTAAGGGGTCCTTTTTGTTTTTTTTTTGTTGGGAACAGGGGTCCAATTCAGCTGAAGAAACAATCTTCAAGGAGTCTTCAGTGATTCTTCGGTGAAGATTTTGGAGCCAATATGAAGACTATCATTTTCTCAAACTAGAGCATAGTCATTCATGTAATGATGGCCACCTCCGGCGATTCCGGAGGAAATCTTTGGTAAGGGGTCCTTTTTTTTTTTTTTTTTTTTGTGGGGCCCAGGGGTCCAGTTCATCTGAAGAAAGAATCTTCAAGGAGTCTTCAGGGATTCTTCGGTGAAGATTTTGGCGCCAATACGAAGACTATCATTTTCTCAAACTAGAGCATAGTCATTCATGTAATGATGGCCACCTCCGGCGATTCCGGAGGAAATCTTTGGAAAGGGGTCCTTTTTTGTTTTTTTTATTTTTTTGTGGGGCCCAGGGGTCCAGTTCAGCTGAAGAAAGAATCTTCAAGGAGTCTTCAGGGATTCTTCGGTGAAGATTTTGGCGCCAATACGAAGACTATCATTTTCTCAAACTAGAGCATAGTCAGTCATGTAATGATGGCCACCTCCGGCGATTCCGGAGGAAATCTTTGGTAAGGGGTCATTTTTGTTTTTTTTTTTGTTGGGAACAGGGGTCCAATTCAGCTGAAGAAACAATCTTCAAGGAGTCTTCAGTGATTCTTCGGTGAAGATTTTGGAGCCAATATGAAGACTATCATTTTCTCAAACTAGAGCATAGTCATTCATGTAATGATGGCCACCTCCGGCGATTCCGGTCGAAATCTTTGGTAAGGGGTCCTTTTTTTTTTTTCGTGAGGCCCAGGGGTCCAATTCAGCTGAAGAAAGAATCTTCAAGGAGTCTTCAGGGATTCTTCGGTGAAGATTTTGGCGCCAATACGAAGACTATCATTTTCTCAAACTAGAGCATAGTCATTCATGTAATGATGGCCACCTCCGGCGATTCCGGAGGAAATCTTTGGTAAGGGGTCCTTTTTTGTTTTTTTTTGTGGGGCCCAGGGGTCCAATTCAGCTGAAGAAAGAATCTGCAAGGAAACTTCAGGAATTCTTCGGTGAAGATTTTGGAGCCAATACGAAGACTATCATTTTCTCAAACTAGAGCATAGTCATTCATGTAATGATGGCCACCTCCGGCGATTCCGGAGGAAATCTTTGGTAGGGGGTCCTTTTTTTTTTTTTTTTCGTGGGGCCCAGGGGTCCAGTTCAGCTGAAGAAAGAATCTTCAAGGAGTCTTCAGGGATTCTTCGGTGAAGATTTTGGCGCCAATACGAAGACTATCATTTTCTCAAACTAGAGCATAGTCATTCATGTAATGATGGCCACCTCCGGCGATTCCGGAGGAAATCTTTGGTAAGGGGTCCTTTTTTTTTTTTTTTGTGGGGCCCAGGGTCCAATTCAGCTGAAGAAAGAATCTTCAAGGAGTCTTCAGGGATTCTTCGGTGAAGATTTTGGTGCCAATACGAAGACTATCATTTTCTCAAACTAGGGCATAGTCATTCATGTAATGATGGCCACCTCCGGCGATTCCGGAGGAAATCTTTGGTAAGGGGTCCTTTTTTGTTTTTTTTTTTTTGTGGGGCCCAGGGGTCCAGTTCAGCTGAAGAAAGAATCTTCAAGGAGTCTTCAGGGATTCTTCGGTGAAGATTTTGGCGCCAATACGAAGACTATCATTTTCTCAAACTAGAGCATAGTCATTCATGTAATGATGGCCACCTCCGGCGATTCCGGAGTTAATCTTTGGTAAGGGGTCCTTTTTTGTTTTTTTTTGTTGGGAACAGGGGTTCAATTCAGCTGAAGAAACAATCTTCAAGGAGTCTTCAGGGATTCTTCGGTGAAGATTTTGGAGCCAATACGAAGACTATCATTTTCTCAAACTAGAGCATTGTCATTCATGTAATGATGGCCACCTCCGGGGATTCCGGAGGAAATCTTTGGTAAGGGGTCCTTTTTTTTTTTTTTGTGGGGCCCAGGGGTCCAGTTCAGCTGAAGAAAGAATCTTCATGGAGTCTTCAGGGATTCTTCGGTGAAGATTTTGGCGCCAATACGAAGACTATCATTTTCTCATACTAGAGCCTAGTCATTCATGTAATGATGGCTACCTCCGGCGATTCCGCAGGAAATCTTTGGTAAGGGCTCCTTTTTTGTTTTTTTTTGTAGGGCCCAGGGGTCCAATTCAGCTGAAGAAAGAATCTTCAAGGAGTCTTCAGGGATTCTTCGGTGAAGATTTGGTGCCAATACGAAGACTATCATTTTCTCAAACTAGAGCATAGTCATTCATGTAATGATGGCCACCTCCGGCGATTCTGGAGGAAATCTTTGGTAAGGGGTCCTTTTTTGTTTTTTTTTGTGGGGCCCAGAAATCCAATTCAGCTGAAGAAAGAATCTTCAAGGAGTCTTCAGGGATTCTTCGGTGAAGATTTTGGCGCCAATACGAAGACTATCATTTTCTCAAACTAGAGCATAGTCATTCATGTAATGATGGCTACCTCCGGCGATTCCGGAGGAAATCTTTGGAAAGGGGTCCTTTTTTGTTTTTTTTATTTTTTTGTGGGGCCCAGGGGTCCAGTTCAGCTGAAGAAAGAATCTTCAAGGAGTCTTCAGGGATTCTTCGGTGAAGATTTTGGCGCCAATACGAAGACTATCATTTTCTCAAACTAGAGCATAGTCAGTCATGTAATGATGGCCACCTCCGGCGATTCCGGAGGAAATCTTTGGTAAGGGGTCATTTTTGTTTTTTTTTTGTTGGGAACAGGGGTCCAATTCAGCTGAAGAAACAATCTTCAAGGAGTCTTCAGTGATTCTTCGGTGAATATTTTGGAGCCAATATGAAGACTATCATTTTCTCAAACTAGAGCATAGTCATTCATGTAATGATGGCCACCTCCGGCGATTCCGGAGTTAATCTTTGGTAAGGGGTCCTTTTTTGTTTTTTTTTGTTGGGAACAGGGGTTCAATTCAGCTGAAGAAACAATCTTCAAGGAGTCTTCAGGGATTCTTCGGTGAAGATTTTGGAGCCAATACGAAGACTATCATTTTCTCAAACTAGAGCATTGTCATTCATGTAATGATGGCCACCTCCGGGGATTCCGGAGGAAATCTTTGGTAAGGGGTCCTTTTTTTTTTTTTTGTGGGGCCCAGGGGTCCAGTTCAGCTGAAGAAAGAATCTTCATGGAGTCTTCAGGGATTCTTCGGTGAAGATTTTGGCGCCAATACGAAGACTATCATTTTCTCATACTAGAGCCTAGTCATTCATGTAATGATGGCTACCTCCGGCGATTCCGCAGGAAATCTTTGGTAAGGGCTCCTTTTTTGTTTTTTTTTGTAGGGCCCAGGGGTCCAATTCAGCTGAAGAAAGAATCTTCAAGGAGTCTTCAGGGATTCTTCGGTGAAGATTTGGTGCCAATACGAAGACTATCATTTTCTCAAACTAGAGCATAGTCATTCATGTAATGATGGCCACCTCCGGCGATTCTGGAGGAAATCTTTGGTAAGGGGTCCTTTTTTGTTTTTTTTTGTGGGGCCCAGAAATCCAATTCAGCTGAAGAAAGAATCTTCAAGGAGTCTTCAGGGATTCTTCGGTGAAGATTTTGGCGCCAATACGAAGACTATCATTTTCTCAAACTAGAGCATAGTCATTCATGTAATGATGGCTACCTCCGGCGATTCCGGAGGAAATCTTTGGAAAGGGGTCCTTTTTTGTTTTTTTTATTTTTTTGTGGGGCCCAGGGGTCCAGTTCAGCTGAAGAAAGAATCTTCAAGGAGTCTTCAGGGATTCTTCGGTGAAGATTTTGGCGCCAATACGAAGACTATCATTTTCTCAAACTAGAGCATAGTCAGTCATGTAATGATGGCCACCTCCGGCGATTCCGGAGGAAATCTTTGGTAAGGGGTCATTTTTGTTTTTTTTTTGTTGGGAACAGGGGTCCAATTCAGCTGAAGAAACAATCTTCAAGGAGTCTTCAGTGATTCTTCGGTGAATATTTTGGAGCCAATATGAAGACTATCATTTTCTCAAACTAGAGCATAGTCATTCATGTAATGATGGCCACCTCCGGCGATTCCGGTCGAAATCTTTGGTAAGGGGTCCTTTTTTTTTTCGTGGGGCCCAGGGGTCCAATTCAGCTGAAGAAAGAATCTTCAAGGAGTCTTCAGGGATTCTTCGGTGAAGATTTTGGCGCCAATACGAAGACTATCATTTTCTCAAACTAGAGCTTAGTCATTCATGTAATGATGGCCACCTCCGGCGATTCCGGAGGAAATCTTTGGTAAGGGGTCCTTTTTTGTTTTTTTTTGTGGGGCCCAGGGGTCCAATTCAGCTGAAGAAAGAATCTTCAAGGAAACTTCAGGAATTCTTCGGTGAAGATTTTGGAGCCAATACGAAGACTATCATTTTCTCAAACTAGAGCATAGTCATTCATGTAATGATGGCCACCTCCGGCGATTCCGGAGGAAATCTTTGGTAGGGGGTCCTTTTTTTTTTTTTTTTTTCGTGGGGCCCAGGGGTCCAGTTCAGCTGAAGAAAGAATCTTCAAGGAGTCTTCAGGGATTCTTCGGTGAAGATTTTGGCGCCAATACGAAGACTATCATTTTCTCAAACTAGAGCATAGTCATTCATGTAATGATGGCCACCTCCGGCGATTCCAGAGGAAATTTTTGGTAAGGGGTTCTTTTTTGTTTTTTTTGTGGGGCCCAGGGGTCCAATTCAGCTGAAGAAAGAATCTTCAAGGAGTCTTCAGGGATTCTTCGGTGAATATTTTGGAGCCAATACGAAGACTATCATTTTCTCAAACTAGAGCATAGTCATTCATGTAATGATGGCCACCTCCGGCGATTCCGGAGGAAATCTTTGGTAAGGGGTCCTTTTTTTTTTTTTTTTTTTTTGTTGGGCCCAGGAACCAGTTCAGCTGAAGAAAGAATCTTCAAGGAGTCTTCAGGGATTCTTCGGTGAAGATTTTGGCGCCAATACGAAGACTATCATTTTCTCAAACTAGAGCATAGTCATTCATGTAATGATGGCCACCTCCGGCGATTCCGGAGGAAATCTTTGGTAAGGGGTCCTTTTTTTTTTTTTTTTTTTTTGGGTACCAGGGGTCCAATTCAGCTGAAGAAAGAATCTTCAAGGAGTCTTCAGGGATTCTTCGGTGAAGATTTTGGCGCCAATATTAAGACTATAATTTTCTCAAACTAGAACATAGTCATAAAGGCTACCAGCTATATAAATGGTAGAAATTACCCTTGAAATTGAAAAATGACACCTGTTATACTGCTGAAGAAAGAGTCTTCAAGGAGTCTTCAGGGAATCTTGGGTGAGGATTCTGGAGCCATATGAAGAGTATCATTTTCTAAAACAAGAGCATAGTCATTCATGTAATGATGGCCACCTCCGGCGATTCCGGAGGAAATCTTTGGTAAGAGGTCCTTTTTTTTTTTTGTGGGGCCCAGGGGTCCAATTCCGCTGAAGAAAGAATCTTCGAAGAGTCTTCAGGGATTCTTCGGTGAAGATTTTGGAGCCAATACGAAGACTATCATTTTCTCAAACTAGAGCATAGTCATTCATGTAATGATGGCCACCTCCGGCGATTCCGGAGGAAATCTTTGGTAAGGGGTCCTTTTTGTTTGTTTGTTTTTTTTGTGGGGCCCAGGGGTCCAGTTCAGCTGAAGAAAGAATCTTCAAGGAGTCTTCAGGGATTCTTCGGTGAAGATTTTGCGCCAATACGAAGACTATCATTTTCTCAAACTAGAGTATAGTCATTCATGTAATGATGGCCACCTCCGGCGATTCCGGAGGAAATCTTTGGTAAGGGGTCCTTTTTTGTTTTTTTTGGAGGGCCCAGGGGTCCAATTCAGCTGAAGAAAGAATCTTCAAGGAGTCTTCAGGGATTTTTCGGTGAAGATTTTGGAGCCAATACGAAGACTATCATTTTCTCAAACTAGAGCATAGTCATTCATGTAATGATGGCCACCTCCGGCGATTCCGGAGGAAATCTTTGGTAAGGGGTCCTTTTTTTTTTTTTTTTTTTTTTTTTTTTGTGGGGCCCAGGGGTCCAGTTCAGCTGAAGAAAGAATCTTCAAGGAGTCTTCAGGGATTCTTCGGTGAAGATTTTGGAGCCAATACGAAGACTATCATTTTCTCAAACTAGAGCATAGTTATTCATGTAATGATGGCCACCTCCGGCGATTCCAGAGGAAATCTTTGGTGAGGGGTCCTTTTTTTTTTTTTTTTTTGCGGGGCCCAGGGGTCCAGTTCAGCTGAAGAAAGAATCTTCAAGGAGTCTTCATGGATTCTTCGGTGAAGATTTTGGCGCCAATACGAAGACTATCATTTTCTCAAACTAGAGCATAGTCATTCATGTAATGATGGCCACCTCCGGCGATTCCGGAGGAAATCTTTGGTAAGGGGTCCTTTTTTGTTTTTTTTTTTTTGTGGGGCCCAGGGGTCCAATTCAGCTGAAGAAAGAATCTTCAAGGAGTCTTCAGGGATTCTTCGGTGAAGATTTTGGCGCCAATACGAAGACTATCATTTTCTCAAACTAGAGCATAGTCATTCATGTAATGATGGCCACCTCTGCGATTCCGGAGGAAATCTTTGGTAGTGGGGTCGTTTTTTTTTTTTTTTTGTGGGGCCCAGGGGTCCAGTTCAGCTGAAGAAAGAATCTTCAAGGAGTCTTCAGGGATTCTTCATTGAAGATTTTGGCACCAATACGAAGACTATCATTTTCTCAAACTACACCATAGTCATAAAGGCTACCAGCTAAATGGTAGAAATTACCCTTGAAATTGAAAAATGACACCTGTTATACTGCTGAAGAAAGAGTCTTCAAGGAGTCTTCAGGGAATCTTGGGTGAGGATTTTGAAGCCAATATGAAGACTATCATTTTCTAAAACTAGAGCATAGTCATTCATGTAATGATGGCCACCTCCGGCGATTCCGGAGGAAATCTTTGGTAAGGGGTCCTTTTTTGTTTTTTTTTTGTGGGGCCCAAGGGTCCAATTCAGCTGAAGAAAGAATCTTCAAGGAGTCTTCAGGGATTCTTCGGTGAAGATTTTGGCGTCAATACGAAGACTATCATTTTCTCAAACTAGAGCATAGTCATTCATGTAATGATGGCCACCTCCGGCGATTCCAGAGGAAATCTTTGGTAAGGGGTCCTTTTTTGTTTTTTTTTGTGGGGCCCAGGGGTCCAATTCAGCTGAAGAAAGAATCTTCAAGGAGTCTTCAGGGATTCTTCGGTGAATATTTTGGAGCCAATACGAAGACTATCATTTTCTCAAACTAGAGCATAGTCATTCATGTAATGATGGCCACCTCCGGCGATTCCGGAGGAAATCTTTGGTAAGGGGTCGTTTTTTTTTTTTTTTTTTTGTTGGGCCCAGGAACCAGTTCAGCTGAAGAAAGAATCTTCAAGGAGTCTTCAGGGATTCTTCGGTGAAGATTTTGGCGCCAATACGAAGACTATCATTTTCTCAAACTAGAGCATAGTCATTCATGTAATGATGGCCACCTCCGGCGATTCCGGAGGAAATCTTTGGTAAGGGGTCCTTTTTTTTTTTTTTTTTTTTTGGGTACCAGGGGTCCAATTCAGCTGAAGAAAGAATCTTCAAGGAGTCTTCAGGGATTCTTCGGTGAAGATTTTGGCGCCAATATTAAGACTATCATTTTCTCAAACTAGAACATAGTCATAAAGGCTACCAGCTATATAAATGGTAGAAATTACCCTTGAAATTGAAAAATGACACCTGTTATACTGCTGAAGAAAGAGTCTTCAAGGAGTCTTCAGGGAATCTTGGGTGAGGATTCTGGAGCCATATGAAGACTATCATTTTCTAAAACAAGAGCATAGTCATTCATGTAATGATGGCCACCTCCGGCGATTCCGGAGGAAATCTTTGGTAAGGGGTCCTTTTTTTTTTTGTGGGGCCCAGGGGTCCAATTCCGCTGAAGAAAGAATCTTCAAAGAGTCTTCAGGGATTCTTCGGTGAAGATTTTGGAGCCAATACGAAGACTATCATTTTCTCAAACTAGAGCATAGTCATTCATGTAATGATGGCCACCTCCGGCGATTCCGGAGGAAATCTTTGGTAAGGGGTCCTTTTTGTTTTTTTTTTTTTTTTTTTGTGGGGCCCAGGAGTCCAGTTCAGCTGAAGAAAGAATCTTCAAGGAGTCTTCAGGGATTCTTCGGTGAAGATTTTGCGCCAATACGAAGACTATCATTTTCTCAAACTAGAGCATAGTCATTCATGTAATGATGGCCACCTCCGGCGATTCCGGAGGAAATCTTTGGTAAGGGGTCCTTTTTTGTTTTTAGTGGAGGGCCCAGGGGTCCAATTCAGCTGAAGAAAGAATCTTCAAGGAGTCTTCAGGGATTTTTCGGTGAAGATTTTGGAGCCAATACGAAGACTATCATTTTCTCAAACTAGAGCATAGTCATTCATGTAATGATGGCCACCTCCGGCGATTCCGGAGGAAATCTTTGGTAAGGGGTCCTTTTTTTTTTTTTTTTTTTTTTTTGTGGGGCCCAGGGGTCCAGTTCAGCTGAAGAAAGAATCTTCAAAGAGTCTTCAGGGATTCTTCGGTGAAGATTTTGGAGCCAATACGAAGACTATCATTTTCTCAAACTAGAGCATAGTCATTCATGTAATGATGGCCACCTCCGGTGATTCCGGAGGAAATCTTTGGTAAGGGGTCCTTTTTTTTTTTTTTTTTTTTGTGGGGCCCAGGGGTCCAGTTCAGCTGAAGAAAGAATCTTCAAGGAGTCTTCAGGGATTCTTCAGTGAAGATTTTGGCTCCAATACGAAAACTATCATTTTCTCAAACTAGAGCATAGTCATTCATGTAATGATGGCTACCTCCGGCGATTCCGGAGGAAATCTTTGGTAAGGGGTCCTTTTTTTTTTTTTTTTTTTTGTGGGGCCCAGGGGTCCAATTCAGCTGAAGAAAGAATCTTCAAGGGGTCTTCAGGGATTCTTCGGTGAAGATTTTGGCGCCAATACGAAGACCATCATTTTCTCAAACTAGAGCATAGTCATTCATGTAATGATGGCCACCTCCGGCGATTCTGGAGGAAATCTTCGGTAAGGGGTCCTTTTTTGTTTTTTTTTGTGGGGCCCAGGGGTCCAATTCAGCTGAAGAAAGAATCTTCAAGGAGTCTTCAGGGATTCTTCGGTGAAGATTTTGGCGTCAATACGAAAACTATCATTTTCTCAAACTAGAGCATAGTCATTCATGTAATGATGGCCACCTCTGGCGATTCCAGAGGAAATCTTTGGTAATGGGTCCTTTTTTGTTTTTTTTTGTGGGGCCCAGGGGTCCAATTCAGCTGAAGAAAGAATCTTCAAGGAGTCTTCAGGGATTCTTCGGTGAATATTTTGGAGCCAATACGAAGACTATCATTTTCTCAACCTAGAGCATAGTCATTCATGTAATGATGGCCACCTCCGGCGATTCCGGAGGAAATCTTTGGTAAGGGGTCCTTTTTTGTTTTTTTTTTTTGTTGGGCCCAGGAACCAGTTCAGCTGAAGAAAGAATCTTCAAGGAGTCTTCAGGGATTCTTCGGTGAAGATTTTGGCGCCAATACGAAGACTATCATTTTCTCAAACTAGAGCATAGTCATTCATGTAATGATGGCCACCTCCGGCGATTCCGGAGGAAATCTTTGGTAAGGGGTCCTTTTTTTTTTTTTTTTTTGGGTACCAGGGGTCCAATTCAGCTGAAGAAAGAATCTTCAAGGAGTCTTCAGGGATTCTTCGGTGAAGATTTTGGCGCCAATATTAAGACTATCATTTTCTCAAACTAGAACATAGTCATAAAGGCTACCAGCTATATAAATGGTAGAAATTACCCTTGAAATTGAAAAGTGACACCTGTTATACTGCTGAAGAAAGAGTCTTCAAGGAGTCTTCAGGGAATCTTGGGTGAGGATTCTGGAGCCATATGAAGACTATCATTTTCTAAAACAAGAGCATAGTCATTCATGTAATGATGGCCACCTCCGGCGATTCCGGAGGAAATCTTTGGTAAGGGGTCCTTTTTTTTTTTGTGGGGCCCAGGGGTCCAATTCCGCTGAAGAAAGAATCTTCAAAGAGTCTTCAGGGATTCTTCGGTGAAGATTTTGGAGCCAATACGAAGACTATCATTTTCTCAAACTAGAGCATAGTCATTCATGTAATGATGGCCACCTCCGGCGATTCCGGAGGAAATCTTTGGTAAGGGGTCCTTTTTTTTTTTTTTTTTTTTTTGTGGGGCCCAGGGGTCCAGTTCAGCTGAAGAAAGAATCTTCAAGGAGTCTTCAGGGATTCTTCGGTGAAGATTTTGCGCCAATACGAAGACTATCATTTTCTCAAACTAGAGCATAGTCATTCATGTAATGATGGCCACCTCCGGCGATTCCGGAGGAAATCTTTGGTAAGGGGTCCTTTTTTGTTTTTTTTGGAGGGCCCAGGGGTCCAATTCAGCTGAAGAAAGAATCTTCAAGGAGTCTTCAGGGATTTTTCGGTGAAGATTTTGGAGCCAATACGAAGACTATCATTTTCTCAAACTAGAGCATAGTCATTCATGTAATGATGGCCACCTCCGGCGATTCCGGAGGAAATCTTTGGTAAGGGGTCCTTTTTTTTTTTTTTTTTTGCGGGGCCCAGGGGTCCAGTTCAGCTGAAGAAAGAATCTTCAAGGAGTCTTCAGGGATTCTTCGGTGAAGATTTTGGCGCCAATACGAAGACTATCATTTTCTCAAACTAGAGCATAGTCATTCATGTAATGATAGCCACCTCCGGCGATTCCGGAGGAAATCTTTGGTAATGGGTCCTTTTTTTTTTTTTTTTTTTTGTGGGGCCCAGGGGTCCAATTCAGCTGAAGAAAGAATCTTCAAGGAGTCTTCAGGGATTCTTCGGTGAAGATTTTGGCGCCAATACGAAGACTATCATTTTCTCAAACTAGAGCATAGTCATTCATGTAATGATGGCCACCTCTGCGATTCCGGAGGAAATCTTTGGTAGTGGGGTCCTTTTTTTTTTTTTTCGTGGGGCCCAGGGGTCCAGTTCAGCTGAAGAAAGAATCTTCAAGGAGTCTTCAGGGATTCTTCAGTGAAGATTTTGGCACCAATATGAAGACTATCATTTTCTCAAACTAGAGCATAGTCATTCATGTAATGATGGCCACCTCCGGCGATTCCGGAGGAAATCTTTGGTAAGGGGTCCTTTTTTGTTTTTGTTTTTTTTTTGTGGGGCCCAGGGGTCCAATTCAGCTGAAGAAAGAATCTTCAAGGAGTCTTCAGGGATTCTTCGGTGAAGATTTTGGCGCCAATACTAAGACTATCATTTTCTCAAACTGGAGCATAGTCATAAAGGCTACCAGCTATATAAATGGTAGAAATTACCCTTGAAATTGAAAAATGACACCTGTTATACTGCTGAAGAAAGAGTCTTCAAGGAGTCTTCAGGGAATCTTGGGTGAGGATTTTGGAGCCAATATGAAGACTATCATTTTCTAAAACTAGAGCATAGTCATTCATGTAATGAGGGCCACCTCCGGCGATTCCGGAGGAAATCTTTGGTAAGGGGTCCTTTTTTTTTTTTTTTTTTTGTGGGGCCCAGGGGTCCAATTCAGCTGAAGAAAGAATCTTCAAAGAGTCTTCAGGGATTCTTCGGTGAAGATTTTGGAGCCAATACGAAGACTATCATTTTCTCAAACTAGAGCATAGTCATTCATGTAATGATGGCCACCTCCGGCGATTCCGGAGGAAATCTTTGGTAAGGGGTCCCTTTTTTTTTTTTTTTTTTTTTTGTGGGGCCCAGGGGTCCAGTTCAGCTGAAGAAAGAATCTTCAAGGAGTCCTCAGGGATTCTTCAGTGAAGAATTTGGCTCCAATACGAAAACTATCATTTTCTCAAACTAGAGCATAGTCATTCATGTAATGATGGCTACCTCCGGCGATTCCGGAGGAAATCTTTGGTAAGGGGTCCTTTTTTTTTTTTTTTTTTTGTGGGGCCCAGGGGTCCAATTCAGCTGAAGAAAGAATCTTCAAGGGGTCTTCAGGGATTCTTCGGTGAAGATTTTGGCGCCAATACGAAGACCATCATTTTCTCAAACTAGAGCATAGTCATTCATGTAATGATGGCCACCTCCGGCGATTCTGGAGGAAATCTTCGGTAAGGGGTCCTTTTTTGTTTTTTTTTGTGGGGCCCAGGGGTCCAATTCAGCTGAAGAAAGAATCTTCAAGGAGTCTTCAGGGATTCTTCGGTGAATATTTTGGAGCCAATACGAAGACTATCATTTTCTCAAACTAGAGCATAGTCATTCATGTAATGATGGCCACCTCCGGCGATTCCGAAGGAAAACTTTGGTAAGGGGTCCTTTTTTTTGGGGGGGGGAGGGGCCAGGGGTCCAATTCAGCTGAAGAAAGAATCTTCAAGGAGTCTTCAGGGATTCTTCGGTGAAGATTTTGGCACCAATACGAAGACTATCATTTTCTCAAACTAGAGCATAGTCATTCATGTAATGATGGCCACCTCCTTCGATTCCGGAGGAAATCTTTGGTAGGGGGTCCTTTTTTTTTTTTCGTGGGGCCCAGGGGTCCAGTTCAGCTGAAGAAAGAATCTTCAAGGAGGCTTCAGGGATTCTTCGGTGAAGATTTTGGCGCCAATACGAAGACTATAATTTTCTCAAACTAGAGCATAGTCATTCATGTAATGATGGCCACCTCCGGCGATTCCGGAGGAAATCTTTGGTAAGAGGTCCTTTTTTGTTTTTTTTTGTGGGGCCCAGGGGTCCAATTCAGCTGAAGAAAGAATGTTCAAGGAGTCTTCAGGGATTCTTCGGTGAATATTTTGGAGCCAATACGAAGACTATCATTTTCTCAAACTAGAGCATAGTCATTCATGTAATGATGGCCACCTCCTTCGATTCCGGAGGAAATCTTTGGTAAGGGGTCCTTTTTTGTTTTTTTTTGTGGGGCCCAGGGGTCCAGTTCAGCTGAAGAAAGAATCTTCAAGGAGTCTTCAGGGATTCTTCGGTGAAGATTTTGGCGCCAATAGGAAGACTATCATTTTCTCAAACTAGAGCATAGTCATTCATGTAATGATGGCCACCTCCGGCGATTCCGGAGGAAATATTTGGTAAGGGGTCAATTTTTTTTTTTCTGGGGCCCAGGGGTCCAATTCAGCTGAAGAAAGAATCTTCAAGGAGTCTTCAGGGATTCTTCGGTGAAGATTTTGGCGCCAATACTAAGACTATTATTTTCTCAAACTAGAGCATAGTCATTCATGTAATGATGGCCACCTCCGGCGATTCCGGAGGAAATCTTTGGTAAGGGGTCCGTTTTTTGTTTTTTTTTGTGGGGCCCAGGGGTCCAGTTCAGCTGAAGAAAGAATCTTCAAGGAGTCTTCAGGGATTTTTCGGAGAAGATTTTGGCGCCAATACGAAGACTATCATTTTCTCAAACTAGAGCATAGTCATTCATGTAATGATGGCCACCTCCGGCGATTCCGGAGGAAATCTTTGGTAAGGGGTAGTTTTTTGTTTTTTTTTGTGGGGCCCAGGAGTCCAATTCCGCTGAAGAAAGAATCTTCAAGGAGTCTTCAGGGATTCTTCGGTGAAGATTTTGGCGCCAATACGAAGACTATCATTTTCTCAAACTAGAGCATAGTCATTCATGAAATGATGGCCACCTCCGGCGATTCCAGAGGAAATCTTTGGTAAGGGGTCCTTTTTTGTTTTTTTTTGTGGGGGCCAGGGGTCCAATTCAGCTGGAGAAAGAATCTTCAAGGAGTCTTCAGGGATTCTTCGGTGAATATTTTGGAGCCAATACGAAGACTATCATTTTCTCAAACTAGAGCTTAGTCATTCATGTAATGATTTCCACCTCCGGCGATTCCGGAGGAAATCTCTGGTAAGGGGTCCTTTTTTGTTTTTTTTTGTGGGGCCCAGGGGTCCAATTCAGCTGAAGAAAGAATCTTCAAGGAGTCTTCAGGGATTCTTCGGTGAAGATTTTGGAGCCAATACGAAGACTATCATTTTCTCAAACTACAGCATAGTCATTCATGTAATGATGGCCACCTCCGGCGATTCCTTAGGAAATCTTTGGTAGGGGGTCCTTTTTTTTTTTTGTGGGGCCCAGGGGTCCAGTTCAGCTGAAGAAAGAATCTTCAAGGAGTCTTCAGGGATTCTTCGGTGAAGATTTTGGCGCCAATACGAAGACTATAATTTTCTCAAACTAGAGCATAGTCATTCATGTAATGATGGCCACCTCCGGCGATTCCGGAGGAAATTTTTGGTAAGGGGTCCTTTTTTGTTTTTTTTTTGTGGGGCCCAGGGGTCCAATTCAGCTGAAGAAAGAATCTTCAAGGAGTCTTCAGGGATTCTTCGGTGAATATTTTGGAGCCAATACGAAGACTATCATTTTCTCAAACTAGAGCTTAGTCATTCATGTAATGATTTCCACCTCCGGACATTCCGGAGGAAATCTCTGGTAAGGGGTCCTTTTTTTTTTTTTTTTTGTGGGGCCCAGGGGTCCAATTCAGCTGAAGAAAGAATCTTCAAGGAGTCTTCAGGGATTCTTCGGTGAAGATTTTGGAGCCAATACGAAGACTATCATTTTCTCAAACTACAGCATAGTCATTCATGTAATGATGGCCACCTACGGCGATTCCGGAGGAAATCTTTGGTAGGGGGTCTTTTTTTTTTTTTTGTGGGGCCCAGGGGTCCAGTTCAGCTGAAGAAAGAATCTTCAAGGAGTCCTCAGGGATTCTTCGGTGAAGATTTTGGCGCCAATACGAAGACTATCATTTTCTCAAACTAGAGCATAGTCATTCATGTAATGATGGCTACCTCCGGCGATTCCGGAGGAAATCTTTGGTAAGGGGTCCTTTTTTTTTTTTTTTTTTTGTGGGGCCCAGGGGTCCAATTCAGCTGAAGAAAGAATCTTCAAGGGGTCTTCAGGGATTCTTCGGTGAAGATTTTGGCGCCAATACGAAGACCATCATTTTCTCAAACTAGAGCATAGTCATTCATGTAATGATGGCCACCTCCGGCGATTCTGGAGGAAATCTTCGGTAAGGGGTCCTTTTTTGTTTTTTTTTGTGGGGCCCAGGGGTCCAATTCAGCTGAAGAAAGAATCTTCAAGGAGTCTTCAGGGATTCTTCGGTGAATATTTTGGAGCCAATACGAAGACTATCATTTTCTCAAACTAGAGCATAGTCATTCATGTAATGATGGCCACCTCCGGCGATTCCGGAGGAAAACTTTGGTAAGGGGTCCTTTTTTTTGGGGGGGGGAGGGGCCAGGGGTCCAATTCAGCTGAAGAAAGAATCTTCAAGGAGTCTTCAGGGATTCTTCGGTGAAGATTTTGGCACCAATACGAAGACTATCATTTTCTCAAACTAGAGCATAGTCATTCATGTAATGATGGCCACCTCCTTCGATTACGGAGGAAATCTTTGGTAAGGGGTCCTTTTTTTTTTTTTTTTTGTGGGGGCCCAGGGGTCCAATTCAGCTGAAGAAAGAATCTTCAAGGAGTCTTCAGGGATTCTTCGGTGAAGATTTTGGCACCAATACTAAGACTATCATTTTCTCAAACTAGAATATAGTCATAAAGGCTACCAGCTATATAAATGGTAGAAATTACCCTTGAAATTGAAAAATGACACCTGTTATACTGCTGAAGAAAGAGTCTTCAAGGAGTCTTTAGGGAATCTTTGGTGAGGATTTTGGAGCCAATATGAAGACTATCATTTTCTAAAACTAGAGCATAGTCATTCATGTAATGATGGCCACCTCCGGCGATTCGGGAGGAAATCTTTGGTAAGGGGTCCTTTTTTGTTTTTTTTTGTAGGGCCCAGGGGTCCAATTCAGCTGAAGAAAGAATCTTCAAAGAGTCTTCAGGGATTTTTCGGTGAAGATTTTGGAGCCAATACGAAGACTATCATTTTCTCAAAGTAGAGCATAGTCATTCATGTAATGATGGCCGCCTCCGGCAATTCTGGAGGAAATCTTTGGTAAGGGGTCCTTTTTTTTTTTTTTTTTTTTGTCGGGCCCAGGGGTCCAGTTCAGCTGAAGAAAGAATCTTCAAGGAGTCTTCAGGGATTCTTCGGTGAAGATTTTGGCGCCAAAACGAAGACTATCATTTTCTCAAACTAGAGCATAGTCATTCATGTAATGATGGCCACCTCCGGCGATTCCGGAGGAAATCTTTGGTAAGGGGTCCTTTTTTGTTTTTTTTTTGTTGGGCCCAGTGGTCCAATTCAGCTGAAGAAAGAATCTTCAAGGAGTCTTCAGGGATTCTTCGTTGAAGATTTTGGCGCCAATACGAAGACTATCATTTTTTCAAACTAAAGCTTAGTCATTCATGTAATGATTTCTACCTCCGGCGATTCCGGAGGAAATCTCTGGTAAGGGGTCCTTTTTTGTTTTTTTTTTTGTGGGGCCCAGGGGTCCAATTCAGCTGAAGAAAGAATCTTCAAGGAGTCTTCAGGGATTCTTCGGTGAAGATTTTGGAGCCAATACGAAAATTATCATTTTCTCAAACTAGAGCATAGTCATTCATGTAATGATGGCCACCTCCGGCGATTCCGGAGGAAATCTTTGGTAGGGGGTCCTTTTTTTTTTTTTGTTGGGCCCAGGGGTCCAGTTCAGCTGAAGAAAGAATCTTCAAGGAGTCTTCAGGGATTCTTCGGTGAAGATTTTGGCGCCAATACGAAGACTATCATTTTCTCAAACTAGAGCATAGTCATTCATGTAATGATGGCCACCTCCGGCGATTCCGGAGGAAATCTTTGGTAAGGGGTCCTTTTTTGTTTTTTTTTTGTGGGGCCCAGGGGTCCAATTCAGCTGAAGAAAGAATCTTCAAGGAGTCTTCAGGGATTCTTCGGTGAAGATTTTGGAGCCAATACGAAGACTATCATTTTTTCAAACTAGAGCATAGTCATTCATGTAATGATGGCCACCTCCTTCGATTCCGGAGGAAATCTTTGGTAGGGGGTCCTTTTTTTTTTTTCGTGGGGCCCAGGGGTCCAGTTCAGCTGAAGAAAGAATCTTCAAGGAGGCTTCAGGGATTCTTCGGTGAAGATTTTGGCGCCAATACGAAGACTATAATTTTCTCAAACTAGAGCATAGTCATTCATGTAATGATGGCCACCTCCGGCGATTCCGGAGGAAATCTTTGGTAAGAGGTCCTTTTTTGTTTTTTTTTGTGGGGCCCAGGGGTCCAATTCAGCTGAAGAAAGAATGTTCAAGGAGTCTTCAGGGATTCTTCGGTGAATATTTTGGAGCCAATACGAAGACTATCATTTTCTCAAACTAGAGCATAGTCATTCATGTAATGATGGCCACCTCCTTCGATTCCGGAGGAAATCTTTGGTAAGGGGTCCTTTTTTGTTTTTTTTTGTGGGGCCCGGGGGTCCAGTTCAGCTGAAGAAAGAATCTTCAAGGAGTCTTCAGGGATTCTTCGGTGAAGATTTTGGCGCCAATAGGAAGACTATCATTTTCTCAAACTAGAGCATAGTCATTCATGTAATGATGGCCACCTCCGGCGATTCCGGAGGAAATATTTGGTAAGGGGTCAATTTTTTTTTTTCTGGGGCCCAGGGGTCCAATTCAGCTGAAGAAAGAATCTTCAAGGAGTCTTCAGGGATTCTTCGGTGAAGATTTTGGCGCCAATACTAAGACTATTATTTTCTCAAACTAGAGCATAGTCATTCATGTAATGATGGCCACCTCCGGCGATTCCGGAGGAAATCTTTGGTAAGGGGTCCGTTTTTTGTTTTTTTTTGTGGGGCCCAGGGGTCCAGTTCAGCTGAAGAAAGAATCTTCAAGGAGTCTTCAGGGATTCTTCGGAGAAGATTTTGGCGCCAATACGAAGACTATCATTTTCTCAAACTAGAGCATAGTCATTCATGTAATGATGGCCACCTCCGGCGATTCCGGAGGAAATCTTTGGTAAGGGGTAGTTTTTTGTTTTTTTTTTGTGGGGCCCAGGAGTCCAATTCCGCTGAAGAAAGAATCTTCAAGGAGTCTTCAGGGATTCTTCGGTGAAGATTTTGGCGCCAATACGAAGACTATCATTTTCTCAAACTAGAGCATAGTCATTCATGAAATGATGGCCACCTCCGGCGATTCCAGAGGAAATCTTTGGTAAGGGGTCCTTTTTTGTTTTTTTTTGTGGGGGCCAGGGGTCCAATTCAGCTGGAGAAAGAATCTTCAAGGAGTCTTCAGGGATTCTTCGGTGAATATTTTGGAGCCAATACGAAGACTATCATTTTCTCAAACTAGAGCTTAGTCATTCATGTAATGATTTCCACCTCCGGCGATTCCGGAGGAAATCTCTGGTAAGGGGTCCTTTTTTGTTTTTTTTTGTGGGGCCCAGGGGTCCAATTCAGCTGAAGAAAGAATCTTCAAGGAGTCTTCAGGGATTCTTCGGTGAAGATTTTGGAGCCAATACGAAGACTATCATTTTCTCAAACTACAGCATAGTCATTCATGTAATGATGGCCACCTCCGGCGATTCCTTAGGAAATCTTTGGTAGGGGGTCCTTTTTTTTTTTTGTGGGGCCCAGGGGTCCAGTTCAGCTGAAGAAAGAATCTTCAAGGAGTCTTCAGGGATTCTTCGGTGAAGATTTTGGCGCCAATACGAAGACTATAATTTTCTCAAACTAGAGCATAGTCATTCATGTAATGATGGCCACCTCCGGCGATTCCGGAGGAAATTTTTGGTAAGGGGTCCTTTTTTGTTTTTTTTTTGTGGGGCCCAGGGGTCCAATTCAGCTGAAGAAAGAATCTTCAAGGAGTCTTCAGGGATTCTTCGGTGAATATTTTGGAGCCAATACGAAGACTATCATTTTCTCAAACTAGAGCTTAGTCATTCATGTAATGATTTCCACCTCCGGACATTCCGGAGGAAATCTCTGGTAAGGGGTCCTTTTTTTTTTTTTTTTTGTGGGGCCCAGGGGTCCAATTCAGCTGAAGAAAGAATCTTCAAGGAGTCTTCAGGGATTCTTCGGTGAAGATTTTGGAGCCAATACGAAGACTATCATTTTCTCAAACTACAGCATAGTCATTCATGTAATGATGGCCACCTACGGCGATTCCGGAGGAAATCTTTGGTAGGGGGTCTTTTTTTTTTTTTGTGGGGCCCAGGGGTCCAGTTCAGCTGAAGAAAGAATCTTCAAGGAGTCCTCAGGGATTCTTCGGTGAAGATTTTGGCGCCAATACGAAGACTATCATTTTCTCAAACTAGAGCATAGTCATTCATGTAATGATGGCCACCTCCGGCGATTCCGGAGGAAATCTTTGGTAAAGGGTCCTTTTTTGTTTTTTTTTGTGGGGCCCAGGGGTCCAATTCAGCTGAAGAAAGAATCTTCAAGGAGTCTTCAGGGATTCTTCGGTGAAGATTTTGGAGCCAATACGAAGACTCATTTTCTCAAACTAGAGCATAGTCATTCATGTAATGATGGCCACCTCCTGCGATTCCGGAGGAAATCTTTGGAAGGGGGTCCCTTTTTTTTTTTTCGTGGGGCCCAGGGGTCCAGTTCAGCTGAAGAAAGAATCTTCAAGGAGTCTTCAGGGATTCTTATGTGAAGATTTTGGCGCCAATACGAAGACTATCATTTTCTCAAACTAGAGCATAGTCATTCATGTAATGGTGGCCACCTCCGGCGATTCCGGAGGAAATCTTTGGTTAGGGGTCCTTTTTTGTTTTTTTTTGTGGGGCCCAGGGGTCCAATTCAGCTGAAGAAAGAATCTTCAAGGAGTCTTCAGGGATTCTTCGGTGAAGATTTTGGCGCCAATACTAAGACTATCATTTTCTCAAACTAGAGCATAGTCATAAAGGCTACCAGCTATATAAATGGTAGAAATTACCCTTGAAATTTAAAAATGACACCTGTTATACTGCTGAAGAAAGAGTCTTCAAGGAGTCTTCAGGGAATCTTGGGTGAGGATTTTGGAGCCAATATGAAGACTATCATTTTCTAAAACTAGAGCATAGTCATTCATGAAATGATGGCCACCTCCGGCGATTCCAGAGGAAATCTTTCGTAAGGGGTCCTTTTTTGTTTTTTTTTGTGGGGGCCAGGGGTCCAATTCAGCTGGAGAAAGAATCTTCAAGGAGTCTTCAGGGATTCTTCGGTGAATATTTTGGAGCCAATACGAAGACTATCATTTTCTCAAACTAGAGCTTAGTCATTCATGTAATGATTTCCACCTCCGGCGATTCCGGAGGAAATCTCTGGTAAGGGGTCCTTTTTTGTTTTTTTTTGTGGGGCCCAGGGGTCCAATTCAGCTGAAGAAAGAATCTTCAAGGAGTCTTCAGGGATTCTTCGGTGAAGATTTTGGAGCCAATACGAAGTCTATCATTTTCTCAAACTACAGCATAGTCATTCATGTAATGATGGCCACCTCCGGCGATTCCTTAGGAAATCTTTGGTAGGGGGTCCTTTTTTTTTTTTGTGGGGCCCAGGGGTCCAGTTCAGCTGAAGAAAGAATCTTCAAGGAGTCTTCAGGGATTCTTCGGTGAAGATTTTGGCGCCAATACGAAGACTATAATTTTCTCAAACTAGAGCATAGTCATTCATGTAATGATGGCCACCTCCGGCGATTCCGGAGGAAATTTTTGGTAAGGGGTCCTTTTTTGTTTTTTTTTTGTGGGGCCCAGGGGTCCAATTCAGCTGAAGAAAGAATCTTCAAGGAGTCTTCAGGGATTCTTCGGTGAATATTTTGGAGCCAATACGAAGACTATCATTTTCTCAAACTAGAGCTTAGTCATTCATGTAATGATTTCCACCTCCGGACATTCCGGAGGAAATCTCTGGTAAGGGGTCCTTTTTTTTTTTTTTTTGTGGGGCCCAGGGGTCCAATTCAGCTGAAGAAAGAATCTTCAAGGAGTCTTCAGGGATTCTTCGGTGAAGATTTTGGAGCCAATACGAAGACTATCATTTTCTCAAACTACAGCATAGTCATTCATGTAATGATGGCCACCTACGGCGATTCCGGAGGAAATCTTTGGTAGGGGGTCTTTTTTTTTTTTTGTGGGGCCCAGGGGTCCAGTTCAGCTGAAGAAAGAATCTTCAAGGAGTCCTCAGGGATTCTTCGGTGAAGATTTTGGCGCCAATACGAAGACTATCATTTTCTCAAACTAGAGCATAGTCATTCATGTAATGATGGCCACCTCCGGCGATTCCGGAGGAAATCTTTGGTAAAGGGTCCTTTTTTGTTTTTTTTGTGGGGCCCAGGGGTCCAATTCAGCTGAAGAAAGAATCTTCAAGGAGTCTTCAGGGATTCTTCGGTGAAGATTTTGGAGCCAATACGAAGACTCATTTTCTCAAACTAGAGCATAGTCATTCATGTAATGATGGCCACCTCCTGCGATTCCGGAGGAAATCTTTGGAAGGGGGTCCCTTTTTTTTTTTTCGTGGGGCCCAGGGGTCCAGTTCAGCTGAAGAAAGAATCTTCAAGGAGTCTTCAGGGATTCTTATGTGAAGATTTTGGCGCCAATACGAAGACTATCATTTTCTCAAACTAGAGCATAGTCATTCATGTAATGGTGGCCACCTCCGGCGATTCCGGAGGAAATCTTTGGTTAGGGGTCCTTTTTTGTTTTTTTTGTGGGGCCCAGGGGTCCAATTCAGCTGAAGAAAGAATCTTCAAGGAGTCTTCAGGGATTCTTCGGTGAAGATTTTGGCGCCAATACTAAGACTATCATTTTCTCAAACTAGAGCATAGTCATAAAGGCTACCAGCTATATAAATGGTAGAAATTACCCTTGAAATTTAAAAATGACACCTGTTATACTGCTGAAGAAAGAGTCTTCAAGGAGTCTTCAGGGAATCTTGGGTGAGGATTTTGGAGCCAATATGAAGACTATCATTTTCTAAAACTAGAGCATAGTCATTCATGTAATGATGGCCACCTCCGGCGATTCCGGAGGAAATCTTTGGTAAGGGGTCCTTTTTTGTTTTTTTTGGGGGGGCCCAGGAGTCCAATTCAGCTGAAGAAAGAATCTTCAAAGAGTCTTCAGGGATTCTTCGGTGAAGATTTTGGAGCCAATACGAAGACTATCATTTTCTCAAACTAGAGCATAGTCATTCATGTAATGATGGCCACCTCCGGCGATTCCGGAGGAAATCTTTGGTAAGGGGTCTTTTTTTTTTTTTTTTTTTTGTGGGGCCCAGGGGTCCAGTTCAGCTGAAGAAAGAATCTTCAAGGAGTCTTCAGGGATTCTTCGGTGAAGATTTTGGCGCCAATACGAAGACTATCATTTTCTCAAACTAGAGCATAGTAATTCTTGTAATGATGGCCACCTCCGGCGATTCCAGAGGAAATCTTTGGTAAGGGGTCCTTTTTTGTTTTTTTTTTTTTGTTGGGCCCAGGAACCAGTTCAGCTGAAGAAAGAATCTTCAAGGAGTCTTCAGGGATTCTTCGGTGAAGATTTTGGTGCCAATACGAAGACTATAATTTTCTCAAACTAGAGCATAGTCATTCATGTAATGATGGCCACCTCCGGCGATTCCGGAGGAAATCTTTGGTAAGGGGTCCTTTTTTGTATTTTTTTGTGGGGCCCAGGGGTCCAATTCAGCTGAAGAAAGAATCTTCAAGGAGTCTTCAGGGATTCTTCGGTGAAGATTTTGGAGCCAATACGAAGACTATCATTTTCTCAAACTAGAGCATAGTCATTCATGTAATGATGGCCACCTCCGGCGATTCCGGAGGAAATCTTTGGTAGGGGGTCTTTTTTTTTTTTTTGTAGGGCCCAGGGGTCCAGTTCAGCTGAAGAAAGAATCTTCAAGGAGTCTTCAGGGATTCTTCGGTGAAGATTTTGGCGCCAATACGAAGACTATCATTTTCTCAAACTAGAGCATAGTCATTCATGTAATGATGGCCACCTCCGGCGATTCCGGAGGAAATCTTTGGTAAGGGGTCCTTTTTTGTTTTTTTTGTGGGGCCCAGGGGTCCAATTCAGCTGAAGAAAGAATCTTCAAGGAGTCTTCAGGGATTCTTCGGTGAAGATTTTGGCGTCAATACTAATACTATCATTTTCTCAAACTAGAGCATAGTCATAAAGGCTACCAGCTATATAAATGGTAGAAATTACCCTTGAAATTTAAAAATGACACCTGTTATACTGCTGAAGAAAGAGTCTTCAAGGAGTCTTCAGGGAATCTTGGGTGAGGATTTTGGAGCCAATATGAAGACTATCATTTTCTAAAACTAGAGCATAGTCATTCATGTAATGATGGCCACCTCCGGCGATTCCGGAAGAAATCTTTGGTAAGGGGTCCTTTTTTGTTTTTTTTTTTTTTGTGGGGCCCAGGGGTCCAATTCAGCTGAAGAAAGAATCTTCATAGAGTCTTCAGGGATTCTTCGGTGAAGATTTTGGAGCCAATACGAAGACTATAATTTTTTCAAACTAGAGCATAGTCATTCATGTAATGATGGCCACCTCCGGCGATTCCGGAGGAAATCTTTGGTAAGGGGTCTTTTTTTTTTTTTTTTTTTTTGTGGGGCCCAGGGGTCCAGTTCAGCTGAAGAAAGAATCTTCAAGGAGTCTTCAGGGATTCTTCGGTGAAGATTTTGGCGCCAATACGAAGACTATCATTTTCTCAAACAAGAGCATAGTCATTAATGTAATGATGGCCACCTCCAGCGATTCCAGAGGAAATCTTTGGTAAGGGGTCCTTTTTTGTTTTTTTTTTGTGGGGCCCAGGGGTCCAATTCAGCTGAAGAAAGAATCTTCAAGGAGTCTTCAGGGATTCTTCGGTGAATATTTTTGAGCCAATACGAAGACTGTCATTTTCTCAAACTAGAGCATAGTCATTCATGTAATGATGGCCACCTCCGGCGATTCCGGAGGAAATCTTTGGTAAGGGGTCCTTTTTTGTTTTTTTTTTTTTGTTGGGCCCAGGAACCAGTTCAGCTGAAGAAAAAATCTTCAAGGAGTCTTCAGGGATTCTTCGGTGAAGATTTTGGCGCTAATACGAAGACTATCATTTTCTCAAACTAGAGCATAGTCATTCATGTAATGATGGCCACCTCCGGCGATTCCGAAGGAAATCTTTGGTAAGGGGTCCTTTTTTTTTTTTTTTTTTTTTTTGTGGGGCCCAGGGGTCCAATTCAGCTGAAGAAAGAATCTTCAAGGAGTCTTCAGGGATTCTTCGGTGAAGATTTTGGCGCCAATACCAAGACTATCATTTTCTCAAACTAGAGCATAGTCATTAAGGCTACCGGCTATATAAATGGTAGAAATTACCCTTGAAATTTAAAAATGACACCTGTTATACTGCTGAAGAAAGAGTCTTCAAGGAGTCTTCAGATAATCTTGGGTGAGGATTCTGGAGCCAATATGAAGACTATCATTTTCTAAAACAAGAGCATAGTCATTCATGTAATGATGGCCACCTCCGGCGATTCCGGAGGAAATCTTTGGTAAGGGGTCCTTTTTTGTTTTTTTTTGTGGGGCCCAGGGGTCCAATTCCGCTGAAGAAAGAATCTTCAATGAGTCTTCAGGGATTCTTCGGTGAAGATTTTGGAGCCAATACGAAGACTATCATTTTCTCAAACTAGAGCATAGTCATTCATGTAATGATGGCCACCTCCTGCGATTCCGGAGGAAATCTTTGGTAAGGGGTCCTTTTTGTTAGTTTTTTTTTTTTTTTTGTCTGGCCCAGGGGTACAGTTCAGCTGAAGAAAGAATCTTCAAGGAGTCTTCAGGGATTCTTCGGTGAAGATTTTGGCGCCAATACGAAGACTATAATTTTCTCAAACTAGAGCATAGTCATTCATGTAATGATGGCCACCTCCTGCGATTCCGGAGGAAATCTTTGGTAAGGGGTCCTTTTTGTTAGTTTTTTTTTTTTTTTGTCTGGCCCAGGGGTACAGTTCAGCTGAAGAAAGAATCTTCAAGGAGTCTTCAGGGATTCTTCGGTGAAGATTTTGCGCCAATACGAAGACTATCATTTTCTCAAACTAGAGCATAGTCATTCATGTAATGATGGCCACCTCCGGCGATTCCGGAGGAAATCTTTGGTAAGGGGTCCTTTTTTGTTTTTTTTTGGAGGGCCCAGGGGTCCAATTCAGGTGAAGAAAGAATCTTCAAGGAGTCTTCAGGGATTTTTCGGTGAAGATTTTGGAGCCAATACGAAGACTATCATTTTCTCAAACTAGATCATAGTCATTCATGTAATGATGGCCACCTCCGGCGATTCCGGAGGAAATCTTTGGTAAGGGGTCCTTTTTTTTTTTTTTTTTTTTTTTTTTTTGTGGGGCCCAGGGGTCCAGTTCAGCTGAAGAAAGAATCTTCAAGGAGTCTTCAGGGATTCTTCGGTGAAGATTTTGGAGCCAATACGAATACTATCATTTTCTCAAACTAGAGCATAGTTATTCATGTAATGATGGCCACCTCCGGCGATTCCGGAGGAAATCTTTGGTGAGGGGTCCTTTTTTTTTTTTTTTTTTTTTGCGGGGCCCAGGGGTCCAGTTCAGCTGAAGAAAGAATCTTCAAGGAGTCTTCATGGATTCTTCGGTGAAGATTTTGGCGCCAATACGAAGACTATCATTTTCTCAAACTAGAGCATAGTCATTCATGTAATGATGGCCACCTCCGGCGATTCCGGAGGAAATCTTTGGTAAGGGGTCCTTTTTTGTTTTTTTTTTTTTTGTGGGGCCCAGGGGTCCAATTCAGCTGAAGAAAGAATCTTCAAGGAGTCTTCAGGGATTCTTCGGTGAAGATTTTGGCGCCAATACGAAGACTATCATTTTCTCAAACTAGAGCATAGTCATTCATGTAATGATGGCCACCTCTGCGATTCCGGAGGAAATCTTTGGTAGTGGGGTCGTTTTTTTTTTTTTTGTGGGGCCCAGGGGTCCAGTTCAGCTGAAGAAAGAATCTTCAAGGAGTCTTCAGGGATTCTTCAGTGAAGATTTTGGCACCAATACGAAGACTATCATTTTCTCAAACTACACCATAGTCATAAAGGCTACCAGCTAAATGGTAGAAATTACCCTACAAATTGAAAAATGACACCTGTTATACTGCTGAAGAAAGAGTCTTCAAGGAGTCTTCAGGGAATCTTGGGTGAGGATTTTGAAGCCAATATGAAGACTATCATTTTCTAAAACTAGAGCATAGTCATTCATGTAATGATGGCCACCTCCGGCGATTCCGGAGGAAATCTTTGGTAAGGGGTCCTTTTTTTTTTTTTTTTTTTGTGGGGCCCAGGGGTCCAATTCAGCTGAAGAAAGAATCTTCAAAGAGTCTTCAGGGATCCTTCGGTGAAGATTTTGGAGCCAATACGAAGACTATCATTTTCTCAAACTAGAGCATAGTCATTGATGGAATGATGGCCATCTCCGGCGATTCCGGAAGAAATCTTTGGTAAGGGGTCCTTTTTTTTTTTTTTTTTTTGTGGGGCCCAGGGGTCCAGTTCAGCTGAAGAAAGAATCTTCAAGGGGTCTTCAGGGATTCTTCGGTGAAGATTTTACGCCAATACGAAGACTATCATTTTCTCAAACTAGAGCATAGTCATTCATGTAATGATGGCCACCTCCGGCGATTCCGGAGGAAATCTTTGGTAAGGGGTCCTTTTTTTTTTTTGTGGAGCCCAGGGGTCCAATTCAGCTGAAGAAAGAATCTTCAAGGAGTCTTCAGGGATTCTTCGGTGAAGATTTTGGAGCCAATACGAAGACTATCATTTTCTCAAACTAGAACATAGTCATTCATGTAATGATGGCCACCTCCGGCGATTCCGGAGTAAATCTTTGGTAAGGGGTCCTTTTTTGTTTTTTTTTTTTGTGGGGCCCAAGGGCCCAGTTCAGCTGAAGAAAGAATCTTCAAGGAGTCTTCAGGGATTCTTCGGTGAAGATTTTGGCGCCAATACGAAGACTATCATTTTCTCAAACTAGAGCGTAGTCATTCATGTAATCATGGCCACCTCCGGCGATTCCGGAGGAAATCTTTGTTAAGGGGTCCTTTTTTGTTTTTTTTTTTTGTGGGGCCCAGGGGTCCAATTCAGCTGAAGAAAGAATCTTCAAGGAGTCTTCAGGGATTCTTCGGTGAAGATTTTGGAGCCAATATGAAGACTATCATTTTCTCAAACTAGAGCATAGTCATTCATGTAATGATGGCCACCTCCGGCGATTCCGGAGGAAATCTTTGGTAGGGGGTCCTTTTTATTTTTTCATGGGGCCCAGGGGTCCAGTTCAGCTGAAGAAAGAATCTTCAAGGAGTCTTCAGGGATTCTTCGGTGAAGATTTTGGCGCCAATACGAAGACTATCATTTTCTCAAACTAGAGCATAGACATTCATGTAATGATGGCCACCTCCGGCGATTCCGGAGGAAATCTTTGGTAAGGGGTCCTTTTTTTTTTTTTTTTTTTTTGTGGGTCCCAGGGGACCAATTCAGCTGAAGAAAGAATCTTCAAGGAGTCTTCAGGGATTCTTCGGTGAATATTTTGGAGCCAATACGAAGACTATCATTTTCTCAAACTAGAGCATAGTCATTCATGTAATGATGGCCACCTCCAGCGATTCCGGAGGAAATCTTTGGTAAGGGGTCCTTTTTTTTTTTTTTTTTTTTTTTTTTGTGGGTCCCAGGGGTCCAGTTCAGCTGAAGAAAGAATCTTCAAGGAGTCTTCAGGGATTCTTCGGTGAAGATTTTGGCGCCAATACGAAGACTATCATTTTCTCAAACTAGAGCATAGTCAGTCATGTAATGATGGCCACCTCCGGCGATTCCGGAGGAAATCCTTAAGGGGTCCTTTTTGTTTTTTTTTGTTGGGAACAGGGGTCCAATTCAGCTGAAGAAACAATCTTCAAGGAGTCTTCAGTGATTCTTCGGTGAAGATTTTGGAGCCAATATGAAGACTATCATTTTCTCAAACTAGAGCATAGTCATTCATGTAATGATGGCCACCTCCGGCGATTCCGGAGGAAATCTTTGGTAAGGGGTCCTTTTTTTTTTTTTTTTTTGTGGGGCCCAGGGGTCAAGTTCATCTGAAGAAAGAATCTTCAAGGAGTCTTCAGGGATTCTTCGGTGAAGATTTTGGCGCCAATACGAAGACTATCATTTTCTCAAACTAGAGCATAGTCATTCATGTAATGATGGCCACCTCCGGCGATTTCGGAGGAAATCTTTGGAAAGGGGTCCTTTTTTGTTTTTTTTATTTTTTTGTGGGGCCCAGGGGTCCAGTTCAGCTGAAGAAAGAATCTTCAAGGAGTCTTCAGGGATTCTTCGGTGAAGATTTTGGCGCCAATACGAAGACTATCATTTTCTCAAACTAGAGCATAGTCAGTCATGTAATGATGGCCACCTCCGGCGATTCCGGAGGAAATCTTTGGTAAGGGGTCATTTTTGTTTTTTTTTTGTTGGGAACAGGGGTCCAATTCAGCTGAAGAAACAATCTTCAAGGAGTCTTCAGTGATTCTTCGGTGAAGATTTTGGAGCCAATATGAAGACTATCATTTTCTCAAACTAGAGCATAGTCATTCATGTAATGATGGCCACCTCCGGCGATTCCGGTCGAAATCTTTGGTAAGGGGTCCTTTTTTTTTTTCGTGGGGCCCAGGGGTCCAATTCAGCTGAAGAAAGAATCTTCAAGGAGTCTTCAGGGATTCTTCGGTGAAGATTTTAGCGCCAATACGAAGACTATCATTTTCTCAAACTAGAGCTTAGTCATTCATGTAATGATGGCCACCTCCGGCGATTCCGGAGGAAATCTTTGGTAAGAGGTCCTTTTTTGTTTTTTTTTGTGGGGCCCAGGGGTCCAATTCAGCTGAAGAAAGAATCTTCAAGGAAACTTCAGGAATTCTTCGGTGAAGATTTTGGAGCCAATACGAAGACTATCATTTTCTCAAACTAGAGCATAGTCATTCATGTAATGATGGCCACCTCCGGCGATTCCGGAGGAAATCTTTGGTAGGGGGTCCTTTTTTTTTTTTTTTTTCGTGGGGCCCAGGGGTCCAGTTCAGCTGAAGAAAGAATCTTCAAGGAGTCTTCAGGGATTCTTCGGTGAAGATTTTGGCGCCAATACGAAGACTATCATTTTCTCAAACTAGAGCATAGTCATTCATGTAATGATGGCCACCTCCGGCGATTCCGGAGGAAATCTTTGGTAAGGGGTCCTTTTTTTTTTTTTTGTGGGGCCCAGGGTCCAATTCAGCTGAAGAAAGAATCTTCAAGGAGTCTTCAGGGATTCTTCGGTGAAGATTTTGGTGCCAATACGAAGACTATCATTTTCTCAAACTAGGGCATAGTCATTCATGTAATGATGGCCACCTCCGGCGATTCCGGAGGAAATCTTTGGTAAGGGGTCCTTTTTTTTTTTTTTTTTTTGTGGGGCCCAGGGGTCCAGTTCAGCTGAAGAAAGAATCTTCAAGGAGTCTTCAGGGATTCTTCGGTGAAGATTTTGGCGCCAATACGAAGACTATCATTTTCTCAAACTAGAGCATAGTCATTCATGTAATGATGGCCACCTCCGGCGATTCCGGAGTTAATCTTTGGTAAGGGGTCCTTTTTTGTTTTTTTTTGTTGGGAACAGGGGTTCAATTCAGCTGAAGAAACAATCTTCAAGGAGTCTTCAGGGATTCTTCGGTGAAGATTTTGGAGCCAATACGAAGACTATCATTTTCTCAAACTAGAGCATAGTCATTCATGTAATGATGGCCACCTCTGGCGATTCCGGAGGAAATCTTTGGTAAGGGGTCCTTTTTTTTTTTTTTGTGGGGCCCAGGGGTCCAGTTCAGCTGAAGAAAGAATCTTCATGGAGTCTTCAGGGATTCTTCGGTGAAGATTTTGGCGCCAATACGAAGACTATCATTTTCTCATACTAGAGCCTAGTCATTCATGTAATGATGGCTACCTCCGGCGATTCCGCAGGAAATCTTTGGTAAGGGCTCCTTTTTTGTTTTTTTTTGTGGGGCCCAGGGGTCCAATTCAGCTGAAGAAAGAATCTTCAAGGAGTCTTCAGGGATTCTTCGGTGAAGATTTGGTGCCAATACGAAGACTATCATTTTCTCAAACTAGAGCATAGTCATTCATGTAATGATGGCCACCTCCGGCGATTCTGGAGGAAATCTTTGGTAAGGGGTCCTTTTTTGTTTTTTTTTGTGGGGCCCAGAAATCCAATTCAGCTGAAGAAAGAATCTTCAAGGAGTCTTCAGGGATTCTTCGGTGAAGATTTTGGCGCCAATACGAAGACTATCATTTTCTCAAACTAGAGCATAGTCATTCATGTAATGATGGCTACCTCCGGCGATTCCGGAGGAAATCTTTGGAAAGGGGTCCTTTTTTGTTTTTTTTTATTTTTTTGTGGGGCCCAGGGGTCCAGTTCAGCTGAAGAAAGAATCTTCAAGGAGTCTTCAGGGATTCTTTGGTGAAGATTTTGGCGCCAATACGAAGACTATCATTTTCTCAAACTAGAGCATAGTCAGTCATGTAATGATGGCCACCTCCGGCGATTCCGAAGGAAATCTTTGGTAAGGGGTCATTTTTGTTTTTTTTTTGTTGGGAACAGGGGTCCAATTCAGCTGAAGAAACAATCTTCAAGGAGTCTTCAGTGATTCTTCGGTGAAGATTTTGGAGCCAATATGAAGACTATCATTTTCTCAAACTAGAGCATAGTCATTCATGTAATAATGGCCACCTACGGCGATTCCGGTCGAAATCTTTGGTAATGGGTCCTTTTTTTTTTTCGTGGGGCCCAGGGGTCCAATTCAGCTGAAGAAAGAATCTTCAAGGAGTCTTCAGGGATTCTTCGGTGAAGATTTTGGCGCCAATACGAAGACTATCATTTACTCAAACTAGAGCTTAGTCATTCATGTAATGATGGCCACCTCTGGCGATTCCGGAGGAAATCTTTGGTAAGGGGTCCTTTTTTGTTTTTTTTTGTGGGGCCCAGGGGTCCAATTCAGCTGAAGAAAGAATCTTCAAGGAAACTTCAGGAATTCTTCGGTGAAGATTTTGGAGCCAATACGAAGACTATCATTTTCTCAAACTAGAGCATAGTCATTCATGTAATGATGGCCACCTCCGGCGATTCCGGAGGAAATCTTTGGTAGGGGGTCCTTTTTTTTTTTTTTTTTTTTCGTGGGGCCCAGGGGTCCAGTTCAGCTGAAGAAAGAATCTTCAAGGAGTCTTCAGGGATTCTTCGGTGAAGATTTTGGCGCCAATACGAAGACTATCATTTTCTCAAACTAGAGCATAGTCATTCATGTAATGATGGCCACCTCCGGCGATTCCAGAGGAAATCTTTGGTAAGGGGTTCTTTTTTGTTTTTTTTTGTGGGGCCCAGGGGTCCAATTCAGCTGAAGAAAGAATCTTCAAGGAGTCTTCAGGGATTCTTCGGTGAATATTTTGGAGCCAATACGAAGACTATCATTTTCTCAAACTAGAGCATAGTCATTCATGTAATGATGGCCACCTCCGGCGATTCCGGAGGAAATCTTTGGTAAGGGGTCCTTTTTTTTTTTTTTTTTTTTTGGGGTACCAGGGGTCCAATTCAGCTGAAGAAAGAATCTTCAAGGAGTCTTCAGGGATTCTTCGGTGAAGATTTTGGCGCCAATATTAAGACTATCATTTTCTCAAACTAGAACATAGTCATAAAGGCTACCAGCTATATAAATGGTAGAAATTACCCTTGAAATTGAAAAATGACACCTGTTATACTGCTGAAGAAAGAGTCTTCAAGGAGTCTTCAGGGAATCTTGGGTGAGGATTCTGGAGCCATGTGAAGAGTATCATTTTCTAAAACAAGAGCATAGTCATTCATGTAATGATGGCCACCTCCGGCGATTCCGGAGGAAATCTTTGGTAAGAGGTCCTTTTTTTTTTTGTGGGGCCCAGGGGTCCAATTCCGCTGAAGAAAGAATCTTCAAAGAGTCTTCAGGGATTCTTCGGTGAAGATTTTGGAGCCAATACGAAGACTATCATTTTCTCAAACTAGAGCATAGTCATTCATGTAATGATGGCCACCTCCGGCGATTCCGGAGGAAATCTTTGGTAAGGGGTCCTTTTTGTTTGTTTGTTTTTTTTGTGGGGCCCAGGGGTCCAGTTCAGCTGAAGAAAGAATCTTCAAGGAGTCTTCAGGGATTCTTCGGTGAAGATTTTGCGCCAATACGAAGACTATCATTTTCTCAAACTAGAGCATAGTCATTCATGTAATGATGGCCACCTCCGGCGATTCCGGAGGAAATCTTTGGTAAGGGGTCCTTTTTTGTTTTTTTTGTGGGGCCCAGGGGTCCAATTCAGCTGAAGAAAGAATCTTCAAGGAGTCTTCAGGGATTTTTCGGTGAAGATTTTGGAGCCAATACGAAGACTATCATTTTCTCAAACTAGAGCATAGTCATTCATGTAATGATGGCCACCTCCGGCGATTCCGGAGGAAATCTTTGGTAAGGGGTCCTTTTTTTTTTTTTTTTTTTTTTGTGGGGCCCAGGGGTCCAGTTCAGCTGAAGAAAGAATCTTCAAGGAGTCTTCAGGGATTCTTCGGTGAAGATTTTGGAGCCAATACGAAGACTATCATTTTCTCAAACTAGAGCATAGTTATTCATGTAATGATGGCCACCTCCGGCGATTCCGGAGGAAATCTTTGGTGAGGGGTCCTTTTTTTTTTTTTTTTTTTGCGGGGCCCAGGGGTCCAGTTCAGCTGAAGAAAGAATCTTCAAGGAGTCTTCATGGATTCTTCGGTGAAGATTTTGGCGCCAATACGAAGACTATCATTTTCTCAAACTAGAGCATAGTCATTCATGTAATGATGGCCACCTCCGGCGATTCCGGAGGAAATCTTTGGTAAGGGGTCCTTTTTTGTTTTTTTTTTTTGTGGGGCCCAGGGGTCCAATTCAGCTGAAGAAAGAATCTTCAAGGAGTCTTCAGGGATTCTTCGGTGAAGATTTTGGCGCCAATACGAAGACTATCATTTTCTCAAACTAGAGCATAGTCATTCATGTAATGATGGCCACCTCTGCGATTCCGGAGGAAATCTTTGGTAGTGGGGTCGTTTTTTTTTTTTTTGTGGGGCCCAGGGGTCCAGTTCAGCTGAAGAAAGAATCTTCAAGGAGTCTTCAGGGATTCTTCAGTGAAGATTTTGGCACCAATACGAAGACTATCATTTTCTCAAACTACACCATAGTCATAAAGGCTACCAGCTAAATGGTAGAAATTACCCTTGAAATTGAAAAATGACACCTGTTATACTGCTGAAGAAAGAGTCTTCAAGGAGTCTTCAGGGAATCTTGGGTGAGGATTTTGAAGCCAATATGAAGACTATCATTTTCTAAAACTAGAGCATAGTCATTCATGTAATGATGGCCACCTCCGGCGATTCCGGAGGAAATCTTTGGTAAGGGGTCCTTTTTTGTTTTTTTTTGTGGGGCCCAGGGGTCCAATTCAGCTGAAGAAAGAATCTTCAAGGAGTCTTCAGGGATTCTTCGGTGAAGATTTTGGCGTCAATACGAAGACTATCATTTTCTCAAACTAGAGCATAGTCATTCATGTAATGATGGCCACCTCCGGCGATTCCAGAGGAAATCTTTGGTAAGGGGTCCTTTTTTGTTTTTTTTTGTGGGGCCCAGGGGTCCAATTAAGCTGAAGAAAGAATCTTCAAGGAGTCTTCAGGGATTCTTCGGTGAATATTTTGGAGCCAATACGAAGACTATCATTTTCTCAAACTAGAGCATAGTCATTGATGTAATGATGGCCACCTCCGGCGATTCCGGAGGAAATATTTGGTAAGGGGTCCTTTTTTGTTTTTTTTTTTTGTTGGGCCCAGGAACCAGTTCAGCTGAAGAAAGAATCTTCAAGGAGTCTTCAGGGATTCTTCGGTGAAGATTTTGGCGCCAATACGAAGACTATCATTTTCTCAAACTAGAGCATAGTCATTCATGTAATGATGGCCACCTCCGGCGATTCCGGAGGAAATCTTTGGTAAGGGGCCCTTTTTTTTTTTTTTTTTTTTTTGGGGGTACCAGGGGTCCAATTCAGCTGAAGAAAGAATCTTCAAGGAGTCTTCAGGGATTCTTCGGTGAAGATGTTGGCGCCAATATTAAGACTATCATTTTCTCAAACTAGAACATAGTCATAAAGGCTACCAGCTATATAAATGGTAGAAATTACCCTTGAAATTGAAAAATGACACCTGTTATACTGCTGAAGAAAGAGTCTTCAAGGAGTCTTCAGGGAATCTTGGGTGAGGATTCTGGAGCCATATGAAGACTATCATTTTCTAAAACAAGAGCATAGTCATTCATGTAATGATGGCCACCTCCGGCGATTCCGGAGGAAATCTTTGGTAAGGGGTCCTTTTTTTCTTTTGTGGGGCCCAGGGGTCCAATTCCGCTGAAGAAAGAATCTTCAAAGAGTCTTCAGGGATTCTTCGGTGAAGATTTTGGAGCCAATACGAAGACTATCATTTTCTCAAACTAGAGCATAGTCATTCATGTAATGATGGCCACCTCCGGCGATTCCGGAGGAAATCTTTGGTAAGGGGTCCTTTTTGTTTTTTTTTGTTTTTTTGTGGGGCCCAGGGGTCCAGTTCAGCTGAAGAAAGAATCTTCAAGGAGTCTTCAGGGATTCTTCGGTGAAGATTTTGCGCCAATACGAAGACTATCATTTTCTCAAACTAGAGCATAGTCATTCATGTAATGATGGCCACCTCCGGCGATTCCGGAGGAAATCTTTGGTAAGGGGTCCTTTTTTGTTTTTTTTGGAGGGCCCAGGGGTCCAATTCAGCTGAAGAAAGAATCTTCAAGGAGTCTTCAGGGATTTTTCGGTGAAGATTTTGGAGCCAATACGAAGACTATCATTTTCTCAAACTAGAGCATAGTCATTCATGTAATGATGGCCACCTCCGGCGATTCCGGAGGAAATCATTGGTAAGGGGTCTTTTTTTTCTTCTTTTTTTTTTGTGGGGCCCAGGGGTCCAGTTCAGCTGAAGAAAGAATCTTCAAGGAGTCTTCAGGGATTCTTCGGTGAAGATTTTGGAGCCAATACGAAGACTATCATTTTCTCAAACTAGAGCATAGTCATTCATGTAATGATGGCCACCTCCGGCGATTCCGGAGGAAATCTTTGGTAAGGGGTCCTTTTTTTTTTTTTTTGTGGGGCCCAGGGGTCCAATTCAGCTGAAGAAAGAATCTTCAAAGAGTCTTCAGGGATTCTTCGGTGAAGATTTTGGAGCCAATACGAAGACTATCATTTTCTCAAACTAGAGCATAGTCATTCATGTAATGATGGCCACCTCCGGTGATTCCGGAGGAAATCTTTGGTAAGGGGTCCTTTTTTTTTTTTTTTTTTTGTGGGGCCCAGGGGTCCAGTTCAGCTGAAGAAAGAATCTTCAAGGATTCTTCAGGGATTCTTCAGTGAAGATTTTGGCTCCAATACGAAAACTATCATTTTCTCAAACTAGAGCATAGTCATTCATGTAATGATGGCTATCTCCGGCGATTCCGGAGGAAATCTTTGGTAAGGGGTCCTTTTTTTTTTTTTTTTTTGTGGGGCCCAGGGGTCCAATTCAGCTGAAGAAAGAATCTTCAAGGGGTCTTCAGGGATTCTTCGGTGAAGATGTTGGCGCCAATACGAAGACCATCATTTTCTCAAACTAGAGCATAGTCATTCATGTAATGATGGCCACCTCCGGCGATTCTGGAGGAAATCTTCGGTAAGGGGTCCTTTTTTGTTTTTTTTTGTGGGGCCCAGGGGTCCAATTCAGCTGAAGAAAGAATCTTCAAGGAGTCTTCAGGGATTCTTCGGTGAAGATTTTGGCGTCAATACGAAGACTATCATTTTCTCAAACTAGAGCATAGTCATTCATGTAATGATGGCCACCTCCGGCGATTCCAGAGGAAATCTTTGGTAAGGGGTCCTTTTTTGTTTTTTTTTGTGGGGCCCAGGGGTCCAATTCAGCTGAAGAAAGAATCTTCAAGGAGTCTTCAGGGATTCTTCGGTGAATATTTTGGAGCCAATACGAAGACTATCATTTTCTCAAACTAGAGCATAGTCATTCATGTAATGATGGCCACCTCCGGCGATTCCGGAGGAAATCTTTGGTAAGGGGTCCTTTTTCGTTTTTTTTTTTGTTGGGCCCAGGAACCAGTTCAGCTGAAGAAAGAATCTTCAAGGAGTCTTCAGGGATTCTTCGGTGAAGATTTTGGCGCCAATACGAAGACTATCATTTTCTCAAACTAGAGCATAGTCATTCATGTAATGATGGCCACCTCCGGCGATTCCGGAGGAAATCTTTGGTAAGGGGTCCTTTTTTTTTTTTTTTTTTTGGGTACCTGGGGTCCAATTCAGCTGAAGAAAGAATCTCCAAGGAGTCTTCAGGGATTCTTCGGTGAAGATTTTGGCGCCAATATTAAGACTATCATTTTCTCAAACTAGAACATAGTCATAAAGGCTACCAGCTATATAAATGGTAGAAATTACCCTTGAAATTGAAAAATGACACCTGTTATACTGCTGAAGAAAGAGTCTTCAAGGAGTCTTCAGGGAATCTTGGGTGAGGATTCTGGAGCCATATGAAGACTATCATTTTCTAAAACAAGAGCATAGTCATTCATGTAATGATGGCCACCTCCGGCGATTCCGGAGGAAATCTTTGGTAAGGGGTCCTTTTTTTTTTTTGTGGGGCCCAGGGGTCCAATTCCGCTGAAGAAAGAATCTTCAAAGAGTCTTCAGGGATTCTTCGGTGAAGATTTTGGAGCCAATACGAAGACTATCATTTTCTCAAACTAGAGCATAGTCATTCATGTAATGATGGCCACCTCCGGCGATTCCGGAGGAAATCTTTGGTAAGGGGTCCTTTTTGTTTTTTGTTTTTTTTTGTGGGGCCCAGGGGTCCAGTTCAGCTGAAGAAAGAATCTTCAAGGAGTCTTCAGGGATTCTTCGGTGAAGATTTTGCGCCAATACGAAGACTATCATTTTCTCAAACTAGAGCATAGTCATTCATGTAATGATGGCCACCTCCGGCGATTCCGGAGGAAATCTTTGGTAAGGGGTCCTTTTTTGTTTTTTTTGGAGGGCCCAGGGGTCCAATTCAGCTGAAGAAAGAATCTTCAAGGAGTCTTCAGGGATTTTTCGGTGAAGATTTTGGAGCCAATACGAAGACTATCATTTTCTCAAACTAGAGCATAGTCATTCATGTAATGATGGCCACCTCCGGCGATTCCGGAGGAAATCTTTGGTAAGGGGTCCTTTTTTTTTTTTTTTTTGCGGGGCCCAGGGGTCCAGTTCAGCTGAAGAAAGAATCTTCAAGGAGTCTTCAGGGATTCTTCGGTGAAGATTTTGGCGCCAATACGAAGACTATCATTTTTTCAAACTAGAGCATAGTCATTCATGTAATGATAGCCACCTCCGGCGATTCCGGAGGAAATCTTTGGTAAGGGGTCCTTTTTTTTTTTTTTTTTTTGTGGGGCCCAGGGGTCCAATTCAGCTGAAGAAAGAATCTTCAAGGAGTCTTCAGGGATTCTTCGGTGAAGATTTTGGCGCCAATACGAAGACTATCATTTTCTCAAACTAGAGCATAGTCATTCATGTAATGATGGCCACCTCTGCGATTCCGGAGGAAATCTTTGGTAGTGGGGTCCTTTTTTTTTTTTTTCGTGGGGCCCAGGGGTCCAGTTCAGCTGAAGAAAGAATCTTCAAGGAGTCTTCAGGGATTCTTCAGTGAAGATTTTGGCACCAATATGAAGACTATCATTTTCTCAAACTAGAGCATAGTCATTCATGTAATGATGGCCACCTCCGGCGATTCCGGAGGAAATCTTTGGTAAGGGGTCCTTTTTTGTTTTTGTTTTTTTTTTTTTTTGTGGGGCCCAGGGGTCCAATTCAGCTGAAGAAAGAATCTTCAAGGAGTCTTCAGGGATTCTTCGGTGAAGATTTTGGCGCCAATACTAAGACTATCATTTTCTCAAACTGGAGCATAGTCATAAAGGCTACCAGCTATATAAATGGTAGAAATTACCTTGAAATTGAAAAATGACACCTGTTATACTGCTGAAGAAAGAGTCTTTAAGGAGTCTTCAGGGAATCTTGGGTGAGGATTTTGGAGCCAATATGAAGACTATCATTTTCTAAAACTAGAGCATAGTCATTCATGTAATGAGGGCCACCTCCGGCGATTCCGGAGGAAATCTTTGGTAAGGGGTCCTTTTTTTTTTTTTTTTTTTTGTGGGGCCCAGGGGTCCAATTCAGCTGAAGAAAGAATCTTCAAAGAGTCTTCAGGGATTCTTCGGTGAAGATTTTGGAGCCAATACGAAGACTATCATTTTCTCAAACTAGAGCATAGTCATTCATGTAATGATGGCCACCTCCGGCGATTCCGGAGGAAATCTTTGGTAAGGGGTCCCTTTTTTTTTTTTTTTTTTTGTGGGGCCCAGGGGTCCAGTTCAGCTGAAGAAAGAATCTTCAAGGAGTCCTCGGGGATTCTTCAGTGAAGATTTTGGCTCCAATACGAAAACTATCATTTTCTCAAACTAGAGCATAGTCATTCATGTAATGATGGCCACCTCCGGCGATTCCGGAGGAAATCTTTGGTAAGGGGTCCTTTTTTTTTTTTTTTTTTTTTGTGGGGCCCAGGGGTCCAATTCAGCTGAAGAAAGAATCTTCAAGGGGTCTTCAGGGATTCTTCGGTGAAGATTTTGGCGCCAATACGAAGACCATCATTTTCTCAAACTAGAGCATAGTCATTCATGTAATGATGGCCACCTCCGGCGATTCTGGAGGAAATCTTCGGTAAGGGGTCCTTTTTTGTTTTTTTTTTTGTGGGGCCCAGGGGTCCAATTCAGCTGAAGAAAGAATCTTCAAGGAGTCTTCAGGGATTCTTCGGTGAATATTTTGGAGCCAATACGAAGACTATCATTTTCTCAAACTAGAGCATAGTCATTCATGTAATGATGGCCACCTCCGGCTATTCCGGAGGAAAACTTTGGTAAGGGGTCCTTTTTTGGGGGGGGGGGAGGGGCCAGGGGTCCAATTCAGCTGAAGAAAGAATCTTCAAGGAGTCTTCAGGGATTCTTCGGTGAAGATTTTGGCACCAATACGAAGACTATCATTTTCTCAAACTAGAGCATAGTCATTCATGTAATGATGGCCACCTCCTTCGATTACGGAGGAAATCTTTGGTAAGGGGTCCTTTTTTTTTTTTTTTTTTCTGGGGGCCCAGGGGTCCAATTCAGCTGAAGAAAGAATCTTCAAGGAGTCTTCAGGGATTCTTCGGTGAAGATTTTGGCACCAATACTAAGACTATCATTTTCTCAAACTAGAATATAGTCATAAAGGCTACCAGCTATATAAATGGTAGAAATTACCCTTGAAATTGAAAAATGACACCTGTTATACTGCTGAAGAAAGAGTCTTCAAGGAGTCTTTATGGAATCTTTGGTGAGGATTTTGGAGCCAATATGAAGACTATCATTTTCTAAAACTAGAGCATAGTCATTCATGTAATGATGGCCACCTCCGGCGATTCGGGAGGAAATCTTTGGTAAGGGGTCCTTTTTTGTTTTTTTTTGTAGGGCCCAGGGGTCCAATTCAGCTGAAGAAAGAATCTTCAAAGAGTCTTCAGGGATTCTTCGGTGAAGATTTTGGAGCCAATACGAAGACTATCATTTTCTCAAAGTAGAGCATAGTCATTCATGTAATGATGGCCGCCTCCGGCAATTCCGGAGGAAATCTTTGGTAAGGGGTCCTTTTTTTTTTTTTTTTTTTGTCGGGCCCAGGGGTCCAGTTCAGCTGAAGAAAGAATCTTCAAGGAGTCTTCAGGGATTCTTTGGTGAAGATTTTGGCGCCAAAACGAAGACTATCATTTTCTCAAACTAGAGCATAGTCATTCATGTAATGATGGCCACCTCCGGCGATTCCGGAGGAAATCTTTGGTAAGGGGTCCTTTTTTGTTTTTTTTTTTGTTGGGCCCAGTGGTCCAATTCAGCTGAAGAAAGAATCTTCAAGGAGTCTTCAGGGATTCTTCGTTGAAGATTTTGGCGCCAATACGAAGACTATCATTTTTTCAAACTAAAGCTTAGTCATTCATGTAATGATTTCTACCTCCGGCGATTCCGGAGGAAATCTCTGGTAAGGGGTCCTTTTTTGTTTTTTTTTGTGGGGCCCAGGGGTCCAATTCAGCTGAAGAAAGAATCTTCAAGGAGTCTTCAGGGATTCTTCGGTGAAGATTTTGGAGCCAATACGAAAATTATCATTTTCTCAAACTAGAGCATAGTCATTCATGTAATGATGGCCACCTCCGGCGATTCCGGAGGAAATCTTTGGTAGGGGGTCCTTTTTTTTTTTTTGTTGGGCCCAGGGGTCCAGTTCAGCTGAAGAAAGAATCTTCAAGGAGTCTTCAGGGATTCTTCGGTGAAAATTTTGGCGCCAATACGAAGACTATCATTTTCTCAAACTAGAGCATAGTCATTCATGTAATGATGGCCACCTCCGGCGATTCCGGAGGAAATCTTTGGTAAGGGGTCCTTTTTTGTTTTTTTTTGTGGGGCCCAGGGGTCCAATTCAGCTGAAGAAAGAATCTTCAAGGAGTCTTCAGGGATTCTTCGGTGAAGATTTTGGAGCCAATACGAAGACTATCATTTTTTCAAACTAGAGCATAGTCATTCATGTAATGATGGCCACCTCCTTCGATTCCGGAGGAAATCTTTGGTAGGGGGTCCTTTTTTTTTTTTCGTGGGGCCCAGGGGTCCAGTTCAGCTGAAGAAAGAATCTTCAAGGAGGCTTCAGGGATTCTTCGGTGAAGATTTTGGCGCCAATACGAAGACTATAATTTTCTCAAACTAG
The DNA here is from genome assembly GCA_039081455.1 of Macrobrachium rosenbergii. Taxonomy (NCBI): domain Eukaryota; kingdom Metazoa; phylum Arthropoda; class Malacostraca; order Decapoda; family Palaemonidae; genus Macrobrachium; species Macrobrachium rosenbergii. The sequence continues at coordinate 2,961,782 of JANJGK010000011.1, read as the reverse complement.
AGCATAGTCATTCATGTAATGATGGCCACCTCCGGCGATTCCGGAGGAAATCTTTGGTAAGAGGTCCTTTTTTGTTTTTTTTTGTGGGGCCCAGGGGTCCAATTCAGCTGAAGAAAGAATGTTCAAGGAGTCTTCAGGGATTCTTCGGTGAATATTTTGGAGCCAATACGAAGACTATCATTTTCTCAAACTAGAGCATAGTCATTCATGTAATGATGGCCACCTCCTTCGATTCCGGAGGAAATCTTTGGTAAGGGGTCCTTTTTTGTTTTTTTTTGTGGGGCCCAGGGGTCCAGTTCAGCTGAAGAAAGAATCTTCAAGGAGTCTTCAGGGATTCTTCGGTGAAGATTTTGGCGCCAATACGAAGACTATCATTTTCTCAAACTAGAGCATAGTCATTCATGTAATGATGGCCACCTCCGGCGATTCCGGAGGAAATCTTTGGTATGGGGTCAATTTTTTTTTTTTCTGGGGCCCAGGGGTCCAATTCAGCTGAAGAAAGAATCTTCAAGGAGTCTTCAGGGATTCTTCGGTGAAGATTTTGGCGCCAATACTAAGACTATTATTTTCTCAAACTAGAGCATAGTCATTCATGTAATGATGGCCACCTCCGGCGATTCCGGAGGAAATCTTTGGTAAGGGGTCCGTTTTTTGTTTTTTTTTGTGGGGCCCAGGGGTCCAGTTCAGCTGAAGAAAGAATCTTCAAGGAGTCTTCAGGGATTCTTCGGAGAAGATTTTGGCGCCAATACGAAGACTATCATTTTCTCAAACTAGAGCATAGTCATTCATGTAATGATGGCAACCTCCGGCGATTCCGGAGGAAATCTTTGGTAAGGGGTAGTTTTTTGGGTTTTTTTTTGTGGGGCCCAGGAGTCCAATTCCGCTGAAGAAAGAATCTTCAAGGAGTCTTCAGGGATTCTTCGGTGAAGATTTTGGCGCCAATACGAAGACTATCATTTTCTCAAACTAGAGCATAGTCATTCATGTAATGATGGCCACCTCCGGCGATTCCAGAGGAAATCTTTGGTAAGGGGTCCTTTTTTGTTTTTTTTTTTGTGGGGGCCAGGGGTCCAATTCAGCTGAAGAAAGAATCTTCAAGGAGTCTTCAGGGATTCTTCGGTGAATATTTTGGAGCCAATACGAAGACTATCATTTTCTCAAACTAGAGCTTAGTCATTCATGTAATGATTTCCACCTCCGGCGATTCCGGAGGAAATCTCTGGTAAGGGGTCCTTTTTTGTTTTTTTTTGTGGGGCCCAGGGGTCCAATTCAGCTGAAGAAAGAATCTTCAAGGAGTCTTCAGGGATTCTTCGGTGAAGATTTTGGAGCCAATACGAAGACTATCATTTTCTCAAACTACAGCATAGTCATTCATGTAATGATGGCCACCTCCGGCGATTCCTTAGGAAATCTTTGGTAGGGGGTCCTTTTTTTTTTTTGTGGGGCCCAGGGGTCCAGTTCAGCTGAAGAAAGAATCTTCAAGGAGTCTTCAGGGATTCTTCGGTGAAGATTTTGGCGCCAATACGAAGACTATAATTTTCTCAAACTAGAGCATAGTCATTCATGTAATGATGGCCACCTCCGGCGATTCCGGAGGAAATTTTTGGTAAGGGGTCCTTTTTTGTTTGTTTTTTTGTGGGGCCCAGGGGTCCAATTCAGCTGAAGAAAGAATCTTCAAGGAGTCTTCAGGGATTCTTCGGTGAATATTTTGGAGCCAATACGAAGACTATCATTTTCTCAAACTAGAGCTTAGTCATTCATGTAATGATTTCCACCTCCGGACATTCCGGAGGAAATCTCTGGTAAGGGGTCCTTTTTTTTTTTTTTTTTTTTGTGGGGCCCAGGGGTCCAATTCAGCTGAAGAAAGAATCTTCAAGGAGTCTTCAGGGATTCTTCGGTGAAGATTTTGGAGCCAATACGAAGACTATCATTTTCTCAAACTACAGCATAGTCATTCATGTAATGATGGCCACCTACGGCGATTCCGGAGGAAATCTTTGGTAGGGGGTCCTTTTTTTTTTTTGTGGGGCCCAGGGGTCCAATTCAGCTGAAGAAAGAATCTTCAAGGAGTCTTCAGGGATTCTTCGGTGAAGATTTTGGAGCCAATACGAAGACTATCATTTTCTCAAACTAGAGCATAGTCATTCATGTAATGATGGCCACCTCCTGCGATTCCGGAGGAAATCTTTGGAAGGGGTCCCTTTTTTTTTTTTCGTGGGGCCCAGGGGTCCAGTGCAGCTGAAGAAAGAATCTTCAAGGAGTCTTCAGGGATTCTTATGTGAAGATTTTGGCGCCAATACGAAGACTATCATTTTCTCAAACTAGAGCATAGTCATTCATGTAATGGTGGCCACCTCCGGCGATTCCGGAGGAAATCTTTGGTTAGGGGTCCTTTTTTGTTTTTTTTGTGGGGCCCAGGGGTCCAATTCAGCTGAAGAAAGAATCTTCAAGGAGTCTTCAGGGAATCTTGGGTGAGGATTTTGGAGCCAATATGAAGACTATCATTTTCTAAAACTAGAGCATAGTCTTTCATGTAATGATGGCCACCTCCGGCGATTCCGGAGGAAATCTTTGGTAAGGGGTCCTTTTTTGTTTTTTTTGGGGGGCCCAGGGGTCCAATTCAGCTGAAGAAAGAATCTTCAAAGAGTCTTCAGGGATTCTTCGGTGAAGATTTTGGAGCCAATACGAAGACTATCATTTTCTCAAACTAGAGCATAGTCATTCATGTAATGATGGCCACCTCCGGCGATTCCGGAGGAAATCTTTGGTAAGGGGTCTTTTTTTTTTTTTTTTTTTGTGGGGCCCAGGGGTCCAGTTCAGCTGAAGAAAGAATCTTCAAGGAGTCTTCAGGGATTCTTCGGTGAAGATTTTGGCTCCAATACGAAGACTATCATTTTTTCAAACTAGAGCATAGTAATTCTTGTAATGATGGCCACCTCCGGCGATTCCAGAGGAAATCTTTGGTAAGGGGTCCTTTTTTGTTTTTTTTTTTTGTTGGGCCCAGGAACCAGTTCAGCTGAAGAAAGAATCTTCAAGGAGTCTTCAGGGATTCTTCGGTGAAGATTTTGGTGCCAATACGAAGACTATCATTTTCTCAAACTAGAGCATAGTCATTCATGTAATGATGGCCACCTCCGGCGATTCCGGAGGAAATCTTTGGTAAGGGGTCCTTTTTTGTATTTTTTTGTGGGGCCCAGGGGTCCAATTCAGCTGAAGAGAGAATCTTCAAGGAGTCTTCAGGGATTCTTCGGTGAAGATTTTGGAGCCAATACGAAGACTATCATTTTCTCAAACTAGAGCATAGTCATTCATGTAATGATGGCTACCTCCGGCGATTCCGGAGGAAATCTTTGGTAGGGGGTCCTTTTTTTTTTTCGTAGGGCCCAGGGGTCCAGTTCAGCTGAAGAAAGAATCTTCAAGGAGTCTTCAGGGATTCTTCGGTGAAGATTTTGGCGCCAATACGAAGACTATCATTTTCTCAAACTAGAGCATAGTCATTCATGTAATGATGGCCACCTCCGGCGATTCCGGAGGAAATCTTTGGTAAGGGGTCCTTTTTTGTTTTTTTTGTGGGGCCCAGGGGTCCAATTCAGCTGAAGAAAGAATCTTCAAGGAGTCTTCAGGGATTCTTCGGTGAAGATTTTGGCGTCAATACTAATACTATCATTTTCTCAAACTAGAGCATAGTCATAAAGGCTACCAGCTATATAAATGGTAGAAATTACCCTTGAAATTTAAAAATGACACCTGTTATACTGCTGAAGAAAGAGTCTTCAAGGAGTCTTCAGGGAATCTTGGGTGAGGATTTTGGAGCCAATATGAAGACTATCATTTTCTAAAACTAGAGCATAGTCATTCATGTAATGATGGCCACCTCCGGCGATTCCGGAAGAAATCTTTGGTAAGGGGTCCTTTTTTGTTTTTTTTTTTTTGTGGGGCCCAGGGGTCCAATTCAGCTGAAGAAAGAATCTTCATAGAGTCTTCAGGGATTCTTCGGTGAAGATTTTGGAGCCAATACGAAGACTATAATTTTTTCAAACTAGAGCATAGTCATTCATGTAATGATGGCCACCTCCGGCGATTCCGGAGGAAATCTTTGGTAAGGGGTCTTTTTTTTTTTTTTGTGGGGCCCAGGGGTCCAGTGCAGCTGAAGAAAGAATCTTCAAGGAGTCTTCAGGGATTCTTCGGTGAAGATTTTGGCGCCAATACGAAGACTATCATTTTCTCAAACAAGAGCATAGTCATTAATGTAATGATGGCCACCTCCGACGATTCCAGAGGAAATCTTTGGTAAGGGGTCCTTTTTTGCTTTTTTTTGTGGGGCCCAGGGGTCCAATTCAGCTGAAGAAAGAATCTTCAAGGAGTCTTCAGGGATTCTTCGGTGAATATTTTGGAGCCAATACGAAGACTGTCATTTTCTCAAACTAGAGCATAGTCATTCATGTAATGATGGCCACCTCCGGCGATTCCGGAGGAAATCTTTGGTAAGGGGTCCTTTTTTGTTTTTTTTTTTTTTTGTTGGGCCCAGGAACCAGTTCAGCTGAAGAAAGAATCTTCAAGGAGTCTTCAGGGATTCTTCGGTGAAGATTTTGGCGACAATACGAAGACTATCATTTTCTCAAACTAGAGCATAGTCATTCATGTAATGATGGCCACCTCCGGCGATTCCGAAGGAAATCGTTGGTAAGGGGTCCTTTTTGTTTTTTTTTTTTTTTGTGGGGCCCAGGGGTCCAATTCAGCTGAAGAAAGAATCTTCAAGGAGTCTTCAGGGATTCTTCGGTGAAGATTTTGGCGCCAATACTAAGACTATCATTTTCTCAAACTAGAGCATAGTCATTAAGGCTACCGGCTATATAAATGGTAGAAATTACCCTTGAAATTTAAAAATGACACCTGTTATACTGCTGAAGAAAGAGTCTTCAAGGAGTCTTCAGATAATCTTGGGTGAGGATTCTGGAGCCAATATGAAGACTACCATTTTCTAAAACAAGAGCATAGTCATTCATGTAATGATGGCCACCTCCGGCGATTCCGGAGGAAATCTTTGGTAAGGGGTCCTTTTTTGTTTTTTTTTGTGGGGCCCAGGGGTCCAATTCCGCTGAAGAAAGAATCTTCAATGAGTCTTCAGGGATTCTTCGGTGAAGATTTTGGAGCCAATACGAAGACTATCATTTTCTCAAACTAGAGCATAGTCATTCATGTAATGATGGCCACCTCCGGCGATTCCGGAGGAAATCTTTGGTAAGGGGTCCTTTTTGTTAGTTTTTTTTTTTGTGTGTGGGACCCAGGGGTACAGTTCAGCTGAAGAAAGAATCTTCAAGGAGTCTTCAGGGATTCTTCGGTGAAGATTTTGCGCCAATACGAAGACTATCATTTTCTCAAACTAGAGCATAGTCATTCATGTAATGATGGCTACCTCCGGCGATTCCGGAGGAAATCTTTGGTAAGGGGTCCTTTTTTGTTTTTTTTGTGGGGCCCAGGGGTCCAATTCAGCTGAAGAAAGAATCTTCAAGGAGTCTTCAGGGATTCTTCAGTGAAGATTTTGGCTATAATACGAAGACTATCATTTTCTCAAACTAGAGCATAGTCATTCATGTAATGATGGCTACCTACGGCGATTCCGGAGGAAATCTTTGGTAAGGGGTCCTTTTTTATTTTTTTTTTGTGGGGCCCAGGGGTCCAATTCAGCTGAAGAAAGAATCTTCAAGGAGTCTTCAGGGATTCTTCAGTGAAGATTTTGGCGCTAATACGAACACTATCATTTTCTGAAACTAGAGCATAGTCATTCATGTAATGATGGCCACCTCCGGCGATTCTGGAGGAAATCTTCGGTAAGGGGTCCTTTTTTGTTTTTTTTCTGTGGGGCCCAGGGGTCCAATTCAGCTGAAGAAAGAATCTTCAAGGAGTCTTCAGGGATTCTTCGGTGAAGATTTTGGCACCAATACGAAGACTATCATTTTCTCAAACTAGACCATAGTCATTCATGTAATGATGGCCACCTCCGGCGATTCCGAAGGAAATCTTTGGTAAGGGGTCCTTTTTTTATTTTTTTTTGTGGGGTCCAGGGGTCCAATTCAGCTGAAGAAAGAATCTTCATGGAGTCTTCAGGGATTCTTCGGAGAAGATTTTGGCGTCAATACTAAGACTATCATTTTCTCAAACTAGAGTATAGTCATAAAGGCTACCAGCTAAATAAATGGTAGAAATTACACTTGAAATTTAAAAATGACACCTGTTATACTGCTGAAGAAAGAGTCTTCAAGGAGTCTTCAGGGAATCTTGGGTGAGGATTTTGGAGCCAATATGAAGACTATCATTTTCTAAAACTAGAGCATAGTCATTCATGTAATGATGGCCACCTCCGGCGATTTCGGAAGAAATCTTTGGTAAGGGGTCCTTTTTTGTTTTTTTTTTTGTGGGGCCCAGGGGTCCAATTCAGCTGAAGAAAGAATCTTCAAAGAGTCTTCAGGGATTCTTCGGTGAAGATTTTGGAGCCAATACGAAGACTATCATTTTCTCAAACTAGAGCATAGTCATTCATGTAATGATGGCCACCTCCGGTAATTCCGGAGGAAATCTTTGGTAAGGGGTCCTTTTTTTTTTGCGGGGGGGGGGGGGCCCCAGGGGTCCAGTTCAGCTGAAGAAAGAATCTTCAAGTAGTCTTCAGGGATTCTTCGGTGAAGATTTTGGCGCCAATACGAAGACTATCATTTTCTCAAACTAGAGCATAGTCATTCATGTAGTGATGGCCACCTCCGGCGATTCCGGAGGAAATCTTTGGAAAGGGGTCCTTTTTTGTTTTGTTTTGTGGGGCCCAGGGGTCCAATTCAGCTGAAGAAAGAATCTTCAAGGAGTCTTCAGGGATTCTTCGGTGAAGATTTTGGAGCCAATACGAAGACTATCATTTTCTCAAACTAGAGCATAGTCATTCATGCAATGATGGCTACCTCCGGCGATTCCGGAGGATATCTTTGGTAGGGGGTCCTTTTTTTTTTTCGTGGGGCCCAGGGGTCCAATTCAGCTGAAGAAAGAATCTTCAAGGAGTCTTCAGGGATTCTTTGGTGAAGATTTTGGAGCCAATACGAAGACTATCATTTTCTCAAACTAGAGCATAGTCATTCATGTAATGATGGCCACCTCCGGCGATTCCAGAGGAAATCTTTGGTAAGGGGTCCTTTTTTGTTTTTTTTTGTGGGGCCCAGGGGTCCAATTCAGCTGAAGAAAGAATCATCAAGGAGTCTTCAGGGATTCTTCGGTGAAGATTTTGGAGCCAATACGAAGACTATCATTTTCTCAAACTAGAGCATAGTCATTCATGTAATGATGGCCACCTCCGGCGATTCCGGAGGAAATCTTTGGTAAGGGGTCTTTTTTTTTTTTTTTTTTTTTTATGGGGCCCAGGGGTCCAGTTCAGCTGAAGAAAGAATCTTCAAGGAGTCTTCAGGGATGCTTCGGTGAAGATTTTGGCGCCAATACGAAGACTATCATTTTCTCAAACTAGAGCATAGTCATTCTTGTAGTGATGGCCACCTCCGGCGATTCCGGAGGAAATCTTTGGTAAGGGGTCCTTTTTTGTTTTTTTTTTTGTGGGGCCCAGGGGTCCAATTCAGCTGAAGAAAGAATCTTCAAGGAGTCTTCAGGGATTCTTCGGAGAAGATTTTGGAGCCAATACGATGACTATCATTTTCTCAAACTAGAGCATAGTCATTCATGTAATGATGGCTACCTCCGGCAATTCCGGAGGAAATCTTTGGTAGGGGGTCCTTTTTTTTTTCCGTGGGGCCCAGGGGTCCAGTTCAGCTGAAGAAAGAATCTTCAAGGAGTCTTCAGGGATTCTTTGGTGAAGATTTTGGCTCCAATACGAAGACTATCATTTTCTCAAACTAGAGCATAGTCATTCATGTAATGATGGCCACCTCCGGCGATTCCGGAGGAAATCTTTGGTAAGGGGTCCTTTTTTGTTTTTTTTTGTGGGGCCCAGGGGTCTAATTCAGCTGAAGAAAGAATCTTCAAGGAGTCTTCAGGGATTCTTCGGTGAAGATTTTGGAGCCAATACGAAGACTATCATTTTCTCAAACTAGACCATAGTCATTCATGTAATGATGGCCACCTCCGGCGATTCCGGTGGAAATCTTTGGTAGGGGGTCCTTTTTATTTTTTCGTGGGGCCCACGGGTCCAGTTCAGCTGAAGAAAGAATCTTCAAGGAGTCTTCAGGGATTCTTCAGTGAAGGTTTTGGCGCCAATACGAAGACTATCATTTTCTCAAACTAGAGCATAGTCATTCATGTAATGATGGCCACCTCCGGCGATTCCGGATGAAATCTTTGGTACGGGTCCTTTTTTTTTTCGTGGGGCCCAGGGGTCCAGTTCAGCTGAAGAAAGAATCTTCAAGTAGTCTTCAGGGATTCTTCGGTGAAGATTTTGGCGCCAACACGAAGACTATCATTTTCTCAAACTAGAGCATAGTCATTCATGTAATGATGGCCACCTCCGGCGATTCCGGAGGAAATCTTTGGTAAGGGATCCTTTTTTTTTTTTTTTTTTTGTGGGGCCCAGGGGTCCAATTCAGCTGAAGAAAGAATCTTCAAGTAGTCTTCAGGGATTCTTCGGTGAAGATTTGTCGCCAATACTAAGACTATCATTTTCTCAAACTAGAGTATAGTCATAAAGGCTACCAGCTATATAAATGGTAGAAATTACCCCTGAAATTTAAAAATGACACCTGTTATACTGCTGAAGAAAGAGTTTCAAGGAGTCTTCAGGGAATCTTGGGTGAGGATTTTGGAGCCAATATGAAGACTATCATTTTCTAAAACTAGAGCATAGTCATTAATGTAATGAAGGCCACCTCCGGCGATTCCGGATTAAATCTTTGGTAAGGGGTCCTTTTTTTTTTGTGGGGCCCAGGGGTTCAATTAAGCTGAAGAAAGAATCTTCAAAGAGTCTTCAGGGATTCTTCGGTGAAGATTTTGGAGCCAATACGAAGACTATCATTTTCTCAAACTAGAGCATAGTCATTCATGTAATGATGGCCACCTCCGGCGATTGCGGAGGAAATCTTTGGTAAGGGTCCTTTTTTGTTTTTTTTTTTTTTTTTGTGGGGCCCAGGGGTCCAGTTCAGCTGAAGAAAGAATCTTCAAGGAGTCTTCAGGGATTCTTCGGTGAAGATTTTGGCGCCAATACGAAGACTATCATTTTCTCAAACTAGAGCATAGTTATTCATGTAATGATGGCTACCTCCGGCGATTCCGGAGGAAATCTTTTGTAAGGGGTAGTTTTTTTTTTTTTGTAGGGCCCAGGAGTCCAATTCCGCTGAAGAAAGAATCTTCAAGGAGTCTTCAGGGATTCTTCGGTGAAGATTTTGGCGCCAATATGAAGACTATCATTTTCTCAAACTAGAGCATAGTCGTTCATGTAATGATGGCCACCTCTGGCGATTCCAGAGGAAATCTTTGGTAAGGGGTCCTTTTTTGTTTTTTTTTTTGTGGGGCCCAGGGGTCCAATTCAGCTGAAGAAAGAATCTTCAAGGAGTCTTCAGGGATTCTTCGGTGAATATTTTGGAGCCAATACGAAGACTATCATTCTCTCAAACTAGAGCATAGTCATTCATGTAATGATGGCCACCTCCGGCGATTCCTTAGGAAATCTTTGGTAAGGGGTCCTTTTTTGTTTTTTTTTTTTTGTGGGGCCCAGGGGTCCAGTTCAGCTGAAGAAAGAATCTTCAAGGAGTCTTCAGGGATTCTTCGGTGAAGATTTTGGCGCCAATACGAAGACTATCATTTTCTCAAACTAGAGCTTAGTCATTCATGCAATGATGGCCACCTCCGGCGATTCCGGAGGAAATCTTTGGTAAGGGGTCCTTTTTTGTTTTTTTTTTTTTTGTGGGGCCCAGGGGTCCAATTCAGCTGAAGAAAGAATCTTCAAGGAGACTTCAGGGATTCTTCGGTGAAAATTTTGGCGCTAATACGAAGACTATCATTTTCTCAAACTAGAGCATAGTCATTCATGTTATGATGGCCACCTCCGGCGATTCCGGAGGAAATCTTTGGTACGGGTCCTTTTTTTTTTTTCGTGGGGGCCAGGGGTCCAGTTCAGCTGAAGAAAGAATCTTCAAGGAGTCTTCAGGGATTCTTCGGTGAAGATTTTGGCACCAATACGAAGACTATCATTTTCTCAAACTAGAGCATAGTCATTCATGTAATGATGGCCACCTCCAGCGATTCCGGAGAAAATCTTTGGTAAGGGATCCTTTTTTGTTTTTTTTGTTTTTTTTTGTGGGGCCCAGGGGTCCAGGTCAGCTGAAGAAAGAATCTTCAAGGAGTCTTCAGGGGTTCTTCGGTGAAGATTTTGGCACCAATACGAAGACTATCATTTTCTAAAACTAGAGCATAGTCATTCATGTAATGATGGCCACCTCCGGCGATTCCGGAGGAAACCTTTGGTAAGGGGTTCTTTTTTGTTTTTTTTTGTGGGGCCCAGGGGTCCAATTCAGCTGAAGAAAGAATCTTCAAAGAGACTTCAGGGATTCTTCGGTGAAGATTTTGGAGCCAATACGAAGACTATCATTTTCTCAAACTAGAGCATAGTCATTCATGTAATGATGGCCACCTCCGGCGATTCCGGAGGAAATCTTTGGTAAGGGGTCCTTTTTTTTTTTTTGTTTTGTTTTGTGGGGCCCAGGGGTCCAATTCAGCTGAAGAAAGAATCTTCAAGGAGTCTTCAGGGATTCTTCAGTGAAGATTTTGGCACCAATACGAAGACTATCATTTTCTCAAACTAGAGCATAGTCATTCATGTAATGATGGCTACCTCCTGCGATTCCGGAGGAAATCTTTGGTAAGGGGTCCTTTTTTTTTTTTTTTGTGGGGCCCAGGGGTTCAATTCAGCTGAAGAAAGAATCTTCAAGGAGTCTTCAGGGATTCTTCGGTGAATATTTTGGAGCCAATACGAAGACTATCATTTTCTCAAACTAGAGCATAGTCATTCATGTAATGATGGCCACCTCCGGCGATTCCGGAGGAAATCTTTGGTAAGGGGTCCTTTTTTGTTTTTTTTTGTGGGGCCCAGGGGTCCAGTTCAGCTGAAGAAAGAATCTTCAAGGAATCTTCAGGGATTCTTCGGTGAAGACTTTGGCACCAATATGAAGACTATCATTTTCTCAAACTAGAGCATAGTCATTCATGTAATGATGGCCACCTCCGGCGATTCCGGAGGAAATCTTTGGTAAGGGGTCCTTTTTTTTTTTTTGTGGGGGCCCAGGGGTCCAATTCAGCTGAAGAAAGAATCTTCAAGGAGTCTTCAGGGATTCTTCGGTGAAGATTTTGGCACCAATACTAAGACTATCATTTTCTCAAACTAGAGTATAGTCATAAGGCCTACCAGCAATATAAATGATAGAAATTACCCTTGAAATTGAAAAATGACACCTGTTATACTGCTGAAGAAAGAGTCTTCAAGGAGTCTTCAGGGAATCTTGGGTGAGGATTTTGGAGCCAATATGAAGACTATCATTTTCTAAAACTAGAGCATAGTCATTCATGTAATGATGGCCACCTCCGGCAATTCCGGAGGAAATCTTTGGTAAGGGGTCTTTTTTTTTTTTTTTGTGGGGCCCAGGGGTCCAGTTCAGCTGAAGAAAGAATCTTCAAGGAGTCTTCAGGGATTCTTCGGTGAAGATTTTGGCGCCAAAACGAAGACTATCATTTTCTCAAACTAGAGCATAGTCATTCATGTAATGATGGCCACCTCCGGTGATTCCGGAGGAAATCTTTGGTAAGGGGTCCTTTTTTTTTTTTTTTTTTGTGGGGCCCACGGGTCCAGTTCAGCTGAAGAAAGAATCTTCAAGGAGTCTTCAGGGATTCTTCAGTGAAGATTTTGGCTGCAATACGAAGACTATCATTTTCTCAAACTAGAGCATAGTCATTCATGTAATGATGGCCACCTCCGGCGATTCCGGAGGAAATCTTTGGTAAGGGGTCCTTTTTTTTTTTTGTGGGGTCCAGGGGTCCAATTCATCTGAAGAAAGAATCTTCAAGGAGTCTTCAGGGATTCTTCGGAGAAGATTTTGGCGCCAATACTAAGACTATAATTTTCTCAAACTAGAGTATAGTCATAAAGGCTACCAGCTATATAAATGGTAGAAATTACCCTTGAAATTTAAAAATGACACCTGTTATACTGCTGAAGAAAGAGTCTTCAAGGAGTCTTCAGGGAATCATGGGTGAGGATTTTGGAGCCAATATGAAGACTGTCATTTTCTAAAACTAGAGCATAGTCATTCATGTAATGATGGCCACCTCCAGCGATTTCGGAAGAAATCTTTGGTAAGAGGTCCTTTTTTGTTTTTTTTTTTTTGTGGGGCCCAGGGGTCCAATTCAGCTGAAGAAAGAATCTTCATAGAGTCTTCAGGGATTCTTCGGTGAAGATTTTGGAGCCAATACAAAGACTATCATTTTCTCAAACTAGAGCATAGTCATTCATGTAGTGATGGCCACCTCCGGCGATTCCGGAGGAAATCTTTGGTAAGGGGTCCTTTTTTTGTTTTTTTTTTTTTGTGGGGCCCAGGGGTCCAATTCAGCTGAAGAAAGAATCTTCAAGAAGTCTTCAGGGATTGTTCGGTGATTTTTTGGCGCCAATACTAAGACTATCATTTTCTCAAACTAGAGTATAGTCATAAAGGCTACCAGCTATATAAATGGTAGAAATTACCCCTGAAATTTAAAAATGACACCTGTTATACTGCTGAAGAAAGAGTCTTCAAGGAGTCTTCAGGGAATCTTGGGTGAGGATTTTGGAGCCAATATGAAGACTATCATTTTCTAAAACTAGAGCATAGTCATTCATGTAATGATGGCCAACTCCGGCGATTCCGGATTAAATCTTTGGTAAGGGGTCCTTTTTTTTTTTTTTTGTGGGGCCCAGGGGTCCAATTAAGCTGAAGAAAGAATCTTCAAAGAGTCTTCAGGGATTCTTCGGTGAAGATTTTTGGAGCCAATACGAAGACTATCATTTTCTCAAACTAGAGTATAGTCATAAGGTCTACCAGCTATATAAATGGTAGAAATTACCCTTGAAATTGAAAAATGACACTTGTTATACTGCTGAAGAAAGAGTCTTCAAGGAGTCTTCAGGGAATCTTGGGGGAGGATTTTGGAGCCAATATGAAGACTATCATTTTCTAAAACTAGAGCATAGTCATTCATGTAATGATGGCCACCTCCGGCGATTCCGGAGGAAATCTTTGGTAAGGGGTCCTTTTTTTTTTTTTTTTTTTGTGGGGCCCAGGGGTCCAATTCAGCTGAAGAAAGAATCTTCAAAGAGTCTTCAGGGATTCTTCGGTGAAGATTTTGGAGCTAATACGAAGACTATCATTTTCTCAAAGTAGAGCATAGTCATTCATGTAATGATAGCCACCTCCGGCGATTCCGGAGGAAATCTTTGGTAAGGGGTCCTTTTTTGTTTTTTTTTTTTTGTGGGGCCCAGGGGTCCAATTCAGCTGAAGAAAGAATCTTCAAGGAGTCTTCAGGGATTCTTCGGTGAAGATTTTGGCGCCAATACGAAGACTATCATTTTCTCAAACTAGAGCATAGTCATTCATGTAATGATGGCCACCTCTGCGATTCCGGAGGAAATCTTTGGTAGTGGGGTCCTTTTTTTTTTTTCGTGGGGCCCAGGGGTCCAGTTCAGCTGAAGAAAGAATCTTCAAGGAGTCTTCAGGGATTCTTCAGTGAAGATTTTGGCACCAATATGAAGACTATCATTTTCTCAAACTAGAGCATAGACATTCATGTAATGATGGCCACCTCCGGCGATTCCGGAGGAAATCTTTGGTAAGGGATCCTTTTTTGTTTTTGTTTTTTTTTTGTGGGGCCCAGGTGTCCAATTCAGCTGAAGAAAGAATCTTCAAGGAGTCTTCAGGGATTCTTCGGTGAAGATTTTGGCGCCAATACTAAGACTATCATTTTCTCAAACTGGAGCATAGTCATAAAGGCTACCAGCTATATAAATGGTAGAAATTACCCTTGAAATTGAAAAATGACACCTGTTATACTGCTGAAGAAAGAGTCTTCAAGGAGTCTTCAGGGAATCTTGGGTAAGGATTTTGGAGCCAATATGAAGACTATCATTTTCTAAAACTAGAGCATAGTCATTCATGTAATGAGGGCCACCTCCGGCGATTCCGGAGGAAATCTTTGGTAAGGGGTCCTTTTTTTTTTTTTTTTTTTTTGTGGGGCCCAGGGGTCCAATTCAGCTGAAGAAAGAATCTTCAAAGAGTCTTCAGGGATTCTTCGGTGAAGATTTTGGAGCCAATACGAAGACTATCATTTTCTCAAACTAGAGCATAGTCATTCATGTAATGATGGCCACCTCCGGCGATTCCGGAGGAAATCTTTGGTAAGGGGTCCCTTTTTTTTTTTTTTTTTTTTTTTGTGGGGCCCAGGGGTCCAGTTCAGCTGAAGAAAGAATCTTCAAGGAGTCCTCAGGGATTCTTCAGTGAAGATTTTGGCTCCAATACGAAAACTATCATTTTCTCAAACTAGAGCATAGTCATTCATGTAATGATGGCTACCTCCGGCGATTCCGGAGGAAATCTTTGGTAAGGGGTCCTTTTTTTTTTTTTTTTTTTTTTGTGGGGCCCAGGGGTCCAATTCAGCTGAAGAAAGAATCTTCAAGGGGTCTTCAGGGATTCTTCGGTGAAGATTTTGGCGCCAATACGAAGACCATCATTTTCTCAAACTAGAGCATAGTCATTCATGTAATGATGGCCACCTCCGGCGATTCTGGAGGAAATCTTCGGTAAGGGGTCCTTTTTTGTATTTTTTTGTGGGGCCCAGGGGTCCAATTCAGCTGAAGAAAGAATCTTCAAGGAGTCTTCAGGGATTCTTCGGTGAATATTTTGGAGCCAATACGAAGACTATCATTTTCTCAAACTAGAGCATAGTCATTCATGTAATGATGGCCACCTCCGGCGATTCCGGAGGAAAACTTTGGTAAGGGGTCCTTTTTTTGGGGGGGGGGAGGGGCCAGGGGTCCAATTCAGCTGAAGAAAGAATCTTCAAGGAGTCTTCAGGGATTCTTCGGTGAAGATTTTGGCACCAATACGAAGACTATCATTTTCTCAAACTAGAGCATAGTCATTCATGTAATGATGGCCACCTCCTTCGATTACGGAGGAAATCTTTGGTAAGGGGTCCTTTTTTTTTTTTTTTTGTGGGGGCCCAGAGGTCCAATTCAGCTGAAGAAAGAATCTTCAAGGAGTCTTCAGGGATTCTTCGGTGAAGATTTTGGCACCAATACTAAGACTATCATTTTCTCAAACTAGAATATAGTCATAAAGGCTACCAGCTATATAAATGGTAGAAATTACCCTTGAAATTGAAAAATGACACCTGTTATACTGCTGAAGAAAGAGTCTTCAAGGAGTCTTTAGGGAATCTTTGGTGAGGATTTTGGAGCCAATATGAAGACTATCATTTTCTAAAACTAGAGCATAGTCATTCATGTAATGATGGCCACCTCCGGCGATTCGGGAGGAAATCTTTGGTAAGGGGTCCTTTTTTGTTTTTTTTTGTAGGGCCCAGGGGTCCAATTCAGCTGAAGAAAGAATCTTCAAAGAGTCTTCAGGGATTTTTCGGTGAAGATTTTGGAGCCAATACGAAGACTATCATTTTCTCAAAGTAGAGCATAGTCATTCATGTAATGATGGCCGCCTCCGGCAATTCCGGAGGAAATCTTTGGTAAGGGGTCCTTTTTTTTTTTTTTTTTTTTTGTCGGGCCCAGGGGTCCAGTTCAGCTGAAGAAAGAATCTTCAAGGAGTCTTCAGGGATTCTTTGGTGAAGATTTTGGCGCCAAAACGAAGACTATCATTTTCTCAAACTAGAGCATAGTCATTCATGTAATGATGGCCACCTCCGGCGATTCCGGAGGAAATCTTTGGTAAGGGGTCCTTTTTTGTTTTTTTTTTGTTGGGCCCAGTGGTCCAATTCACCTGAAGAAAGAATCTTCAAGGAGTCTTCAGGGATTCTTCGTTGAAGATTTTGGCGCCAATACGAAGACTATCATTTTTTCAAACTAAAGCTTAGTCATTCATGTAATGATTTCTACCTCCGGCGATTCCGGAGGAAATCTCTGGTAAGGGGTCCTTTTTTGTTTTTTTTTTGTGGGGCCCAGGGGTCCAATTCAGCTGAAGAAAGAATCTTCAAGGAGTCTTCAGGGATTCTTCGGTGAAGATTTTGGAGCCAATACGAAAATTATCATTTTCTCAAACTAGAGCATAGTCATTCATGTAATGATGGCCACCTCCGGCGATTCCGGAGGAAATCTTTGGTAGGGGGTCCTTTTTTTTTTTGTTGGGCCCAGGGGTCCAGTTCAGCTGAAGAAAGAATCTTCAAGGAGTCTTCAGGGATTCTTCGGTGAAGATTTTGGCGCCAATACGAAGACTATCATTTTATCAAACTAGAGCATAGTCATTCATGTAATGATGGCCACCTCCGGCGATTCCGGAGGATATCTTTGGTAAGGGGTCCTTTTTTGTTTTTTTTTTGTGGGGCCCAGGGGTCCAATTCAGCTGAAGAAAGAATCTTCAAGGAGTCTTCAGGGATTCTTCGGTGAAGATTTTGGAGCCAATACGAAGACTATCATTTTTTCAAACTAGAGCATAGTCATTCATGTAATGATGGCCACCTCCTTCGATTCCGGAGGAAATCTTTGGTAGGGGGTCCTTTTTTTTTTCGTGGGGCCCAGGGGTCCAGTTCAGCT
Source organism: Macrobrachium rosenbergii (assembly GCA_039081455.1). NCBI lineage: Eukaryota > Metazoa > Arthropoda > Malacostraca > Decapoda > Palaemonidae > Macrobrachium > Macrobrachium rosenbergii. Next base: position 2,945,023 of record JANJGK010000011.1, on the reverse strand, counting down.
GAAGAAAGAATCTTCAAGGAGGCTTCAGGGATTCTTCGGTGAAGATTTTGGCGCCAATACGAAGACTATAATTTTCTCAAACTAGAGCATAGTCATTCATGTAATGATGGCCACCTCCGGCGATTCCGGAGGAAATCTTTGGTAAGAGGTCCTTTTTTGTTTTTTTTTGTGGGGCCCAGGGGTCCAATTCAGCTGAAGAAAGAATGTTCAAGGAGTCTTCAGGGATTCTTCGGTGAATATTTTGGAGCCAATACGAAGACTATCATTTTCTCAAACTAGAGCATAGTCATTCATGTAATGATGGCCACCTCCTTCGATTCCGGAGGAAATCTTTGGTAAGGGGTCCTTTTTTGTTTTTTTTTGTGGGGCCCAGGGGTCCAGTTCAGCTGAAGAAAGAATCTTCAAGGAGTCTTCAGGGATTCTTCGGTGAAGATTTTGGCGCCAATACGAAGACTATCATTTTCTCAAACTAGAGCATAGTCATTCATGTAATGATGGCCACCTCCGGCGATTCCGGAGGAAATCTTTGGTAAGGGGTCAATTTTTTTTTTTCTGGGGCCCAGGGGTCCAATTCAGCTGAAGAAAGAATCTTCAAGGAGTCTTCAGTGATTCTTCGGTGAAGATTTTGGCGCCAATACTAAGACTATTATTTTCTCAAACTAGAGCATAGTCATTCATGTAATGATGGCCACCTCCGGCGATTCCGGAGGAAATCTTTGGTAAGGGGTCCGTTTTTTGTTTTTTTTTGTGGGGCCCAGGGGTCCAGTTCAGCTGAAGAAAGAATCTTCAAGGAGTCTTCAGGGATTCTTCGGAGAAGATTTTGGCGCCAATACGAAGACTATCATTTTCTCAAACTAGAGCATAGTCATTCATGTAATGATGGCCACCTCCGGCGATTCCGGAGGAAATCTTTTGTAAGGGGTAGTTTTTTGGTTTTTTTTTTGTGGGGCCCAGGAGTCCAATTCCGCTGAAGAAAGAATCTTCAAGGAGTCTTCAGGGATTCTTCGGTGAAGATTTTGGCGCCAATACGAAGACTATCATTTTCTCAAACTAGAGCATAGTCATTCATGTAATGATGGCCACCTCCGGCGATTCCAGAGGAAATCTTTGATAAGGGGTCCTTTTTTGTTTTTTTTTGTGGGGGCCAGGGGTCCAATTAAGCTGGAGAAAGAATCTTCAAGGAGTCTTCAGGGATTCTTCGGTGAATATTTTGGAGCCAATACGTAGACTATCATTTTCTCAAACTAGAGCTTAGTCATTCATGTAATGATTTCCACCTCCGGCGATTCCGGAGGAAATCTCTGGTAAGGGGTCCTTTTTTGTTTTTTTTTGTGGGGCCCAGGGGTCCAATTCAGCTGAAGAAAGAATCTTCAAGGAGTCTTCAGGGATTCTTCGGTGAAGATTTTGGAGCCAATACGAAGACTATCATTTTCTCAAACTAGAGCATAGTCATTCATGTAATGATGGCCACCTCCGGCGATTCCTTAGGAAATCTTTGGTAGGGGGTCCTTTTTTTTTTGTGGGGCCCAGGGGTCCAGTTCAGCTGAAGAAAGAATCTTCAAGGAGTCTTCAGGGATTCTTCGGTGAAGATTTTGGCGCCAATACGAAGACTATAAATTTCTCAAACTAGAGCATAGTCATTCATGTAATGATGGCCACCTCCGGCGATTCCGGAGGAAATTTTTGGTAAGGGGTCCTTTTTTGTTTTTTTTTTGTGGGGCCCAGGGGTCCAATTCAGCTGAAGAAAGAATCTTCAAGGAGTCTTCAGGGATTCTTCGGTGAATATTTTGGAGCCAATACGAAGACTATCATTTTCTCAAACTAGAGCTTAGTCATTCATGTAATGATTTCCACCTCCGGACATTCCGGAGGAAATCTCTGGTAAGGGGTCCTTTTTTTTTTTTTTTTTTTTGTGGGGCCCAGGGGTCCAATTCAGCTGAAGAAAGAATCTTCAAGGAGTCTTCAGGGATTCTTCGGTGAAGATTTTGGAGCCAATACGAAGACTATCATTTTCTCAAACTACAGCATAGTCATTCATGTAATGATGGCCACCTACGGCGATTCCGGAGGAAATCTTTGGTAGGGGGTCCTTTTTTTTTTTTTGTGGGGCCCAGGGGTCCAGTTCAGCTGAAGAAAGAATCTTCAAGGAGTCTCCAGGGATTTTTCGGTGAAGATTTTGGCGCCAATACGAAGACTATCATTTTCTCAAACTAGAGCATAGTCATTCATGTAATGATGGCCACCTCCGGCGATTCCGGAGGAAATCTTTGGTAAAGGGTCCTTTTTTGTTTTTTTTTGTGGGGCCCAGGGGTCCAATTCAGCTGAAGAAAGAATCTTCAAGGAGTCTTCAGGGATTCTTCGGTGAAGATTTTGGAGCCAATACGAAGACTCATTTTCTCAAACTAGAGCATAGTCATTCATGTAATGATGGCCACCTCCTGCGATTCCGGAGGAAATCTTTGGAAGGGGGTCCCTTTTTTTTTTTTCGTGGGGCCCAGGGGTCCAGTTCAGCTGAAGAAAGAATCTTCAAGGAGTCTTCAGGGATTCTTATGTGAAGATTTTGGCGCCAATACGAAGACTATCATTTTCTCAAACTAGAGCATAGTCATTCATGTAATGGTGGCCACCTCCGGCGATTCCGGAGGAAATCTTTGGTTAGGGGTCCTATTTTGTTTTTTTTGTGGGGCCCAGGGGTCCAATTCAGCTGAAGAAAGAATCTTCAAGGAGTCTTCAGGGATTCTTCGGTGAAGATTTTGGCGCCAATACTAAGACTATCATTTTCTCAAACTAGAGCATAGTCATAAAGGCTACCAGCTATATAAATGGTAGAAATTACCCTTGAAATTTAAAAATGAAACCTGTTATACTGCTGAAGAAAGAGTCTTCAAGGAGTCTTCAGGGAATCTTGGGTGAGGATTTTGGAGCCAATATGAAGACTATCATTTTCTAAAACTAGAGCATAGTCATTCATGTAATGATGGCCACCTCCGGCGATTCCGTAGGAAATCTTTGGTAAGGGGTCCTTTTTTGTTTTTTTTGGGGGGGCCCAGGGGTCCAATTCAGCTGAAGAAAGAATCTTCAAAGAGTCTTCAGGGATTCTTCGGTGAAGATTTTGGAGCCAATACGAAGACTATCATTTTCTCAAACTAGAGCATAGTCATTCATGTAATGATGGCCACCTCCTGCGATTCCGGAGGAAATCTTTGGTAAGGGGTCTTTTTTTTTTTTTTTTTTTTTTGTGGGGCCCAGGGGTCCAGTTCAGCTGAAGAAAGAATCTTCAAGGAGTCTTCAGGGATTCTTCGGTGAAGATTTTGGCGCCAATACGAAGACTATCATTTTCTCAAACTAGAGCATAGTAATTCTTGTAATGATGGCCACCTCCGGCGATTCCAGAGGAAATCTTTGGTAAGGGGTCCTTTTTTGTTTTTTTTTTTTTTTGTTGGGCCCAGGAACCAGTTCAGCTGAAGAAAGAATCTTCAAGGAGTCTTCAGGGATTCTTCGGTGAAGATTTTGGTGCCAATACGAAGACTATCATTTTCTCAAACTAGAGCATAGTCATTCATGTAATGATGGCCACCTCCGGCGATTCCGGAGGAAATCTTTGGTAAGGGGTCCTTTTTTGTATTTTTTTGTGGGGCCCAGGGGTCCAATTCAGCTGAAGAAAGAATCTTCAAGGAGTCTTCAGGGATTCTTCGGTGAAGATTTTGGAGCCAATACGAAGACTATCATTTTCTCAAACTAGAGCATAGTCATTCATGTAATGATGGCCACCTCCGGCGATTCCGGAGGAAATCTTTGGTAGGGGGTCCTTTTTTTTTTCGTAGGGCCCAGGGGTCCAGTTCAGCTGAAGAAAGAATCTTCAAGGAGTCTTCAGGGATTCTTCGGTGAAGATTTTGGCGCCAATACGAAGACTATCATTTTCTCAAACTAGAGCATAGTCATTCATGTAATGATGGCCACCTCCGGCGATTCCGGAGGAAATCTTTGGTAAGGGGTCCTTTTTTGTTTTTTTTGTGGGGCCCATGGGTCCAATTCAGCTGAAGAAAGAATCTTCAAGGAGTCTTCAGGGATTCTTCGGTGAAGATTTTGGCGTCAATACTAATACTATCATTTTCTCAAACTAGAGCATAGTCATAAAGGCTACCAGCTATATAAATGGTAGAAATTACCCTTGAAATTTAAAAATGACACCTGTTATACTGCTGAAGAAAGAGTCTTCAAGGAGTCTTCAGGGAATCTTGGGTGAGGATTTTGGAGCCAATATGAAGACTATCATTTTCTAAAACTAGAGCATAGTCATTCATGTAATGATGGCCACCTCCGGCGATTCCGGAAGAAATCTTTGGTAAGGGGTCCTTTTTTGTTTTTTTTTTTTTTGTGGGGCCCAGGGGTCCAATTCAGCTGAAGAAAGAATCTTCATAGAGTCTTCAGGGATTCTTCGGTGAAGATTTTGGAGCCAATACGAAGACTATAATTTTTTCAAACTAGAGCATAGTCATTCATGTAATGATGGCCACCTCCGGCGATTCCGGAGGAAATCTTTGGTAAGGGGTCTTTTTTTTTTTTTTTTTTGTGGGGCCCAGGGGTCCAGTTCAGCTGAAGAAAGAATCTTCAAGGAGTCTTCAGGGATTCTTCGGTGAAGATTTTGGCGTCAATACGAAGACTATCATTTTCTCAAACAAGAGCATAGTCATTAATGTAATGATGGCCACCTCCGGCGATTCCAGAGGAAATCTTTGGTAAGGGGTCCTTTTTTGTTTTTTTTTTTTGTGGGGCCCAGGGGTCCAATTCAGCTGAAGAAAGAATCTTCAAGGAGTCTTCAGGGATTCTTCGGTGAATATTTTGGAGCCAATACGAAGACTGTCATTTTCTCAAACTAGAGCATAGTCATTCATGTAATGATGGCCACCTCCGGCGATTCCGGAGGAAATCTTTGGTAAGGGGTCCTTTTTTGTTTTTTTTTTTTTTGTTGGGCCCAGGAACCAGTTCAGCTGAAGAAAAAATCTTCAAGGAGTCTGCAGGGATTCTTCGGTGAAGATTTTGGCGCTAATACGAAGACTATCATTTTCTCAAACTAGAGCATAGTCATTCATGTAATGATGGCCACCTCCGGCGATTCCGAAGGAAATCTTTGGTAAGGGGTCCTTTTTGTTTTTTTTTTTTTTTTGTGGGGCCCAGGGGTCCAATTCAGCTGAAGAAAGAATCTTCAAGGAGTCTTCAGGGATTCTTCGGTGAAGATTTTGGCGCCAATACTAAGACTATCATTTTCTCAAACTAGAGCATAGTCATTAAGGCTACCGGCTATATAAATGGTAGAAATTACCCTTGAAATTTAAAAATGACACCTGTTATACTGCTGAAGAAAGAGTCTTCAAGGAGTCTTCAGATAATCTTGGGTGAGGATTCTGGAGCCAATATGAAGACTATCATTTTCTAAAACAAGAGCATAGTCATTCATGTAATGATGGCCACCTCCGGCGATTCCGGAGGAAATCTTTGGTAAGGGGTCCTTTTTTGTTTTTTTTTGTGGGGCCCAGGGGTCCAATTCCGCTGAAGAAAGAATCTTCAATGAGTCTTCAGGGATTCTTCGGTGAAGATTTTGGAGCCAATACGAAGATTATCATTTTCTCAAACTAGAGCATAGTCATTCATGTAATGATGGCCACCTCCGGCGATTCCGGAGGAAATCTTTGGTAAGGGGTCCTTTTTGTTAGTTTTTTTTTTTTTTGTGGGGCCCAGGAGAAAGAATCTTCAAGGAGTCTTCAGGGATTCTTCGGTGAAGATTTTGGCGCCAATACGAAGACTATCATTTTCTCAAACTAGAGCATAGTCATTCATGTAATGATGGCCACCTCCGGCGATTCCGGAGGAAATCTTTGGTAAGGGGTCCTTTTTTTTTTTTTTTTTTTTTTGGGTACCAGGGGTGCAATTCAGCTGAAGAAAGAATCTTCAAGGAGTCTTCAGGGATTCTTCGGTGAAGATTTTGGCGCCAATATTAAGACTATCATTTTCTCAAACTAGAACATAGTCATAAAGGCTACCAGCTATATAAATGGTAGAAATTACCCTTGAAATTGAAAAATGACACCTGTTATACTGCTGAAGAAAGAGTCTTCAAGGAGTCTTCAGGGAATCTTGGGTGAGGATTCTGGAGCCATATGAAGAGTATCATTTTCTAAAACAAGAGCATAGTCATTCATGTAATGATGGCCACCTCCGGCGATTCCGGAGGAAATCTTTGGTAAGAGGTCCTTTTTTTTTTATTTGTGGGGCCCAGGGGTCCAATTCCGCTGAAGAAAGAATCTTCAAAGAGTCTTCAGGGATTCTTCGGTGAAGATTTTGGAGCCAATACGAAGACTATCATTTTCTCAAACTAGAGCATAGTCATTCATGTAATGATGGCCACCTCCGGCGATTCCGGAGGAAATCTTTGGTAAGGGGTCCTTTTTTGTTTTTTTTTGGAGGGCCCAGGGGTCCAATTCAGGTGAAGAAAGAATCTTCAAGGAGTCTTCAGGGATTTTTCGGTGAAGATTTTGGCGCCAATACGAAGACTATCATTTTCTCAAACTAGAGCATAGTCATTCATGTAATGATGGCCACCTCCGGCGATTCCGGAGGAAATCTATGGTAAGGGGTCCTTTTTTGTTTTTTTTTTTTTGTGGGGCCCAGGGGTCCAATTCAGCTGAAGAAAGAATCTTCAAGGAGTCTTCAGGGATTCTTCGGTGAAGATTTTGGCGCCAATACGAAGACTATCATTTTCTCAACCTAGAGCATAGTCATTCATGTAATGATGGCCACCTCTGCGATTCCGGAGGAAATCTTTGGTAGTGGGGTCGTTTTTTTTTTTTTTGTGGGGCCCAGGGGTCCAGTTCAGCTGAAGAAAGAATCTTCAAGGAGTCTTCAGGGATTCTTCAGTGAAGATTTTGGCACCAATACGAAGACTATCATTTTCTCAAACTAGAGCATAGTCATTCATGTAATGATGGCCACCTCCGGCGATTCCGGAGGAAATCTTTGGTAAGGGGTCCTTTTTGTTTGTTTGTTTTTTTTGTGGGGCCCAGGGGTCCAGTTCAGCTGAAGAAAGAATCTTCAAGGAGTCTTCAGGGATTCTTCGGTGAAGATTTTGCGCCAATACGAAGACTATCATTTTCTCAAACTAGAGCATAGTCATTCATGTAATGATGGCCACCTCCGGCGATTCCGGAGGAAATCTTTGGTAAGGGGTCCTTTTTTGTTTTTTTTTGGAGGGCCCAGGGGTCCAATTCAGGTGAAGAAAGAATCTTCAAGGAGTCTTCAGGGATTTTTCGGTGAAGATTTTGGAGCCAATACGAAGACTATCATTTTCTCAAACTAGAGCATAGTCATTCATGTAATGATGGCCACCTCCGGCGATTCCGGAGGAAATCTTTGGTAAGGGGTCCTTTTTTTTTTTTTTTTTTTTTTTTGTGGGGCCCAGGGGTCCAGTTCAGCTGAAGAAAGAATCTTCAAGGAGTCTTCAGGGATTCTTCGGTGAAGATTTTGGAGCCAATACGAATACTATCATTTTCTCAAACTAGAGCACAGTTATTCATGTAATGATGGCCACCTCCGGCGATTCCGGAGGAAATCTTTGGTGAGGGGTCCTTTTTTTTTTTTTTTTTTTTGCGGGGCCCAGGGGTCCAGTTCAGCTGAAGAAAGAATCTTCAAGGAGTCTTCATGGATTCTTCGGTGAAGATTTTGGCGCCAATACGAAGACTATCATTTTCTCAAACTAGAGCATAGTCATTCATGTAATGATGGCCACCTCCGGCGATTCCGGAGGAAATCTTTGGTAAGGGGTCCTTTTTTTTTTTTTTTTTTTGTGGGGCCCAGGGGTCCAATTCAGCTGAAGAAAGAATCTTCAAGGAGTCTTCAGGGATTCTTCGGTGAAGATTTTGGCGCCAATACGAAGACTATCATTTACTCAAACTAGAGCATAGTCATTCATGTAATGATGGCCACCTCTGCGATTCCGGAGGAAATCTTTGGTAGTGGGGTCGTTTTTTTTTTTTTTTGTGGGGCCCAGGGGTCCAGTTCAGCTGAAGAAAGAATCTTCAAGGAGTCTTCAGGGATTCTTCAGTGAAGATTTTGGCACCAATACGAAGACTATCATTTTCTCAAACTACACCATAGTCATAAAGGCTACCAGCTAAATGGTAGAAATTACCCTAGAAATTGAAAAATGACACCTGTTATACTGCTGAAGAAAGAGTCTTCAAGGAGTCTTCAGGGAATCTTGGGTGAGGATTTTGAAGCCAATATGAAGACTATCATTTTCTAAAACTAGAGCATAGTCATTCATGTAATGATGGCCACCTCCGGCGATTCCGGAGGAAATCTTTGGTAAGGGGTCCTTTTTTGTTTTTTTTTTTTGTGGGGCCCAGGGGTCCAATTCAGCTGAAGAAAGAATCTTCAAAGAGTCTTCAGGGATTCTTCGGTGAAGATTTTGGAGCCAATACGAAGACTATAATTTTCTCAAACTAGAGCATATTCATTGATGGAATGATGGCCATCTCCGGCGATTCCGGAAGAAATCTTTGGTAAGGGGTCCTTTTTTTTTTTTTTTTTTTTTGTGGGGCCCAGGGGTCCAGTTCAGCTGAAGAAAGAATCTTCAAGGGGTCTTGAGGGATTCTTCGGTGAAGATTTTACGCCAATACGAAGACTATCATTTTCTCAAACTAGAGCATAGTCATTCATGTAATGATGGCCACCTCCGGCGATTCCGGAGGAAATCTTTGGTAAGGGGTCCTTTTTTTTTTTTGTGGAGCCCAGGGGTCCAATTCAGCTGAAGAAAGAATCTTCAAGGAGTCTTCAGGGATTCTTCGGTGAAGATTTTGGAGCCAATACGAAGACTATCATTTTTTCAAACTAGAACATAGTCATTCATGTAATGATGGCTACCTCCGGCGATTCCGGAGTAAATCTTTGGTAAGGGGTCCTTTTTTTTTTTTTTTTTTTTGTGGGGCCCAAGGGCCCAGTTCAGCTGAAGAAAGAATCTTCAAGGAGTCTTCAGGGATTCTTCGGTGAAGATTTTGGCGCCAATACGAAGACTATCATTTTCTCAAACTAGAGCGTAGTCATTCATGTAATCATGGCCACCTCCGGCGATTCCGGAGGAAATCTTTGTTAAGGGGTCCTTTTTTGTTTTTTTTTGTTGGGCCCAGGGGTCCAATTCAGCTGAAGAAAGAATCTTCAAGGAGTCTTCAGGGATTCTTCGGTGAAGATTTTGGCGCTAATACGAAGACTATCATTTTCTCAACCTAGAGCTTAGTCATTCATGTAATGATGGCCACCTCCGGTGATTCCAGAGGAAATCTTTGGTAAGGGGTCCTTTTTTGTTTTTTTTTTTTTTGTGGGGCCCAGGGGTCCAATTCAGCTGAAGAAAGAATCTTCAAGGAGTCTTCAGGGATTCTTCGGTGAAGATTTTGGAGCCAATATGAAGACTATCATTTTCTCAAACTAGAGCATAGTCATTCATGTAATGATGGCCACCTCCGGCGATTCCGGAGGAAATCTTTGGTAGGGGGTCCTTTTTATTTTTTCATGGGGCCCAGGGGTCCAGTTCAGCTGAAGAAAGAATCTTCAAGGAGTCTTCAGGGATTCTTCGGTGAAGATTTTGGCGCCAATACGAAGACTATCATTTTCTCAAACTAGAGCATAGACATTCATGTAATGATGGCCACCTCCGGCGATTCCGGAGGAAATCTTTGGTAAGGGGTCCTTTTTTGTTTTTATTTTTGTGGGGCCCATTTGTCCAGTTCAGCTGAAGAATGAATCTTCAAGGAGTCTTCAGGGATTCTTCGGTGAAGATTTTGGCGCCAATACGAAGACTATCATTTTCTCAAACTAGAGTATAGTCATTCATGTAATGATGGCCACCTCCGGCGATTCCGGAGGAAATCTTTGGTAAGGGGTCCTTTTTGTTTTTTTGTTTTTTTGTGGGGCCCAGGGGTCCAGTTCAGCTGAAGAAAGAATCTTGAAAGTGTCTTCAGGGATTCTTCGGTGAAGATTTTGGGGCCAATACGAAGACTATCATTTTCTCAAACTAGAGCATAGTCATTCATGTAATGATGGCCACCTCCGGCGATTCCGGAGGAAATCTTTGGTAAGGGGTCCTTTTTTTTTTTTTTTTTTTTTGTGGGTCCCAGGGGACCAATTCAGCTGAAGAAAGAATCTTCAAAGAGTCTTCAGGGATTCTTCGGTGAATATTTTGGAGCCAATACGAAGACTATCATTTTCTCAAACTAGAGCATAGTCATTCATGTAATGATGGCCACCTCCAGCGATTCCGGAGGAAATCTTTGGTAAGGGGTCATTTTTTTTTTTTTTTTTTGTGGGTCCCAGGGGTCCAGTTCAGCTGAAGAAAGAATCTTCAAGGAGTCTTCAGGGATTCTTCTGTGAAGATTTTGGCGCCAATACGAAGACTATCATTTTCTCAAACTAGAGCATAGTCAGTCATGTAATGATGGCCACCTCCGGCGATTCCGGAGGAAATCCTTAAGGGGTCCTTTTTGTTTTTTTTTGTTGGGAACAGGGGTCCAATTCAGCTGAAGAAACAATCTTCAAGGAGTCTTCAGTGATTCTTCGGTGAAGATTTTGGAGCCAATATGAAGACTATCATTTTCTCAAACTAGAGCATAGTCATTCATGTAATGATGGCCACCTCAGGCGATTCCGGAGGAAATCTTTGGTAAGGGGTCCTTTTTTTTTTTTTTTTTTGTGGGGCCCAGGGGTCCAGTTCATCTGAAGAAAGAATCTTCAAGGAGTCTTCAGGGATTCTTCGGTGAAGATTTTGGCGCCAATACGAAGACTATCATTTTCTCAAACTAGAGCATAGTCATTCATGTAATGATGGCCACCTCCGGCGATTCCGGAGGAAATCTTTGGAAAGGGGTCCTTTTTTGTTTTTTTTATTTTTTTGTGGGGCCCAGGGGTCCAGTTCAGCTGAAGAAAGAATCTTCAAGGAGTCTTCAGGGATTCTTCGGTGAAGATTTTGGCGCCAATACGAAGACTATCATTTTCTCAAACTAGAGCATAGTCAGTCATGTAATGATGGCCACCTCCGGCGATTCCGGAGGAAATCTTTGGTAAGGGGTCATTTTTGTTTTTTTTTTGTTGGGAACAGGGGTCCAATTCAGCTGAAGAAACAATCTTCAAGGAGTCTTCAGTGATTCTTCGGTGAAGATTTTGGAGCCAAAATGAAGACTATCATTTTCTCAAACTAGAGCATAGTCATTCATGTAATGATGGCCACCTCCGGCGATTCCGGTCGAAATCTTTGGTAAGGGGTCCTTTTTTTTTTTCGTGGGGCCCAGGGGTCCAATTCAGCTGAAGAAAGAATCTTCAAAGAGTCTTCAGGGATTCTTCGGTGAAGATTTTGGAGCCAATACGAAGACTATCATTTTCTCAAACTAGAGCATAGTCATTCGTGTAATGATGGCCACCTCCGGCGATTCCGGAGGAAATCTTTGGTAAGGGGTCCTTTTTGTTTTTTTTTTGTTTTTTTGTGGGGCCCAGGGGTCCAGTTCAGCTGAAGAAAGAATCTTCAAGGAGTCTTCAGGGATTCTTCGGTGAAGATTTTGCGCCAATACGAAGACTATCATTTTCTCAAACTAGAGCATAGTCATTCAAGTAATGATGGCCACCTCCGGCGATTCCGGAGGAAATCTTTGGTAAGGGGTCCTTTTTTGTTTTTTTTGGAGGGCCCAGGGGTCCAATTCAGCTGAAGAAAGAATCTTCAAGGAGTCGTCAGGGATTTTTCGGTGAAGATTTTGGAGCCAATACGAAGACTATCATTTTCTCAAACTAGAGCATAGTCATTCATGTAATGATGGCCACCTCCGGCGATTCCGGAGGAAATCTTTGGTAAGGGGTCCTTTTTTTTTTTTTTTTTTTTGTGGGGCCCAGGGGTCCAGTTCAGCTGAAGAAAGAATCTTCAAGGAGTCTTCAGGGATTCTTCGGTGAAGATTTTGGAGCCAATAGGAAGACTATCATTTTCTCAAACTAGAGCATAGTCATTCATGTAATGATGGCCACCTCCGGCGATTCCGGAGGAAATCTTTGGTAAGGGGTCCTTTTTTTTTTTTTTTGTGGGGCCCAGGGGTCCAATTCAGCTGAAGAAAGAATCTTCAAAGAGTCTTCAGGGATTCTTCGGTGAAGATTTTGGAGCTAATACGAAGACTATCATTTTCTCAAACTAGAGCATAGTCATTCATGTAATGATGGCCACCTCCGGTGATTCCGGAGGAAATCTTTGGTAAGGGGTCCTTTTTTTTTTTTTTTTTTGTGGGGCCCAGGGGTCCAGTTCAGCTGAAGAAAGAATCTTCAAGGATTCTTCAGGGATTCTTCAGTGAAGATTTTGGCTCCAATACGAAAACTATCATTTTCTCAAACTAGAGCATAGTCATTCATGTAATGATGGCTATCTCCAGCGATTCCGGAGGAAATCTTTGGTAAGGGGTCCTTTTTTTTTTTTTTTTTTGTGGGGCCCAGGGGTCCAATTCAGCTGAAGAAAGAATCTTCAAGGGGTCTTCAGGGATTCTTCGGTGAAGATTTTGGCGCCAATACGAAGACCATCATTTTCTCAAACTAGAGCATAGTCATTCATGTAATGATGGCCACCTCCGGCGATTCTGGAGGAAATCTTCGGTAAGGGGTCCTTTTTTGTTTTTTTTTTGTGGGGCCCAGGGGTCCAATTCAGCTGAAGAAAGAATCTTCAAGGAGTCTTCAGGGATTCTTCGGTGAAGATTTTGGCGTCAATACGAAGACTATCATTTTCTCAAACTAGAGCATAGTCATTCATGTAATGATGGCCACCTCCGGCGATTCCAGAGGAAATCTTTGGTAAGGGGTCCTTTTTTGTTTTTTTTTGTGGGGCCCAGGGGTCCAATTCAGCTGAAGAAAGAATCTTAAAGGAGTCTTCAGGGATTCTTCGGTGAATATTTTGGAGCCAATACGAAGACTATCATTTTCTCAAACTAGAGCATAGTCATTCATGTAATGATGGCCACCTCCGGCGATTCCGGAGGAAATCTTTGGTAAGGGGTCCTTTTTTGTTTTTTTTTTTGTTGGGCCCAGGAACCAGTTCAGCTGAAGAAAGAATCTTCAAGGAGTCTTCAGGGATTCTTCGGTGAAGATTTTGGCGCCAATACGAAGACTATCATTTTCTCAAACTAGAGCATAGTCATTCATGTAATGATGGCCACCTCCGGCGATTCCGGAGGAAATCTTTGGTAAGGGGTCCTTTTTTGTTTTTTTTTTTTGGGTACCTGGGGTCCAATTCAGCTGAAGAAAGAATCTTCAAGGAGTCTTCAGGGATTCTTCGGTGAAGATTTTGGCGCCAATATTAAGACTATCATTTTCTCAAACTAGAACATAGTCATAAAGGCTACCAGCTATATAAATGGTAGAAATTACCCTTGAAATTGAAAAATGACACCTGTTATACTGCTGAAGAAAGAGTCTTCAAGGAGTCTTCAGGGAATCTTGGGTGAGGATTCTGGAGCCATATGAAGACTATCATTTTCTAAAACAAGAGCAGAGTCATTCATGTAATGATGGCCACCTCCGGCGATTCCGGAGGAAATCTTTGGTAAGGGGTCCTTTTTTTTTTTGTGGGGCCCAGGGGTCCAATTCCGCTGAAGAAAGAATCTTCAAAGAGTCTTCAGGGATTCTTCGGTGAAGATTTTGGAGCCAATACGAAGACTATCATTTTCTCAAACTAGAGCATAGTCATTCATGTAATGATGGCCACCTCCGGCGATTCCGGAGGAAATCTTTGGTAAGGGGTCCTTTTTTTTTTTTTTTTTTTTGTGGGGCCCAGGGGTCCAATTCAGCTGAAGAAAGAATCTTCAAAGAGTCTTCAGGGATTCTTCGGTGAAGATTTTGGAGCCAATACGAAGACTATAATTTTCTCAAACTAGAGCATAGTCATTGATGGAATGATGGCCATCTCCGGCGATTCCGGAAGAAATCTTTGGTAAGGGGTCCTTTTTTTTTTTTTTTTTTTTTTGTGGGGCCCAGGGGTCCAGTTCAGCTGAAGAAAGAATCTTCAAGGGGTCTTGAGGGATTCTTCGGTGAAGATTTTACGCCAATACGAAGACTATCATTTTCTCAAACTAGAGCATAGTCATTCATGTAATGATGGCCACCTCCGGCGATTCCGGAGGAAATCTTTGGTAAGGGGTCCTTTTTTTTTTTTGTGGAGCCCAGGGGTCCAATTCAGCTGAAGAAAGAATCTTCAAGGAGTCTTCAGGGATTCTTCGGTGAAGATTTTGGAGCCAATACGAAGACTATCATTTTTTCAAACTAGAACATAGTCATTCATGTAATGATGGCTACCTCCGGCGATTCCGGAGTAAATCTTTGGTAAGGGGTCCTTTTTTTTTTTTTTTTTTTTGTGGGGCCCAAGGCCCCAGTTCAGCTGAAGAAAGAATCTTCAAGGAGTCTTCAGGGATTCTTCGGTGAAGATTTTGGCGCCAATACGAAGACTATCATTTTCTCAAACTAGAGCGTAGTCATTCATGTAATCATGGCCACCTCCGGCGATTCCGGAGGAAATCTTTGTTAAGGGGTCCTTTTTTGTTTTTTTTTGTTGGGCCCAGGGGTCCAATTCAGCTGAAGAAAGAATCTTCAAGGAGTCTTCAGGGATTCTTCGGTGAAGATTTTGGCGCTAATACGAAGACTATCATTTTCTCAACCTAGAGCTTAGTCATTCATGTAATGATGGCCACCTCCGGTGATTCCAGAGGAAATCTTTGGTAAGGGGTCCTTTTTTGTTTTTTTTTTTTTTGTGGGGCCCAGGGGTCCAATTCAGCTGAAGAAAGAATCTTCAAGAAGTCTTCAGGGATTCTTCGGTGAAGATTTTGGAGCCAATATGAAGACTATCATTTTCTCAAACTAGAGCATAGTCATTCATGTAATGATGGCCACCTCCGGCGATTCCGGAGGAAATCTTTGGTAGGGGGTCCTTTTTATTTTTTCATGGGGCCCAGGGGTCCAGTTCAGCTGAAGAAAGAATCTTCAAGGAGTCTTCAGGGATTCTTCGGTGAAGATTTTGGCGCCAATACGAAGACTATCATTTTCTCAAACTAGAGCATAGACATTCATGTAATGATGGCCACCTCCGGCGATTCCGGAGGAAATCTTTGGTAAGGGGTCCTTTTTTGTTTTTATTTTTGTGGGGCCCATTTGTCCAGTTCAGCTGAAGAATGAATCTTCAAGGAGTCTTCAGGGATTCTTCGGTGAAGATTTTGGCGCCAATACGAAGACTATCATTTTCTCAAACTAGAGTATAGTCATTCATGTAAAGATGGCCACCTCCGGCGATTCCGGAGGAAATCTTTGGTAAGGGGTCCTTTTTGTTTTTTTGTTTTTTTGTGGGGCCCAGGGGTCCAGTTCAGCTGAAGAAAGAATCTTGAAAGTGTCTTCAGGGATTCTTCGGTGAAGATTTTGGGGCCAATACGAAGACTATCATTTTCTCAAACTAGAGCATAGTCATTCATGTAATGATGGCCACCTCCGGCGATTCCGGAGGAAATCTTTGGTAAGGGGTCCTTTTTTTTTTTTTTTTTTTTGTGGGTCCCAGGGGACCAATTCAGCTGAAGAAAGAATCTTCAAAGAGTCTTCAGGGATTCTTCGGTGAATATTTTGGAGCCAATACGAAGACTATCATTTTCTCAAACTAGAGCATAGTCATTCATGTAATGATGGCCACCTCCAGCGATTCCGGAGGAAATCTTTGGTAAGGGGTCATTTTTTTTTTTTTTTTTTTGTGGGTCCCAGGGGTCCAGTTCAGCTGAAGAAAGAATCTTCAAGGAGTCTTCAGGGATTCTTCGGTGAAGATTTTGGCGCCAATACGAAGACTATCATTTTCTCAAACTAGAGCATAGTCAGTCATGTAATGATGGCCACCTCCGGCGATTCCGGAGGAAATCCTTAAGGGGTCCTTTTTGTTTTTTTTTGTTGGGAACAGGGGTCCAATTCAGCTGAAGAAACAATCTTCAAGGAGTCTTCAGTGATTCTTCGGTGAAGATTTTGGAGCCAATATGAAGACTATCATTTTCTCAAACTAGAGCATAGTCATTCATGTAATGATGGCCACCTCCGGCGATTCCGGAGGAAATCTTTGGTAAGGGGTCCTTTTTTTTTTTTTTTTTTTGTGGGGCCCAGGGGTCCAGTTCATCTGAAGAAAGAATCTTCAAGGAGTCTTCAGGGATTCTTCGGTGAAGATTTTGGCGCCAATACGAAGACTATCATTTTCTCAAACTAGAGCATAGTCATTCATGTAATGATGGCCACCTCCGGCGATTCCGGAGGAAATCTTTGGAAAGGGGTCCTTTTTTGTTTTTTTTATTTTTTTGTGGGGCCCAGGGGTCCAGTTCAGCTGAAGAAAGAATCTTCAAGGAGTCTTCAGGGATTCTTCGGTGAAGATTTTGGCGCCAATACGAAGACTATCATTTTCTCAAACTAGAGCATAGTCAGTCATGTAATGATGGCCACCTCCGGCGATTCCGGAGGAAATCTTTGGTAAGGGGTCATTTTTGTTTTTTTTTTGTTGGGAACAGGGGTCCAATTCAGCTGAAGAAACAATCTTCAAGGAGTCTTCAGTGATTCTTCGGTGAAGATTTTGGAGCCAAAATGAAGACTATCATTTTCTCAAACTAGAGCATAGTCATTCATGTAATGATGGCCACCTTCGGCGATTCCGGTCGAAATCTTTGGTAAGGGGTCCTTTTTTTTTTTCGTGGGGCCCAGGGGTCCAATTCAGCTGAAGAAAGAATCTTCAAAGAGTCTTCAGGGATTCTTCGGTGAAGATTTTGGAGCCAATACGAAGACTATCATTTTCTCAAACTAGAGCATAGTCATTCGTGTAATGGTGGCCACCTCCGGCGATTCCGGAGGAAATCTTTGGTAAGGGGTCCTTTTTGTTTTTTTTTTGTTTTTTTGTGGGGCCCAGGGGTCCAGTTCAGCTGAAGAAAGAATCTTCAAGGAGTCTTCAGGGATTCTTCGGTGAAGATTTTGCGCCAATACGAAGACTATCATTTTCTCAAACTAGAGCATAGTCATTCATGTAATGATGGCCACCTCCGGCGATTCCGGAGGAAATCTTTGGTAAGGGGTCCTTTTTTGTTTTTTTTGGAGGGCCCAGGGGTCCAATTCAGCTGAAGAAAGAATCTTCAAGGAGTCTTCAGGGATTTTTCGGTGAAGATTTTGGAGCCAATACGAAGACTATCATTTTCTCAAACTAGAGCATAGTCATTCATGTAATGATGGCCACCTCCGGCGATTCCGGAGGAAATCTTTGGTAAGGGGTCCTTTTTTTTTTTTTTTTTTTTTTTGTGGGGCCCAGGGGTCCAGTTCAGCTGAAGAAAGAATCTTCAAGGAGTCTTCAGGGATTCTTCGGTGAAGATTTTGGAGCCAATAGGAAGACTATCATTTTCTCAAACTAGAGCATAGTCATTCATGTAATGATGGCCACCTCCGGCGATTCCGGAGGAAATCTTTGGTAAGGGGTCCTTTTTTTTTTTTTTTGTGGGGCCCAGGGGTCCAATTCAGCTGAAGAAAGAATCTTCAAAGAGTCTTCAGGGATTCTTCGGTGAAGATTTTGGAGCTAATACGAAGACTATCATTTTCTCAAACTAGAGCATAGTCATTCATGTAATGATGGCCACCTCCGGTGATTCCGGAGGAAATCTTTGGTAAGGGGTCCTTTTTTTTTTTTTTTTTTTTTGTGGGGCCCAGGGGTCCAGTTCAGCTGAAGAAAGAATCTTCAAGGATTCTTCAGGGATTCTTCAGTGAAGATTTTGGCTCCAATACGAAAACTATCATTTTCTCAAACTAGAGCATAGTCATTCATGTAATGATGGCTATCTCCAGCGATTCCGGAGGAAATCTTTGGTAAGGGGTCCTTTTTTTTTTTTTTTTGTAGGGCCCAGGGGTCCAATTCAGCTGAAGAAAGAATCTTCAAGGGGTCTTCAGGGATTCTTCGGTGAAGATTTTGGCGCCAATACGAAGACCATCATTTTCTCAAACTAGAGCATAGTCATTCATGTAATGATGGCCACCTCCGGCGATTCTGGAGGAAATCTTCGGTAAGGGGTCCTTTTTTGTTTTTTTTTTGTGGGGCCCAGGGGTCCAATTCAGCTGAAGAAAGAATCTTCAAGGAGTCTTCAGGGATTCTTCGGTGAAGATTTTGGCGTCAATACGAAGACTATCATTTTCTCAAACTAGAGCATAGTCATTCATGTAATGATGGCCACCTCCGGCGATTCCAGAGGAAATCTTTGGTAAGGGGTCCTTTTTTGTTTTTTTTTGTGGGGCCCAGGGGTCCAATTCAGCTGAAGAAAGAATCTTAAAGGAGTCTTCAGGGATTCTTCGGTGAATATTTTGGAGCCAATACGAAGACTATCATTTTCTCAAACTAGAGCATAGTCATTCATGTAATGATGGCCACCTCCGGCGATTCCGGAGGAAATCTTTGGTAAGGGGTCCTTTTTTGTTTTTTTTTTTGTTGGGCCCAGGAACCAGTTCAGCTGAAGAAAGAATCTTCAAGGAGTCTTCAGGGATTCTTCGGTGAAGATTTTGGCGCCAATACGAAGACTATCATTTTCTCAAACTAGAGCATAGTCATTCATGTAATGATGGCCACCTCCGGCGATTCCGGAGGAAATCTTTGGTAAGGGGTCCTTTTTTTTTTTTTTTTTTTTGGGTACCTGGGGTCCAATTCAGCTGAAGAAAGAATCTTCAAGGAGTCTTCAGGGATTCTTCGGTGAAGATTTTGGCGCCAATATTAAGACTATCATTTTCTCAAACTAGAACATAGTCATAAAGGCTACCAGCTATATAAATGGTAGAAATTACCCTTGAAATTGAAAAATGACACCTGTTATACTGCTGAAGAAAGAGTCTTCAAGGAGTCTTCAGGGAATCTTGGGTGAGGATTCTGGAGCCATATGAAGACTATCATTTTCTAAAACAAGAGCAGAGTCATTCATGTAATGATGGCCACCTCCGGCGATTCCGGAGGAAATCTTTGGTAAGGGGTCCTTTTTTTTTTTTGTGGGGCCCAGGGGTCCAATTCCGCTGAAGAAAGAATCTTCAAAGAGTCTTCAGGGATTCTTCGGTGAAGATTTTGGAGCCAATACGAAGACTATCATTTTCTCAAACTAGAGCATAGTCATTCATGTAATGATGGCCACCTCCGGCGATTCCGGAGGAAATCTTTGGTAAGGGGTCCTTTTTGTTTTTTTTTTTTTTGTGGGGCCCAGGGGTCCAGTTCAGCTGAAGAAAGAATCTTCAAGGAGTCTTCAGGGATTCTTCGGTGAAGATTTTGCGCCAATACGAAGACTATCATTTTCTCAAACTAGAGCATAGTCATTCATGTAATGATGGCCACCTCCGGCGATTCCGGAGGAAATCTTTGGTAAGGGGTCCTTTTTTGTTTTGTTTTTTGTGGGGCCCAGGGGTCCAATTCAGCTGAAGAAAGAATCTTCAAGGAGTCTTCAGGGATTCTTCGGTGAATATTTTGGAGCCAATACGAAGACTATCATTTTCTCAAACTAGAGCATAGTCATTCATGTAATGATGGCCACCTCCGGTGATTCCGGAGGAAATCTTTGGTAAGGGGTCCCTTTTTGTTTTTTGTTTTTTTGTGGCGCCCAGGGGTCCAATTCAGCTGAAGAAAGAATCTTCAAAGAGTCTTCAGGGATTCTTCGGTGAAGATTTTGGCGCCATTACTAAGACTATCATTTTCTAAAACTAGAGTATAGTCATAAAGGCTACCAGCTATATAAATGGTAAAAATTACCCTTCAAATTGAAAAATGACACCTATTATACTGCTGAAGAAAGAGTTTTCAAGGAGTATTCAGGGAATCTTGGGTGAGGATTTTGGAGCCAATATGAAGACTATCATTTTCTAAAACTAGAGCATAGTCATTCAAGTAATGATGGCCACCTCCGGCGATTCCGGAGGAAATCTTTGGTAAGGGGTCCTTTTTTGTTTTTTTTTGTGGGGCCCAGGGGTCCAATTCAGCTGAAGAAAGAATATTCAAGGAGTCTTCAGGGATTCTTCGGTGCAGATTTTGGCGCCAATATGAAGACTATCATTTTCTCAAACTAGAGCATAGTCATTCATGTAATGATGGCCACCTCCTGCGATTCCGGAGGAAATCTTTGGTAAGGGGTCCTTTTTTTTTTTTTTTTTTTTTGTGGGGCCCAGTGATCCAATTCAGCTGAAGAAAGAATCTTCAAGGAGTCTTCAGGGATTCTTCGGTGAATATTTTGGAGCCAGTACGAAGACTATCATTTTCTCAAACTAGAGCATAGTCATTCATGTAATGATGGCCACCTCCGGCGATTCCGGAGGAAATCTTTGGTAAGGGGTCCTTTTTTGTTTTTTTTTGTGGGGCCCAGGGGTCCAATTCAGCTGAAGAAAGAATATTCAAGGAGTCTTCAGGGATTCTTCGGTGAAGATTTTGGCGCCAATATGAAGACTATCATTTTCTCAAACTAGAGCATAGTCATTCATGTAATGATTGCCACCTCCGGCGATTCTGGAGGAAATCTTTGGTAAGGGGTCCTTTTTTTTTTTCTTTTTTTTTGTGGACCCAGGGGTCCAATTCAGCTGAAGAAAGAATCTTCAAGGAGTCTTCAGGGATTCTTCGGTGAATATTTTGGCGCCAATACTAAGACTATCATTTTCTCAAACTAGAGCATAGTCATAAAGGCTACCAGCTATATAAATGGTAGAAATTACCCTTGAAATTGAAAAATGACACCTGTTATACTGCTGAAGAAAGAGTGTTCAAGGAGTCTTCAGGGAATCTTGGGTGAGGATTCTGGAGCCAATATGAAGACTATCATTTTCTAAAACTAGAGCATAGTCATTCATGTAATGATGGCCACCTCCGGCGATTCCGGAGGAAATCTTTGGTAAGGGGTCCTTTTTTGTTTTTTTGGGGGGGCCCAGGGGTCCAATTCAGCTGAAGAAAGAATCTTCAAAGAGTCTTCAGGGATTCTTCAGTGAAGATTTTGGAGCCAATACGAAGACTATCATTTTCTCAATTCTAGAGCATAGTCATTCATGTAATGATGGCCACCTCCGGCGATTCCGGAGGAAATCTTTGGTAAGGGGTCCTTTTTTGTCTTTTTTTTTTGTGGGGCCCAGGGGTCCAGTTCAGCTAAAGAAAAAATCTTCAAGGAGTCTTCAGGGATTCTTCGGTGAAGATTTTGCGCCAATACGAAGACTATCATTTTCTCAAACTAGAGCATAGTCATTCATGTAATGATGGCCACCTCGGGCGATTCCGGAGGAAATCTTTGGTAAGGGGTCCTTTTTTGTTTTTTTTTTTGTGGGGCCCTGGGGTCCAGTTCAGCTGAAGAAAGAATCTTCAAAGAGTCTTCAGGGATTCTTCGGTGAAGATTTTGGAGCCAATACGAAGACTATCATTTTCTCAAACTAGAGCATCGTCATTCATGTAATGATGGCCACCTCCGGCGATTCCGGAGGAAATCTTTGGTAAGGGGTCCTTTTTTTTTTTTTTTTTGTGGGGCCCAGGGGTCCAGTTCAGCTGAAGAAAGAATCTTCAAGGAGTCTTCAGGGATTCTTTAGTGAAGATTTTGGCACCAATACAAAGACTATCATTTTCTCAAACTAGAGCATAGTCATTCATGTAATGATGGCTACCTCCGGCGATTCCGGAGGAAATCTTTGGTAAGGGGTACTATTTTTTTTTTTTTTTTTTGTGGGGCCCAGGGGTCCAGTTCAGCTGAAGAAAGAATCTTCAAGGAGTCTTCAGGGATTCCTCGGTGAAGATTTTGGCGCCAATACGAAGACTATCATTTTCTCAAACTAGAGCATAGTCATTCATGTAATGATGGCCACCTCCGGCGATTCCGGAGGAAATCTTTGTCAAGGGGTCCTTTTTTGTTTTGTTTTTGTGGGGCCCAGTGGTCCAATTAAGCTGAAGAAAGAATCTTCAAGGAGTCTTCAGGGATTCTTCGGTGAATATTTTGGAGCCAATACGAAGACTATCATTTTCTCAAACTAGAGCATAGTCATTCATGTAATGATGGCAACCTCCGGCGATTCCGGAGGAAATCTTTGGTAAGGGGTCCTTTTTTTTTTTTTTTTTTTTGTGGGGCCCAGGGGTCCAGTTCAGCTGAAGAAAGAATCTTGAAGGAGTCTTCAGGGATTCTTCGGTGAAGATTTTGGCGCCAATACGAAGACTATCATTTTCTCAAACTAGAGCATAGTCATTCATATAATGATGGCTACCTCCGGCGATTCCGGAGGAAATCTTTGGTAAGGGGTAGTTTTTTGTTTTTTTTTTGTGGGGCCCAGGAGTCCAATTCAGCTGAAGAAAGAATATTCAAGGAGTCTTCAGGGATTCTTCGGTGAAGATTTTGGCGCCAATACGAAGACTATCATTTTCTCAAACTAGAGCATAGTCATTCATGTAATGATGTCCACCTCTGGCGATTCCGGAGGAAATCTTTGGTAAGGGGTCCTTTTTTGTTTTGTTTTTTTTTCTGGGGCCCAGGGGTCCAGTTCAGCTGAAGAAAGAATCTTCAAGGAGTCTTCAGGGATTCTTCGGTGAAGATTTTGACGCCAATACGAAGACTATCATTTTCTCAAACTAGAGCATAGTCATTCATGTAATGATGGCCACCTCCGGCGATTCCGGAGGAAATCTTTGGTAAGGGGTCCTTTTTTTTTTTTTTTTTTTTTTGTGGGGCCCAGGGGTCCAATTCAGCTGAAGAAAGAATCTTCAAGGAGTCTTCAGGGATTCTTCGGTGAAGATTTTGGCGCCAATACTAAGACTATCATTTTCTCAAACTAGAGCAAAGTCATATAGGCTACCAGCTATATAAATGGTAGAAATTACCCTTGAAATTGAAAAATGACACCTGTTATACTGCTGAAGAAAGAGTCTTCAAGGAGTCTTCAGGGAATCTTGGGAGAGGATTCTGGAGCCAATATGAAGACTATCATTTTCTAAAACTAGAGCATAGTCATTCATGTAATGATGGCCACCTCCGGCGATTCCGGAGGAAATCTTTGGTAAGGGGTCCTTTTTTGTTTTTTTTTGGTGGGCCCAGGGGTCCAATTCAGCTGAAGAAAGAATCTTCAAAGAGTCTTCAGGGATTCTTCAGTGAAGATTTTGGAGCCAATACGAAGACTATCATTTTCTCAAACTAGAGCATAGTCATTCATGTAATGATGGCCACCTCCGGCGATTCCGGAGGAAATGTTTGGTAAGGGGTCCTTTTTTTTTTTTTTTTTTTTTTGTGGGGCCCAGGGGTCCAGTTCAGCTGAAGAAAGAATCTTCAAGGAGTCTTCAGGGATTCTTCGATGAAGATTTTGCGCCAATACGAAGACTATCATTTTCTCAAACTAGAGCATAGTCATTCATGTAATGATGGCCACCTCCGGCGATTCCGGAGGAAATCTTTGGTAAGGGGTCCTTTTTTGTTTTTTTTTTTTTTGTGGGGCCCAGGGGTCCAATTCAGCTGAAGAAAGAATCTTCAAGGAGTCTTCAGGGATTCTTCGGTGAAGATTTTGGAGCCAATACGAAGACTATCATTTTCTCAAACTAGTGCATAGTCATTCATGTAATGATGGCCACCTCCGGCGATTCCCGAGGAAATCTTTGGTAAGGGGTCCTTTTTTGTTTTTTTGTTTTTTTTGTGGGGCCCAGGAGTCCAGTTCAGCTGAAGAAAGAATCTTCAAGGAGTCTTCAGGGATTCTTCGATAAAGATTTTGACGCCAATACGAAGACTATCATTTTCTCAAACTAGAGCATAGTCATTCATGTAATGATGGCCACCTCCGGCGATTCCGGAGGAAATCTTTGGTAAGAGTTCCTTTTTTGTTTTTTTTTGTGGGGCCCAGGGGTCCAATTCAGCTGAAGAAAGAATCTTCAAGGAGTCTTCAGGGATTCTTCGGTGAAGATTTTGGCGCCAATACGAAGACTATCATTTTCTCAAACTAGAGCATAGTCATTCATGTAATGATGGCCACCTCCGGCGATTCCGGAGGAAATCTTTGGTAAGGGGTCCTTTTTTTTTTTTTTTTTGTGGGGCCCAGGGGTCCAGTTCAGCTGAAGAAAGAATCTTCAAGGAGTCTTCAGGGATTCTTCAGTGAAGATTTTGGCACCAATACGAAGACTATCATTTTCTCAAACTAGAGCATAGTCATTCATGTAATGATGGCTACCTCCTGCGATTCCGGAGGAAATCTTTGGTAAGGTGTCCTTTTTTTTTTTTTTTTTTTTGTGGGGCCCAGGGGTCCAATTCAGCTGAAGAAAGAATCTTCAAGGAGTCTTCAGGGATTCTTCGGTGAATATTTTGGAGCCAATACGAAGACTATCATTTTCTCAAACTAGAGCATAGTCATTCATGTAATGATGGCCACCTCCGGCGATTCCGGAGGAAATCTTTGGTAAGGGGTCCTTTTTTTTTTTTTTTTTTTTTTTTTGTGGCGCCCAGGGGTCCAGTTCAGCTGAAGAAAGAATCTTCAAGGAGTCTTCAGGGATTCTTCGGTGAAGATTTTGGCACCAATACGAAGACTATCATTTTCTCAAACTAGAGCATAGTCATTCATGTAATGATGGCCACCTCCGGCGATTCCGGAGGAAATCTTTGGTAAGGGGTCCTTTTTTTTTTTTTTTTTGTGGGGCCCAGGGGTCCAATTCAGCTGAAGAAATAATCTTCAAGGAGTCTTCAGGGATTCTTCGGTGAAGATTTTGGCGCCAATACTAAGACTATCATTTTCTCAAACTAGAGTATAGTCATAAAGGCTACCAGCTATATAAATGGTAGAAATTACACTTGAAATTGAAAAATGACACCTGTTATACTGCTAAAGAAAGAGTTTTCAAGGAGTCTTCAGGGAATCTTGGGTGAGGATTTTGGAGCCAATATGAAGACTATCATTTTCTAAAACTAGAGCATAGTCATTCATGTAATGATGGCCACCTCCGGCGATTCCGGAGGAAATCTTTGGTAAGGGGTCCTTTTTTTTTTGTTTTTGTTTTTTTTGTGGGGCCCAGGGGTCCAATTCAGCTGAAGAAAGAATCTTCAAGGAGTCTTCAGGGATTCTTCGGTGAAGATTTTGGAGCCAATACGAAGACTATCATTTTCTCAAACTAGAGCATAGTCATTCATGTAATGGTGGCCACCTCCGGCGATTCCGGAGGAAATCTTTGGTAAGGGGTCCTTTTTTGTTTTTTTTTTTTGTGGGGCCCAGGGGTCCAATTCAGCTGAAGAAAGAATCTTCAAGGAGTCTTCAGGGATTCTTCGGTGAATATTTTGGAGCCAATACGAAGACTATCATTTTCTCAAACTAGAGCATAGTCATTCATGTAATGATGGCCACCTCCGGCGATTCCGGAGGAAATCTTTGGTAAGGGGTCCTTTTTTGTCTTTTTTTGTGGGGCCCAGGGGTCCAATTCAGCTGAAGAAAGAATATTCAAGGAGTCTTCAGGGATTCTTCGGTGAAGATTTTGGCGCCAATATGAAGACTATCATTTTCTCAAACTAGAGCATAGTCATTCATGTAATGATGGCCACCTCCTGCGATTCCGGAGGAAATCTTTGGTAAGGGGTCCTTTTGTTTTTTTTTTTTTTTGTGGGGCCCAGTGATCCAATTCAGCTGAAGAAAGAATCTTCAAGGAGTCTTCAGGGATTCTTCGGTGAATATTTTGGAGCCAGTACGAAGACTATCATTTTCTCAAACTAGAGCATAGTCATTCATGTAATGATGGCCACCTCCGGCGATTCCGGAGGAAATCTTTGGTAAGGGGTCCTTTTTTGTTTTTTTTTGTGGGGCCCAGGGGTCCAATTCAGCTGAAGAAAGAATATTCAAGGAGTCTTCAGGGATTCTTCGGTGAAGATTTTGGCGCCAATATGAAGACTATCATTTTCTCAAACTAGAGCATAGTCATTCATGTAATGATTGCCACCTCCGGCGATTCTGGAGGAAATCTTTGGTAAGGCGTCCTTTTTTGTTTTTTTGTTTTTTTGTGGACCCAGGGGTCCAATTCAGCTGAAGAAAGAATCTTCAAGGAGTCTTCAGGGATTCTTCGGTGAATATTTTGGCGCCCATACTAAGACTATCATTTTCTCAAACTAGAGCATAGTCATAAAGGCTACCTGCTATATAAATGGTAGAAATTACCCTTGAAATTGAAAAATGACACCTGTTATACTGCTGAAGAAAGAGTGTTTAAGGAATCTTCAGGGAATCTTGGGTGAGGATTCTGGAGCCAATATGAAGACTATCATTTTCTAAAACTAGAGCATAGTCATTCATGTAATGATGGCCACCTCCGGCGATTCCGGAGGAAATCTTTGGTAAGGGGTCCTTTTTTGTTTTTTTGGGGGGGCCCAGGGGTCCAATTCAGCTGAAGAAAGAATCTTCAAAGGGTCTTCAGGGATTCTTCAGTGAAGATTTTGGAGCCAATACGAAGACTATCATTTTCTCAATTCTAGAGCATAGTCATTCATGTAATGATGGCCACCTCCGGCGATTCCGGAGGAAATCTTTGGTAAGGGGTCCTTTTTTGTCTTTTTTTTTTGTGGGGCCCAGGGGTCCAGTTCAGCTAAAGAAAAAATCTTCAAGGAGTCTTCAGGGATTCTTCGGTGAAGATTTTGCGCCAATACGAAGACTATCATTTTCTCAAACTAGAGCATAGTCATTCATGTAATGATGGCCACCTCGGGCGATTCCGGAGGAAATCTTTGGTAAGGGGTCCTTTTTTTTTTTTTTATGGGGCCCAGGGGTCCAGTTCAGCTGAAGAAAGAATCTTCAAAGAGTCTTCAGGGATTCTTCGGTGAAGATTTTGGAGCCAATACGAAGACTATCATTTTCTCAAACTAGAGCATCGTCATTCATGTAATGATGGCCACCTCCGGCGATTCCGGAGGAAATCTTTGGTAAGGGGTCCTTTTTTTTTTTTTTTTGTGGGGCCCAGGGGTCCAGTTCAGCTGAAGAAAGAATCTTCAAGGAGTCTTCAGGGATTCTTTAGTGAAGATTTTGGCACCAATACAAAGACTATCATTTTCTCAAACTAGAGCATAGTCATTCATGTAATGATGGCTACCTCCGGCGATTCTGGAGGAAATCTTTGGTAAGGGGTACTTTTTTTTTTTTTTTTTTGTGGGGCCCAGGGGTCCAGTTCAGCTGAAGAAAGAATCTTCAAGGAGTCTTCAGGGATTCCTCGGTGAAGATTTTGGCGCCAATACGAAGACTATCATTTTCTCAAACTAGAGCATAGTCATTCATGTAATGATGGCCACCTCCGGCGATTCCGGAGGAAATCTTTGTCAAGGGGTCCTTTTTTGTTTTGTTTTTGTGGGGCCCAGTGGTCCAATTAAGCTGAAGAAAGAATCTTCAAGGAGTCTTCAGGGATTCTTCGGTGAATATTTTGGAGCCAATACGAAGACTATCATTTTCTCAAACTAGAGCATAGTCATTCATGTAATGATGGCAACCTCCGGCGATTCCGGAGGAAATCTTTGGTAAGGGGTCCTTTTTTTTTTTTTTTTTTTTGTGGGGCCCAGGGGTCCAGTTCAGCTGAAGAAAGAATCTTGAAGGAGTCTTCAGGGATTCTTCGGTGAAGATTTTGGCGCCAATACGAAGACTATCATTTTCTCAAACTAGAGCATAGTCATTCATATAATGATGGCTACCTCCGGCGATTCCGGAGGAAATCTTTGGTAAGGGGTAGTTTTTTGTTTTTTTTTGTGGGGCCCAGGAGTCCAATTCAGCTGAAGAAAGAATATTCAAGGAGTCTTCAGGGATTCTTCGGTGAAGATTTTGGCGCCAATACGAAGACTATCATTTTCTCAAACTAGAGCATAGTCATTCATGTAATGATGTCCACCTCTGGCGATTCCGGAGGAAATCTTTGGTAAGGGGTCCTTTTTTGTTTTTTTTTTTTTTGTGGGGCCCAGGGGTCCAGTTCAGCTGAAGAAAGAATCTTCAAGGAGTCTTCAGGGATTCTTCGGTGAAGATTTTGACGCCAATACGAAGACTATCATTTTCTCAAACTAGAGCATAGTCATTCATGTAATGATGGCCACCTCCGGCGATTCCAGAGGAAATCTTTGGTAAGGGGTCCTTTTTTTTTTTTTTTTTTTTTTTGTGGGGCCCAGGGGTCCAATTCAGCTGAAGAAAGAATCTTCAAGGAGTCTTCAGGGATTCTTCGGTGAAGATTTTGGCGCCAATACTAAGACTATCATTTTCTCAAACTAGAGCAAAGTCATAAAGGCTACCAGCTATATAAATGGTAGAAATTACCCTTGAAATTGAAAAATGACACCTGTTATACTGCTGAAGAAAGAGTCTTCAAGGAGTCTTCAGGGAATCTTGGGAGAGGATTCTGGAGCCAATATGAAGACTATCATTTTCTAAAACTAGAGCATAGTCATTCATGTAATGATGGCCACCTCCGGCGATTCCGGAGGAAATCTTTGGTAAGGGGTCCTTTTTTGTTTTTTTTGGTGGGCCCAGGGGTCCAATTCAGCTGAAGAAAGAATCTTCAAAGAGTCTTCAGGGATTCTTCGGTGAAGATTTTGGAGCCAATACGAAGACTATCATTTTCTCAAACTAGAGCATAGTCATTCATGTAATGATGGCCACCTCCGGCGATTCCGGAGGAAATCTTTGGTAAGGGGTCCTTTTTTTTTTTTTTTTTTTTTGTGGGGCCCAGGGGTCCAGTTCAGCTGAAGAAAGAATCTTCAAGGAGTCTTCAGGGATTCTTCGATGAAGATTTTGCGCCAATACGAAGACTATCATTTTCTCAAACTAGAGCATAGTCATTCATGTAATGATGGCCACCTCCGGCGATTCCTCGAGGAAATCTTTGGTAAGGGGTCCTTTTTTGTTTTTTTTTTTGTGGGGCCCAGGGGTCCAATTCAGCTGAAGAAAGAATCTTCAAGGAGTCTTCAGGGATTCTTCGGTGAAGATTTTGGAGCCAATACGAAGACTATCATTTTCTCAAACTAGAGCATAGTCATTCATGTAATGATGGCCACCTCCGGCGATTCCGGAGGAAATCTTTGGTAAGGGGTCCTTTTTTGTTTTTTTGTTTTTTTTGTGGGGCCCAGGAGTCCAGTTCAGCTGAAGAAAGAATCTTCAAGGAGTCTTCAGGGATTCTTCGATAAAGATTTTGACGCCAATACGAAGACTATCATTTTCTCAAACTAGAGCATAGTCATTCATGTAATGATGGCCACCTCCGGCGATTCCGGAGGAAATCTTTGGTAAGGGTTCCTTTTTTGTTTTTTTTTTTTGTGGGGCCCAGGGGTCCAATTCAGCTGAAGAAAGAATCTTCAAGGAGTCTTCAGGGATTCTTCGGTGAAGATTTTTGCGCCAATACGAAGACTATCATTTTCTCAAACTAGAGCTTAGTCATTCATGTAATAATGGCCACCTCCGGCGATTCCGGAGGAAATCTTTGGTAAGGGGTCCTTTTTTGTTTTTTTTTTTTGTGGGGCCCAGGGGTCCAATTCAGCTGAAGAAAGAATCTTCAAGGAGTCTTCAGGGATTCTTCGGTGAAGATTTTGGCGCCAATACGAAGATTATCATTTTCTCAAACTAGAGCATAGTCATTCATGTAATGATGGCCACCTCCGGCGATTCCGGAGGAAATCTTTGGTAAGGGGTCCTTTTTTGTTTTTTTTTTGTGGGGCCCAGGGGTCCAATTCAGCTGAAGAAAGAATATTCAAGGAGTCTTCAGGGATTCTTCGGTGAAGATTTTGGCGCCAATATGAAGACTATCATTTTCTCAAACTAGAGCATAGTCATTCATGTAATGATGGCCACCTCCTGCGATTCCGGAGGAAATCTTTGGTAAGCGGTCCTTTTTTTTTTTTTTTTTTTTGTGGGGCCCACTGATCCAATTCAGCTGAAGAAAGAATCTTCAAGGAGTCTTCAGGGATTCTTCGGTGAATATTTTGGAGCCAGTACGAAGACTATCATTTTCTCAAACTAGAGCATAGTCATTCATGTAATGATGGCCACCTCCGGCGATTCCGGAAGAAATCTTTGGTAAGGGGTCCTTTTTTGTTTTTTTTTGTGGGGCCCAGGGGTCCAATTCAGCTGAAGAAAGAATATTCAAGGAGTCTTCAGGGATTCTTCGGTGAAGATTTTGGCGCCAATATGAAGACTATCATTTTCTCAAACTAGAGCATAGTCATTCATGTAATGATTGCCACCTCCGGCGATTCTGGAGGAAATCTTTGGTAAGGGGTCCTTTTTTGTTTTTTTTTTTTTTGTGGACCCAGGGGTCCAATTCAGCTGAAGAAACAATCTTCAAGGAGTCTTCAGGGATTCTTCGGTGAATATTTTGGCGCCAATACTAAGACTATCATTTTCTCAAACTAGAGCATAGTCATAAAGGCTACCAGCTATATAAATGGTAGAAATTACCCTTGAAATTGAAAAATGACACCTGTTATACTGCTGAAGAAAGAGTGTTCAAGGAGTCTTCAGGGAATCTTGGGTGAGGATTCTGGAGCCAATATGAAGACTATCATTTTCTAAAACTAGAGCATAGTCATTCATGTAATGATGGCCACCTCCGGCGATTCCGGAGGAAATCTTTGGTAAGGGGTCCTTTTTTGTTTTTTTGGGGGGGCCCAGGGGTCCAATTCAGCTGAAGAAAGAATCTTCAAAGAGTCTTCAGGGATTCTACGGTGAAGATTTTGGAGCCAATACGAAGACTATCATTTTCTCAATTCTAGAGCATAGTCATTCATGTAATGATGGCCACCTCCGGCGATTCCGGAGGAAATCTTTGGTAAGGGGTCCTTTTTTTTTTTTTTTTGTGGGGCCCAGGGGTCCAGTTCAGCTAAAGAAAGAATCTTCAAGGAGTCTTCAGGGATTCTTCGGTGAAGATTTTGCGCCAATACGAAGACTATCATTTTCTCAAACTAGAGCATAGTCATTCATGTAATGATGGCCTCCTCGGGCGATTCCGGAGGAAATCTTTGGTAAGGGGTCCTTTTTTGTTTTTTTTTTGTGGGGCCCAGGGGTCCAGTTCAGCTGAAGAAAGAATCTTCAAAGAGTCTTCAGGGATTCTTCGGTGAAGATTTTGGAGCCAATACGAAGACTATCTTTTTCTCAAACTAGAGCATCGTCATTCATGTAATGATGGCCACCTCCGGCGATTCCGGAGGAAATCTTTGGTAAGGGGTCCTTTTTTTTTTTTTTTGTGGGGCCCAGGGGTTCAGTTCAGCTGAAGAAAGAATCTTCAAGGAGTCTTCAGGGATTCTTTAGTGAAGATTTTGGCACCAATACAAAGACTATCATTTTCTCAAACTAGAGCATAGTCATTCATGTAATGATGGCTACCTCCGGCGATTCCGGAGGAAATCTTTGGTAAGGGGTACTTTTTTTTTTTTTTTTGTGGGGCCCAGGGGTCCAGTTCAGCTGAAGAAAGAATCTTCAAGGAGTCTTCAGGGATTCCTCGGTGAAGATTTTGGCGCCAATACGAAGACTATCATTTTCTCAAACTAGAGCATAGTCATTCATGTAATGATGGCTACCTCCGGCGATTCCGGAGGAAATCTTTGGTAAGGGGTCCTTTTTTTTTTTTTTTTTTTTGTGGGGCCCAGGGGTCCAATTCAGCTGAAGAAAGAATCTTGAAGGAGTCTTCAGGGATTCTTCGGTGAAGATTTTGGCGCCAATACGAAGACTATCATTTTCTCAAACTAGAGCATAGTCATTCATATAATGATGGCTACCTCCGGCGATTCCGGAGGAAATCTTTGGTAAGGGGTCCATTTTTGTTTTTTTTTTCGTAGGGCCCAGGAGTCCAATTCAGCTGAAGAAAGAATATTCAAGGAGTCTTCAGGGATTCTTCGGTGAAGATTTTGGCGCCAATACGAAGACTATCATTTTCTCAAACTAGAGCATAGTCATTCATGTAATGATGTCCACCTCTGGCGATTCCGGAGGAAATCTTTGGTAAGGGGTCCTTTTTTGTTTTGTTTTTTTTGTGGGGCCCAGGGGTCCAGTTCAGCTGAAGAAAGAATCTTCAAGGAGTCTTCAGGGATTCTTCGGTGAAGATTTTGGCGCCAATACGAAGACTATCATTTTCTCAAACTAGAGCATAGTCATTCATGTAATGATGGCCACCTCCGGCGATTCCGGAGGAAATCTTTGGTAAGGGGTCCTTTTTTTTTTTTTTTTTTGTGGGGCCCAGGGGTCCAATTCAGCTGAAGAAAGAATCTTCAAGGAGTCTTCAGGGATTCTTCGGTGAAGATTTTGGCGCCAATACTAAGACTATCATTTTCTCAAACTAGAGCAAAGTCATAAAGGCTACCAGCTATATAAATGGTAGAAATTACCCTTGAAATTGAAAAATGACACCTGTTATACTGCTGAAGAAAGAGTCTTCAAGGAGTCTTCAGGGAATCTTGGGAGAGGATTCTGGAGCCAATATGAAGACTATCATTTTCTAAAACTAGAGCATAGTCATTCATGTAATGATGGCCACCTCCGGCGATTCCGGAGGAAATCTTTGGTAAGGGGTCCTTTTTTTTTTTTTTTTTTTTTTTTGTGGGGCCCAGGGGTCCAGTTCAGCTGAAGAAAGAATCTTCAAGGAGTCTTCAGGGATTCTTCGATGAAGATTTTGCGCCAATACGAAGACTATCATTTTCTCAAACTAGAGCATAGTCATTCATGTAATGATGGCCACCTCCGGCGATTCCGGAGGAAATCTTTGGTAAGGGGTCCTTTTTTGTTTTTTTTTGTGGGGCCCAGGGGTCCAATTCAGCTGAAGAAAGAATCTTCAAGGAGTCTTCAGGGATTCTTCGGTGAAGATTTTGGAGCCAATACGAAGACTATCATTTTCTCAAACTAGAGCATAGTCATTCATGTAATGATGGCCACCTCCGGCGATTCCGGAGGAAATCTTTGGTAAGGGGTCCTTTTTTGTTTTTTTGTTTTTTTTTGTGGGGCCCAGGAGTCCAGTTCAGCTGAAGAAAGAATCTTCAAGGAGTCTTCAGGGATTCTTCGATAAAGATTTTGACGCCAATACGAAGACTATCATTTTCTCAAACTAGAGCATAGTCATTCATGTAATGATGGCCACCTCCGGCGATTCCGGAGGGAATCTTTGGTAAGGGTTCCTTTTTTGTTTTTTTTTTTGTGGGGCCCAGGGGTCCAATTCAGCTGAAGAAAGAATCTTCAAGGAGTCTTCAGGGATTCTTCGGTGAAGATTTTGGCGCCAATACGAAGACTATCATTTTCTCAAACTAGAGCATAGTCATTAATGTAATGATGGCCACCTCCGGCGATTCCGGAGGAAATCTTTGGTAGGGTGTCCTTTTTTTTTTTCTTGGGGCCCAGGGGTCCAGTTCAGCTGAAGAGAGAATCTTCAAGGAGTCTTCAGGGATTCTTCGGTGAAGATTTTGGCACCAATACGAAGACTATCATTTTCTCAAACTAGAGCATAGTCATTCATGTAATGATGGCCACCTCCGGCGATTCCGGAAGAAATCTTTGGTAAGGGGTCCTTTTTTTTTTTTTGTGGGGCCCAGGGGTCCAGTTCAGCTGAAGAAAGAATCTTCAAGGAGTCTTCAGGGATTCTTCAGTGAAGATTTTGGCACCAATACGAAGACTATCATTTTCTCAAACTAGAGCATAGTCATTCATGTAATGATGGCTACCTCCTGCGATTCCGGAGGAAATCTCTGGTAAGGTGTCCTTTTTTGTTTTTTTTTTTTTATGGGGCCCAGGGGTCCAATTCAGCTGAAGAAAGAATCTTCAAGGAGTCTTCAGGGATTCTTCGGTGAATATTTTGGAGCCAATACGAAGACTATCATTTTCTCAAACTAGAGCATAGTCATTCATGTAATGATGGCCACCTCCGGCGATTCCGGAGGAAATCTTTGGTAAGGGGTCCTTTTTTTTTTTTTTTTTTTTTGTGGGGCCCAGGGGTCCAATTCAGCTGAAGAAAGAATCTTCAAGGAGTCACCAGGGGTTCTTCGGTGAAGATTTTGGCGCCAATACTAAGACTATCATTTTCTCAAACTAGAGTATAGTCATAAAGGCTACCAGCTATATAAATGGTAGAAATTACCCTTGAAATTGAAAAATGACACCTGTTATACTGCTAAAGAAAGAGTTTTCAAGAAGTCTTCAGGGAATCTTGGGTGAGGATTTTGGAGCCAATATGAAGACTATCATTTTCTAAAACTAGAGCATAGTCATTCATGTAATGATGGCCACCTCCGGCGAATCCGGAGGAAATCTTTGGTAAGGGGTCCTTTTTTGTTTTTTTTTTTTTTTGTGGGGCCCAGGGGTCCAATTCAGCTGAAGAAAGAATCTTCAAGGAGTCTTCAGGGATTCTTCGGTGAAGATTTTGGAGCCAATACGAAGACTATCATTTTCTCAAACTAGAGCATAGTCATTCATGTAATGATGGCCACCTCCGGCGATTCCGGAGGAAATCTTTGGTAAGGGGTCCTTTTTTTTTTTTTTTTTTTGGGGCCCAGGGGTCCAATTCAGCTGAAGAAAGAATCTTCAAGGAGTCTTCAGGGATTCTTTGGTGAATATTTTGGAGCCAATACGAAGACTATCATTTTCTCAAACTAGAGCATAGTCATTCATGTAATGATGGCCACCTCCGGCGATTCCGGAGGAAATCTTTGGTAAGGGTTCCTTTTTTGTTTTTTTTTTGTGGGGCCCAGGGGTCCAATTCAGCTGAAGAAAGAATCTTCAAGGAGTCTTCAGGGATTCTTCGGTGAAGATTTTGGCGCCAATACGAAGACTATCATTTTCTCAAACTAGAGCTTAGTCATTCATGTAATAATGGCCACCTCCGGCGATTCCGGAGGAAATCTTTGGTAAGGGGTCCTTTTTTGTTTTTTTTTTTTTTGTGGGGCCCAGGGGTCCAATTCAGCTGAAGAAAGAATCTTCAAGGAGTCTTAAGGGATTCTTCGGTGAATATTTTTGCGCCAATACGAAGACTATCATTTTCTCAAACTAGAGCATAGTCATTCATGTAATGATGGCCACCTCCGGCGATTCCGGAGGAAATCTTTGGTAGGGTGTCCTTTTTTTTTTTCGTGGGGCCCAGGGGTCCAGTTCAGCTGAAGAGAGAATCTTCAAGGAGTCTTCAGGGATTCTTCGGTGAAGATTTTGGCACCAATACGAAGACTATCATTTTCTCAAACTAGAGCATAGTCATTCATGTAATGATGGCCACCTCCGGCGATTCCGGAGGAAATCTTTGGTAAGGGGTCCTTTTTTGTTTTTTTTTTTGTGGGGCCCAGGGGTCCAGTTCAGCTGAAGAAAGAATTTTCAAGGAGTCTTCAGGGATTCTTCAGTGAAGATTTTGGCACCAATACGAAGACTATCATTTTCTCAAACTAGAGCATAGTCATTCATGTAATGATGGCTACCTCCGGCGATTCCGGAGGAAATCTTTGGTAAGGTGTCCTTTTTTGTTTTTTTTTTTTTGTGGGGCCCAGGGGTCCAATTCAGCTGAAGAAAGAATCTTCAAGGAGTCTTCAGGGATTCTTCGGTGAATATTTTGGAGCCAATACGAAGACTATCATTTTTTCAAACTAGAGCATAGTCATTCATGTAATGATGGCCACCTCCGGCGATTCCGGAGGAAATCTTTGGTAAGGGGTCCTTTTTTGTTTTTTTCTTTTTTTGTGGTGCCCAGGGGTCCAATTCAGCTGAAGAAAGAATCTTCAAGGAGTCTTCAGGGATTCTTCGGTGAAGATTTTGGCGCCAATACTAAGACTATCATTTTCTCAAACTAGAGTATAGTCATAAAGGCTACCAGCTATATAAATGGTAGAAATTACCCTTGAAATTGAAAAATGACACCTGTTATACTGCTGAAGAAAGAATTTTCAAGGAGTCTTCAGGGAATCTTGAGTGAGGATTTTGGAGCCAGTATGAAGACTATCATTTTCTAAAACTAGAGCATAGTCATTCATGTAATGATGGCCACCTCCGGCGATTCCGGAGGAAATCTTTGGTAAGGGGTCCTTTTTTTTTTTTTTTTTTTGTGGGGCCCAGGGGTCCAATTCAGCTGAAGAAAGAATCTTCAAAGAGTCTTCAGGGATTCTTCGGTGAAGATTTTGGAGCCAATACGAAGACTATCATTTTCTCAAACTAGAGCATAGTCATTCGTGTAATGATGGCCATCTCCGGCAATTCCGGAGGAAATCTTTGGTAAGGGGTCCTTTTATGTTTTTTTTTTGGGGGGGGCCCAGGGGTCCAATTCAGCTGAAGAAAGAATCTTCAAGGAGTCTTCAGGGATTCTTCGGTGAAGATTTTGGCACCAATACGAAGACTATCATTTTCTCAAACTAGAGCATAGTCATTCATGTAATGATGGCCACCTCCGGCGATTCCGGAGGAAATCTTTGCTAAGGGGTCCTTTTTTGTTTTTTTTTGTGGGGCCCAGGGGTCCAATTCAGCTGAAGAAAGAATCTTCAAGGAGTCTTCAGGGATTCTTCGGTGAATATTTTGGAGCCAATACGAAGACTATCATTTTCTCAAACTAGAGCATAGTCATTCATGTAATGATGGCCACCTCCGGCGATTCCGGAGGAAATCTTTGGTAAGGGGTCCTTTTTTTTTTTTTTTTTTTTGTGGGGCCCAGGGGTCCAGTTCAGCTGAAGAAAGAATCTTCAAGGAGTCTTCAGGGATTCTTCGGTGAAGATTTTGGCACCAATACGAAGACTATCATTTTCTCAAACTAGAGCATAGTCATTCATGTAATGATGGCTACCTCCTGCGATTCCGGAGGAAATCTTTGGTAAGGTGTCCTTTTTTTTTTTTTGTGGGGCCCAGGGGTCCAGTTCAGCTGAAGAAAGAATCTTCAAGGAGTCTTCAGGGATTCTTCGGTGAAGATTTTGGCGCCAATACGAAGACTATCATTTTCTCAAACTAGAGCTTAGTCATTCATGTAATAATGGCCACCTCCGGCGATTCCGGAGGAAATCTTTGGTAAGTGGTCCTTTTAAGTTTTTTTTTGTCGGGCCCAGGGGTCCAATTCAGCTGAAGAAAGAATATTCAAGGAGTCTTCAGGTATTCTTCGGTGAAGATTTTGGCGCCAATACGAAGACTATCATTTTCTCAAACTAGAGCATAGTCACTTACGTAATGATGGCTACCTCCTGCGATTCCGGAGGAAATCTTTGGTAAGGGGTCCTTTTTGTTTTTCTTTTTTTTTTGTGGGGCCCAGGGGTCCAGTTCAGCTGAAGAAAGAATCTTCAAGGAGTCTTCAGGGATTCCTTGGTGAAGATTTTGGCGCCAATACGAAGACTATCATTTTCTCAAACTAGAGCATAGTCATTCATGTAATGATGGCCACCTCCAGCGATTCCGGAGGAAATCTTTGGTAAGGGGTCCTTTTTTTTTTTTGTGGGGCCCAGTGGTCCAATTCAGCTGAAGAAAGAATCTTCAAGGAGTCTTCAGGGATTCCTTGGTGAAGATTTTGGCGCCAATACGAAGACTATCATTTTCTCAAACTAGAGCATAGTCATTCATGTAATGATGGCAACCTCCGGCGATTCCGGAGGAAATCTTTGGTAAGGGGTCCTTTTTTTTTTTTTTTTTTTGTAGGGCCCAGGGGTCCAGTTCAGCTGAAGAAAGAACCTTCAAGGAGTCTTCAGGGATTCTTCGGTGAAGATTTTGGCGCCAATACGAAGACTATCATTTTCTCAAACTTGAGCATAGTCATTCATGTAATGATGGCTACCTCCGGCGATTCCAGAGGAAATCTTTTGTAAGGGGTAGTTTTTTGTTTTTTTTTTGTGGGGCCCAGGAGTCCAATTCAGCTGAAGAAAGAATATTCAGGGAGTCTTCAGGGATTCTTCGGTGAAGATTTTGGCGCCAATACGAAGACTATCATTTTCTCAAACTAGAGCATAGTCATTCATGTAATGATGGCCACCTCCGGCGATTCCGGAGGAAATCTTTGGTAAGGGGTCCTTTTTTGTTTTGTTTTTTTTGTGGGGCCCAGGGGTCCAATTCAGCTGAAGAAAGAATCTTCAAGGAGTCTTCAGGGATTCTTCGGTGAAGATTTTGGCACCAATACGAAGACTATCATTTTCTCAAACTAGAGCATAGTCATTCATGTAATGATGGCCACCTCCGGCGATTCCGGAGGAAATCTTTGGTAAGGGGTCCTTTTTTGTTTTTTTTTTTTTTGTGGGGCCCAGGGGTCCAGTTCAGCTGAAGAAAGAACCTTCAAGGAGTCTTCAGGGATTCTTCGGTGAAGATTTTGGCGCCAATACGAAGACTATCATTTTCTCAAACTAGAGCATAGTCATTCATGTAATGATGGCTACCTCCGGCGATTCCAGAGGAAATCTTTGCTAAGGGGACGTTTTTTGTTTTTTTTTTGTGGGGCCCAGGGGTCCAATTCAGCTGAAGAAAGAATCTTCAAGGAGTCTTCAGGGATTCTTCGGTGAATATTTTGGAGCCAATACGAAGACTATCATTTTCTCAAACTAGAGCATAGTCATTCATGTAATGATGGCCACCTCCGGCGATTCCGGAGGAAATCTTTGGTAAGGGGTCCTTTTTTGTTTTTTTTTTTTTGTGGCGCCCAGGGGTCCAGTTCA
Source organism: Macrobrachium rosenbergii (assembly GCA_039081455.1). Classification (NCBI taxonomy): domain Eukaryota; kingdom Metazoa; phylum Arthropoda; class Malacostraca; order Decapoda; family Palaemonidae; genus Macrobrachium; species Macrobrachium rosenbergii. The sequence continues at coordinate 2,906,396 of JANJGK010000011.1, read as the reverse complement.
GCTGAAGAAAGAATCTTCAAGGAGTCTTCAGGGATTCTTCGGTGAAGATTTTGGCACCAATACAAAGACTATCATTTTCTCAAACTAGAGCATAGTCATTCATGTAATGATGGCCACCTCCGGCGATTCCGGAGGAAATCTTTGGTAAGGGGTCCTTTTTTGTTTTGTTTTTTTTGTGGGGCCCAGGGGTCCAATTCAGCTGAAGAAAGAATCTTCAAGGAGTCTTCAGGGATTCTTCGGTGAAGATTTTGGAGCCATTACTAAGACTCTCATTTTCTCAAACTAGAGTATAGTCATAAAGCTAACAGCTATATAAATGGTAGAAATTACCCTTGAAATTGAAAAATGACACCTGTTATACTGCTGAAGAAAGAGTTTTCAAGGAGTCTTCAGGGAATCTTGGGTGAGGATTTTGGAGCCAATATAAAGACTATCATTTTCTAAAACTAGAGCATAGTCATTCATGTAATGATGGCCACCTCCGGCGATTCCGGAGGAAATCTTTGGTAAGGGGTCCTTTTTTGTTTTTTTTTTGTGGGGCCCAGGGGTCCAATTCAGCTGAAGAAAGAATCTTCAAAGAGTCTTCAGGGATTCTTCGGTGAAGATTTTGGAGCTAATACGAAGAGTATCATTTTCTCAAACTAGAGCATAGTCATTCATGTAATGATGGCCACCTCCGGCAATTCCGGAGGAAATCTTTGGAAAGGGGTCCTTTTTTGTTTTTTGTTTTTTTTATGGGCCCAGGGGTCCAGTTCAGCTGAAGAAAGATACTTCAAGGAGTCTTCAGGGATTCTTCGGTGAAGATTTTGGCGCCAAAACGAAGACTATCATTTTCTCAAACTAGAGCATAGTCATTCATGTAATGATGGCCACCTCCGGCGATTCCGGAGGAAATCTTTGGTAAGGGGTCCTTTTTTGTTTTTTTTTTGTGGGGCCCAGGGGTCCAATTCAGCTGAAGAAAGAATCTTCAAGGAGTCTTCAGGGATTCTTCGGTGAAGATTTTGGCGCCAATACGAAGACTATCATTTTCTCAAACTAGAGCTTAGTCATTCATGTAATGATTTCCACCTCCGGCGATTCCGGAGGAAATCTTTGGTAAGGGGTCCATTTTTGTTTTTTTTTTGTCGGGCCCAGGGGTCCAGTTCAGCTGAAGAAAGAACCTTCAAGGAGTCTTCAGGGATTCTTCGGTGAAGATTTTGGCGCCAATACGAAGACTATCATTTTCTCAAACTAGAGCATAGTCATTCATGTAATGATGGCTACCTCCGGCGATTCCGGAGGAAATCTTTGGTAAGGAGTAGTTTTTTGTTTTTTTTGTGGGGCCCAGGAGTCCAATTCAGCTGAAGAAAGAATATTCAGGGAGTCTTCAGGGATTCTTCGGTGAAGATTTTGGCGCCAATACGAAGACTATCATTTTCTCAAACTAGAGCATAGTCATTCATGTAATGATGGCCACCTCCGGTGATTCCGGAGGAAATCTTTGGTAAGGGGTCCTTTTTTGTTTTTTTTTGTTTTTTGTGGGGCCCAGGGGTCCAATTCAGCTGAAGAAAGAATCTTCAAGGAGTCTTCAGGGATTCTTCGGCGAAGATTTTGGCACCAATACGAAGACTATCATTTTCTCAAACTAGAGCATAGTCATTCATGTAATGATGGCCACCTCCGGCGATTCCGGAGGAAATCTTTGTTAAGGGGACCTTTTTTGTTTTTTTTTGTGGGGCCCAGGGGTCCAATTCAGCTGAAGAAAGAATCTTCAAGGAGTCTTCAGGGATTCTTCGGTGAATATTTTGGAGCCAATACGAAGACTATCATTTTCTCAAACTAGAGCTTAGTCATTCATGTAATAATGGCCACCTCCGGCGATTCCGGAGGAAATCTTTGGTAAGGGGTCCTTTTTTTTTTTTTTGTGGCGCCCAGGGGTCCAATTCAGCTGAAGAAAGAATCTTCAAGGAGTCTTCAGGGATTCTTCGGTGAAGATTTTGGCGCCAATACGAAGACTATCATTTTCTCAAACTAGAGCATAGTCATTCATGTAATGATGGCCACCTCCGGCGATTCCGGAGGAAATCTTTGGTAAGGGGTCCTTTTTTGTTTTGTTTTTTTTTGTGGGGCCCAGGGGTCCAATTCAGCTGAAGAAAGAATCTTCAAGGAGTCTTCAGGGATTCTTCGGTGAAGATTTTGGCGCCATTACTAAGACTCTCATTTTCTCAAACTAGAGTATGGTCATAAAGGCTACCAGCTATATAAATGGTAGAAATTACCCTTGAAATTGAAAAATGACACTTGTTATACTGCTGAAGAAAGAGTTTTCAAGGAGTCTTCAGGGAATCTTGGGTGAGGATTTTGGAGCCAATATGAAGACTATCATTTTCTAAAACTAGAGCATAGTCATTCATGTAATGATGGCCACCTCCGGCGATTCCGGAGGAAATCTTTGGTAAGGGGTCCTTTTTTTTTTTTTTTTTTGTGGGGCCCAGGGGTCCAATTCAGCTGAAGAAAGAATCTTCAAAGAGACTTCAGGGATTCTTCGGTGAAGATTTTGGAGCCAATACGAAGACTATCATTTTCTCAAACTAGAGCATAGTCATTCATGTAATGATGGCCACCTCCGGCAATTCCGGAGGAAATCTTTGGTAAGGGGTCCTTTTTTGTTTTTTGTTTTTTTTGTGGGGCCCAGGGGTCCAGTTCAGCTGAAGAAAGATACTTCAAGGAGTCTTCAGGGATTCTTCGGTGAACATTTTGGCGCCAAAACGAAGACTATCATTTTCTCAAACTAGAGCATAGTCATTCATGTAATGATGGCCACCTCCGGCGATTCCGGAGGAAATCTTTGGTAAGGGGTCCTTTTTTGTTTTTTTTTGTGGGGCCCAGGGGTCCAATTCAGCTGAAGAAAGAATCTTCAAGGAGTCTTCAGGGATTCTTCGATGAAGATTTTGGCGCCAATACGAAGACTATAATTTTCTCAAACTAGAGCTTAGTCATTCATGTAATGATTTCCACCTCCGGCGATTCCGGAGGAAATCTTTGGTAAGGGGTCCTTTTTTGTTTTTTTTTTATTGGGCCCAGGGGTCCAATTCAGCTGAAGAAAGAATCTTCAATGAGTCTTCAGGGATTCTTCGGTGAAGATTTTGGAGCCAATACGAAGACTATCATTTTCTCAAACTAGAGCATAGTCATTCATGTAATGATGGCCACCTCCGGCGATTCCGAAGGAAATCTTTGGTAGGGGGTCCTTTTTTTTTTTTGTGGGGCCCAGGGGTACAGTTCAGCTGAAGAAAGAATATTCAAGGAGTCTTCAGGGATTCTTCGGTGAAGATTTTCGCGCCAATACGAAGACTATCATTTTCTCAAACTAGAGCATAGTCATTCATGTAATGATGGCCACCTCTGGCGATTCCGGAGGAAATCTTTGGTAAGGGGTCCTTTTTTGTTTTTTTTTTGTGGGGCCCAGGGGTCCAATTCAGCTGAAGAAAGAATCTTCAAGGAGTCTTCAGGGATTCTTCGGTGAAGATTTTGGAGCCAATACGAAGACTATCATTTTCTCAAAATATAGCATAGTCATTCATATAATAGTGGCCACCTCCGGCGATTCCGGAGGAAATCTTTGGTAGGGGGTCCTTTTTTTTTTTTTTTGTGGAGCCCAGGGGGCCAGTTCAGCTGAAGAAAGAATCTTCAAGGAGTAGTCAGGGATTCTTCTGTGAAGATTTTGACGCCAATACGAAGACTATCATTTTCTCAAACTAGAGCTTAGTCATTCATGTAATAATGGCCACCTCCGGCGATTCCGGAGGAAATCTTTGGTAAGGGGTCCTTTTTTGTTTTTTTTTGTCGGGCCCAGGGGTCCAATTCAGCTGAAGAAAGAATATTCAAGGAGTCTTCAGGGATTCTTCGGTGAAGAATTTGGCGCCAATACGAAGACTATCATTTTCTCAAACTAGAGCATAGTCATTCATGTAATGATGGCCACCTCCGGCGATTCCGGAGGAAATCTTTGGTAAGGGGTCCTTTTTTTTGGGGGGGGGGGGCCCAGGGGTCCAATTCAGCTGAAAAAGAATCTTCAAGGAGTCTTCAGGGATTCTTCGGTGAAGATTTTGGCGCCAATACTAAGACTATCATTTTCTCAAACTAGAGCATAGTCATAAAGGCTACCAGCTATATAAATGGTAGAAATTACTCTTGAAATTGAAAAATGACACCTGTTATACTGCTGAAGAAAGAGTCTTCAAGGAGTGTTCAGTGAATAATGGGTGAGGATTTTGGAGCCAATATGAAGACTATCGTTTTCTAAAACTAGAGCATAGTCATTCATGTAATGATGGCCACTTCCGGCGATTCCGGAGGAAATCTTTGGTAAGGGGTCCTTTTTTGTTTTTTTTTTGTGGGGCCCAGGGGTCCAATTCAGCTGAAGAAAGAATCTTCAAGGAGTCTTCAGGGATTCTTCGGTGAAGATTTTGGCGCCAATACGAAGACTATCATTTTCTCAAACTAGAGCTTAGTCATTCATGTAATGATGGCCACCTCCGGCGATTCCGGAGGAAATCTTTGGTAAGGGGTCCTTTTTTTTTTTTTTTTTTTTTTGTGGGGCCCAGGGGTCCAATTCAGCTGAAGAAAGAATCTTCAAGGAGTCTTCAGGGATTCTTCGGTGAAGATTTTGGAGCCAATACGAAGACTATCATTTTCTCAAACTAGAGCATAGTCATTCATGTAATGATGGCCACCTCCGGCGATTCCAGAGGAAAGCTTTGGTAAGGGGTCCTTTTTTTTTTTTTTTTTTTTGTGGGGCCCAGGGGTCCAGTTCAGCTGAAGAAAGAATCTTCAAGGAGTCTTCAGGGATTCTTCGGTGAAGATTTTGGCGCCAATACGAAGACTATCATTTTCTCAAACTAGAGCTTAGTCATTCATGTAAAGATGGCTACCTCCGGCGATTCCGGAGGAAATCTTTGGTAAGGGGTAGTTTTTTGTTTTTTGTTAGGCCCAGGAGTCCAATTCAGCTGAAGAAAGAATATTCAAGGAGTCTTCAGGGATTCTTCGGTGAAGATTTTGGCGCCAATACGAAGACTATCATTTTCTCAAACTAGAGCATAGTCATTAATGTAATGATGGCCACCTCCGGCGATTCCGGAGGAAATCTTTGGTAAGGGGTCCTTTTTTGTTTTTTTTTTGTGGGGCCCAGTGGTCCAATTCAGCTGAAGAAAGAATCTTCAAGGAGTCTTCAGGGATTCTTCAGTGAAGATTTTGGAGCCAGTACGAAGACTATCATTTTCTCAAACTAGAGCATAGTCATTCATGTAATGATGGCCACCTCCGGCGATTCCGGAGTAAATCTTTGGTAAGGGGTCCTTTTTTGTTTTTTTTTGTGGGGCCCAGGGGTCCAATTCAGCTAAAGAAAGAATATTCAAGGAGTCTTCAGGGATTCTTCGGTGAAGATTTTGGCGCCAATACGATGACTATCATTTTCTCAAACTAGAGCATAGTCATTCATGTAATGATGGCCACCTCCGGCATTTTCGGAGGAAATCTTTGGTAAGGGGTCCTTTTTTTTTGGGGGGGGGCCCAGGGGTCCAATTCAGCTGAAAAAAGAATCTTCAAGGAGTCTTCAGGGATTCTTCGGTGAAGATTTTGGCGCCAATACTAAGACTATCATTTTCTCAAACTAGAGCACAGTCATAAAGGCTACCTGCTATATAAATGGTAGAAATTACCCTTGAAATTGAAAAATGACACTTGTTATACTGCTGAAGAAAGAGTCTTCAAGGAGTCTTCAGGGAATCTTGGGTGAGGATTCTGGAGCCAATATGAAAACTATCATTTTCTAAAACTAGAGCATAGTCATTCATGTAATGATGGCCACCTCCGGTGATTCCGGAGGAAATCTTTGGTAAGGGGTCCTTTTTTGTTTTTTTGGGGGGCCCAGGGGTCCAATTCAGCTGAAGAAAGAATCTTCAAAGAGTCTTCAGGGATTCTTCGGTGAAGATTTTGGAGCCAATACGAAGACTATCTTTTTCTCAAACTAGAGCATAGTCATTCATGTAATGATGGCCCCCTCCGGCGATTCCGGAGGAAATCTTTGGTAAGGGATCCTTTTTTGTCTTTTTTTTTTTGTGGGGCCCAGGGGTCCAGTTCAGCTAAAGAAAGAACCTTCAAGGAGTCTTCAGGGATTCTTCGGTGAAGATTTTGCGCCAATACGAAGACTATCATTTTCTCAAACTAGAGCATAGTCATTCATGTAATGATGGCCACCTCTGGCGATTCCGGAGGAAATCTTTGGTAAGGGGTCCTTTTTTTTTTTTTTTTTTTTTTGTGGGGCCCAGGGGTCCAGTTCAGCTGAAGAAAGAATCTTCAAGGAGTCTTCAGGGATTCCTCGGTGAAGATTTTGGCGCCAATACGAAGACTATCATTTTCTCCAACTAGAGCATAGTCATTCATGTAATGATGGCCACCTCCGGCATTTCCGGAGGAAATCTTTGGTAAGGGGTCCTTTTTTGTTTTTTTTTTGTGGGGCCCAGTGGTCCAATTCAGCTGAAGAAAGAATCTTCAAGGAGTCTTCACTGATTCTTCGGTGAATATTTTGGAGCCAATACGAAGACTATCATTTTCTCAAACTAGAGCATAGTCATTCATGTAATGATGGCAACCTCCGGCGATTCCTTAGGAAATCTTTGGTAAGGGGTCCTTTTTTTTTTTTTTTTTTTTTGTGGGGCCCAGGGGTCCAGTTCAGCTGAAGAAAGAATCTTCAAGGAGTCTTCAGGGATTCTTCGGTGAAGATTTTGGCGCCAATAAGAAGACTATCATTTTCTCAAACTAGAGCATAGTCATTCATGTAATCATGGCTACCTCCGGCGATTCCGGAGGAAATCTTTGGTAAGGGGTAGTTTTTTGTTTTTTGTTAGGCCCAGGAGTCCAATTCAGCTGAAGAAAGAATATTCAAGGAGTCTTCAGGGATTCTTCGGTGAAGATTTTGGCGCCAATATGAAGACTATCATTTTCTCAAACTAGAGCATAGTCATTCATGTAATGATGGCCACCTCTGGCGATTCCGGAGGAAATCTTTGGCAAGGGGTCCTATTTTGTTTTGTTTTTTTTGTGGGGCCCAGGGGTCCAGTTCAGCTGAAGAAAGAATCTTCAAGGAGTCTTCAGAGATTCTTCGGTGAAGATTTTGGCGCCAATACGAAGACTATCATTTTCTCAAACTAGAGCATAGTCATAAAGGCTACCAGGTATATAAATGGTAGAAATTACCCTTGAAATTGAAAAATGACACCTGTTATACTGCTGAAGAAAGTCTTCAAGGAGTCTTCAGGGAATCTTGGGTGAGGATTCTGGAGCCAATATGAATACTATCATTTTCTAAAACTAGAGGATAGTCATTCATGTAATGACGGCCACCTTCGGCGATTCCGGAGGAAATCTTTGGTAAGGGGTCCTTTTTTGTTTTTTTTTGGTGGGCCCAGGGGTCCAATTCAGCTGAAGAAAGAATCTTCAAAGAGTCTTCAGGGATTCTTCGGTGAAGATTTTGGAGCCAATACGAAGACTATCATTTTCAGAAACCTGTCCATAGTCATTCATGTAATGATGGCCACCTCCGGCGATTCCGGAGGAAATCTTTGGTAAGGGGTCCTTTTTTGTTTTTTGTTTTTTTTTGTGGGTTCTCAGGGGTCCAGTTCAGCTGAAGAAAGAATCTTCAAGGAGTCTTCAGGGATTCTTCGGTGAAGATTTTAGCGCCAATACGAAGACTATCATTTTCTCAAACTAGAGCATAGTCATTCATGTAATGATGGCCACCTCCGGCAATTCCGGAGGAAATCTTTGGTAAGGGGTCCTTTTTTGTTTTTTTTTTGTGGGGCTCAGGGGTCCAATTCAGCTTAAGAAAGAATCTTCAAGGAGTCTTCAGGGATTCTTCGGTGAAGATTTTGGCGCCAATACGAAGACTATCATTTTCTCAAACTAGAGCTTAGTCATTCATGTAATAAAGGCCACCTCCGGCGATTCCGGAGGAAATCTTTGGTAAGGGGTCCTTTTTTGTTTTTTTTTTTTGTGGGGCCCAGGGGTCCAATTCAGCTGAAGAAAGAATCTTCAAGGAGTCTTCAGGGATTCTTCGGTGAAGATTTTGGCGACAATACGAAGACTATCATTTTCTCAAACTAGAGCATAGTCATTCATGTAATGATGGCCACCTCCGGCGATTCCGGAGGAAATCTTTGGTAGGGTGTCCTTTTTTTTTTTCGTGGGGCCCAGGGGTCCAGTTCAGCTGAAGAAAGAATCTTCAAGGAGTCTTCAGGGATTCTTCGGTGAAGATTTTGTCACCAATACGAAGACTATCATTTTCTCAAACTAGAGCATAGTCATTCATGTAATGATGGCCACCTCCGGCGATTCCGGAGGAAATCTTTGGTAAGGGGTCCTTTTTTTTTTTTTTTTTTTTGTGGGGCCCAGTGGTCCAGTTCAGCTGAAGAAAGAATCTACAAGGAGTCTTCAGGGATTCTTCAGTGAAGATTTTGGCACCAATACGAAGACTATCATTTTCTCAAACTAGAGCATAGTCATTCATGTAATGATGGCTACCTCCTGCGATTCCGGAGGAAATCTTTGGTAAGGGGTCCTTTTTTGTTTTGTTTTTTTTGTGGGAGCAGGGGTCCAATTCAGCTGAAGAAAGAATCTTCAAGGAGTCTTCAGGGATTCTTCGGTGAAGATTTTGGCACCAATACGAAGACTATCATTTTCTCAAACTAGAGCATTGTCATTCATGTAATGATGGCCACCTCCGGCGATTCCGGAGGAAATCTTTCCGAAGGGGTCCTTTTTTGTTTTTTTTTGTGGGGCCCAGGGGTCCAATTCAGCTGAAGAAAGAATCTTCAATGAGTCTTCAGGAATTCTTCGGTGAAGATTTTGGAGCCAATACGAAGACTATCATTTTCTCAAACTAGAGCATAGTCATTCATGTAATGATGGCCACCTCCGGCGATTCCGAAGGAAATCTTTGGTAAGGGGTCCTTTTTTTTTTTTTTTTCTTTGTGGGGCCCAGGGGTCCAATTCAGCTGAAGAAAGAATCTTCAAGGAGTCATCAGGGATTCTTCGGTGAAGATTTTGGCGCCAATACTAAGACTATCATTTTCTCAAACTAGAGTATAGTCATAAAGGCTACCAGCTATATAAATGGTAGAAATTACCCTTGAAATTGAAAAATGACACCTGTTATACTGCTGAAGAAAGAGTTTTCATGGAGTCTTCAGGGAATCTTGGGTGAGGATTTTGGAGCCAATATGAAGACTATCATTTTCTAAAACTAGAGCATAGTCATTCATGTAATGATGGCCACCTCCGGCGATTCCGGAGGAAATCTTTGGTAAGGGGTCCTTTTTTGTTTTTTTTTTGTGGGGCCCAGGGGTCCAATTCAGCTGAAGAAAGAATCTTCAAAGAGTCTTCAGGGATTCTTCGGTGAAGATTTTGGAGCCAATACTAAGACTATCATTTTCTCAAACTAGAGCATAGTCATTCATGTAATGATGGCCACCTCCAGCAATTCCGGAGGAAATCTTTGGTAAGGGGTCCTTTTTTGTTTTTTGTTTTTTTTTGTGGGCCCAGGGGTCCAGTTCAGCTGAAGAAAGAATCTTCAAGGAGTCTTCAGGGATTCTTCGGTGAAGATTTTGGCGCCAAAACGAAGACTATCATTTTCTCAAACTAGAGCATAGTCAATCATGTAATGATGGCCACCTCCGGCGATTCCGGAGGAAATCTTTGGTAAGGGGTCCTTTTTTGTTTTTTTTGTGGGGCCCAGGGGTCCAATTCAGCTGAAGAAAGGATCTTCAAGGAGTCTTCAGGGATTCTTCGGTGAAGATTTTGGCGCCAATACGAAGACTATCATTTTCTCAAACTAGAGCTTAGTCATTCATGTAATGATTTCCACCTCCGGCGATTCCGGAGGAAATCTTTGGTAAGGGGTCCTTTTTTGTTTTTTTTTTTTTGTGGGGCCCAGGGGTCCAATTCAGCTGAAGAAAGAATCTTCAATGAGTCTTCAGGGATTCTTCGGTGACGATTTTGGCGCCAATACTAAGACTATCATTTTCTCAAACTAGAGTATAGTCATAAAGGCTACCAGCTATATAAATGGTAGAAATTACCCTTGAAATTGAAAAATGACACATGTTATACTGCTGAAGAAAGAGTTTTCAAGGAGTCTTCAGGGAATCTTGGGTGAGGATTTTGGAGCCAATATGAAGACTATCATTTTCTTAAACTAGAGCATAGTCATTCATGTAATGATGGCCACCTCCGGCGATTCCGGAGGAAATCTTTGGAAAGGGGTCCTTTTTTGTTTTTTTTTGTGGCGCCCAGGGGTCCAATTCAGCTGAAGAAAGAACCTTCAAAGAGTCTTCAGGGATTCTTCGGTGAAGATTTTGGAGCCAATACGAAGACTATCATTTTCTCAAACAAGAGCATAGTCATTCATGTAATGATGGCCACCTCCGGCAATTCCGGAGGAAATCTTTGGTAAGGGGTCCTTTTTTGTTTTTTGTTTTTTTTTGTGGGGCCCAGGGGTCCAGTTCAGCAGAAGAAAGAATCTTCAAGGAGTCTTCAGGGATTCTTCGGTGAAGATTTTGGCGCCAATACGAAGACTATCATTTTCTCAAACTAGAGCTTAGTCATTCATGTAATAATGGCCACCTCCGGCGATTCCGGAGGAAATCTTTGGTAAGGGGTCCTTTTTTTTTTTTTTTTTGTCAGGCCCAGGGGTCCAATTCAACTGAAGAAAGAATCTTCAATGAGTCTTCAGGGATTCTTCGGTGAAGATTTTGGAGCCAATACGAAGACTATAATTTCTAAAACTAGAGCATAGTCATTCATGTAATGATGGCCACCTCCAGCGATTCCGAAGGAAATCTTTGGTAGGGGGTCCTTTTTTTTTTTTGGCGGGCCCAGGGGTCCAGTTCATCTGAAGAAAGAATCTTCAAGGAGTCTTCAGGGATTCTTCGGTGAACATTTTGGCGCCAATACGAAGACTATCATTTTCTCAAACTAGAGCATAGTCATTCATGTAATGATGGCCACCTCCGGCGATTCCGGAGGAAATCTTTGGTAAGGGGTCCTTTTTTGTTTTTTTTTTGTGGGGCCCAGGGGTCCAATTCAGCTGAAGAAAGAATCTTCAAGGAGTCTTCAGGGATTCTTCGGTGAAGATTTTGGAGCCAATACGAAGACTATCATTTTCTCAAACTAGAGCATAGTCATTCATGTAATGACGGCCACCTCCGGCGATTCAGGAGGAAATCTTTGGTAGGGGGTCCTTTTTTTTTTTTCGTTTCTTCGGTGAAGATTTTGGCGCCAATACGAAGACTATCATTTTCTCAAACTAGAGCTTAGTCATTCATGTAATAATGGCCACCTCCGGCGATTCCGGAGGAAATCTTTGGTAACGGGTCCTTTTTAGTTTTTTTTTTGTCGGGCCCAGGGGTCCAATTCAGCTGAAGAAAGAATATTCAAGGAGTCTTCAGGGATTCTTCGGTGAAGATTTTGGCGCCAATACGAAGACTATCATTTTCTCAACCTAGAGCATAGTCACTTACGAAATGATGGCTACCTCCTGCGATTCCGGAGGAAATCTTTGGTAAGGGGTCCTTTTTTTTTTTTTTTTTTTTGTGGGGCCCAGGGGTCCAGTTCAGCTGAAGAAAGAATCTTCAAGGAGTTTTCAGGGATTCCTCGGTGAAGATTTTGGCGCCAATACGAAGACTATCATTTTCTCAAACTAGAGCATAGTCATTCATGTAATGATGGCCACCTCCGGCGATTCCAGAGGAAATCTTTGGTAAGGGGTCCTTTTTTGTTTTTTTTTTTTCGTGGGGCCCAGTGGTTCAATTCAGCTGAAGAAAGAATCTTCAAGGAGTCTTCAGGGATTCTTCAGTGAATATTTTGGAGCCAATACGAAGACTATCATTTTCTCAAACTAGAGCATAGTCATTCATGTAATGATGGCAACCTCCGGCGATTCTGGAGGAAATCTTTGGTAAGGGGTCCTTTTTTTTTTTTTTTTTTGTAGGGCCCAGGGGTCCAGTTCAGCTGAAGAAAGAATCTTCAAGGAGTCTTCAGGGATTCTTCGGTGAAGATTTTGTCGCCAATACGAAGACTATCATTTTCTCAAACTAGAGCATAGTCATTCATGTAATGATGGCTACCTCCGGCGGTTCCTGAGGAAATCTTTGGTAAGGGGTAGTTTTTTGTTTTTTTTGTGGGGACCAGGAGTCCAATTCAGCTGAAGAAAGAATATTCAGGGAGTCTTCAGGGATTCTTCGGTGAAGATTTTGGCGCCAATACGAAGACTATCATTTCCTCAAACTAGAGCATAGTCATTCATGTAATAATGGCCACCTCCGGCGATTCCGGAGAAAATCTTTGGTAAGGGGTCCTTTTTGTTTTTTTTTTTTTTGTGGGGCCCAGGGGTCCAGTTCAGCTGAAGAAAGAATCTTCAAGGAGTCTTCAGGGATTCTTCAGTGAAGATTTTGGCGCCAATACTAAGACTATCATTTTCTCAAACTAGAGCATAGTCATAAAGGCTACCAGCTATATAAATGGTAGAAATTACCCTTGAAATTGAAAAATGACACCTGTTAGACTGCTGAAGAAAGAGTCTTCAAGGAGTCTTCAGGGAACCTTGGGTGAGGATTCTGGAGCCAATATGAAGACTATCATTTTCTAAAACTAGAGCATAGTCATTCAAGTAATGATGGCCACCTCCGGCGATTCTGGAGGAAATCTTTGGTAAGGGGTCCTTTTTTGTTTTTTTTTGGGGGGGGGGGGCACAGGGGTCCAATTCAGCTGAAGAAAGAATCTTCAAAGAGTCTTCAGGGATTCTTCGGTGAAGATTTTGGAGCCAATACGAAGACTATCATTTTCTCAAACTAGAGCATAGTCATTCATGTAATGATGGCCACCTCCGTCGATTCTGGAGGAAATCTTTGGTAAGGGGTCCTTTTTTGTTTTTTTTTTTTTTTTGTGGGGCCCAGGGGTCCAGTTCAGCTGAAGAAAGAATCTTCAAGGAGTCTTCAGGTATTCTTCGGTGAAGATTTTAGCGCCAATACGAACACTATCATTTTCTCAAACTAGAGCATAGTCATTCATGTTATGATGGCCACCTCCGGCGATTCCGGAGGAAATCTTTGGTAAGGGGTCCTTTTTGTTTTTTTTGGGGGGGGGGCCCAGGGGTCCAATTCAGCTGAAGAAAGAATCTTCAAGGAGTCTTCAGGGATTCTTCGGTGAAGATTTTGGAGCCAATACGAAGACTATCATTTTCTCAAACTAGAGCATAGTCATTCATGTAATGATGGCCACCTCCGGCGATTCTGGAGGAAATCTTTGGTAAGGGGTCCTTTTTTTGTTTTTTTTTTTTTTTATGGGGCCCAGGGGTCCAGTTCAGCTGAAGAAAGAATCTTCAAGGAGTCTTCAGGGATTCTTCGGTGAAGATTTTAGCGCCAATACGAAGACTATCATTTTCTCCAACTAGAGCATAGTCATTCATGTAATGATGGCCACCTCCGGCATTTCCGGAGGAAATCTTTGGTAAGGGGTCCTTTTTTGTTTTTTTTTTGTGGGGCCCAGTGGTCCAATTCAGCTGAAGAAAGAATCTTCAAGGAGTCTTCACTGATTCTTCGGTGAATATTTTGGAGCCAATACGAAGACTATCATTTTCTCAAACTAGAGCATAGTCATTCATGTAATGATGGCAACCTCCGGCGATTCCTTAGGAAATCTTTGGTAAGGGGTCCTTTTTTTTTTTTTTTTTTTTTGTGGGGCCCAGGGGTCCAGTTCAGCTGAAGAAAGAATCTTCAAGGAGTCTTCAGGGATTCTTCGGTGAAGATTTTGGCGCCAATAAGAAGACTATCATTTTCTCAAACTAGAGCATAGTCATTCATGTAATGATGGCTACCTCCGGCGATTCCGGAGGAAATCTTTGGTAAGGGGTAGTTTTTTGTTTTTTGTTAGGCCCAGGAGTCCAATTCAGCTGAAGAAAGAATATTCAAGGAGTCTTCAGGGATTCTTCGGTGAAGATTTTGGCGCCAATATGAAGACTATCATTTTCTCAAACTAGAGCATAGTCATTCATGTAATGATGGCCACCTCTGGCGATTCCGGAGGAAATCTTTGGCAAGGGGTCCTATTTTGTTTTGTTTTTTTTGTGGGGCCCAGGGGTCCAGTTCAGCTGAAGAAAGAATCTTCAAGGAGTCTTCAGAGATTCTTCGGTGAAGATTTTGGCGCCAATACGAAGACTATCATTTTCTCAAACTAGAGCATAGTCATAAAGGCTACCAGGTATATAAATGGTAGAAATTACCCTTGAAATTGAAAAATGACACCTGTTATACTGCTGAAGAAAGTCTTCAAGGAGTCTTCAGGGAATCTTGGGTGAGGATTCTGGAGCCAATATGAATACTATCATTTTCTAAAACTAGAGGATAGTCATTCATGTAATGACGGCCACCTTCGGCGATTCCGGAGGAAATCTTTGGTAAGGGGTCCTTTTTTGTTTTTTTTTGGTGGGCCCAGGGGTCCAATTCAGCTGAAGAAAGAATCTTCAAAGAGTCTTCAGGGATTCTTCGGTGAAGATTTTGGAGCCAATACGAAGACTATCATTTTCAGAAACCTGTCCATAGTCATTCATGTAATGATGGCCACCTCCGGCGATTCCGGAGGAAATCTTTGGTAAGGGGTCCTTTTTTGTTTTTTGTTTTTTTTTGTGGGTTCTCAGGGGTCCAGTTCAGCTGAAGAAAGAATCTTTAAGGAGTCTTCAGGGATTCTTCGGTGAAGATTTTAGCGCCAATACGAAGACTATCATTTTCTCAAACTAGAGCATAGTCATTCATGTAATGATGGCCACCTCCGGCAATTCCGGAGGAAATCTTTGGTAAGGGGTCCTTTTTTGTTTTTTTTTTGTGGGGCTCAGGGGTCCAATTCAGCTTAAGAAAGAATCTTCAAGGAGTCTTCAGGGATTCTTCGGTGAAGATTTTGGCGCCAATACGAAGACTATCATTTTCTCAAACTAGAGCTTAGTCATTCATGTAATAAAGGCCACCTCCGGCGATTCCGGAGGAAATCTTTGGTAAGGGGTCCTTTTTTGTTTTTTTTTTTTTGTGGGGCCCAGGGGTCCAATTCAGCTGAAGAAAGAATCTTCAAGGAGTCTTCAGGGATTCTTCGGTGAAGATTTTGGCGACAATACGAAGACTATCATTTTCTCAAACTAGAGCATAGTCATTCATGTAATGATGGCCACCTCCGGCGATTCCGGAGGAAATCTTTGGTAGGGTGTCCTTTTTTTTTTTCGTGGGGCCCAGGGGTCCAGTTCAGCTGAAGAAAGAATCTTCAAGGAGTCTTCAGGGATTCTTCGGTGAAGATTTTGTCACCAATACGAAGACTATCATTTTCTCAAACTAGAGCATAGTCATTCATGTAATGATGGCCACCTCCGGCGATTCCGGAGGAAATCTTTGGTAAGGGGTCCTTTTTTTTTTTTTTTTTTTTGTGGGGCCCAGTGGTCCAGTTCAGCTGAAGAAAGAATCTACAAGGAGTCTTCAGGGATTCTTCAGTGAAGATTTTGGCACCAATACGAAGACTATCATTTTCTCAAACTAGAGCATAGTCATTCATGTAATGATGGCTACCTCCTGCGATTCCGGAGGAAATCTTTGGTAAGGGGTCCTTTTTTGTTTTGTTTTTTTTGTGGGAGCAGGGGTCCAATTCAGCTGAAGAAAGAATCTTCAAGGAGTCTTCAGGGATTCTTCGGTGAAGATTTTGGCACCAATACGAAGACTATCATTTTCTCAAACTAGAGCATTGTCATTCATGTAATGATGGCCACCTCCGGCGATTCCGGAGGAAATCTTTCCGAAGGGGTCCTTTTTTGTTTTTTTTTGTGGGGCCCAGGGGTCCAATTCAGCTGAAGAAAGAATCTTCAATGAGTCTTCAGGAATTCTTCGGTGAAGATTTTGGAGCCAATACGAAGACTATCATTTTCTCAAACTAGAGCATAGTCATTCATGTAATGATGGCCACCTCCGGCGATTCCGAAGGAAATCTTTGGTAAGGGGTCCTTTTTTTTTTTTTTTTCTTTGTGGGGCCCAGGGGTCCAATTCAGCTGAAGAAAGAATCTTCAAGGAGTCATCAGGGATTCTTCGGTGAAGATTTTGGCGCCAATACTAAGACTATCATTTTCTCAAACTAGAGTATAGTCATAAAGGCTACCAGCTATATAAATGGTAGAAATTACCCTTGAAATTGAAAAATGACACCTGTTATACTGCTGAAGAAAGAGTTTTCATGGAGTCTTCAGGGAATCTTGGGTGAGGATTTTGGAGCCAATATGAAGACTATCATTTTCTAAAACTAGAGCATAGTCATTCATGTAATGATGGCCACCTCCGGCGATTCCGGAGGAAATCTTTGGTAAGGGGTCCTTTTTTGTTTTTTTTTTGTGGGGCCCAGGGGTCCAATTCAGCTGAAGAAAGAATCTTCAAAGAGTCTTCAGGGATTCTTCGGTGAAGATTTTGGAGCCAATACTAAGACTATCATTTTCTCAAACTAGAGCATAGTCATTCATGTAATGATGGCCACCTCCAGCAATTCCGGAGGAAATCTTTGGTAAGGGGTCCTTTTTTGTTTTTTGTTTTTTTTTGTGGGCCCAGGGGTCCAGTTCAGCTGAAGAAAGAATCTTCAAGGAGTCTTCAGGGATTCTTCGGTGAAGATTTTGGCGCCAAAACGAAGACTATCATTTTCTCAAACTAGAGCATAGTCAATCATGTAATGATGGCCACCTCCGGCGATTCCGGAGGAAATCTTTGGTAAGGGGTCCTTTTTTGTTTTTTTTGTGGGGCCCAGGGGTCCAATTCAGCTGAAGAAAGGATCTTCAAGGAGTCTTCAGGGATTCTTCGGTGAAGATTTTGGCGCCAATACGAAGACTATCATTTTCTCAAACTAGAGCTTAGTCATTCATGTAATGATTTCCACCTCCGGCGATTCCGGAGGAAATCTTTGGTAAGGGGTCCTTTTTTGTTTTTTTTTTTTTGTGGGGCCCAGGGGTCCAATTCAGCTGAAGAAAGAATCTTCAATGAGTCTTCAGGGATTCTTCGGTGACGATTTTGGCGCCAATACTAAGACTATCATTTTCTCAAACTAGAGTATAGTCATAAAGGCTACCAGCTATATAAATGGTAGAAATTACCCTTGAAATTGAAAAATGACACATGTTATACTGCTGAAGAAAGAGTTTTCAAGGAGTCTTCAGGGAATCTTGGGTGAGGATTTTGGAGCCAATATGAAGACTATCATTTTCTTAAACTAGAGCATAGTCATTCATGTAATGATGGCCACCTCCGGCGATTCCGGAGGAAATCTTTGGAAAGGGGTCCTTTTTTGTTTTTTTTTGTGGCGCCCAGGGGTCCAATTCAGCTGAAGAAAGAACCTTCAAAGAGTCTTCAGGGATTCTTCGGTGAAGATTTTGGAGCCAATACGAAGACTATCATTTTCTCAAACAAGAGCATAGTCATTCATGTAATGATGGCCACCTCCGGCAATTCCGGAGGAAATCTTTGGTAAGGGGTCCTTTTTTGTTTTTTGTTTTTTTTTGTGGGGCCCAGGGGTCCAGTTCAGCAGAAGAAAGAATCTTCAAGGAGTCTTCAGGGATTCTTCGGTGAAGATTTTGGCGCCAATACGAAGACTATCATTTTCTCAAACTAGAGCTTAGTCATTCATGTAATAATGGCCACCTCCGGCGATTCCGGAGGAAATCTTTGGTAAGGGGTCCTTTTTTTTTTTTTTTTTTGTCAGGCCCAGGGGTCCAATTCAACTGAAGAAAGAATCTTCAATGAGTCTTCAGGGATTCTTCGGTGAAGATTTTGGAGCCAATACGAAGACTATAATTTCTAAAACTAGAGCATAGTCATTCATGTAATGATGGCCACCTCCAGCGATTCCGAAGGAAATCTTTGGTAGGGGGTCCTTTTTTTTTTTTGGCGGGCCCAGGGGTCCAGTTCATCTGAAGAAAGAATCTTCAAGGAGTCTTCAGGGATTCTTCGGTGAACATTTTGGCGCCAATACGAAGACTATCATTTTCTCAAACTAGAGCATAGTCATTCATGTAATGATGGCCACCTCCGGCGATTCCGGAGGAAATCTTTGGTAAGGGGTCCTTTTTTGTTTTTTTTTTGTGGGGCCCAGGGGTCCAATTCAGCTGAAGAAAGAATCTTCAAGGAGTCTTCAGGGATTCTTCGGTGAAGATTTTGGAGCCAATACGAAGACTATCATTTTCTCAAACTAGAGCATAGTCATTCATGTAATGACGGCCACCTCCGGCGATTCAGGAGGAAATCTTTGGTAGGGGGTCCTTTTTTTTTTTTCGTTTCTTCGGTGAAGATTTTGGCGCCAATACGAAGACTATCATTTTCTCAAACTAGAGCTTAGTCATTCATGTAATAATGGCCACCTCCGGCGATTCCGGAGGAAATCTTTGGTAACGGGTCCTTTTTAGTTTTTTTTTTGTCGGGCCCAGGGGTCCAATTCAGCTGAAGAAAGAATATTCAAGGAGTCTTCAGGGATTCTTCGGTGAAGATTTTGGCGCCAATACGAAGACTATCATTTTCTCAACCTAGAGCATAGTCACTTACGAAATGATGGCTACCTCCTGCGATTCCGGAGGAAATCTTTGGTAAGGGGTCCTTTTTTTTTTTTTTTTTTTTGTGGGGCCCAGGGGTCCAGTTCAGCTGAAGAAAGAATCTTCAAGGAGTTTTCAGGGATTCCTCGGTGAAGATTTTGGCGCCAATACGAAGACTATCATTTTCTCAAACTAGAGCATAGTCATTCATGTAATGATGGCCACCTCCGGCGATTCCAGAGGAAATCTTTGGTAAGGGGTCCTTTTTTGTTTTTTTTTTTCGTGGGGCCCAGTGGTTCAATTCAGCTGAAGAAAGAATCTTCAAGGAGTCTTCAGGGATTCTTCAGTGAATATTTTGGAGCCAATACGAAGACTATCATTTTCTCAAACTAGAGCATAGTCATTCATGTAATGATGGCAACCTCCGGCGATTCTGGAGGAAATCTTTGGTAAGGGGTCCTTTTTTTTTTTTTTTTTTGTAGGGCCCAGGGGTCCAGTTCAGCTGAAGAAAGAATCTTCAAGGAGTCTTCAGGGATTCTTCGGTGAAGATTTTGTCGCCAATACGAAGACTATCATTTTCTCAAACTAGAGCATAGTCATTCATGTAATGATGGCTACCTCCGGCGGTTCCTGAGGAAATCTTTGGTAAGGGGTAGTTTTTTGTTTTTTTTGTGGGGACCAGGAGTCCAATTCAGCTGAAGAAAGAATATTCAGGGAGTCTTCAGGGATTCTTCGGTGAAGATTTTGGCGCCAATACGAAGACTATCATTTCCTCAAACTAGAGCATAGTCATTCATGTAATAATGGCCACCTCCGGCGATTCCGGAGAAAATCTTTGGTAAGGGGTCCTTTTTGTTTTTTTTTTTTTTGTGGGGCCCAGGGGTCCAGTTCAGCTGAAGAAAGAATCTTCAAGGAGTCTTCAGGGATTCTTCAGTGAAGATTTTGGCGCCAATACTAAGACTATCATTTTCTCAAACTAGAGCATAGTCATAAAGGCTACCAGCTATATAAATGGTAGAAATTACCCTTGAAATTGAAAAATGACACCTGTTAGACTGCTGAAGAAAGAGTCTTCAAGGAGTCTTCAGGGAACCTTGGGTGAGGATTCTGGAGCCAATATGAAGACTATCATTTTCTAAAACTAGAGCATAGTCATTCAAGTAATGATGGCCACCTCCGGCGATTCTGGAGGAAATCTTTGGTAAGGGGTCCTTTTTTGTTTTTTTTTGGGGGGGGGGGCACAGGGGTCCAATTCAGCTGAAGAAAGAATCTTCAAAGAGTCTTCAGGGATTCTTCGGTGAAGATTTTGGAGCCAATACGAAGACTATCATTTTCTCAAACTAGAGCATAGTCATTCATGTAATGATGGCCACCTCCGTCGATTCTGGAGGAAATCTTTGGTAAGGGGTCCTTTTTTGTTTTTTTTTTTTTTTTGTGGGGCCCAGGGGTCCAGTTCAGCTGAAGAAAGAATCTTCAAGGAGTCTTCAGGTATTCTTCGGTGAAGATTTTAGCGCCAATACGAACACTATCATTTTCTCAAACTAGAGCATAGTCATTCATGTTATGATGGCCACCTCCGGCGATTCCGGAGGAAATCTTTGGTAAGGGGTCCTTTTTGTTTTTTTTGGGGGGGGGCCCAGGGGTCCAATTCAGCTGAAGAAAGAATCTTCAAGGAGTCTTCAGGGATTCTTCGGTGAAGATTTTGGAGCCAATACGAAGACTATCATTTTCTCAAACTAGAGCATAGTCATTCATGTAATGATGGCCACCTCCGGCGATTCTGGAGGAAATCTTTGGTAAGGGGTCCTTTTTTTGTTTTTTTTTTTTTTTTATGGGGCCCAGGGGTCCAGTTCAGCTGAAGAAAGAATCTTCAAGGAGTCTTCAGGGATTCTTCGGTGAAGATTTTAGCGCCAATACGAAGACTATCATTTTCTCAAACTAGAGCATAGTCATTCATGTAATGATGGCCACCTCCGGTGATTCCGGAGGAAATCTTTGGTAAGGGGTCCTTTTTTGTTTTTCTTTGTGGGGCCCAGGGGTCCAATTCAGCTGAAGAAAGAATCTTCAAGGAGTCTTCATGGATTCTTCGGTGAAGATTTTGGCGCCAATACGAAGACTATCATTTTCTCAAACTAGAGCTTAGTCATTCATGTAATAATGGCCACCTCCGGCGATTCCAGAGGAAATCTTTGGTAAGGGGTCCTTTTTTTTTTTTTTTTGTGGGGCCCAGGGGTCCAATTCAGCTGAAGAAAGAATCTTCAAGGAGTCTTCAGGGATTCTTCGGTGAAGGTTTTGGCGCCAATACGAAGACTATAATTTTCTCGAACTAGAGTATAGTCATTCATGTAATGATGGCCACCTCCGGCGATTCCGGAGGAAATCTTTGGTAGGGGGTCCTTTTTCTTTTTTGTGGGGCCCAGGGGTCCAGTTCAGCTGAAGAAAGAATCTTCAACGAGTCTTCAGGGATTCTTCGGTGAAGATTTTGGCACCAATACGAAGACTATCTTTTTCTCAAACTAGAGCATAGTCATTCATGTAATGATGGCCACCTCCGGCGATTCCGGAGAAAATCTTTGGTAAGGGGTCTTTTTTTTTTTTTTTTTTTTTGTAGGGCCCAGAGGTCCAGTTCAGCTGAAGAAAGAATCTTCAAGGAGTCTTCAGGGATTCTTCGGTGAAGATTTTGGCGCCAATACGAAGACTATCATTTTCTCAAACTAGAGCTTGGTCATTCATGTAATAATGGCCACCTCCGGCGATTCCAGAGGAAATCTTTGGTAAGGGGTCCTTTTTTGTTTTTTTTTGTGGGGCCCAGGGGTCCAATTCAGCTGAAGAAAGAATCTTCAAGGAGTCTTCAGGGATTCTTCGGTGAAGGTTTTGGCGCCAATACGAAGACTATAATTTTCTCGAACTAGAGTATAGTCATTCATGTAATGATGGCCACCTCCGGCGATTCCGGAGGAAATCTTTGGTAGGGGGTCCTTTTTTTTTTGTGGGGCCCAGGGGTCCAGTTCAGCTGAAGAAAGAATCTTCAACGAGTCTTCAGGGATTCTTCGGTGAAGATTTTGGCGCCAATACGTAGACTATCATTTTCTCAAACTAGAGCATAGTGCCAGTTGCGTAGAACAAACTTGTGCCAGTTGCATAGAACAAACGTGTGCCAGTTATGTAGAAGAAACTTGTGCCAGTTGCGTCGAACAAACTTGTGCCTGTTGCGTCGAAGAAACTTGTGCCAGTTACGGCGAACCAACTTGTGCCAGTTTCGTCGAGAAAACTTGTGCCAGTTGCGTCAAATAAACTTGTGACAGTTGCGTCAAACAAACTTGTGCCAGTTGCGTCAAACAAACTTGTGCCAGTTGCATCAAAGAAACTGGTTCCAGTTGCGTCAAACAAACTTGTCCCAATTGAGTCGAAAAAAACTTGTGCCAGTTGCATCGAACAAACTTGTGCCAGTTGCGTCTAACAAACTTGTGCCAGTTGCGTCAAAAAAACTTGTTCCAGTGTCATCAAACAAACTTGTGCCAATGGCATCCAACAAACTTGTGCCAGTTGCGTAGAACAAACTTGTGCCAGTTGCGTCAAACAAACTTATGCCAATTGCATAGAACAAACTTGTGGCAGTTGCCTCAAACAAACTTATGCCAGTTGCGTAAAACCAACTAGTGCCAGTTGCACAGAACAAACTTGTGACAGTTGAGTAGAACAAACTTGTGCCAATTGCGTCAAACAAACTTGTGCCAGTTCGTCGAACAAACTTGTGCCAGTTGCATCGAACAAACTTGTGCCAGTTGCGTCAAACAAACTTGTGCCAGTTGCATCGAACAAACTTGTGCCAGTTGCGTCAAACAAACTTGTGCCAGTTATGGCGAACAAACTTGTGCCACTTGCGTCGAGAAAACTTGTGCCTGTTGCGTCAAATAAACTTGTGCCAGTTACGGCGAACAAACTTGTGATAGTTGCGTCAAGAAAAGTTGTGCCAGTTGCGTCAAACAGACTTGTGCCAGTTACGGCGAACAAACTTGTGCTAGTTGCGTCAAGAAAAGTTGTGCCAGTTGCGTCAAATAAACTTGTGCCAGTTGCGTCAAAAAAACTTGTGCCAGTTGCGTCAAACAAACTTGTGCCAGTTGCGTCAAACAAACTTGTGCCAGTTGCGTCAAACAAACTTGTGCCAGTTGATTCGAAAAAACTTGTGCCAGTTGCGTTGAACAAACTTGTGCCAGTTGCGTCTAACAAACTTGTGCCAGTTGCGTCAAACAAACTTGTGCCAGCTGCGTCAAAAAAACTTGGGCCAGTTGCATCAAACAAACTTGTGCCAGTGGCAACGAACAAACAAGTGCCAGTTGCGTAGAACAAACTTGTGCCTGTTGCGTCAAGCAAACTTGTGCCAGTTGCGTAGAACAAACTTGTGCCAGTTGCGTAGAACAAACTTCTGCCAGTTGCGTCAAACAAACTTATAGCAGTTGCGTCAAACAATCTTATGCCAGTTGCGTAGAACAATCTAGTGCCAGTTGCATAGAACAAACTTGTGAAAGTTGCGTCAAACAAACTTGTGCCAATTGCGTCAAACAAACTTGTGCCAGTTGCGTCGAACAAACTTGTGCCAGTTGCGTCGAAGAAACTTGTGCCAGTTGCGTCAAACAAACTTCTGCCAGTTGCGTCAAACAAACTTGTGCCAGTTGCGTCGAACAAACTTGTGGCAGTTATGGCGAACAAAATTGTGCCACTTGCATCGAGAAAACTTGTGCCAGTTGCATGAAATAAACTTGTGCCAGTTGCTATAAACTTTTGCCAGTTGCGTAGAACAACCTTGTGCCAGTTGCGTCAAACAAACTTGTGCCAGTTGCGTCAAACAAACTTGTGCCAGTTGCGTCAAACAAACTTGTGCCAGTTGCGTCAAACAAACTTGTGCCAGTTGCGTCAAACAATCTTGTGCCAATTGAGTCGAAAAAACTTGTGCCAGTTGCGTCGAACAAACTTGTGCCAGTTGCTTAGAACAAACTTGTGCCAGTTGCGTAAAATAAACTTTGGCCAGTTGCGTCGAATAAACTTGTGCCAGTTGCATCGAACAAACTAGTGCCAGTTGCATAGAACAAACTTGTGCCAGTTGCGTCAAACAAACTTGTGCCAGTTGCGTAGAACAAACTTGTCCATGTTGCGTAGAACAACCTTGTGCCAGTTGCGTCAAACAAACTTTTGCCTGTTGCGTCAAACAAACTTGTGCCAGTTGCGTCGAACAAACGTGTGCCGGTTGTTTCAAACAAACTTGTGCCAGATGGGTCGAACAAACTTGTGCCAGTTACGTTAAACAAACTTGTACCAGTTGCGTCGAACAAACTTGTGCCAGTTGCGTCGAACAAACTTGTGGCAGTTGCGTCGAACAAGCTTGCGCCAGTTCCGTCGAACAAACTTGTGCCAGTTGAGTCGAACAAACTTGTGCCAGTTGTGTCAAACAAACTTGTTACAGTTGCATAGAACAAACTTGTGCCAGTTGTGTAGAACAAACATGTGCCAGTTGCGTCAAACAAATATGTGCCAGTTGCGTAGAAGAAACTAGTGCCAGTTGCATAGAACAAACTTGTGCCAGATGCATAGAACAAACTTTTGCCATTTGCGTAGAACAAACTTGTGCCAGTTGTGTCAAATAACCTTGTGCCAGTTGTGTCAAACAAACTTGTGCCAGTTGTGTAGAACAAACTTGCAAGAGTTGCGTAGAACAAACTTGTAAGAGTTGCGTAGAACAAACTTGTGCCAGTTGCGTAGAACAAACTTGTGCCAGTTGCGTAGAACAAACTTGTGCCAGTTGCGTCAAACAAACTTGTGCCAGTTGCATAGAACAAATTTGTGCCAGTTGCGTAGAACAAACTTGTGCCAGTTGCGTCAAACAAACTTGTGCCAGTTGCGTCAAACAAACTTGTGCCAGTTGCGTCGAACAAACTTGTGCCAGTTGTGTCGAATAAACTTGTGCCAGTTGCGTCGAACAAACTTGTGCCAGTTGCGTCGAACAAACTTGTGCCAGTTGCGTCGAACAAACTTGTGTCAGTTGCGTCAAACAAACTTGTGCCAGTTGCGTCAAACTTGTGCCAGTTGCATCGAACAAACTTCTGCCAATTGCGTAGAACAAACTTGTGCCAGTTGCGTCAAACAAACTTGTGCCAGTTGCGTAGAACAAACTTGTGCCAGTTGCGTAGAACAACCTTGTGCCAGTTGCGTCAAACAAACTTGTGCCAGTTGCGTCAAACAAACTTGTGCCAGGTGGTTCGAACAAACTTGTGCTAGTTGCGTCCAACAAACTTGTACTTTTTGCGTCAAAAAAACTTGTGACAGTTGCGTCGAACAAACTTGTGCCAGTTGCGTAGAACAAACTTGTGCCAATTGCGTCAAACAAACTTATGCCAGTTGCATAGAACAAACTAGTGCCAGTTGCATAGAACAAATTTGTGCCAGTTGCGTAGAACAACATTGTGCCAGTTGCGTCGATCAAACTTGTGACAGTTGCGTCCAACAAACTTGTGCCAGTTGCGTCGAACAAACTTGTGCCAGTTGCGTCGAACAAACTTGTGCCAGTTGCGTCGAACAAACTTGTGTCAGTTGCGTCAAACAAACTTGTGCCAGTTACGTCAAACAAACTTGTGCCAATTGAGTCGAAAAAACTTGTGCCAGTTGCGTCAAACAAACTTGTGCCAGTTGCGTCTAACAAACTTGTGCCAGTTGCGTCAAACAAACTTGTGCCAGTTGCGTGGAACAAACTTGTGCCAGTTACATCGAACAAACTTGTGCCAGTTGCGTAGAAGAAACTTGTGCCAGTTGCGTCAAACAAACTTGTGCCAATTGCGTAGAACAAACTTGTGCCAGTTGCGTAGAACAACCTTGTGCCAGTTGCGTCAAACAAACTTGTGCCAGTTGCGTCAAACAAATTTGTGCCCGTTGCGTCGAACAAACTTGTGCCAGTTGTGTCAAACAAACTTGTGCCAGTTGGTTCGAACAAACTTGTGCCAGTTGCGTCCAACAAACTTGTACCAGTTGCGTCAAACAAACTTGTGCCAGTTGCGTAGAACAAACTTGTGCCAGTTGCGTAGAACAAACTTGTGCCAGTTGCGTAGAACAAACTTGTGCCAGTTGCGTCAAACAAACTTATGCCAGTTGCATAGAACAAACTAGTGCCAGTTGCATAGAACAAACTTGTGCCAGTTGCATAGAACAAACTTGTGCCAGTTGCGTCAAACAAACTTGTGCCAGTTGCGTCGAAGAAACTTGTGCCTTGCGTCGAAGAAACTTGTGCCAGTTGCTTCAAACAAACATGTGCCAGTTGCGTCGAACAAACTTGTGCCAGTTGCGTCGAACAAACTTGTCCCAGATATGGCGAACAAACTTGTGCCAGTTGCGTCGAGAAAACTTGTGCCAGTTGCGTCAAAAAAAACTTGTGCCAGTTGCGTCAAACAAACTTGTGCCAGTTGCGTCAAACAAACTTGTGCCTCTTGCGTCAAACAAACTTGTGCCAGTTGCATCAAACAAACTTGTACCAATTGAGTCGAAAAAACTTGTGCCTGTTACGTCGAACAAACTTGTGCCAGTTGCGTCTAACAAACTTGTGCCAGTTGCGTCGAACAAACTTGTGCCAGTTGCATCAAACAAACTTGTGCCAGTTGCGTAGAACAAACTTGTGCCAGTTGCGTCAAACAAACTTGTGCCAGTTGCGTAGAACAGACTTGTGCCAGTTACGTAGAAGAACCTTGTGCCAGTTGCGTCAAACAAACTTGTGCCCGTTGCGTCGAACAAACTTGTGTCAGTTGGGTAGAACAAATTTGTGCCAGTTGCGTCAAACAAACTTGTGCCAGTTGCGTCGAACAAACTAGTGCCAGTTGCATAGAACAAACTTGTGCCAGATGCGTAGAACAAACTTGTGCCAGTTGCGTCGAACAAACTTGTGCCAGTTGCGTCGAACAAACTTGTCCCAGATATGGCGAACAAACTTGTGCAAGTTGCGTCGAGAAAACTTTTGCCAGTTGCTTCAAAAAAAACTTGTGCCAGTTGCGTCAAACAAACTTGTGCCAGTTGCGTCAAACAAACTTGTGCCTCTTGCGTCAAACAAACTTGTGCCAGTTGCATCAAACAAACTTGTACCAATTGAGTCGAAAAAACTTGTGCCTGTTACGTCTAACAAACTTGTGCCAGTTGCTTCTAACAAACTTGTGCCAGTTGCGTCGAACAAACTTGTGCCAGTTGCGTCAAACAAACTTGTGCCAGTTGCGTAGAACAAACTTGTGCCAGTTGCGTCAAACAAACTTGTGCCAGTTGCGTAGAACAAACTTGTGCCAGTTGTGTAGAAGAACCTTGTGCCAGTTGCGTCAAACAAACTTGTGCCAGTTGCGTCAAACAAACTTGTGCCAGTTGCGTTAAACAAACTTGTGCATGTTGCATCGAACAAACTTTTGCCAGTTGCATCGATAAAACTTGCGCCAGTTGCGTCGAACAAACTTGTGCCAGTTGCGTCGAAAAAACTTGCGCCAGTTGCGTCGAACAAACTTGTGCCAGTTGCGTTGAACAAACTTCTGCCAATTGTGTTAAACAAACTTATGTTAGTTGCGTAGAACAAACTTGTGCCAGTTGCGTCGAACAACCTTGTGTCAGTTGGGTAGAACAAATTTGTGCCAGTTGCGTCAAACAACCTTGTGCCAGTTGCGTAGAACAAACTAGTGCCAGTTGCATAGAACAAACTTGTGCCAGATGCGTAGAACAAACTTGTGCTAGTTGCGTAGAACAAACTTGTGCCAGTTGCATAGAACAAACTTGTGCCAGTTATGTAGAACAAACTTGTGCCAGTTGCGTCAAACAAACTTGTGCCAGTTGCGTCGAACAAACTTGTGCCAGTTACGGCGAACAAACTTGTGCCAGTTTCGTCGAGAAAACTTGTGCCAGTTGCATCAAATAAACTTGTGCTAGTTGTGTCAAACAAACTTGTGCCAGCTGCGTCAAACAAACTTGTGCCAGTTGCGTCAAACAAACTTGTTCCAGTTGCGTAGAACAAACTTGTGCCAATTGAGTAGAAAAAACTTGTGCCAGTTGCATCGAACACACTAGTGCCAGTTGCATAGAACAATCTTGTGCCAGTTGCGTCAAACAAACTTGTGCCAGTTGCGTAGAACAAACTTGTACATGTTGCGTAGAACAACCTTGTGCCAGTTGCGTCAAACAAACTTGTGCCAGTTGTGTCAAACAAACTTGTGCCAGTTGGGTCGACCAAACTTGTGCCAGTTACGTTAAACAAACTTGTTCCAGTTGCGTCGAACAAACTTGTGCCAGTTACGTCGAACAAACTTGTGCCAGTTCCATCGAACAAACTTGTGCCAGTTGCTTAGAACAAACTTGTGCTAGTTGTGTCAAACAAACTTGTGCCAGTTGCATCAAACAAACTTGTGCCAGTTGCGTAGAACAAACTTGTGCCAGTTGGGTAGAACAAACATGTGCCAGTTGTGTCAAACAAATTTGTGCCAGTTGCGTAGAACACACTAGTGCCAGTTGCATAGAACAAACTTGTGCCAGATGAGTAGAACAAACATTTGCCATTTGCGTAGAACAAACTTGTTCCAGTTGTGTCAAATAAACCAGTGCCAGTTGTGTACAACAAACTAGTAAGAGTTGCGTAGAACAAAATTGTGCTAGTTGTGTCGAACAAACTTGTGACAGTTGCGTAGAACAAACTTGTACCAGTTGCGTCAAACAAACTTATGCCAGTTGCATAGAACAAAATAGTGCCAGTTACATAGAACAAACTTGTCCCAGTTACGTAGAATAAACTTGTGCCAGTTGCGTCAAACAAACTTGTGCCAGTTGCGTCGAACAAACTTGTGCCAGTTGGGTCGAAGAAACTTGTGCCAGTTGCGTCAAAAAAACTTGTGCCATTTGCGTCGAACAAACTTGTGCCAGTTGCATCGAACAAACTTATGCCAGATATGGCGAACAAACTTGTGCCAGTTGCTTCGAGAAAACTTGTGCCAGTTGCGTAAAAAAAAACTTGTACCATTTGCGTTGAACAAACTTGTGCCAGTTGCGTCAAACAAACTTGTGCCTCTTGCGTCAAACAAACTTGTGCCAGTTGCATCAAACAAACTTGTACCAATTGTGTCGAAAAATCTTGTGACTGTTACGTCGAACAAACTTGTGCCAGTTGCGTCTAACAAACTTGTGCCAGTTGCGTCAAACAAACTTGTGCCAGTTGCGTCAAACAAACTTGTGCCAGTTGCGTCAAACAAACTTGTGCCAGTTGCGTAGAACAAACTTGTGCCAGTTGCGTCAAACAAACTTGTGCCAGTTGCGTAGAAGAACCTTGTGCCAGTTGCGTCAAACGAACTTGTGCCAGTTGCGTCAAACAAACATGTGCCAGTTGCATCGAACAAACTTGTGCCAGTTGCGTAGAACAAACTTGTGCCAGTTGCGTCAAACAAGCTTGTGGCAATTGCGTAGAACAAACTTGTGCCAGTTGCGTAGAACAACCTTGTGCCAGTTGCGTCAAACAAACTTGTGCCAGTTGCGTCAAACAAATTTGTGCCAGTTGCGTCGAACAAACTTGTGCCAGTTGTGTCAAACAAACTTGTGCCAGTTGGTTCGAACAAACTTGTGCCAGTTGCGTCCATCAAACTTGTACCAGTTGCGTCAAACAAACTTGTGCCAGTTGCGTAGAACAAACTTGTGCCAGTTGCGTAGAACAAACTTGTGCCAGTTGCGTAGAACAAACTTGTGTCAGTTGCGTCAAACAAACTTATGCCAGTTGCATAGAACAAACTAGTGCCAGTTGCATAGAACAAACTTGTGCCAGTTGCGTAGAACAAACTTGTGCCAGTTGCGTCAAACAAACTTGTGCCAGTTGCGTCGAAGAAACTTGTGCCTTGCGTCGAAGAAACTTGTGCCAGTTGCTTCAAACAAACATGTGCCAGTTGCGTCGAACAAACTTGTGCCAGTTGCGTCGAACAAACTTGTCCCAGATATGGCGAACAAACTTGTGCAAGTTGCGTCGAGAAAACTTGTGCCAGTTGCGTAAAAAAAAACTTGTGCCAGTTGCGTCAAACAAACTTGTGCCAGTTGCGTCAAACAAACTTGTGCCTCTTGCGTCAAACAAACTTGTGCCAGTTGCATCAAACAAACTTGTACCAATTGAGTTGAAAAAACTTGTGCCTGTTACGTCGAACAAAGTTGTGCCAGTTGCGTCTAACAAACTTGTGCCAGTTGCGTCGAACAAACTTGTGCCAGTTGCGTCAAACAAACTTGTGCCAGTTGTGTAGAACAAACTTGTGCCAGTTGCGTCAACCAAACTTGTGCCAGTTGCGTAGAACAAACTTGTGCCAGTTGCGTAGAAGAACCTTGTGCCAGTTGCGTCAAACAAACTTGTGCCAGTTGCGTAGAACAAACTTGTTTCAGTTGGGTAGAACAAATTTGTGCCAGTTGCGTCAAACAAACTTGTGCCAGTTGCGTCGAACAAACTAGTGCCAGTTGCATAGAACAAACTTGTGCCAGATGCGTAGAACAAACTTGTGCCAGTTGCGTCGAACAAACTTGAACCAGTTGCGTCGTACAAACTTGTCCCAGATATGGCGAACAAACTTGTGCAAGTTGCGTCGAGAAAACTTGTGCCAGTTGCGTCAAAAAAAACTTGTGCCAGTTGCGTCAAACAAACTTGTGCCAGTTGCGTCAAACAAACTTGTGCCTCTTGCGTCAAACAAACTTGTGCCAGTTGCATCAAACAAACTTGTACCAATTGAGTCGAAAAAACTTGTGCCTGTTACGTCTAACAAACTTGTGGCAGTTGCGTCTAACAAACTTGTGCCAGTTGCGTCGAACAAACTTGTGCCAGTTGCGTCAAACAAACTTGTGCCAGTTGCGTAGAACAAACTTGTGCCAGTTGCATCAAACAAACTTGTGCCAGTTGCGTAGAACAAACTTGTGCCAGTTGCATAGAAGAACCTTGTGCCAGTTGCGTCAAACAAACTTGTGCCAGTTGCGTCAAACAAACTTGTGCCAGTTGCGTTAAACAAACTTGTGCATGTTGCATCGAACAAACTTTTGCCAGTTGCATCGATAAAACTTGCGCCAGTTGCGTCGAACAAACTTGTGCCAGTTGAGTCGAAAAAACTTGCGCCAGTTGCGTCGAACAAACTTGTGCCAGTTGCGTTGAACAAACTTCTGCCAATTGTGTTAAACAAACTTGTGTTAGTTGCGTAGAACAAACTTGTGCCAGTTGCGTCGAACAAACTTGTGTCAGTTGGGTAGAACAAATTTGTGCCAGTTGCGTCAAACAAACTTGTGCCAGTTGCGTAGAACAAACTAGTGCCAGTTGCATAGAACAAACTTGTGCCAGATGCGTAGAACAAACTTGTGCCAGTTGTGTAGAACAAACTTGTGCCAGTTGCATAGAACAAACTTGTGCCAGTTATGTAGAACAAACTTGTGCCAGTTGCGTCAAACAAACTTGTGCCAGTTACGGCGAACAAACTTGTGCCAGTTTTGTCGAGAAAACTTGTGCCAGTTGTGTCAAATAAACTTGTGCCAGTTGTGTCAAACAAACTTGTGCCAGTTGCGTCATACAAACTTGTGCCAGTTGCGTCAAACAAACTTGTTCCAGTTGCGTAGAACAAACTTGGGCCAATTGAGTCGAAAAAACTTGTGCCAGTTGCGTCGAAGAAACTTGTGCCAGTTGCGTCTAACAAACTTGTGCCAGTTGCGTCAAAAAAACTTGTGCCAGTTGCGTCAAACAAACTTGTGCCAGTTGCGTCAAACAAACTTGTGCCAATTGATTAAAAAAAACTTGTGCCAGTTGCGTTGAACAAACTTGTGCCAGTTGCGTCTTACAAACTTGTGCCAGTTGCGTCTAACAAACTTGTGCCAGTTGCGTCGAACAAACTTCTGCCAGTTGCATCGAACACACTAGTGACAGTTGCATAGAACAAACTTGTGCCAGTTGCGTCAAACAAACTTGTGCCAGTTGCGTAGAACAAACTTGTACATGTTGCGTAGAACAACCTTGTGCCAGTTGCGTCAAACAAACTTGTGCCAGTTGTGTCTAACAAACTTGTGCCAGTTGGGTCGAACAAACTTGTGCCAGTTACGTTAAACAAACTTGTTCCAGTTGCGTCGAACAAACTTGTGCCAGTTGCGTCGAACAAATTTGTGCCAGTTCCGTCGAACAAACTTGTGCCAGTTGCTTAGAACAAACTTGTGCCAGTTGTGTCAAACAAACTTGTGCCAGTTGCATCAAACAAACTTGTGCCAGTTGCGTAGAACAAACTTGTGCCAGTTGGGTAGAACAAACATGTGCCAGTTGTGTCAAACAAATTTATGCCAGTTGCATAGAACACACTAGTGCCAGTTGCATAGAACAAACTTGTGCCAGATGCGTAGAACAAACATTTGCCATTTGCGTAGAACAAACTTGTGCCAGTTGTGTCAAACAAACCTGTGCCAGTTGTGTACAACAAACTAGTAAGAGTTGCGTAGAACAAAATTGTGCCAGTTGTGTCGAACAAACTTCTGACAGTTGCGTAGAACAAACTTGTACCAGTTGCGTCAAACAAACTTATGCCAGTTGCATAGAACAAACTAGTGCCAGTTACATAGAACAAACTTGTCCCAGTTGCGTAGAACAAACTTGTGCCAGTTGCGTCAAACAAACTTGTGCCAGTTGTGTCGAACAAACTTGTGCCAGTTGCGTCGTACAAACTTGTGCCAGTTGCGTCAAAAAAACTTGTGCCATTTGCGTCGAACAAACTTGTGCCAGTTGCGTCGAACAAACTTGTGCCAGATATGGCGAACAAACTTGTGCCAGTTGCTTCGAGAAAACTTGTGCCAGTTGCGTAAAAAAAAACTTTTGCCATTTGCGTCAAACAAACTTGTGCCTCTTGCGTCAAACAAACTTGTGCCAGTTGCATCAAACAAACTTGTACCAATTGTGTCGAAAAAACTTGTGCCTGTTACGTCGAACAAACTTGTGTCAGTTGCGTCTAACAAACTTGTGCCAGTTGCGTCAAACAAACTTGTGCCAGTTGCGCCAAACAAACTTGTGCCAGTTGCGTCAAACGAACTTGTGCCAGTTGCGTCAAACAAACATGTGCCAGTTGCGTCGAACAAACTTGTGCCAGTTGAGTCAAACAAACTTCTGCCAGTTGGGTCGAACAAACTTGTGCCAGTTGCGTCGAACAAACTTGCGCCAGTTACGTCACACAAACTTGTGCCAGTTGCGTTGAACAAACTTCTGCCAGTTGTGTCAAACAAACTTGTGTCAGTTGCGTAGAACATACTTGTGCCAGTTGCGTTGAACAAACTTGTGTCAGTTGGGTAGAACAAACTTGTGCCAGATGCCTAGAACAAACTTTTGCCATTTGCGCAGAACAAACTTGTGCCAGTTGTGTCAAACAAACTTGTGCCAGTTGTGTCAAACAAACTTGTGCCAGTTGTGTAGAACAAACTTGTAAGAGTTGCGTAGAACAAACTTGTGCCAGTTGCGTAGAACAAACTTGTGCCAGTTGCGTAGAACAAACTTGTGCCAGTTGCGTCAAATAAACTTGTGCCAGTTGCATAGAATAAATTTGTGCCATTTGCGTAGAACAAACTTGTGCCAGTTGCGTCAAACAAACTTGTGCCAGTTGCGTCAAACAAACTTTAGCCAGTTGCGTCGAACAAACTTGTGCCAGTTGCGTTGAACACACTTGCGCCAGTTACGTCAAAATAACTTGTGCCAGTTGCGTTGAACAAACTTCTGCCAGTTGTGTCAAACAAACTTGTGTCAGTTGCGTAGAACAAACTAGTGCCAGTTGCATTGAACATACTTGTGCCAGATGCGTAGAACAAACTTGTGCCAGTTGCGTAGAACAAACTTGTGCCAGTTGCATAGAACAAACTTGTGCCAGTTATGTAGAACAAACTTGTGCCAGTTACGGCGAACAAACTTGTACCAGTTTCGTCAAGAAAACTTGTGCCAGTTGCGTCAAATAAACTTGTGCCAGTTGCGTCAAACAAACTTGTGCCAGTTGCGTCAAACAAACTTGTGCCAGTTATGGCGAACAAACTTGTGCCAGTTGCGTCGAACAAACTTGTGCCAGTTGCGTCTAACAAACTTGTGCCAGTTGCGTCTAACAAACTTGTGCCAGTTGCGTCAAAAAAACTTGGGCAAGTTTCGTCAAACAAAATTGTGCCAGTGGCATCCAACAAACTTGTGCCAGTTGCGTCGAACAAACTTGTGCCAGTTGCGTGAAACAAACTTGTGCCAGTTGCGTAGAACAAACTTGTGCCAGTTGCGTAGAACAACCTTGTGCCAGTTGAGTCGACCAACCTTGTGCTAGTTGGTACAAAAAAACTTG
This sequence comes from Macrobrachium rosenbergii, assembly GCA_039081455.1. Taxonomy (NCBI): domain Eukaryota; kingdom Metazoa; phylum Arthropoda; class Malacostraca; order Decapoda; family Palaemonidae; genus Macrobrachium; species Macrobrachium rosenbergii. Next base: position 2,872,433 of record JANJGK010000011.1, on the reverse strand, counting down.
TGCCAGTTGCGTCAAACAAACTTATGCCAGTTGCGTAAAACAAACTAGTGCCAGTTGCATAGAACAAACTTGTGCCACTTGAGTAGAACAAACTTGTGCCAATTGCATCAAACAAACTTGTGCCAGTTGCGTCGAAGAAACTTGTGCCAGTTGCATCGAAGAAACTTGTGCCAGTTGCGTCAAACAAACTTGTGCAAGTTGCGTCGAACAAACTTGTGCCAGTTGCGTCGAACAAACTTGTGCCAGTTACGGCGAACAAACTTGTGCCACTTGCGTTGAGAAAACTTGTGCCAGTTGCGTCAAATAAACTTGTGCCAATTGCGTCAAACAAACTTGTGCTAGTTACGGCGAACAAACTTGTGCCAGTTGCGTCGAGAAAAGTTGTGCCAGTTGCGTCAAACAAACTTGTGCCAGTTGCATCAAACAAACTTGTGCCAGTTGCGTCAAACAAACTTGTGCCAGTTGCGTCGAACAAACGTGTGCCAGTTGCATCAAACAAACTTGTGCTAATTGATTCGAAAAAACTTGTGCCAGTTGCGTTCAACAAACTTGTGCCAGTTGCGTCTAACAAACTTGTGCCAGTTGCGTCAAACAAACTTGTGCCAGTTGCATCGAACAAACTTGTGCCAGATATGGCGAACAAACTTGTGCCAGTTGCTTCGAGAAAACTTGTGCCAGTTGCGTAAAAAAAAAACTTGTGCCAGTTGCGTCAAACAAACTTGTGCCAGTTGCGTCAAACAAACTTGTGCCTCTTGCGTCAAACAAACTTGTTCCATTTGCGTCAAACAAACTTGTACCAATTGAGTCGAAAAAACTTGTGCCTGTTACGTCGAACAAACTTGTGCCAGTTGCGTCTAACAAACTTGCGCTAGTTGCGTCAAACAAACTTGTTCCAGTTGCGTCAAACAAACTTGTGCCAGTTGCGTCAAACAAACTTGTGCCAGTTGCGTTGAACAAACTTGTGCCAGTTGCGTCAAACAAACTTGTGCCAGTTGCGTCAAACAAACTTGTGCCAGTTGCGTCAAACGAACTTGTGCCAGTTGCATCAAACAAACTTGTGCCAGTTGTGTCAGACAAACTTGTGCCAGTTGAGTCAAACAAACTTATGCCAGTTGGGTCGAACAAACTTGAGCCAGTTGCATCAAACAAACTTGTGCCAGTTGCATCGAACAAACTTTTGCCAGTTGCGTCGAACAAACTTGTGCCAGTTGCGTCGAACAAACTTGCGCCAGTTACGTCAAACAAACTTGTGCCAGTTGCGTTGAACAAACTTGTGCCAGTTGTGTCAAACAAACTTGTGTCAGTTGCGTAGAACAAACTTGTGAGAGTTGCGTCGAACAAACTTATGTCAGTTGGGTAGAACAAACTTGTGCCAGTTGCGTCAAACAAACATGTCCCAGTTGCGTAGAACAAACTAGTGCCAGTTGCATAGAACAAACTTTGCCAGATGCATAGAACAAACTTGTGCCAGTTGTGTAGAACAAACTTGTGCCAGTTGCGTCGAACAAACTTGTGCCAGTTGCGTTGAACAAACTTGTGCCAGTTATTGCGAACAAACTTGTTCCAGTTTCGTCGAGAAACCTTGTGCCAGTTGCGTCAAATAAACTTGTGCCAGTTGCGTCAAACAAACTTGTGCCAGTTGCGTCAAACAAACTTGTTCCAATTGCGTCAAACAAAAATTGTGCCAGTTGCGTCAAAAAAACTTGGGCCAGTTGCGTTGAACAAACTTCTGCCAGTTGTGTCAAACAAACTTGTGTCAGTTGCGTAGAACAAACTTGTGCCAGTTGCGTCGAACAAACTTGTGTCAGTTGGGTAGAACAAACTTGTGCCAGTTGCGTCAAACAAACATGTCCCAGTTGCGTAGAACAAACTAGTGCCAGTTGCATAGAACAAACATTGCCAGATGCGTAGAACAAACTTGTTCCAGTTGCGTAGAACAAACTTGTGCCAGTTGCATAGAATAAACTTGTGCCAGTTGCGTCGAACAAACTTGTGTCAGTTGGGTAGAACAAACTTGTGCCAGTTGCGTCAAACAAACATGTCCCAGTTGCGTAGAACAAACTAGTGCCAGTTGCATAGAACAAACTTTGCCAGATGCGTAGAACAAACTTGTACCAGTTGCGTAGAACAAACTTGTGCCAGTTGCATAGAATAAACTTGTGCCAGTTTCGTCGAGAAACCTTGTGCCAGTTGCGTCAAATAAACTTGTGCCAGTTGCGTCAAAGAAACTTGTGCCAGTTGCGTCAAACAAACTTGTTCCAGTTGCGTCACACAAAACTTGTGCCAGTTGCGCCAAAAAAACTTGGGCCAGTTTCGTCAAACAAACTTTTGCCAGTGGCATCCAACAAACTTGTGACAGTTGCGTCGAACAAACTTGTGCCAGTTGCGTCAAACAAACTTGTGCCAGTTGCGTAGAACAAACTTGTGCCAGTTGCGTAGAACAACCTTGTGCCAGTTGAGTCGACCAAACTTTTGCTAGTTGGTAGAGCAAACTTGTGCCAGTGGCATTCAACAAACTTGTGCCAGTTGCGTCAAACAAACTTATGCCAGTTGCGTAAAACAAACTAGTGCCAGTTGCATAGAACAAACTTGTTCCAGTTGAGTAGAACAAACTTGTGCCAATTGCATCAAACAAACTTGTGCCAGTTGCGTCGAACAAACTTGTGCCAGTTGCTTCGAAGAAACTTGTGCCAGTTGCGTCGAAGAAACTTGTGCCAGTTGTGTCAAACAAACTTGTGCCAGTTGCGTCGAACAAACTTGTGCCAGTTGCGTCGAACAAACTTGTGCCAGTTACGGCGAACAAACTTTTGCCACTTCCGTCGAGAAAACTTGTGCCTGTTGCGTCAAATAAACTTGTGCCAGTTGCGTCAAACAAACTTGTGCCAGTTACGGCGAACAAACTTGTGCTAGTTGTGTCGAGAAAAGTTGTGCCAGTTGCGTCAAACAAACTTGTGCCAGTTGCGTCAATCAAACTTGTGCCAGTTGCGTCAAACGAACTTGTGCCAGTTGCGTCAAACAAACTTGTGCCAATTGATTCAGAAAAACTTGTGCCAGTTGCGTTGAACAAACTTGTGCCAGTTGCGTCTAACAAACTTGTGCCAGTTGCGTCACACAAACTTGTGCCAGTTGCGTCAAAAAAACTTGGGCCAGTTGCGCCAAACAAACTTGTGCCAGTGGCATCGAACAAACAAGTGCCAGTTGCGTAGAACAAACTTGTTAATGTTGTGTCAAGCAATCTTGTGCCAGTTGCGTAGAACAAACTTGTGCCAGTTGCGTAGAACAACCTTGTGCCAGTTGTGTCGAACAAGCTTTTGCCAGTTGCATAGAACAAACTTATGCCAGTTGTGTCAAACAAACTTATGCCAGTTGAGTAGAACAATCTAGTGCCAGTTGTGTCTAACAAACTTGTGCCAGTTGCGTAGAACAAACTTGTGCCAATTGCGTCAAAGAAACTTGTGCCAGTTGCGTCGAACAAACTTGTGCCAGTTGCGTCGAACAAACTTGTGCCAGTTGCGTCAAACAAAATTGTGCCAGTTGCGTCAAACAAACTTGTGCCAGTTGCGTTGAACAAACTTGTGCCAGTTATGGCGAACAAACTTGTGCCACTTGCGTCGAGAAAACTTGTGCCAGTTGCGTCAAATAAACTTGTGCCAGTTGCTATAAACTTTTGCCAGTTGCATCAAACAAACTTGTGCCAGTTGCGTCAAACAAACTTGTGCCAGTTGCGTCAAACAAACTTGTGCCAGTTGCGTCAAACAAACTCGTGGCAATTGAGTCGAAAAAACTTGTGCCAGTTGCGTCGAAAAAACTTGTGCCAGTTGCTTAGAACAAACTTGTGCCAGTTGCCTCAAACAAACTTGGGCCAGTTGCGTCGAATAAACTTGTGCCAGTTGCATCGAACAAACTAGAGCCAGTTGCATAGAACAAACTTGTGCCAGTTGCGTCAAACAAACTTGTGCCAGTTGCGTAGAACAAACTTGTGCATGTTGAGTAGAACATTCTTGTGCCAGTTGCGTCAAACAAACTTGTGCCAGTTGCGTCAAACAAACTTGTGCCAGTTGTGTCGAACAAACTTGTGCCAGTTGTGTCAAACAAACTTTTGCCAGATGGGTCGAACAAACTTGTGCCAGTTACGTTAAACAAACTTGTACCAGTTGCGTTGAACAAACTTGTGCCAGTAGCGTCGAACAAACTTGTGCCAGTTGCGTCGAACAAGCTTGCGCCAGTTCCGTCGAACAAACTTGTGCCAGTTGCGTCGAACAAACTTGTGCCAGTTGTGTTAAACAAACTGGTTACAGTTGCGCAGAACAAACTTGTGCCAGTTGCGTCGAACAAAAGTGTGCCAGTTGGGTAGAACAAAAAGGTGCCAGTTGCGCCAAACAAATATGTGCCAGTTGCGTAGAAGAAACTAGTGCCAGTTGCATAGAACAAACTTGTGCCAGATGCATAGAACAAACTTTTGCCCTTTGCGTAGAACAAACTTGTGCCAGTTGTGTCAAATAACCTTGTGCCAGTTGTGTCAAACAAACTTGTGCCAGTTGTGTACAACAAACTTGTAAGAGTTGCGTAGAATAAATTTGTGCCAGTTGCGTAGAACAAACTTGTGCCAGTTGAGTAAAATAAACTTGTGCCAGTTGCGTCAAACAAACTTGTGCCAGTTGCATAGAACAAATTTGTGCCAGTTGCGTAGAACAAACTTGTGCCAGTTGCGTCAAACAAACTTGTGCCAGTTCCATCGAACAAACTCGTGCCAGTTGCGTCGAACAAACTTGTGCCAGTTGCGTTGAACAAACTTGTGCTAGTTGCGTAGAACAAACTTGTGCCAGTTGCGTAGAACAACCTTGTGCCAGTTGCGTCAAACAAACTTGTGCCAGTTGGGTCACACAAACTTGTGCCAGTTGGTTCGAACAAACTTGTGCCAGTTGCGCCCAACAAACTTGTACCAGTTGCGTCAAACAAACTTGTGACAGTTGCGTCGAACTTACTTGTGCCAGTTGCGTAGAACAAACTTATGCCAGTTGCGTCAAGCAAACTTATGCCAGTTACATAGAACAAACTAGAGCCAGTTGCATAGAACAAATTTGTGCCAGTTGCGTAGAACAACATTGTGCCAGTTGCGTCGAAAAACTTGTGACAGTAGCGTCGAACAAACTTGTGCCAGTTGCGTCGAACAAACTTGTGCCAGTTGCGTTGAACAAACTTGTGCCAGTTGCGTCGAACAAACTTGTGTCAGTTGCGTCAAAAAAACTTGTACCAGTTGCGTCAAACAAACTTTTGCTAATTGAGTCGAAAAAACTTGTGCCAGTTGCGTCGAACAAACATGTGCCGGTTGCGTCTAACAAACTTGTGCCAGTTGCGCCAAACAAACTTGTGCCAGTTGCGTGGAACAAACTTGTGCCAGTTACATCGAACAAACTTGTGCCAGTTGCGTAAAACAAACTTGTTCCAGTTGGTCAAACAAACTTGTGCCAGTTGCGTAGAACAAACTTGTGCCAGTTACGTAGAACAACCTTGTGCCAGTTGCGTCAAACAAACTTGTGCCAGTTGCATCGAACAAACTTGTGCCAGTTGCGTCGAACAAACTTGTGCCAGTTGTGTCAAACAAACTTGTGCCAGTTGGTTCGAACAAACTTGTGCCATTTGCGTCCAACAAACTTGTATCAGTTGCGTCAAACAAACTTGTGCCAGTTGCGTTGAACAAACTTGTGCCAGTTGCGTAGAACAAACTTGTGCCAGTTGCGTCAAACAAACTTATGCCAGTTGCATAGAACAAACTAGTGCCAGTTGCATAGAACAAACTTGTGCCAGTTGCGTAGAACAAACTTGTGCCAGTTGCGTCAAACAAACTTGTGCCAGTTGGGTCGAACGAACTTGTGCCCATTGCGTCAAAGAAACTTGTGCCAGTTGCGTCAAACAAACATGTGGCAGTTGCGTCGAACAAACTTGTGCCAGTTGCGTCGAACAAACTTGTGCCAGATATTGCGAACAAACTTGTGCAAGTTGCGTCGAATAAACTTGTGCCAGTTGCGTCAAAAAAAACTTGTGTCAGTTGCGTCAAACAAACTGGTGCCAGTTGCGTCAAACGAACTTGTGCCTCTTGTGTCAAACAAACTTGTGCCAGTTGCATCAAACAAACTTGTACCAATTGAATCGAAAAAACTTGTGCCTGTTACGTCGAACAAACTTGTGCCAGTTGCGTCTAACAAACTTGTGCCAGTTGCGTCGAACAAACTTGTGCCAGTTGCGTCAAACAAACTTGTGCCAGTTTCGTAGAACAAACTTGTGCCAGTTGCGTCAAACAAACTTGTGCCAGTTGCGTAGAACGAATTTGTGCCAGTTGCATAGAAGAACCTTGTGCCAGTTGCGTCAAACAAACTTGTGCCATTTGCGTCAAACAAACTTGTGCCAGTTGCGTTAAACAAACTTGTGACAGTTGCATCGAACAAACTTTTGCCAGTTGCGTCGAACGAACTTGTGCCAGTTGCGTCGAAAAAGCTTGCGCCAGTTGCGTCGAACAAACTAGTGCCAGTTGCGTTGAACAAACTTCTGCCAGTTGTGTCAAACAAACTTGTGTCAGTTACGTAGAACAAACTTGTGCCAGTTGCGTCGAACAAACTTGTGTCAGTTGGGTAGAACAAATTTGTGCCAGTTGCGTCAAACAAACTTGTGCCAGTTGCGTAGAACAAACTAGTGCCCGTTGCATAGAACAAACTTGTGACAGATGCGTAAAACAAACTTGTGCCAGTTGCGTAGAACAAACTTGTGCCAGTTGCATAGAAAAAACTTGTGCCAGTTATGTAGAACAAACTTGTGCCATTTGTGTGAAACAAACTTGTGCCAGTTGCGTCGAACAAAGTTGTGCCCGTTACGGCGAACAAACTTGTGCCAGTTTCGTCGAGAAAACTTGTGCCAGTTGCGTCAAATAAACTTGTGCCAGTTGCGTCAAACAAACTTGTGCCAGTTGCGTCAAACAAACTTGTGCCAGTTGCGTCAAACAAACTTGTTCCAGTTGCGTCAAACAAACTTGTGCCAAATGAGTCGAAAAAACTTGTGCCAGTTGCTCGAACAAACTTGTGCCAGTTTCGTCGAACAAACTTGTGTCAGTGGCATCCAACAAACTTGTGCCAGTTGCGTAGAACAAACTTGTGCTAGTTGCGTCAAACAAACTTGTGCCAGTTGCGTAGAACAATCTTGTGCCAGTTGCGTAGAACAACCTTGTGCCAGTTGCATCGAACAAACTTGTGCTAGTTTGTAGAACAAACTTGTGCCAGTTGCGTCAAACAAACTTATGCCAGTTGCGTAAAACAAACTAGTGCCAGTTGCATCGAACAAACTTGTTCCAGTTGAGTAGAACAAACTTGTGCCAATTGCGTCAAACAAACTTGTGCCAGTTCGTCGAACAAACTTGTGCCAGTTGCGTCGAAGAAACTTGTGCCAGTTGCTTCAAACAAACTTGTGCCAGTTGCGTCGAACAAACTTGTGCCAGTTGCGTCGAACAAACTTGTGCCAGATACGGCGAACCAACTTGTGCCACTTGCATCGAGAAAACTTTTGCCAGTTGCGTCAAATAAACTTGTGCCAGTTGCGTCAAACAAACTTGTGCCAGTTACGGCGAACAAACTTGTGCCAGTTGTGTCGAGAAAAGTTGTGCCGGTTGCGTCAAATAAACTTGTGCCAGTTGCGTCAAACAAACTTGTGCCAGTTGCATCAAACAAACTTGTGCCAGTTGCGTCAAACAAACTTGTGCCAGTTGCGTCAAACAAACTTGTGCCAATTGATTAAAAAAAACTTGTGCCAGTTGCGTTGTACAAACTTGTGCCAGTTGCATCTAACAAACTTGTGCCTTTTGCGTCAAACAAACTTGTGCCAGTTGCGTCGAACAAACTTGTGCCAGTTGCATCGAACACACTTATGCCAGTTGCATAGAACAAACTTGTGACAGTTGCGTCAAACAAACTTGTGCCAGTTGCGTAGAACAAACTTGTACTTGTTGCGTAGAACAACCTTGTGCCAGTTGCGTCAAACAAACTTGTGCCAGTTGTGTCAAACAAACTTGTGCCAGTTGGGTCGAACAAACTTGAGCCAGTTACGTTAAACAAACTTGTTCCAGTTGCGTCGAACAAACTTGTGCCAGTTGCGTCAAACAAACTTGTGCCAGTTGCGTCGAACAAACTTGCGCCAGTTCCGTCGAACAAACTTGTGCCAGTTGCTTAGAACAAACTTGTGCCAGTTGAGTCAAACAAACTTGTGCCAGTTGCATCAAACAAACTTGTGCCAGTTGCGTCGAACAAACTTGTGCCAGTTGGGTAGAACAAACATGTGCCAGTTGTGTCAAACAAATTGGTGCCAGTTGCGTAGAACACACTAGTGCCAGTTGCATAGAACAAACTTGTGCCACATGCGTAGAACAAACATTTGCCATTTGCGTAGAACAAACTTCTGCCAGTTGTGTCAAACAAACCTGTGCCAGTTGTGTACAACAAACTAGTAAGAGTTGCGTAGAACAAACTTGTGCCAGTTGTGTCGAACAAACTTGTGCCAGTTGCGTAGAACAAACTTGTACCAGTTGCGTCAAACAAACTTATGCCAGTTGCATAGAACAAACTAGTGCCAGTTGCATAGAACAAACTTGTCCCAGTTGCATAGAACAAACTTGTGCCAGTTGCGTCAAACAAATTTGTGCCAGTTGTGTCGAACAAACTTGTGCCAGTTGCGTCGAAGAAACTTGTGCAAGTTGCGTCAAACAAACTTGTGCCATTTGCGTTGAACCAACTTGTGCCAGTTGCGTCGAACAAACTTGTGCCAGATATGGCGAACAAACTTGTGCCAGTTGCTTCGAGAAAACTTGTGCCAGTTGCGTAAAAAAAAACTTGTGCCAGTTGCGTCAAACAAACTTGTGCCAGTTGCGTTAAACACTCTTGTGCTTCTTGCATCAAACAAACTTGTGCCAGTTGCGTCAAACAAACTTGTACCAATTGAGTCGAAAAAACTTGTGCCTGTTACGTCGAACAAACTTGTGCCAGTTGCATCTAACAAACTTGTGCCAGTTGCGTCAAACAGACTTGTGCCAGTTGCGTCAAACAAACTTGTGACAGTTGCATCAAACAAATTTGTGCCAGTTGCGTAGAACCAACTTGTGCCAGTTGCGTCAGACAAACTTGTGCCAGTTGCGTAGAAGAACCTTGTGCCAGTTGCGTCAAACGAACTTGTGCCAGTTGCCTCATACAAACTTGTGCCAGTTGCGTCGAACAAACTTGTGCCAGTTAAGTCAAACAAACTTGTGCCAGTTGGGTCGAACAAACTTGTGCCAGTTGCGTTAAACAAACTTGTGCCAGTTGCATCGAAGAAACTTTTGCCAGTTGCGTCGAACAAACTTGTGCCAGTTGCGTCGAACAAACTTGCACCAGTTACGTCAAACAAACTTGTGCCAGTTGCGTTGAACAAACTTCTGCCAGTTATGTCAAACAAACTTGTGTCAGTTGCGTAGAACAAACTTGTGCCAGTTGCGTCAAACAAACTTGTGTCAGTTGTGTAGAACAAACTTGTGCCAGTTGCATAGAACAAACATGTCCCAGTTGCGTAGAACAAACTAGTGCCAGTTGCATAGAACAAACTTGAGCCAGATGCGTAGAACAAACTTGTGCCAGTTGCATAGAACAAACTTGTGCCAGTTGCATAGAACAAACTTGTGCCAGTTATGTAGAACAAACTTGTGCCAGTTGCGTCGAACAAACTTGTGCCAGTTACGGCGAACAAACTTGTGCCAGATTCGTCGAGAAAACTTGTGCCAGTTGCGTCAAATAAACTTTTGCCAGTTGCGTCAAACAAACTTGTGCCAGTTGCGTCAAACAAACTTGTGCCAGTTGCGTCAAACAAACTTGTTCCAGTTGCGTCAAACAAACTTGTGCCAATTGAGTCGAAAAAACTTGTGTCAGTTGCGTCGAACAAACTTGTGCCAGTTGCGTCTAACAAACTTGTGCCAGTTGCGTCAAAAAAACTTGTGCCAGTTTCGTCAAACAAACTTGTGCCAGTGGCATCCAACAAACTTGTGTCAGTTGCGTCGAACAAACTTGTGCCAGTTGCATCACACAAACTTGTGCCAGTTGCGTAGAACAAACTTGTGCCAGTTGCGTAGAACAACCTTGTGCCAGTTGAGTCGAACAAACTTGTGCTAGTTGGTAGAACTAACTTGTGCCAATTGCTTCAAACAAACTTATGCCAGTTGCGTAAAACAAACTAGTGCCAGTTGCATAGAACAAACTTGTGCCAGTTGAGTAGAACAAACTTGCGCCAATTGCATGCCAGTTGCGTTGAACAAACTTGTGCCAGTTACGTCAAACAAACTTGTGCCAGTTGCGTCGAACAAACTTGTGCCAGTTGCGTCGAACAAACTTGTGCCAGTTACGGCGAACAAACTTGTGCCAGTTGCGTCGAACAAACTTGTGCCAGTTACGGCGAACAAACTTGTGCCAGTTGCGTCGAGAAAACGTATGCCAGTTGCGTAAAATAAACTTGTGCCAGTTGCTTCAAACAAACTTGTGCCAGTTGCGTCAAACAAACTTGTGCCAGTTGCGTCAAACAAACATGTGCCAGTTGCGTCAAACAAACTTGTGCCAATTGATTCGAAAAAACTTGTGCCAGTTGCGTTGAACAAACTTGTGCCAGTTGCGTCTAACAAACATGTGCCAGTTGCGTCAAACATATTGTGCCCGTTGCGTCGAACAAACTTGTGCCAGATATGGCGAACAAACTTGTGCCAGTTGCTTCGAGAAAACTTGTGTCAGTTGCGTCAAAAAAACTTGTGCCAGTTGCGTCAAAAAAACTTGTGCCAGTTGCGTCAAACAAACTTGTGCCTCTTGCGTCAAACAAACTTGTGCCAGTTGCGTCAAACAAACTTGTACCAAATGAGTCGAAAAAACTTGTGCCTGTTACGTCGAACAAACTTGTACCAGTTGCGTCTAACAAACTTGTGCCAGTTGCGTCAAACAGACTTGTGCCAGTTACGTCAACCAAACTTGTGCCAGTTGCGTCTAACAAACTTGTGCCAGTTGCATCAAAAAAAACTTGTGCCAGTTGCGTCAAACAAACTTGTGCCAGTTGCGTCAAACAAACTTGTACCAATTGAGTCGAAAAAACTTGTGCCTGTTACGTCGAACAAACTTGTACCAGTTGCATCTAACAAACTTGTGCCAGTTGTGTCAAACAGACTTGTGCCAGTTACGTCAAACAAACTTGTGCCAGTTGCGTCAAACAAACTTGTGCCAGTTGCGTAGAACAAACATGTGCTAGTTGCGTCAAACAAACTTGTGCCAGTTGCGTAGAAGAACCTTGTGCCAGTTGCGTCAAACAAACTTGAGCCAGTTGCGTCAAACAAACTTGTGCCAGTTGCATCGAACAAACTTATGCCAGTTGAGTCAAACAAACTTGTTCCAGTTGGGTCGAACAAACTTGTGCCAGTTGCGTTAAACAAACTTGTGCCAGTTGCATCGAACAAACTTTTGCCAGTTGCATCGAACTAACTTGTGCCAGTTGCGTCGAACAAACTTGCGCCAGTTACGTCAAACAAACTTGTGCCAGTTGCGTTGAACAAACTTCTGCCAGTTGTATCAAACAAACTTGTGTCAGTTACATAGAACTAACTTGTGCCAGTTGCGTCGAACAAACTTGTGTCAGTTCTATAGAACAAACTTGTGCCAGTTGCGTCAAACAAACATGTCCCAGTTGCGTAGAACAAACTAGTGCCAGTTGCATAGAACAAACTTGTGCCAGATGCGTAGAACAAACTTGTGCCAGTTGCGTAGAACAAACTTGTGCCAGTTGCGTCGAACAAACTTGTGCCAGTTATGTAGAACATACTTGTGCCAGTTGCGTTGAACAAACTTGTGCCAGTTGCGTCGAACAAACTTGTGCCAGTTACGGCGAACAAACTTGTGCCAGTTTCGTCGAGAAAACTTGTGCCAGTTGCGTCAAATAAACTTGTGCCAGTTGCGTCAAACAAACTTGTGCCAGTTGCGTCAAACAAACTTTTTTCAGTTGCGTCAAACAAATTTGTTCCTGTTGCGTCAAACAAACTTGTGCCAATTGAGTCGAAAAAACTTGTGCCAGTTGCGTCGAACAAACTTGTGCCAGTTGCGTCTAACAAACTTGTGCCAGTTGCGTCAAAAAAACTTGGGCCAGTTTTGTTAAACAAACTTGTGCCAGTGGCATCCAACAAACTTGTGCCAGTTGCGTCGAACAAACTTGTGCCAGTTGCGTCAAACAAACTTGTGCCAGTTGCGTAGTACAAACTTGTGCCAGTTGCGTAGAACAACCTTGTGCCAGTTGAGTCGAACAAACTTGTGCTAGTTGGTAGAACAAACTTGTGCCAGTTGCGTCAAACAAACTTATGCCAGTTGCATCGAACAAACTTGTGCCAGTTGCATAGAACAAACTTGTGCCAGTTGAGTAGAACAAACTTGTGCCAATTGCATCAAACAAACTTGTGCCAGTTGCGTCGAACAAACTTGTGCCAGTTGCGTCGAAGAAACTTGTGCCAGTTGCGTCAAACAAACTTGTGCCAGTTGCATCGCAAAAACTTGTGCTAGTTGCGTCGAACAAACTTGTGCCAGTTACGGCGAACAAACTTGTGCCACTTGCGTCGAGAAAACTTGTGCCAGTTGCGTCAAATAAACTTGTGCCAGTTGCGTCAAACAAACTTGTGCCAGTTACGGCGAACCAACTTGTGCCAGTTGCGTCGAGAAAAGTTGTGCCAGTTGCGTCAAATAAACTTGTGCATGTTGCGTCAAACAAACTTGTGCCAGTTGCGTCAAACAAACTTGTGCCAGTTGCGTCACACAAACTTGTGCCAATTGATCCGAAAAAACTTGTGCCAGTTGCGTTGAACAAACTTGTGCCAGTTGCGTCAAACAAACTTGTGCCAGTTGCGTCTAACAAACTTGTGCCAGATATGGCGAACAAACTTGTGCCAGTTGCTTCGAGAAAACTTGTGCCAGTCGCGTAAAAAAAAACTTGTGCCAGTTGCGTAGAACAAACTTGTGCCAGTTGCATCAAACAAACTTGTGCCTCTTGCGTCAAAAAAACTTGTGCCAGTTGCATCAAACAAACTTGTACGAATTGAATAAAAAAAACTTGTGCCTGTTACGTCGAACAAACTTGTGCCAGTTGCGTCTAACAAACTTGTGCCAGTTGCGTCGATCAAACTTGTGCCAGTTGCGTCAAACAAACTTGTGCCAGTTGCGTAGAACAAACTTGTGCCAGTTGCGTCAAACAAACTTGTGCCAGTTGCGTAGAACAAACTTGTGCCAGTTGCGTAGAAGAACCTTGTGCCAGTTGCGTCAAACAAACTTGTGCCAGTTGCATCAAACAAACTTGTGCCAGTTGCGTTAAACAAACTTGTGCCAGTTGCATCGAACAAACTTTCGCCAGTTTCGTCAAACAAACTTGTGCCAGTTGCGTCGAAAAAACTTGCGCCAGTTGCGTCGAACAAACTTGTGCCAGTTGCGTTGAACAAACTTCTGCCAATTGTGTCAAACAAAAGTGTGTCAGTTGCGTCAAACAAACTTGTGCCAGTTGCGTCAAACAAACTTGTGTCAGTTGGGTAGGACAAATTTGTGCCAGTTGCATCAAACAAACTTGTGCCAGTTGCGTAGAACAAACTAGTGCCAGTTGCATAGAACAAAATTGTGCCAGATGCGTAGAACAAACTTGTGCCAGTTGCGTAGAACAAACTTGTTCCATTTGCGTAGAACAAACTTGTGCCAGTTATGTAGAACAAACTTGTGCCATTTGGGTCAAACAAACTTGTGCCAGTTGCGTCGAACAAACTTGTGCCAGTTACGGCGAACAAACTTGTGCCAGTTTCGTCGAGAAAACTTGTGCCAGTTGCGTCAAATAAACTTGTGCCAGTTGCGTCAAACAAACTTGTGCCAGTTGCGTCAAACGAACTTGTGCCAGTTGCGTCAAACAAACTTGTTCCAGTTGCGTCATACAAACTTGTGCCAATTGAGTCGAAAAAACTTGTGCCAGTTGCGTCGAACAAACTTGTGCCAGTTGCGTCTAACAAACTTGTGCCAGTTGCGTCAAAAAAACTTGGGCCAGTTTCGTCGAACAAACTTGTGTCAGTAGCATCCAACAAACTTGTGGCAGTTGCGTAGAACAAACTTGTGCCAGTTGCGTCAAACAAACTTGTGCTAGTTTGTAGAACAAATTTGTGCCAGTTTCGTCAAACAAACTTATGCCAGTTGCGTCGAAGAAACTTGTGCCTGTTCGTCGAACAAACTTGTGCCAGTTGCATTGAACAAACTGTTCCAGTTGAGTAGAACAAACTTGTGCCAATTGCGTCAAACAAACTTGTGCCAGTTCGTCGAACAAACTTGTGCCAGTTGCGTCGAAGAAACTTGTGCCAGTTGCGTCAAACAAACTTGTGCCAGTTGCGTAGAACAAACTTGTGCCAGTTGCGTCGAACAAACTTGTGCCAGATACGGCGAACCAACTTGTGCCACTTGCGTCGAGAAAACTTGTGCCAGTTGCGTCAAATAAACCTGTGCTAGTTGCGTCAAACAAACTTGTGCCAGTTACGGCGAACAAACTTGTGCCAGTTGCGTCGAGAAAAGTTGTGCCAGTTGCGTCAAATAAACTTGTGCCAGTTGCGTCAAACAAACTTGTGCAAGTTGCGTCAAACAAACTTTTGCCATTTGCGTCAAACAAACTTGTGCCAGTTGCGTCAAACAAACTTGTGCCAATTGATTAAAAAAAACTTGTGCCAGTTGCGTTGAACAAACTTGTGCCAGTTGCGTCTAACAAACTTGTGCCAGTTGCGTCAAACAAACTTGTGCCAGTTGCGTCGAACAAACTTGTGCCAGTTGCATCGAACACACTAGTGCCAGTTGCATAGAACAAACTTGTGCCAGTTGCGTCAAACAAACTTGTGCCAGTTGCGTAGAACAAACTTGTACATGTTGCGTAGAACAACCTTGTGCCAGTTGCGTCAAACAAACTTGTGCCAGTTGTGTCAAACAAACTTGTGCCAGTTGGGTCGAACAAACTTGTGCCAGTTACGTTAAACAAACTTGTTCCAGTTGTGTCGAACAAACTTGTGCCAGTTGCGTCAAACAAACTTGTGCTAGTTGTGTCAAACAAACTTGTGCCAGTTGCATCAAACAAACTTGTGCCAGATACGTCGAACAAACTTGTGCCAGTTGGGTAGAACAAACATGTGCCAGTTGTGTCAAACGAATTTGTGCCAGTTGCGTGGATCACACTAGTGCCAGTTGCATAGAACAAACTTGTGCCACATGCGTAGAACAAACATTTGCCATTTGCGTAGAACAAACTTGTGCCAGTTGTGTCAAACAAACCTGTGCCAGTTGTGTACAACAAACTAGTAAGAGTTGCGTAGAACAAACTTGTGCCAGTTGTGTCGAACAAACTTCTGCCAGTTGCGTAGAACAAACTTGTACCAGTTGCGTCAAACAAACTTATGCCAGTTGCATAGAACACACTAGTGCCAGTTGCATAGAACAAACTTGTCCCAGTTGCGTAGAACAAACTTGTGCCAGTTGCGTCAAACAAACTTGTGCCAGTTGCGTCGAACAAACTTGTGCCAGTTGCGTCGAAGAAACTTGTGACAGTTGCGTCAAACAAACTTGTGCCATTTGCGTTGAACAAACTTGTGCCAGTTGCTTCGAACAAACTTGTGCCAGATATAGCGAACAAACTTTTGCCAGTTGCTTCGAGAAAACGTGTGCTAGTTGCGTAAAAAAAAAAACTTATGCCAGTTGCGTCAAACAAACTTGTGCCAGTTGGGTCAAACAAACTTGTGCCTCTTGCATCAAACAAATTTGTGCCAGTTGCATCAAACAAACTTGTACCAATTGAGTCGAAAAAACTTGTGCCTGTTACGTCGAACAAACTTGTGCCAGTTGCGTCTAACAAACTTGTGCCAGTTGCGTCAACCAAACTTGTGCCAGTTGCGTCAAACAAACTTGTGCCAATTGCGTAGAACAAACTTGTGCCCGTTGCGTCAAACAAACTTTTGCCACTTGCGCAGAAGAACCTTGTGCCAGTTGCCTCAAACGAACTTGTGCCATTTTCGTCAAACAAACTTGTGCCAGTTGAGTCAAACAAACTTGTGCCAGTTGGGTCTAACAAACTTGTGTCAGTTGCGTTAAACAAACTTGTGCCAGTTGCATCGAACAAACTTTTACCAGTTGCGTCGAACAAACTTGTGCCAGTTGCGTTGAACAAACTTCTGCCAGTTGTGTCAAACAAACTTGTGTCAGTTGCGTAGAACAAACTTGTGCCAGTTGCGTCGAACAAACTTGTGTCAGTTGGGTAGAACAAACTTGTGCCAGTTGCGTCAAACAAACATGTCCCAGTTGCATAGAACAAACTAGTGCCAGTTGCATAGAACAAACTTGTGCCAGATGCGTAGAACAAACTTGTGCCAGTTTCGAAGAACAAACTTGTGCCAGTTGCATAGAACAAACTTGTGCCAGTTATGTAGAACAAACTTGTGCCAGTTGCGTCGAACAAACTTGTGCCAGTTACGGCGAACAAACTTGTACCAGTTTCGTCGAGAAAACTTGTGCCAGTTGCGTCAAATAAACTTGTGCCAGTTGCGTCAAACAAACTTGTGCCAGTTGCGTCAAACAAACTTGTGCCAGTTGCGTCAAACAAACTTGTTCTAGTTGCGTCAAACAAACTTGTGCCACTTGAGTCGAAAAAACTTGTGCCAGTTGCGTCGAACAAACTTGTCCCAGTTGAGTCTAACAAACTTGTACCAGTTGCATCAAAAAAACTTGTGCCAGTTTCGTCAAACAAACTTGTGCCAGTTGCGTCTAACAAACTTGTGCCAGTTGCGTCAAACAAACTTGTGCCAGTTGCGTAGAACAAACTTGTGCCAGTTGCGTAGAACAACCTTGTGCCAGTTGAGTCGAACAAACTTGTGCTAGTTGGTAGAACAAACTTGTGCCAGTTGCGTCAAACAAACTTATGCCAGTTGTGTAAAACAAACTATTGCCAGTTGCATAGAACAAACTTGTGCCAGTTGAGTAGAACAAACTTGTGCCAATTGCATCAAACAAACTTGTGCCAGTTGTGTCGAACAAACTTGTGCCAGTTGCGTTGAAGAAACTTGTGCCAGTTGCGTCAAACAAACTTGTGCCAGTTGCGTCGAACAAACTTGTGCCAGTTGCGTCGAACAAACTTGTGCCAGTTACGGCGAACAAACTTGTGCCACTTGCGGCGAGAAAACTTGTGCCAGTTGCATCAAATAAACTTGTGCCAGTTGCGTCAAACAAACTTGTGCCAGTTACGGCGAACAAACTTATGCCAGCTGCGTCGAGAAAAGTTGTGCCAGTTGCGTCAAATAAACTTGTGCCAGTTGCGTCAAACAAACTTGTGCCAGTTGCGTCAAACAAACTTGTGCCAGTTGCGTCAAACAAACTTGTGCCAGTTGCATCAAACAAACTTGTGCCAATTGATTCGAAAAAACTTGTGCCAGTTGCGTTGAAGAAACTTGTGCCAGTTGCGTCTAACAAACTTGTGCCAGTTGCGTCAAACAAACTTGTGCCAGTTGCGTCGAACAAACTTGTGCCAGATATGGCGAACAAACTTGTGCCAGTTGCTTCGAGAAAACTTGTGCCAGTTGCGTAAAAAAAAACTTGTGCCAGTTGCGTCAAACAAACTTGTGCCAGTTGCGTCAAACAAACTTGTGCCTCTTGCGTCAAACAAACTTGTGCCAGTTGCATCAAACAAACTTGTACCAATTGAGTCGAAAAAACTTGTGCCTGTTACGTCGAACAAACTTGTGCCAGTTGCGTCTAACAAATTTGTGCCAGTTGCGTCAAAAAAAAACTTGTGCCAGTTGCGTTAAACAAACTTGTGCCAGTTGCGTCAAACAAACTTGTGCCAGTTGCGTAGAACAAACTTGTGCCAGTTGCGTCAAACAAACTTGTGCCAGTTGCGTAGAAGAACCTTGTGCCAGTTGCGTCAAACGAACTTGTGCCAGTTGCGTCAAACAAACTTTTGCCAGTTGCGTCAAACAAACTTGTGCCAGTTGAGTCAAACAAACTTGTGCCAGTTGGGTCGAACAAACTTGTGCCAGTTGCGTTAAACAAACTTGTGCCAGTTGCATCAAACAACCTTTTGCCAGTTGCGTCGAACAAACTTGTGCCAGTTGCGTCGAACAAACTTGCGCCAGTTACGTCAAACAAACTTGTGCCAGTTGCATTGAACAAACTTCTGCAAGTTGTGTCAAACAAACTTGTGTGAGTTGCGTAGAACAAACATTTACCATTCGCGTAGAACAAACTTGTGCCAGTTGTGTCAAACAAACCTGTGCCAGTTGTGTACAACAAACTAGTAAGAGTTGCGTAGACCAAACTTGTGCCAGTTGTGTCGAACAAACTTGTGCCAGTTGCGTAGAACAAACTTGTACCAGTTGTGTCAAACAAACTTATGCCAGTTGCATAGAACAAACTAGTGCCAGTTGCATTGAACAAACTCGTCCCAGTTGCGTAGAACAAACTTGTGCCAGTTGCGCCAAACAAAATTGTGCCAGTTGCGTTGAACAAACTTGTGCCAGTTGCGTCGAAGAAACTTGTGCCAGTTGCGTCAAACAAACTTGTGCCATTTGCGTCGAACAAACTTGTGCCAGTTGTGTCGAACAAACTTGTGCCAGATATGGCGAACAAACTTGTGCCAGTTGCTTCGAGAAAACTTGTGCCAGTTGCGTAAAAAAAAACTTGTGCCAGTTGCGTCAAACAAACTTGTGCCAGTTGCATCAAACAAACTTGTGCCTCTTGCATCAAACAAACTTGTGCCAGTTGCGTCAAACAAACTTGTACCAATTGAGTCGAAAAAACTTGTGCCAGTTACGGCGAACAAACTTGTGCCAGTTGCGTCTAACAAACTTGTGCCAGTCGCGTCAAACAAAGTTGTGCCAGTTGCGACAAACAAACTTGTGCCAGTTGCGTCAAACAAACTTGTGCCAGTTGCGTCAAACGAACTTGTGCCAGTTGCGTCAAACAAACTTGTTCCAGTTGCGTCACACAAACTTGTGCCAATTGAGTCGAAAAAACTAGTGCCAGTTGCGTCGAACAAACTTGTGCCAGTTGCGTCTAACAAACTTGTGCCAGTTGCGTCAAAAAAACTTGGGCCAGTTTCGTCGAACAAACTTGTGTCAGTAGCATCCAACAAACTTGTGGCAGTTGCGTAGAACAAACTTGTGCCAGTTGCGTCAAACAAACTTGTGCCAGTTGCGTAGAACAAACTTGTGCCAATTGCGTAGAACAACCTTGTGCCAGTTGCGTAGAACAAACTTGTGCTAGTTTGTAGAACAAATTTGTGCCAGTTTCGTCAAACAAACTTATGCCAGTTGCGTAAAACAAACTAGTGCCAGTTGCATTGAACAAACTTGTTCCAGTTGAGTAGAACAAACTTGTGCCAATTGCATCAAACAAAATTGTGCCAGTTCGTCGAACAAACTTGTGCCAGTTGCGTCGAAGAAACTTGTGCCAGTTGCGTCAAACAAACTTGTGCCAGTTGCGTAGAACAAACTTGTGCCAGTTGCGTCGAACAAACTTGTGCCAGATACGGCGAACCAACTTGTGCCACTTGCGTCGAGAAAACTTGTGCCAGTTGCGTCAAATAAACTTGTGCTAGTTGCGTCAAACAAACTTGTGCCAGTTACGGCGAACAACCTTGTGCCAGTTGCGTCGAGAAAAGTTGTGCCAGTTGCGTCAAATAAACTTGTGCCAGTTGCGTCAAACAAACTTGTGCAAGTTGCGTCAAACAAACTTGTGCCAGTTGCGTCAAACAAACTTGTGCCAGTTGCGTCAAACAAACTTGTGCCAATTGATTAAAAAAAACTTGTGCCAGTTGCGTTGAACAAACTTGTGCCAGTTGCGTCTAACAAACTTGTGCCAGTTGCGTCAAACAAACTTGTGCCAGTTGCGTCGAACAAACTTGTGCCAGTTGCATCGAACACACTAGTGCCAGTTGCATAGAACAAACTTGTGCCAGTTGCGTCAAACAAACTTGTGCCAGTTGCGTAGAACAAACTTGTACATGTTGCGTAGAACAACCTTGTGCCAGTTGCGTCAAACAAACTTGTGCCAGTTGTGTCAAACAAACTTGTGCCAGTTGGGTCGAACAAACTTGTGCCAGTTACGTTAAACAAACTTGTTCCAGTTGTGTCGAACAAACTTGTGCCAGTTGCGTCAAACAAACTTGTGCTAGTTGTGTCAAACAAACTTGTGCCAGTTGCATCAAACAAACTTGTGCCAGATACGTCGAACAAACTTGTGCCAGTTGGGTAGAACAAACATGTGCCAGTTGTGTCAAACAAATTTGTGCCAGTTGCGTAGAACACACTAGTGCCAGTTGCATTGAACAAACTTGTGCCACATGCGTAGAACAAACATTTGCCATTTGCGTAGAACAAACTTGTGCCAGTTGTGTCAAACAAACCTGTGCCAGTTGTGTACAACAAACTAGTAAGAGTTGCGTAGAACAAACTTGTGCCAGTTGTGTCGAACAAACTTGTGCCAGTTGCGTAGAACAAACTTGTGCCAGTTGCGTTAAACAAACTTGTGCCAGTTGCATCAAACAAACTTATGCCAGTTGCATAGAACAAACTAGTGCCAGTTGCATAGAACAAACTTGTCCCAGTTGCGTAGAACAAACTTGTGCCAGTTGCGTCAAACAAACTTGTGCCTCTTGCGTCAAACAAACTTGTGCCAGTTGGGTCAAACAAACTTGTACCAATTGAGTCGAAAATACTTGTGCCTGTTACGTCGAACAAACTTGTGCCAGTTGCGTCTAACAAACTTGTGCCAGTTGCGTCAAACAAACTTGTGCCAGTTGCGTCAAACAAACTTGTGCCAGTTGCGTCAAACAAACTTGTGCCAGTTGCGTAGAACAAACTTGTGCCAGTTGCGTCAAACAAACTTGTGCCAGTTGCGTCAAACGAACTTGTGCCAGTTGCGTCAAACGAACTTGTGCCAGTTGCGTCAAACAAACTTGTGCCAGTTGCATAGAACAAACTTGTGCCAGTTGAGTCAAACAAACTTGTGCCAGTTGGGTCGAACAAACTTGTACCAGTTGCGTTAAACAAACTTGTGCCAGTTGCATCGAAAAAACTTTTGCCAGTTGCGTCGAACAAACTTGTTCCAGTTGCGTCGAACAAACTTGCGCTAGTTACGTCAAACAAACTTGTGCCAGTTGCGTTGAACAAACTTCTGCCAGTTGTGTCAAACAAACTTGTGTCAGTTGCGTAGAACAAACTTGTGCCACTTGCGTCGAACAAACTTGTGTCAGTTGGGTAGAACAAACTTGTGCCAGTTGCGTCAAACAAACATGTCCCAGTTGCTTAGAAAAAACTAGTGCCAGTTGCATAGAACAAACTTGTGCCAGATGCGTAGAACAAACTTGTGCCAGTTGCGTAGAACAAACTTGTGCCAGTTGCATAGAACAAACTTTTGCCAGTTATGTAGAACAAACTTGTCCCAGTTGCGTCGAACAAACTTGTGCCAGTTGCATCGAACAAACTTGTGCCAGTTACGGCGAACAAACTTGTGCCAGTTTTGTCGAGAAAACTTGTGCCAGTTGCGTCAAATAAACTTGTGCCAGTGGCGTCAAACAAACTTGTGCCAGTTGCGTCAAACAAACTTGTGCCAGTTGCGTAAAACAAACTTGATCCAGTTGCGTCAAACAAACTTGTGCCAATTGAGTCAAAAAAACTTGTGCCAGTTGCGTCGAACAAACTTGTGCTAGTTGCATCTAACAAACTTGTGCCAGTTGCGTCAAAAAAACTTGGGCCAGTTTCGTCAAACAAACTTGTGCCAGTGGCATCCAACAAACTTTTGCCAGATGCGTCGAACAAACTTGTGCCAGTTGCGTCAAACAACCTTGTGCCAGTTGCGTAGAACAAACTTGTGCCAGTTGCGTAGAACAACCTTGTGCCAGTTGAGTCGAACAAACTTGTGCTAGTTGGTAGAACAAACTTGTGCCAGTTGCGCCAAACAAACTTATGACAGTTGCGTAAAACAAACTAGTGCCAGTTGCATAGAACAAACTTCTGCCAGTTGAGTAGAACAAACTTGTGCCAATTGCATCAAACAAACTTGTGCCAGTTGCGTCGAACGAACTTGTGCCAGTTGCGTCGAAGAAACTTGTGCCAGTTGCGTCAAACAAACTTGTGCCAGTTGCGTCGAACAAACTTGTGCCAGTTGCGTCGAACAAACTTGTGCCAGTTACGGCGAACAAACTTGTGCCACTTGCGTCGAGAAAACTTGTACCAATTGCGTCAAATAAACTTGTGCCAGTTGCGTCAAACAAACTTGTGCCAGTTACGGCGAACAAACTTGTGCCAGTTGCGTCGAGAAAAGTTGTGCCAGTTGCGTCAAATAAACTTGTGCCAGTTGCGTCAAACAAACTTGTGCCAGTTGCTTCAAACAAACTTGTGCCAGTTGCGTCAAACAAACTTGTGCCAGTTGCGTCAAACAAACTTGTTCCAATTGATTCGAAAAAAACTTGTGCCAGTTGCGTTGAACATACTTGTGCCAGTTGCGTCTAACAAACTTGTGCCAGTTGCGTCAAACAAACTTGTGCCAGTTACGTCGAACAAACTTGTGCCAGATATGGCGAACAAACTTGTGCCAGTTGCTTCGAGAAAACTTGTGCCAGTTGCGTAAAAAAAAACCTTGTGCCAGTTGCGTCAAAAAAACTTTTGCCAGTTGCGTCAAACAAACTTGTGCCTCTTGCGTCAAACAAACTTATGCCAGTTGCGTCAAACAAACTTGTACCAATTGAGTCGAAAAAACTTGTGCATGTTACGTCGAACAAACTTGTGCCAGTTGCGTCTAACAAACTTTTGCCAGTTGCGTCAAAAAAAACTTGTGCCAGTTGCGTCAAACAAACTTGTGCCAGTTGCGTCAAACAAACTTGTGCCAGTTGCGTCAAACAAACTTGTGCCTCTTGCGTCAAACAAACTTGTGCCAGTTGCATCAAACGAACTTGTGCCAGTTGCGTCAAACAAACTTTTGCCAGTTGCGTCAAACAAACTTGTGCCAGTTGAGTCGAACAAACTTGTGCCAGTTGGGTGGAACAAACTTGTGCCAGTTGCGTTAAACAAACTTGTGCCAGTTGCATCGAACAAACTTTTGCCAGTTGCGTCGAACAAACTTGTTCCAGTTGCGTAGAACAAACTTGCGCCAGTTACGTCAAACAAACTTTTGCCAGTTGCGTTGAACAAACTTCTGCCAGTTGTGTCAAACAAACTTGTGTCAGTTGCGTAGAACAAACATTTGCCATTTGCGTAGAACAAACTTATGCCAGTTGTGTCAAACAAACCTGTGCCAGTTGTGTACAACAAACTAGTAAGAGTTGCGTAGAACAAACTTGTGCCAGTTGTGTCGAACAAACTTGTGCCAGTTGCGTAGAACAAACTTGTACCAGTTGCGTCAAACAAACTTATGCCAGTTGCATAGAACAAACTAGTGCCAGTTGCATAGAACAAACTTGTCCCAGTTGCGTAGAACAAACTTGTGCCAGTTGCGTCAAACAAACTTGTGCCAGTTGTGTCGAACAAACTTGTGCCAGTTGCGTCGAAGAAACTTGTGCAAGTTGCGTCAAACAAACTTGTGCCATTTGCGTTGAACCAACTTGTGCCAGTTGCGTCGAACAAACTTGTGCCAGATATGGCGAACAAACTTGTGCCAGTTGCTTCGAGAAAACTTGTGCCAGTTGCGTAAAAAAAAACTTGTGCCAGTTGCGTCAAACAAACTTGTGCCAGTTGCGTCAAACAAACTTGTGCTTCTTGCGTCAAACAAACTTGTGCCAGTTGCGTCAAACAAACTTGTACCAATTGAGTCGAAAAAACTTGTGCCTGTTACGTCGAACAAACTTGTGCCAGTTGCGTCTAACAAACTTGTGCCAGTTGCGTCAAACAGACTTGTGCTAGTTGCGTCAAACAAACTTGTGCCAGTTGCATCAAACAAATTTGTGACAGTTGCGTAGAACCAACTAGTGCCAGTTGCGTCAAACAAACTTGTGCCAGTTGCGTAGAAGAACCTTGTGCCAGTTGCGTAAAACGAACTTGTGCCAGTTGGGTCGAACAAACTTGTGCCAGTTGCATCGAACAAACTTTTGCCAGTTGCGTCGAACAAACTTGTGCCAGTTGCGTCGAACAAACTTGCACCAGTTATGGAAACAAACTTGTGCCAGTTGCGTTGAACAAACTTCTGCCAGTTATGTCAAACAAACTTGTGTCAGTTGCGTAGAACAAACTTGTGCCAGTTGCGTCAAACAAACTTGTGTCAGTTGTGTAGAACAAACTTGTGCCAGTTGCATAGAACAAACATGTCCCAGTTGCGTAGAACAAACTAGTGCCAGTTGCATAGAACAAACTTGTGCCAGATGCGTAGAACAAACTTGTGCCAGTTGCATAGAACAAACTTGTGCCAGTTGCATAGAACAAACTTGTGCCAGTTATGTAGAACAAACTTGTGCCAGTTGCGTCGAACAAACTTGTGCCAGTTACGGCGAACAAACTTGTGCCAGATTCGTCGAGAAAACTTGTGCCAGTTGCGTCAAATAAACTTTTGCCAGTTGCGTCAAACAAACTTGTGCCAGTTGCGTCAAACAAACTTGTGCCAGTTGCGTCAAACAAACTTGTTCCAGTTGCGTCAAACAAACTTGTGCCAATTGAGTCGAAAAAACTTGTGTCAGTTGCGTCGAACAAACTTGTGCCAGTTGCGTCTAACAAACTTGTGCCAGTTGCGTCAAAAAAACTTGTGCCAGTTTCGTCCAACAAACTTGTGCCAGTGGTATCCAACAAACTTGTGCCGGTTGCGTCGAACAAACTTGTGCCAGTTGCATCACACAAACTTGTGCCAGTTGCGTAGAACAAACTTGTGCCAGTTGCGTAGAACAACCTTGTGCCAGTTGAGTCGAACAAACTTGTGCTAGTTGGTAGAACTAACTTGTGCCAATTGCTTCAAACAAACTTATGCCAGTTGCGTAAAACAAACTAGTGCCAGTTGCATAGAACAAACTTGTGCCAGTTGAGTAGAACAAACTTGTGCCAATTGCATGCCAGTTGCGTTGAACAAACTTGTGCCAGTTACGTCAAACAAACTTGTGCCAGTTGCGTCGAACAAACTTGTGCCAGTTGCGTCGAACAAACTTGTGCCAGTTACGGCGAACAAACTTGTGCCAGTTGCGTCGAGAAAACTTGTGCCAGTTGCGTCAAATAAACTTGTGCCAGTTGCTTCAAAGAAACTTGTGCCAGTTGCGTCAAACAAACTTGTGCCAGTTGCGTCAAACAAACATGTGCCAGTTGCGTCAAACAAACTTTTGCCAATTGATTCGAAAAACTTGTGCCAGTTGCGTTGAACAAACTTGTGCCAGTTGCGTCTAACAAACATGTGCCAGTTGCGTCAAACATATTGTGCCCGTTGCGTCGAACAAACTTGTGCCAGATATGGCGAACAAACTTGTGCCAGTTGCTTCGAGAAAACTTGTGTCAGTTGCGTCAAAATAACTCGTGCCAGTTGCGTCAAAAAAACTTGTGCCAGTTGCGTCAAACAAACTTGTGCCTCTTGCGTCAAACAAACTTGTGCCAGTTGCATCAAACAAACTTGTACCAAATGTGTCGAAAAAACTTGTGCCTGTTACGTCGAACAAACTTGTACCAGTTGCGTCTAACAAACTTGTGCCAGTTGCGTCAAACAGACTTGTGCCAGTTATGTCAACCAAACTTGTGCCAGTTGCGTCTAACAAACTTGTGCCAGTTGCATCAAAAAAAACTTGTGCCAGTTGCGTCAAACAAACTTGTGCCAGTTGCGTCAAACAAACTTGTACCAATTGAGTCGAAAAAACTTGTGCCTGTTACGTCGAACAAACTTGTACCAGTTGCGTCTAACAAACTTGTGCCAGTTGCGTCAAACAGACTTGTGCCAGTTACGTCAAACAAACTTGTGCCAGTTGCGTCAAACAAACTTGTGCCAGTTGCGTAGAACAAACATGTGCTAGTTGCGTCAAGCAAACTTGTGCCAGTTGCGTAGAAGAACCTTGTGCCAGTTGCGTCAAACAAACTTGAGCCAGTTGCGTCAAACAAACTTGTGCCAGTTGCATCGAACAAACTTATGCCAGTTGAGTCAAACAAACTTGTTCCTTTTGGGTCGAACAAACTTGTGCCTGTTGCGTTAAACAAACTTGTGCCAGTTGCATCGAACAAACTTTTGCCAGTTGCATCGAACAAACTTGTGCCAGTTGCGTCGAACAAACTTGCGCCAGTTACGTCAAACAAACTTGTGCCAGTTGCGTTGAACAAACTTCTGCCAGTTGTATCAAACAAACTTGTGTCAGTTACGTAGAACTAACTTGTGCCAGTTGCGTCGAACAAACTTGTGCCAGTTGCATAGAACAAACTTGTGCCAGTTATGTAGAACAAACTTGTGCCAGTTGCTTCGAGAAAACTTGTGTCAGTTGCGTCAAAATAACTCGTGCCAGTTGCGTCAAAAAAACTTGTGCCAGTTGCGTCAAACAAAATTGTGCCTCTTGCGTCAAACAAACTTGTGCCAGTTGCGTCAAACAAACTTGTACCAAATGAGTCGAAAAAACTTGTGCCTGTTACGTCGAACAAACTTGTACCAGTTGCGTCTAACAAACTTCTGCCAGTTGCGTCAAACAGACTTGTGCCAGTTACGTCAACCAAACTTGTGCCAGTTGCGTCTAACAAACTTGTGCCAGTTGCATAAAAAAAAACTTGTGCCAGTTGCGTCAAACAAACTTGTGCCAGTTGCGTCAAACAAACTTGTACCAATTGAGTCGAAAAAACTTGTGCCTGTTACGTCGAACAAACTTGTACCAGTTGCGTCTAACAAACTTGTGCCAGTTGCGTCAAACAGACTTGTGCCAGTTACGTCAAACAAACTTGTGCCAGTTGCGTCAAACAAACTTGTGCCAGTTGCGTAGAACAAACATGTGCTAGTTGCGTCAAGCAAACTTGTGCCAGTTGCGTAGAAGAACCTTGTGCCAGTTGCGTCAAACAAACTTGAGCCAGTTGCGTCAAACAAACTTGTGCCAGTTGCATCGAACAAACTTATGCCAGTTGAGTCAAACAAACTTGTTCCTTTTGGGTCGAACAAACTTGTGCCAGTTGCGTTAAACAAACTTGTGCCAGTTGCATCGAACAAACTTTTGCCAGTTGCATCGAACAAACTTGTGCCAGTTGCGTCGAACAAACTTGCGCCAGTTACGTCAAACAAACTTGTGCCAGTTGCGTTGAACAAACTTCTGCCAGTTGTATCAAACAAACTTGTGTCAGTTACGTAGAACTAACTTGTGCCAGTTGCGTCGAACAAACTTGTGCCAGTTGCATAGAACAAACTTGTGCCAGTTATGTAGAACAAACTTGTGCCAGTTGCGTAGAACAAACTTGTGCCAGTTACGGCGAACAAACTTGTGCCAGATTCGTCGAGAAAACTTGTGCCAGTTGCGTCAAATAAACTTTTGCCAGTTGCGTCAAACAAACTTGTGCCAGTTGCGTCAAACAAACTTGTGCCAGTTGTGTCAAACAAACTTGTTCCAGTTGCGTCAAACAAACTTGTGCAAATTGAGTCGAAAAAACTTGTGTCAGTTGCGTCGAACAAACTTGTGCCAGTTGCGTCAAACAAACTTGTGCCAGTTGCGTCAAAAAAACTTGTGCCAGTTTCGTCAAACAAACTTGTGCCAGTGGTATCCAACAAACTTGTGCCAGTTGCGTCGAACAAACTTGTGCCAGTTGTATCACACAAACTTGTGCCAGTTGCGTAGAACAAACTTGTGCCAGTTGCGTAGAACAACCTTGTGCCAGTTGAGTCGAACAAACTTGTGCTAGTTGGTAGAACTAACTTGTGCCAATTGCTTCAAACAAACTTATGCCAGTTGCGTAAAACAAACTAGTGCCAGTTGCATAGAACAAACTTGTGCCAGTTGAGTAGAACAAACTTGTGCCAATTGCATGCCAGTTGCGTTGAACAAACTTGTGCCAGTTGCGTCGAACAAACTTGTGCCAGTTACGGCGAACAAACTTGTGCCAGTTGCGTCGAGAAAACTTGCGCCAGTTGCGTCAAATAAACTTGTGCCAGTTGCTTCAAAGAAACTTGTGCCAGTTGCGTGAAACAAACTTGTGCCAGTTGCGTCAAACAAACATGTGCCAGTTGCGTCAAACAAACTTTTGCCAATTGATTCGAAAAAACTTGTGCCAGTTGCGTTGAACAAACTTGTGCCAGTTGCGTCTAACAAACATGTGCCAGTTGCGTCAAACATATTGTGCCCGTTGCGTCGAACAAACTTGTGCCAGATATGGCGAATAAACTTGTGCCAATTGTTTCGAGAAAACTTGTGTCAGTTGCGTCAAAAAAACTCGTGCCAGTTGCGTCAAAAAAACTTGTGCCAGTTGCGTCAAACAAACTTGTGCCTCTTGCGTCAAACAAACTTGTGCCAGTTGCGTCAAACAAACTTGTACCAAATGAGCCGAAAAAACTTGTGCCTGTTACGTCGAACAAACTTGTACCAGTTGCGTCTAACAAACTTGTGCCAGTTGCGTCAAACAGACTTGTGCCAGTTACGTCAACCAAACTTGTGCCAGTTGCGTCTAACAAACTTGTGCCAGTTGCATCAAAAAAAACTTGTGCCAGTTGCGTCAAACAAACTTGTGCCAGTTGCGTCAAACAAACTTGTACCAATTGAGTCGAAAAAACTTGTGCCTGTTACGTCGAACAAACTTGTACCAGTTGCATCTAACAAACTTGTACCAGTTGCGTCAAACAGACTTGTGCCAGTTACGTCAAACAAACTTGTGCCAGTTGCGTCAAACAAACTTGTGCCAGTTGCGTTGAACAAACATGTGCTAGTTGCGTCAAACAAACTTGTGCCAGTTGCGTAGAAGAACCTTGTGCCAGTTGCGTCAAACAAACTTGAGCCAGTTGCGTCAAACAAACTTGTGCCAGTTGCATCGAACAAACTTATGCCAGTTGAGTCAAACAAACTTGTTCCAGTTGGGTCGAACAAACTTGTGCCAGTTGCGTTAAACAAACTTGTGCCAGTTGCATCGAACAAACTTTTGCCAGTTGCATCGAACAAACTTGTGCCAGTTGCGTCGAACAAACTTGCGCCAGTTACGTCAAACAAACTTGTGCCAGTTGCGTTGAACAAACTTCTGCCAGTTGTATCAAACAAACTTGTGTCAGTTACATTGAACTAACTTGTGCCAGTTGCGTCGAACAAACTTGTGTCAGTTCTGTAGAACAAACTTGTGCCAGTTGCGTCAAACAAACATGTCCCAGTTGCGTAGAACAAACTAGTGCCAGTTGCATAGAACAAACTTGTGCCAGATGCGTAGAACAAACTTGTGCCAGTTGCGTAGAACAAACTTGTGCCAGTTGCGTCGAACAAACTTGTGCCAGTTATGTAGAACAAACTTGTGCCAGTTGCGTTGAACAAACTTGTGCCAGTTGCGTCGAACAAACTTGTGCCAGTTAAGGCGAACAAACTTGTGCCAGTTTCGTCTAGAAAACTTGTGCCAGTTGCGTCAAATAAACTTGTGCCAGTTGCGTCAAACAAACTTGTGCCAGTTGCGTCAAACAAACTTTTGTCAGTTGCGTCAAACAAACTTGTTCCTGTTGCGTCAAACAAACTTGTGCCAATTGAGTCGAAAAAACTTGTGCCAGTTGCGTCGAACAAACTTGTGCCAGTTGCGTCTATCAAACTTGTGCCAGTTGCACCAAAAAAACTTGGGCCAGTTTCGTCAAACAAACTTGTGCCAGTGGCATCCAACAAACTTGTGCCAGTTGCGTCGAACAAACTTGTGCCAGTTGCGTAAAACAAACTTTTGCCAGTTGCGTCAAACAAACTTGTGCCAGTTGAGTCAAACAAACTTGTGCCAGTTGGGTGGAACAAACTTGTGCCAGTTGCGTTAAACAAACTTGTGCCAGTTGCATCGAACAAACTTTTGCCAGTTGCGTCGAACAAACTTGTTCCAGTTGCGTAGAACAAATTTGCGCCAGTTACGTCAAACAAACTTGTGCCAGTTGCATTGAACAAACTTCTGCCAGTTGTGTCAAACAAACTTGTGTCAGTTGCGTAGAACAAACATTTGCCATTTGCGTAGAACAAACTTATGCCAGTTGTGTCAAACAAACCTGTGCCAGTTGTGTACAACAAACTAGTAAGAGTTGCGTAGAACAAACTTGTGCCAGTTGTGTCGAACAAACTTGTGCCAGTTGCGTAGAACAAACTTGTACCAGTTGCGTCAAACAAACTTATGCCAGTTGCATAGAACAAACTAGTGCCAGTTGCATAGAACAAACTTGTCCCAGTTGCGTAGAACAAACTTGTGCCAGTTGCGTCAAACAAACTTGTGCCAGTTGTGTCGAACAAACTTGTGCCAGTTGCGTCGAAGAAACTTGTGCAAGTTGCGTCAAACAAACTTGTGCCATTTGCGTTGAACCAACTTGTGCCAGTTGCGTCGAACAAACTTGTGCCAGATATGGCGAACAAACTTGTGCCAGTTGCTTCGAGAAAACTTGTGCCAGTTGCGTAAAAAAAAACTTGTGCCAGTTGCGTCAAACAAACTTGTGCCAGTTGCGTCGAACAAACTTGTGCTTCTTGCGTCAAACAAACTTGTGCCAGTTGCGTCAAACAAACTTGTACCAATTGAGTCGAAAAAACTTGTGCCTGTTACGTCGAACAAACTTGTGCCAGTTGCGTCTAACAAACTTGTGCCAGTTGCGTCAAACAGACTTGTGCCAGTTGCGTCAAACAAACTTGTGCCAGTTGCATCAAACAAATTTGTGACAGTTGCGTAGAACCAACTTGTGCCAGTTGCGTCAAACAAACTTGTGCCAGTTGCGTAGAAGAACCTTGTGCCAGTTGCGTAAAACGAACTTTTGCCAATTGCCTCAAACAAACTTGTGCCAGTTGCGTCGAACAAACTTGTGCCAGTTAAGTCAAACAAACTTGTGCCAGTTGGGTCGAACAAACTTGTGCCAGTTGCATCAAACAAACTTTTGCCAGTTGCGTCGAACAAACTTGTGCCAGTTGCGTCGAACAAACTTGCACCAGTTATGGAAACAAACTTGTGCCAGTTGCGTTGAACAAACTTCTGCCAGTTATGTCAAACAAACTTGTGTCAGTTGCGTAGAACAAACTTGTGCCAGTTGCGTCAAACAAACTTGTGTCAGTTGTGTAGAACAAACTTGTGCCAGTTGCATAGAACAAACATGTCCCAGTTGCGTAGAACAAACTAGTGCCAGTTGCATAGAACAAACTTGTGCCAGATGCGTAGAACAAACTTGTGCCAGTTGCATAGAACAAACTTGTGCCAGTTGCATAGAACAAACTTGTGCCAGTTATGTAGAACAAACTTGTGCCAGTTGCGTCGAACAAACTTGTGCCAGTTACGGCGAACAAACTTGTGACAGATTCGTCGAGAAAACTTGTGCCAGTTGCGTCAAATAAACTTTTGCCAGTTGCGTCAAACAAACTTGTGCCAGTTGCGTCAAACAAACTTGTGCCAGTTGCGTCAAACAAACTTGTTCCAGTTGCGTCAAACAAACTTGTGCCAATTGAGTCGAAAAAACTTGTGTCAGTTGCGTCGAACAAACTTGTGCCAGTTGCGTCTAACAAACTTGTGCCAGTTGCGTCAAAAAAACTTGTGCCAGTTTCGTCAAACAAACTTGTGCCAGTGGTATCCAACAAACTTGTGCCAGTTGCGTCGAACAAACTTGTGCCAGTTGCATCACACAAACTTGTGCCAGTTGCGTAGAACAAACTTGTGCCAGTTGCGTAGAACAACCTTGTGCCAGTTGAGTCGAACAAACTTGTGCTAGTTGGTAGAACTAACTTGTGCCAATTGCTTCAAACAAACTTATGCCAGACGCGTAAAACAAACTAGTGCCAGTTGCATAGAACAAACTTGTGCCAGTTGAGTAGAACAAACTTGTGCCAATTGCATGCCAGTTGCGTTGAACAAACTTGTGCCAGTTACGTCAAACAAACTTGTGCCAGTTGCGTCGAACAAACTTGTGCCAGTTGCGTCGAACAAACTTGTGCCAGTTACGGCGAACAAACTTGTGCCAGTTGCGTCGAGAAAACTTGTGCCAGTTGCGTCAAATAAACTTGTGCCAGTTGCTTCAAAGAAACTTGTGCCAGTTGCGTCAAACAAACTTGTGCCAGTTGCGTCAAACAAACATGTGCCAGTTGCGTCAAACAAACTTTTGCCAATTGATTCGAAAAACTTGTGCCAGTTGCGTTGAACAAACTTGTGCCAGTTGCGTCTAACAAACATGTGCCAGTTGCGTCAAACATATTGTGCCCGTTGCGTCGAACAAACTTGTGCCAGATATGGCGAACAAACTTGTGCCAGTTGCTTCGAGAAAACTTGTGTCAGTTGCGTCAAAATAACTCGTGCCAGTTGCGTCAAAAAAACTTGTGCCAGTTGCGTCAAACAAACTTGTGCTTCTTGCGTCAAACAAACTTGTGCCAGTTGCGTCAAACAAACTTGTACCAAATGAGTCGAAAAAACTTGTGCCTGTTACGTCGAACAAACTTGTACCAGTTGCGTCTAACAAACTTGTGCCAGTTGCGTCAAACAGACTTGTGCCAGTTACGTCAACCAAACTTGTGCCAGTTGCGTCTAACAAACTTGTGCCAGTTGCATCAAAAAAAACTTGTGCCAGTTGCGTCAAACAAACTTGTGCCAGTTGCGTCAAACAAACTTGTACCAATTGAGTCGAAAAAACTTGTGCCTGTTACGTCGAACAAACTTGTACCAGTTGCGTCTAACAAACTTGTGCCAGTTGCGTCAAACAGACTTGTGCCAGTTACGTCAAACAAACTTGTGCCAGTTGCGTCAAACAAACTTGTGCCAGTTGCGTAGAACAAACATGTGCTAGTTGCGTCAAACAAACTTGTGCCAGTTGCGTAGAAGAACCTTGTGCCAGTTGCGTCAAACAAACTTGAGCCAGTTGCGTCAAACAAACTTGTGCCAGTTGCATCGAACAAACTTATGCCAGTTGAGTCAAACAAACTTGTTCCTTTTGGGTCGAACAAACTTGTGCCAGTTGCGTTAAACAAACTTGTGCCAGTTGCATCGAACAAACTTTTGCCAGTTGCATCGAACAAACTTGTGCCAGTTGCGTCGAACAAACTTGCGCCAGTTACGTCAAACAAACTTGTGCCAGTTGCGTTGAACAAACTTCTGCCAGTTGTATCAAACAAACTTGTGTCAGTTACGTAGAACTAACTTGTGCCAGTTGCGTCGAACAAACTTGTGCCAGTTGCATAGAACAAACTTGTGCCAGTTATGTAGAACAAACTTGTGCCAGTTGCCTCGAACAAACTTGTGCCAGTTACGGCGAACAAACTTGTGCCAGATTCGTCGAGAAAACTTGTGCCAGTTGCGTCAAATAAACTTTTGCCAGTTGCGTCAAACAAACTTGTGCCAGTTGCGTCAAACAAACTTGTGCCTGTTGCGTCAAACAAACTTGTTCCAGTTGCGTCAAACAAACTTGTGCCAATTGAGTCGAAAAAACTTGTGTCAGTTGCGTCGAACAAACTTGTGCCAGTTGCGTCAAACAAACTTGTGCCAGTTGCGTCAAAAAAACTTGTGCCAGTTTCGTCAAACAAACTTGTGCCAGTGGTATCCAACAAACTTGTGCCAGTTGCGTCGAACAAACTTGTGCCAGTTGTATCACACAAACTTGTGCCAGTTGCGTAGAACAAACTTGTGCCAGTTGCGTAGAACAACCTTGTGCCAGTTGAGTCGAACAAACTTGTGCTAGTTGGTAGAACTAACTTGTGCCAATTGCTTCAAACAAACTTATGCCAGTTGCGTAAAACAAACTAGTGCCAGTTGCATAGAACAAACTTGTGCCAGTTGAGTAGAACAAACTTGTGCCAATTGCATGCCAGTTGCGTTGAACAAACTTGTGCCAGTTGCGTCGAACAAACTTGTGCCAGTTACGGCGAACAAACTTGTGCCAGTTGCGTCGAGAAAACTTGCGCCAGTTGCGTCAAATAAACTTGTGCCAGTTGCTTCAAAGAAACTTGTGCCAGTTGCGTGAAACAAACTTGTGCCATTTGCGTCAAACAAACATGTGCCAGTTGCGTCAAACAAACTTTTGCCAATTGATTCGAAAAAACTTGTGCCAGTTGCGTTGAACAAACTTGTGCCAGTTGCGTCTAACAAACATGTGCCAGTTGCGTCAAACATATTGTGCCCGTTGCGTCGAACAAACTTGTGCCAGATATGGCGAATAAACTTGTGCCAGTTGCTTCGAGAAAACTTGTGTCAGTTGCGTCAAAAAAACTCGTGCCAGTTGCGTCAAAAAAACTTGTGCCAGTTGCGTCAAACTAACTTGTGCCTCTTGCGTCAAACAAACTTGTGCCAGTTGCGTCAAACAAACTTGTACCAAATGAGTCGAAAAAACTTGTGCCTGTTACGTCGAACAAACTTGTACCAGTTGCGTCTAACAAACTTGTGCCAGTTGCGTCAAACAGACTTGTGCCAGTTACGTCAACCAAACTTGTGCCAGTTGCGTCTAACAAACTTGTGCCAGTTGCATCAAAAAAAACTTGTGCCAGTTGCGTCAAACAAACTTGTGCCAGTTGCGTCAAACAAACTTGTACCAATTGAGTCGAAAAAACTTGTGCCTGTTACGTCGAACAAACTTGTACCAGTTGCATCTAACAAACTTGTACCAGTTGCGTCAAACAGACTTGTGCCAGTTACGTCAAACAAACTTGTGCCAGTTGCGTCAAACAAACTTGTGCCAGTTGCGTAGAACAAACATGTGCTAGTTGCGTCAAACAAACTTGTGCCAGTTGCGTAGAAGAACCTTGTGCCAGTTGCGTCAAACAAACTTCAGCCAGTTGCGTCAAACAAACTTGTGCCAGTTGCATCGAACAAACTTATGCCAGTTGAGTCAAACAAACTTGTTCCAGTTGGGTCGAACAAACTTGTGCCAGTTGCGTTAAACAAACTTGTGCCAGTTGCATCGAACAAACTTTTGCCAGTTGCATCGAACAAACTTGTGCCAGTTGCGTCGAACAAACTTGCGCCAGTTACGTCAAACAAACTTGTGCCAGTTGCGTTGAACAAACTTCTGCCAGTTGTATCAAACAAACTTGTGTCAGTTACATTGAACTAACTTGTGCCAGTTGCGTCGAACAAACTTGTGTCAGTTCTGTAGAACAAACTTGTGCCAGTTGCGTCAAACAAACATGTCCCAGTTGCGTAGAACAAACTAGTGCCAGTTGCATAGAACAAACTTGTGCCAGATGCGTAGAACAAACTTGTGCCAGTTGCGTAGAACAAACTTGTGCCAGTTGCGTCGAACAAACTTGTGCCAGTTATGTAGAACAAACTTGTGCCAGTTGCGTTGAAAAAACTTGTGCCAGTTGCGTCGAACAAACTTGTGCCAGTTACGGCGAACAAACTTGTGCCAGTTTCGTCGAGAAAACTTATGCCAGTTGCGTCAAATAAACTTGTGCCAGTTGCGTCAAACAAACTTGTGCCAGTTGCGTCAAACAAACTTTTGTCAGTTGCGTCAAACAAACTTGTTCCTGTTGCGTCAAACAAACTTGTGCCAATTGAGTCGAAAAAACTTGTGCCAGTTGCGTCGAACAAACTTGTGCCAGTTGCGTCTATCAAACTTGTGCCAGTTGCGCCAAAAAAACTTGGGCCAGTTTCGTCAAACAAACTTGTGCCAGTGGCATCCAACAAACTTGTGCCAGTTGCGTCGAACAAACTTGTGCCAGTTGCGTCGAGAAAACTTGTGCCAGTTGCGTCAAATAAACTTGTGCCAGTTGCTTCAAAGAAACTTGTGCCAGTTGCGTCAAACAAACTTGTGCCAGTTGCGTCAAACAAACATGTGCCAGTTGCGTCAAACAAACTTTTGCCAATTGATTCGAAAAACTTGTGCCAGTTGCGTTGAACAAACTTGTGCCAGTTGCGTCTAACAAACATGTGCCAGTTGCGTCAAACATATTGTGCCCGTTGCGTCGAACAAACTTGTGCCAGATATGGCGAACAAACTTGTGCCAGTTGCTTCGAGAAAACTTGTGTCAGTTGCGTCAAAATAACTCGTGCCAGTTGCGTCAAAAAAACTTGTGCCAGTTGCGTCAAACAAACTTGTGCTTCTTGCGTCAAACAAACTTGTGCCAGTTGCGTCAAACAAACTTGTACCAAATGAGTCGAAAAAACTTGTGCCTGTTACGTCGAACAAACTTGTACCAGTTGCGTCTAACAAACTTGTGCCAGTTGCGTCAAACAGACTTGTGCCAGTTACGTCAACCAAACTTGTGCCAGTTGCGTCTAACAAACTTGTGCCAGTTGCATCAAAAAAAACTTGTGCCAGTTGCGTCAAACAAACTTGTGCCAGTTGCGTCAAACAAACTTGTACCAATTGAGTCGAAAAAACTTGTGCCTGTTACGTCGAACAAACTTGTACCAGTTGCGTCTAACAAACTTGTGCCAGTTGCGTCAAACAGACTTGTGCCAGTTACGTCAAACAAACTTGTGCCAGTTGCGTCAAACAAACTTGTGCCAGTTGCGTAGAACAAACATGTGCTAGTTGCGTCAAACAAACTTGTGCCAGTTGCGTAGAAGAACCTTGTGCCAGTTGCGTCAAACAAACTTGAGCCAGTTGCGTCAAACAAACTTGTGCCAGTTGCATCGAACAAACTTATGCCAGTTGAGTCAAACAAACTTGTTCCTTTTGGGTCGAACAAACTTGTGCCAGTTGCGTTAAACAAACTTGTGCCAGTTGCATCGAACAAACTTTTGCCAGTTGCATCGAACAAACTTGTGCCAGTTGCGTCGAACAAACTTGCGCCAGTTACGTCAAACAAACTTGTGCCAGTTGCGTTGAACAAACTTCTGCCAGTTGTATCAAACAAACTTGTGTCAGTTACGTAGAACTAACTTGTGCCAGTTGCGTCGAACAAACTTGTGCCAGTTGCATAGAACAAACTTGTGCCAGTTATGTAGAACAAACTTGTGCCAGTTGCCTCGAACAAACTTGTGCCAGTTACGGCGAACAAACTTGTGCCAGATTCGTCGAGAAAACTTGTGCCAGTTGCGTCAAATAAACTTTTGCCAGTTGCGTCAAACAAACTTGTGCCAGTTGCGTCAAACAAACTTGTGCCAGTTGCGTCAAACAAACTTGTTCCAGTTGCGTCAAACAAACTTGTGCCAATTGAGTCGAAAAAACTTGTGTCAGTTGCGTCGAACAAACTTGTGCCAGTTGCGTCAAACAAACTTGTGCCAGTTGCGTCAAAAAAACTTGTGCCAGATTCGTCAAACAAACTTGTGCCAGTGGTATCCAACAAACTTGTGCCAGTTGCGTCGAACAAACTTGTGCCAGTTGTATCACACAAACTTGTGCCAGTTGCGTAGAACAAACTTGTGCCAGTTGCGTAGAACAACCTTGTGCCAGTTGAGTCGAACAAACTTGTGCTAGTTGGTAGAACTAACTTGTGCCAATTGCTTCAAACAAAGTTATGCCAGTTGCGTAAAACAAACTAGTGCCAGTTGCATAGAACAAACTTGTGCCAGTTGAGTAGAACAAACTTGTGCCAATTGCATGCCAGTTGCGTTGAACAAACTTGTGCCAGTTGCGTCGAACAAACTTGTGCCAGTTACGGCGAACAAACTTGTGCCAGTTGCGTCGAGAAAACTTGCGCCAGTTGCGTCAAATAAACTTGTGCCAGTTGCTTCAAAGAAACTTGTGCCAGTTGCGTGAAACAAACTTGTGCCATTTGCGTCAAACAAACATGTGCCAGTTGCGTCAAACAAACTTTTGCCAATTGATTCGAAAAAACTTGTGCCAATTGCGTTGAACAAACTTGTGCCAGTTGCGTCTAACAAACATGTGCCAGTTGCGTCAAACATATTGTGCCCGTTGCGTCGAACAAACTTGTGCCAGATATGGCGAATAAACTTGTGCCAGTTGCTTCGAGAAAACTTGTGTCAGTTGCGTCAAAAAAACTCGTGCCAGTTGCGTCAAAAAAACTTGTGCCAGTTGCGTCAAACTAACTTGTGCCTCTTGCGTCAAACAAACTTGTGCCAGTTGCGTCAAACAAACTTGTACCAAATGAGTCGAAAAAACTTGTGCCTGTTACGTCGAACAAACTTGTACCAGTTGCGTCTAACAAACTTGTGCCAGTTGCGTCAAACAGACTTGTGCCAGTTACGTCAACCAAACTTGTGCCAGTTGCGTCTAACAAACTTGTGCCAGTTGCATCAAAAAAAACTTGTGCCAGTTGCGTCAAACAAACTTGTGCCAGTTGCGTCAAACAAACTTGTACCAATTGAGTCGAAAAAACTTGTGCCTGTTACGTCGAACAAACTTGTACCAGTTGCATCTAACAAACTTGTACCAGTTGCGTCAAACAGACTTGTGCCAGTTACGTCAAACAAACTTGTGCCAGTTGCGTCAAACAAACTTGTGCCAGTTGCGTAGAACAAACATGTGCTAGTTGCGTCAAAAAAACTTGTGCCAGTTGCGTAGAAGAACCTTGTGCCAGTTGCGTCAAACAAACTTCAGCCAGTTGCGTCAAACAAACTTGTGCCAGTTGCATCGAACAAACTTATGCCAGTTGAGTCAAACAAACTTGTTCCAGTTGGGTCGAACAAACTTGTGCCAGTTGCGTTAAACAAACTTGTGCCAGTTGCATCGAACAAACTTTTGCCAGTTGCATCGAACAAACTTGTGCCAGTTGCGTCGAACAAACTTGCGCCAGTTACGTCAAACAAACTTGTGCCAGTTGCGTTGAACAAACTTCTGCCAGTTGTATCAAACAAACTTGTGTCAGTTACATTGAACTAACTTGTGCCAGTTGCGTCGAACAAACTTGTGTCAGTTCTGTAGAACAAACTTGTGCCAGTTGCGTCAAACAAACATGTCCCAGTTGCGTAGAACAAACTAGTGCCAGTTGCATAGAACAAACTTGTGCCAGATGCGTAGAACAAACTTGTGCCAGTTGCGTAGAACAAACTTGTGCCAGTTGCGTCGAACAAACTTGTGCCAGTTATGTAGAACAAACTTGTGCCAGTTGCGTTGAAAAAACTTGTGCCAGTTGCGTCGAACAAACTTGTGCCAGTTACGGCGAACAAACTTGTGCCAGTTTCGTCGAGAAAACTTGTGCCAGTTGCGTCAAATAAACTTGTGCCAGTTGCGTCAAACAAACTTGTGCCAGTTGCGTCAAACAAACTTTTGTCAGTTGCGTCAAACAAAATTGTTCCTGTTGCGTCAAACAAACTTGTGCCAATTGAGTCGAAAAAACTTGTGCCAGTTGCGTCGAACAAACTTGTGCCAGTTGCGTCTATCAAACTTGTGCCAGTTGCGCCAAAAAAACTTGGGCCAGTTTCGTCAAACAAACTTGTGCCAGTGGCATCCAACAAACTTGTGCCAGTTGCGTCGAACAAACTTGTGCCAGTTGCGTCAAACAAACTTGTGCCAGTTGCGTAGTACAAACTTGTGCCAGTTGCGTAGAACAACCTTGTGCCAGTTGAGTCGAACAAACTTGTGCTAGTTGGTAGAACAAACTTGTGCCAGTTGCGTCAAACAAACTTGTGCCAGTTGCGCCTAACAAACTTGTGCCAGTTGCATAGAACAAACTTGTGCCAGTTGAGTAGAACAAACTTGTGCCAATTGCATCAAACAAACTTGTGCCAGTTGAGTAGAACAAACTTGTGCCAGTTGCATAGAACAAACTTGTGCCAGTTGAGTAGAACAAACTTGTGCCAGTTGCGTCGAACAAACTTGTGCCAGTTGCGTCGAAGAAACTTGTGCCAGTTGCGTTAAACAAACTTGTGCCAGTTGCGTCGAAAAAACTTGTGCTAGTTGCGTCGAACAAACTTGTGCCAGTTACGGCGAACAAACTTGTGCCACTTGCGTCGAGAAAACTTGTGCCAGTTGCGTCAAATAAACTTGTGCCAGTTGCGTCAAACAAACTTGTGCCAGTTACGGCGAACCAACTTGTGCCAGTTGCGTCGAGAAAAGTTGTGCCAGTTGCGTCAAATAAACTTGTGCATGTTGCGTCAAACAAACTTGTGCCAGTTGCGTCAAACAAACTTGTGCCAGTTGCGTCACACAAACTTGTGCCAATTGATCCGAAAAAACTTGTGCCAGTTGCGTTGAACAAACTTGTGCCAGTTGCGTCAAACAAACTTGTGCCAGTTGCGTCTAACAAACTTGTGCCAGATATGGCGAACGAACTTGTGCCAGTTGCTTCGAGAAAACTTGTGCCAGTCGCGTAAAAAAAAACTTGTGCCAGTTGCGTCAAACAAACTTGTGCCAGTTGCATCAAACAAACTTGTGCCTCTTGCGTCAAACAAACTTGTGCCAGTTGCATCAAACAAACTTGTACCAATTGAGTCAAAAAAACTTGTGCCTGTTACGTCGAACAAACTTGTGCCAGTTGCGTCTAACAAACTTGTGCCAGTTGCGTCGATCAAACTTGTGCCAGTTGCGTAGAACAAACTTGTGCCAGTTGCGTCAAACAAACTTGTGCCAGTTGCGTAGAACAAACTTGTGCCAGTTGCGTAGAAGAACCTTGTGCCAGTTGCGTCAAACAAACTTGTGCCAGTTGCGTCAAACAAACTTGTGCCAGTTGCATTAAACAAACTTGTGCCAGTTGCATCGAACAAACTTTCGCCAGTTTCGTCGAACAAACTTGTGCCAGTTGCGTCGAAAAAACTTGCGCCAGTTGCGTCGAACAAACTTGTGCCAGTTGCGTTGAACAAACTTCTGCCAATTGTGTCAAACAAACTTGTGTCAGTTGCGTAGAACAAACTTGTGCCAGTTGCGTCAAACAAACTTGTGTCAGTTGGGTAGGACAAATTTGTGCCAGTTGCATCAAACAAACTTGTGCCAGTTGCGTAGAACAAACTAGTGCCAGTTGCATAGAACAAAATTGTGCCAGATGCGTAGAACAAACTTGTGCCAGTTGCGTAGAACAAACTTGTTCCATTTGCGTAGAACAAACTTGTGCCAGTTATGTAGAACAAACTTGTGCCATTTGCGTCAAACAAACTTGTGCCAGCTGCGTTGAACAAATTTGTGCCAGTTACGGCGAACAAACTTGTGCCAGTTTCGTCGAGAAAACTTGTGCCAGTTGCGTCAAATAAACTTGTGCCAGTTGCGTCAAACAAACTTGTGCCAGTTGCGTCAAACGAACTTGTGCCAGTTGTGTCAAACAAACTTGTTCCAGTTGCGTCAAACAAACTTGTGCCAATTGAGTCGAAAAAACTTGTGCCAGTTGCATCGAACAAACTTGTGCCAGTTGCGTCTAACAAACTTGTGCCAGTTGCGTCAAAAAAACTTGGGCCAGTTTCGTCGAACAAACTTGTGTCAGTAGCATCCAACAAACTTTTGGCAGTTGCGTAGAACAAACTTGTGCCAGTTGCGTCAAACAAACTTGTGCCAGTTGCGTAGAACAAACTTGTGCCAATTGCGTAGAACAACCTTGTGCCAGTTGCGTAGAACAAACTTGTGCTAGTTTGTAGAACAAATTTGTGCCAGTTTCGTCAAACAAACTTATGCCAGTTGCGTAAAACAAACTAGTGCCAGTTGCATTGAACAAACTTGTTCCAGTTGAGTAGAACAAACTTGTGCCAATTGCGTCAAACAAACTTGTGCCAGTTCGTCGAACAAACTTGTGCCAGTTGCGTCGAAGAAACTTGTGCCAGTTGCGTCAAACAAACTTGTGCCAGTTGCGTAGAACAAACTTGTGCCAGTTGCGTCGAACAAACTTGTGCCAGATACGGCGAACCAACTTGTGCCACTTGCGTCGAGAAAACTTGTGCCAGTTGCGTCAAATAAACTTGTGCTAGTTGCGTCAAACAAACTTGTGCCAGTTACGGCGAACAAACTTGTGCCAGATATGGCGATCAAATTTGTGCCAGTTGCGTCAAATAAACTTGTGCCAGTTGCGTCAAACAAACTTGTGCCAGTTGCGTCAAACAAACTTGTGCCAGTTGCGTCAAACAAACTTGTGCCAATTGCGTCAAACAAACTTGTGCCAATTGATTAAAAAAAACTTGTGCCAGTTGCGTTGAACAAACTTGTGCCAGTTGCGTCTAACAAACTTGTGCCAGTTGTGTCAAACAATCTTGTGCCAGTTGCGTCGAACAAACTTGTGCCAGTTGCATCGAACACACTAGTGCCAGTTGCATAGAACAAACTTGTGCCAGTTGCGTCAAACAAACTTGTGCCAGATGCGTAGAACTAACTTGTATATGTTGCGTAGAACAACCTTGTGCCAGTTGCGTCAAACAAACTTGTGCCAGTTGTGTCAAACAAACTTGTGCCAGCTGGGTCGAACAAACTAGTGCCAGTTACGTTAAACAAACTTGTTCCAGTTGTGTCGAACAAACTTGTGCCAGTTGCGTCAAACAAACTTGTGCTAGTTGTGTCAAACAAACTTGTGCCAGTTGCATCAAACAAACTTGTGCCAGATACGTCGAACAAACTTGTGCCAGTTGGGTAGAACAAACATGTGCCAGTTGTGTCAAACAAATTTGTGCCAGTTGCGTAGAACACACTAGTGCCAGTTGCATAGAACAAACTTGTGCCGCATGCGTAGAACAAACATTTGCCATTTGCGTAGAACAAACTTGTGCCAGTTGTGTCAAACAAACCTGTGCCAGTTGTGTACAACAAACTAGTAAGAGTTGCGTAGAACAAACTTGTGCCAGTTGTGTCGAACAAACTTGTGCCAGTTGCGTAGAACAAACTTGTACCAGTTGCGTCAAACAAACTTATGCCAGTTGCATAGAACAAACTAGTGCCAGTTGCATAGAACAAACTAGTCCCAGTTGCGTAGAACAAACTTGTGCCAGTTGCGTCAAACAAACTTGTGCCAGTTGCGTCGAACAAACTAGTGCCAATTGCTTCGAACAAACTTGTGCCAGATATAGCGAACAAACTTTTGCCAGTTGCTTCGAGAAAACTTGTGCCAGTTGCGTAAAAAAAAAAAAACTTATGCCAGTTGCGTCAAACAAACTTGTGCCAGTTGGGTCAAACAAACTTGTGCCTCTTGCATCAAACAAATTTGTGCCAGTTGCATCAAACAAACTTGTACCAATTGAGTCGAAAAAACTTGTGCCTGTTACGTCGAACAAACTTGTGCCAGTTGCGTCTAACAAACTTGTGCCAGTTGCGTCGAGAAAACTTGTGCCAGTTGCGTCAAACAAACTTGTGCCAGTTGCGTAGAACAAACTTGTGCCCGTTTCGTCAAATAAACTTGTGCCACTTGCGCAGAAGAACCTTGTGCCAGTTGCCTCAAACGAACTTGTGCCATTTGCGTCAAACAAACTTGTGCCAGTTGAGTCAAACAAACTTGTGCCAGTTGGGTCTAACAAACTTGTGTCAGTTGCGTTAAACAAACTTGTGCCAGTTGCGTCAAACAAACTTGTGCCAGTTGCGTCAAACAAACTTGTTCTAGTTGCGTCAAACAAACTTGTGCCACTTGAGTCGAAAAAACTTGTGCCAG
Organism: Macrobrachium rosenbergii; assembly: GCA_039081455.1. Lineage (NCBI taxonomy): Eukaryota > Metazoa > Arthropoda > Malacostraca > Decapoda > Palaemonidae > Macrobrachium > Macrobrachium rosenbergii. Next base: position 2,828,882 of record JANJGK010000011.1, on the reverse strand, counting down.
TTGCGTCGATCAAACTTGTGCCAGTTGCGTCTAACAAACTTGTGCCAGTTGCGTCAAAAAAACTTGTGCCAGTTTCGTCAAACAAACTTGTGCCAGTTGCGTCTAACAAACTTGTGCCAGTTGCGTCAAACAAACTTGTGCCAGTTGCGTAGAACAAACTTGTGCCAGTTGCGTAGAACAACCTTGTGCCAGTTGAGTCGAACAAACTTGTGCTAGTTGGTAGAACAAACTTGTGCCAGTTGCGTCAAACAAACTTATGCCAGTTGTGTAAAACAAACTAGTGCCAGTTGCATAGAACAAACTTGTGCCAGTTGAGTAGAACAAACTTGTGCCAATTGCATCAAACAAACTTGTGCCAGTTGTGTCGAACAAACTTGTGCCAGTTGCGTCGAAGAAACTTGTGCCATTTGCGTCAAACAAACTTGTGCCAGTTGCGTCGAACAAACTTGTGCCAGTTGCGTCGAACAAACTTGTGCCAGTTACGGCGAACAAACTTGTGCCACTTGCGGCGAGAAAACTTGTGCCAGTTGCATCAAATAAACTTGTGCCAGTTGCGTCAAACAAACTTGTGCCAGTTACGGTGAACAAACTTGTGCCAGCTGCGTCGAGAAAAGTTGTGCCAGTTGCGTCAAATAAACATGTGCCAGTTGCGTCAAACAAACTTGTGCCAGTTGCGTCAAACAAACTTGTGCCAGTTGCGTCAAACAAACTTGTGCCAGTTGCATCAAACAAACTTGTGCCAATTGATTCGAAAAAACTTGTGCCAGTTGCGTTGAAGAAACTTGTGCCAGTTGCGTCTAACAAACTTGTGCCAGTTGCGTCAAACAAACTTGTGCCAGTTGCGTCGAACAAACTTGTGCCAGATATGGCGAACAAACTTGTGCCATTGCTTCGAGAAAACTTGTGCCAGTTGCGTAAAAAAAAACTTGTGCCAGTTGCGTCAAACAAACTTGTGCCAGTTGCGTCAAACAAACTTGTGCCTCTTGCGTCAAACAAACTTGTGCCAGTTGCATCAAACAAACTTGTACCAATTGAGTCGAAAAAACTTGTGCCTGTTACGTCGAACAAACTTGTGCCAGTTGCGTCTAACAAATTTGTGCCAGTTGCGTCAAAAAAAACTTGTGCCAGTTGCGTTAAACAAACTTGTGCCAGTTGCGTCAAACAAACTTGTGCCAGTTGCGTAGAACAAACTTGTGCCAGTTGCGTCAAACAAACTTGTGCCAGTTGCGTAGAAGAACCTTGTGCCAGTTGCGTCAAACGAACTTGTGCCAGTTGCGTCAAACAAACTTTTGCCAGTTGCGTCAAACAAACTATTGCCAGTTGAGTCAAACAAACTTGTGCCAGTTGGGTCGAACAAACTTGTGCCAGTTGCGTTAAACAAACTTGTGCCAGTTGCATCAAACAACCTTTTGCCAGTTGCGTCGAACAAACTTGTGCCAGTTGCGTCGAACAAACTTGCGCCAGTTACGTCAAACAAACTTGTGCCAGTTGCGTTGAACAAACTTCTGCAAGTTGTGTCAAACAAACTTGTGTCAGTTGCGTAGAACAAACATTTGCCATTTGCGTAGAACAAACTTGTGCCAGTTGTGTCAAACAAACCTGTGCCAGTTGTGTACAACAAACTAGTAAGAGTTGCGTAGACCAAACTTGTGCCAGTTGTGTCAAACAAACTTGTGCCAGTTGCGTAGAACAAACTTGTACCAGTTGTGTCAAACAAACTTATGCCAGTTGCATAGAACAAACTAGTGCCAGTTGCATTGAACAAACTCGTCCCAGTTGCGTAGAACAAACTTGTGCCAGTTGCGCCAAACAAAATTGTGCCAGTTGCGTCGAACAAACTTGTGCCAGTTGAGTCGAAGAAACTTGTGCCAGTTGCGTCAAACAAACTTGTGCCATTTGCGTCGAACAAACTTGTGCCAGTTGTGTCGAACAAACTTGTGCCAGATATGGCGAACAAACTTGTGCCAGTTGCTTCGAGAAAACTTGTGCCAGTTGCGTAAAAAAAAACTTGTGCCAGTTACGTCAAACAAACTTGTGCCAGTTGCGTCAAACAAACTTGTGCCTCTTGCGTCAAACAAACTTGAGCCAGTTGCGTCAAACAAACTTGTACCAATTGAGTCGAAAAAACTTGTGCCAGTTACGTTGAACAAACTTGTGCCAGTTGCGTCTAACAAACTATTGCCAGTCACGTCAAACAAAGTTGTGCCAGTTGCGACAAACAAACTTGTGCCAGTTGCGTCAAACAAACTTGTGCCAGTTGCGTCAAACGAACTTGTGCCAGTTGCGTCAAACAAACTTGTTCCAGTTGCGTCAAACAAACTTGTGCCAATTGAGTCGAAAAAACTTGTGCCAGTTGCGTCGAACAAACTTGTGCCAGTTGCGTCTAACAAACTTGTGCCAGTTGCGTCAAAAAAACTTGGGCCAGTTTCGTCGAACAAACTTGTGTCAGTAGCATCCAACAAACTTGTGGCAGTTGCGTAGAACAAACTTGTGCCAGTTGCGTCAAACAAACTTGTGCCAGTTGCATAGAACAAACTTGTGCCAATTGCGTAGAACAACCTTGTGCCAGTTGCGTAGAACAAACTTGTGCTAGTTTGTAGAACAAATTTGTGCCAGTTTCGTCAAACAAACTTATGCCAGTTGCGTAAAACAAACTAGTGCCAGTTGCATTGAACAAACTTGTTCCAGTTGAGTAGAACAAACTTGTGCCAATTGCGTCGAACAAACATGTGCCAGTTGCGTCGAAGAAACTTGTGCCAGTTGCGTCAAACAAACTTGTGCCAGTTGCGTAGAACAAACTTGTGCCAGTTGCGTCGAACAAACTTGTGCCAGATACGGCGAACCAACTTGTGCCACTTGCGTCGAGAAAACTTGTGCCAGTTGCGTCAAATAAACTTGTGCTAGTTGCGTCAAACAAACTTGTGCCAGTTACGGCGAACAAACTTGTGCCAGTTGCGTCGAGAAAAGTTGTGCCAGTTGCGTCAAATAAACTTGTGCCAGTTGCGTCAAACAAACTTGTGCAAGTTGCGTCAAACAAACTTGTGCCAGTTGCGTCAAACAAACTTGTGCTACTTGCGTCAAACAAACTTGTGCCAATTGATTAAAAAAAACTTGTGCCAGTTGCGTTGAACAAACTTGTGCCAGTTGCGTCTAACAAACTTGTGCCAGTTGCGTCAAACAAACATGTGCCAGTTGCGTCAAACAAACTTGTGCCAGTTGCATCGAACACACTAGTGCCAGTTGCATAGAACAAACTTGTGCCAGTTGCGTCAAACAAACTTGTGCCAGTTGCGTAGAACAAACTTGTACATGTTGCGTAGAACAACCTTGTGCCAGTTGCGTCAAACAAACTTGTGCCAGTTGTGTCAAACAAACTTGTGCCAGTTGGGTCGAACAAACTTGTGCCAGTTACGTTAAACAAACTTGTTCCAGTTGTGTCGAACAAACTTGTGCCAGTTGCGTCAAACAAACTTGTGCTAGTTGTGTCAAACAAACTTGTGCCAGTTGCATCAAACAAACTTGTGCCAGATACGTCGAACAAACTTGTGCCAGTTGGGTAGAACAAACATGTGCCAGTTGTGTCAAACAAATTTGTGCCAGTTGCGTAGAACACACTAGTGCCAGTTGCGTAGAACAAACTTGTGCCAGTTGCGTCAAATAAACTTGTGCATGTTGCGTCAAACAAACTTGTGCCAGTTGCGTCAAACAAACTTGTGCCAGTTGCGTCACACAAACTTGTGCCAATTGATCCGAAAAAACTTGTGCCAGTTGCGTTGAACAAACTTGTGCCAGTTGCGTCAAACAAACTTATGCCAGTTGCGTCTAACAAACTTGTGACAGATATGGCGAACAAACTTGTGCCAGTTGCTTTGAGAAAACTTGTGCCAGTCGCGTAAAAAAAAACTTGTGCCAGTTGCGTCAAACAAACTTGTGCCAGTTGCATCAAACAAACTTGTGCCTCTTGCGTCAAAGAAACTTGTGCCAGTTGCATCAAACAAACTTGTACCAATTGAGTCAAAAAAACTTGTGCCTGTTACGTCGAACAAACTTGTGCCTGTTGCGTCTAACAAACTTGTGCCAGTTGCGTCGATCAAACTTGTGCCAGTTGCATCAAACAAACTTGTGCCAGTTGCGTAGAACAAACTTGTGCCAGTTGCGTCAAACAAACTTGTGCCAGTTGCGTAGAACAAACTTGTGCCAGTTGCGTAGAAGAACCTTCTGCCAGTTGCGTCAAACAAACTTGTGCCAGTTGCGTCAAACAAACTTGTGCCAGTTGCGTTAAACAAACTTGTGCCAGTTGCATCGAACAAACTTTCGCCAGTTTCGTCGAACAAACTTGTGCCAGTTGCGTCGAAAAAACTTGCGCCAGTTGCGTCGAACAAACTTGTGCCAGTTCCGTTGAACACACTTCTGCCAATTGTGTCAAACAAACTTGTGTCAGTTGCGTAGAACAAACTTGTGCCAGTTGCGTCAAACAAACTTGTGTCAGTTGGGTAGGACAAATTTGTGCCAGTTGCATCAAACAAACTTGTGCCAGTTGCGTAGAACAAACTAGTGCCAGTTGCATAGAACAAAATTGTGCCAGTTGCGTAGAACAAACTTGTGCCAGTTGCGTAGAACAAACTTGTTCCATTTGCGTAGAACAAACTTGTGCCAGTTATGTAGAACAAACTTGTGCCATTTGCATCAAACAAACTTGTGCCAGTTGCGTCGAACAAACTTGTGCCAGTTACGGCGAACAAACTTGTGCCAGTTTCGTCGAGAAAACTTGTGCCAGTTGCGTCAAATAAACTTGTGCCAGTTGTGTCAAACAAACTTGTGCCAGTTGCGTCAAACGAACTTGTGCCAGTTGCGTCAAACAAACTTGTTCCAGTTGCGTCAAACAAACTTGTGCCAATTGAGTCGAAAAAACTTGTGCCAGTTGCGTCGAACAAACTTGTGCCAGTTGCGTCTAACAAACTTGTGCCAGTTGCGTCAAAAAAACTTGGGGCAGTTTCGTCGAACAAACTTGTGTCAGTAGCATCCAACAAACTTGTGGCAGTTGCGTAGAACAAACTTGTGCCAGTTGCGTCAAACAAACTTGTGCCAGTTGCGTAGAACAAACTTGTGCCAATTGCGTAGAACAACCTTGTGCCAGTTGCGTAGAACAAACTTGTGCTAGTTTGTAGAACAAATTTGTGCCAGTTTCGCCAAACAAACTTATGCCAGTTGCGTAAAACAAACTAGTGCCAGTTGCATTAAACAAACTTGTTCCAGTTGAGTAGAACAAACTTGTGCCAATTGCGTCAAACAAACTTGTGCCAGTTCGTCGAACAAACTTGTGCCAGTTGCGTCGAAGAAACTTGTGCCAGTTGCGCCAAACAAACTTGTGCCAGTTGCGTAGAACAAACTTGTGCCAGTTGCGTCGAACAAACTTGTGCCAGATACGGCGAACCAACTTGTGCCACTTGCGTCGAGAAAACTTGTGCCAGTTGCGTCAAATAAACTTTTGCTAGTTGCGTCAAACAAACTTGTGCCAGTTACGGCGAACAAACTTGTGCCAGTTGCGTCGAGAAAAGTTGTGCCAGTTGCGTCAAATAAACTTGTGCCAGTTGCGTCAAACAAACTTGTGCAAGTTGCGTCAAACAAACTTGTGCCAGTTGCGTCAAACAAACTTGTGCCATTTGCGTCAAACAAACAGGTGCCAATTGATTAAAAAAAATTTGTGCCAGTTGCGTTGAACAAACTTGTGCCAGTTGCGTCTAACAAACTTGTGCCAGTTGCGTCAAACAAACTTGTGCCAGTTGCGTCGAACAAACTTGTGCCAGTTGCATCGAACACACTAGTGCCAGTTGCATAGAACAAACTTGTGCCAGTTGCGTCAAACAAACTTGTGCCAGTTGCGTAGAACAAACTTGTACATGTTACGTAGAACAACCTTGTGCCAGTTGCGTCAAACAAACTTGTGCCAGTTGTGTCAAACAAACTTGTGCCAGTTGGGTCGAACAAACTTGTGCCAGTTACGTTAAACAAACTTGTTCCAGTTGTGTCGAACAAACTTGTGCCAGTTGCGTCAAACAAACTTGTGCTAGTTGTGTCAAACAAACTTGTGCCAGTTGCATCAAACAAACTTGTGCCAGATACGTCGAACAAACTTGTGCCAGTTGGGTAGAACAAACATGTGCCAGTTGTGTCAAACAAATTTTTGCCAGTTGCGTAGAACACACTAGTGCCAGTTGCATAGAACAAACTTGTGCCACATGCGTAGAACAAACATTTGCCATTTGCGTAGAACAAACTTGTGCCAGTTGTGTCAAACAAACCTGTGCCAGTTGTGTACAACAAACTAGTAAGAGTTGCGTAGAACAAACTTGTGCCAGTTGTGTCGAACAAACTTGTGCCAGTTGCGTAGAACAAACTTGTACCAGTTGCATCAAACAAACTTATGCCAGTTGCATAGAACAAACTAGTGCCAGTTGCATAGAACAAACTTGTCCCAGTTGCGTAGAACAAACTTGTGCCAGTTGCGTCAAACAAACTTGTGCCAGTTGCGTCGAACAAACTTGTGCCAGTTGCGTCGAAGAAACTTGTGACTGTTGCGTCAAACAAACTTGTGCCATTTGCGTTGAACAAACTTGTGCCAGTTGCTTCGAACAAACTTGTGCCAGATATAGCGAACAAACTTTTGCCAGTTGCTTCGAGAAAACTTGTGCCAGTTGCGTAAAAAAAAAACTTATGCCAGTTGCGTCAAACAAACTTGTGCCAGTTGGGTCAAACAAACTTGTGCCTCTTGCATCAAACAAATTTGTGCCAGTTGCATCAAACAAACTTGTACCAATTGAGTCGAAAAAACTTGTGCCTGTTACGTCGAACAAACTTGTGCCAGTTGCGTCTAACAAACTTGTGCCAGTTGCGTCAACCAAACTTGTGCCAGTTGCGTCAAACAAACTTGTGCCAGTTGCGTAGAACAAACTTGTGCCCGTTGCGTCAAACAAACTTGTGCCACTTGCGCAGAAGAACCTTGTGCCAGTTGCCTCAAACGAACTTGTGCCATTTGCGTCAAACAAACTTGTGCCAGTTGAGTCAAACAAACTTGTGCCAGTTGGGTCTAACAAACTTGTGTCAGTTGCGTTAAACAAACTTGTGCCAGTTGCATCGAACAAACATTTGCCAGTTGCGTCGAACAAACTTGTGCCAGTTGCGTTGAACAAACTTCTGCCAGTTGTGTCAAACAAACTTGTGTCAGTTGCGTAGAACAAACTTGTGCCAGTTGCGTCAAACAAACTTGTGTCAGTTGGGTAGAACAAACTTGTGCCAGTTGCGTCAAACAAACATGTCCCAGTTGCATAGAACAAACTAGTGCCAGTTGCATAGAACAAACTTGTGCCAGATGCGTAGAACAAACTTGTGCCAGTTGCGAAGAACAAACTTGTGCCAGTTGCATAGAACAAACTTGTGCCAGTTATGTAGAACAAACTTGTGCCAGTTGCGTCGAACAAACTTGTGCCAGTTACGGCGAACAAACTTGTACCAGTTTCGTCGAGAAAACTTGTGCCAGTTGCGTCAAATAAACTTGTGCCAGTTGCGTCAAACAAACTTGTGCCAGTTGCGTCAAACAAACTTGTGCCAGTTGCGTCAAACAAACTTGTTCTAGTGCGTCAAACAAACTTGTGCCACTTGAGTCGAAAAAACTTGTGCCAGTTGCGTCGAACAAACTTGTGCGAGTTGCGTCTAACAAACTTGTGCCAGTTGCGTCAAAAAAACTTGTGCCAGTTTCGTCAAACAAACTTGTGCCAGTTGCGTCTAACAAACTTGTGCCAGTTGCGTCAAACAAACTTGTGCCAGTTGCGTAGAACAAACTTGTGCCAGTTGCGTAGAACAACCTTGTGCCAGTTGAGTCGAACAAACTTGTGCTAGTTGGTAGAACAAACTTGTGCCAGTTGCGTCAAACAAACTTATGCCAGTTGTGTAAAACAAACTAGTGCCAGTTGCATAGAACAAACTTGTGCCAGTTGAGTAGAACAAACTTGTACCAATTGCATCAAACAAACTTGTGCCAGTTGTGTCGAACAAACTTGTGCCAGTTGCGCCGAAGAAACTTGTGCCAGTTGCGTCAAACCAACTTGTGCCAGTTACGGCGAACAAACTTCTGCCACTTGCGTCGAACAAACTTGTGCCAGTTGCGTCGAACAAACTTGTGCCAGTTACGGCGAACAAACTTGTGCCACTTGCAGCGAGAAAACTTGTGCCAGTTGCATCAAATAAACTTGTGCCAGTTGCGTCAAACAAACTTGTGCCAGTTACGGCGAACAAACTTGTGCCAGCTGCGTCGAGAAAAGTTGTGCCAGTTGCGTCAAATAAACTTGTGCCAGTTGCGTCAAACAAACTTGTGCCAGTTGCGTCAAACAAACTTGTGCCAGTTGCGTCAAACAAACTTGTGCCAGTTGCATCAAACAAACTTGTGCCAATTGATTCGAAAAAACTTGTGCCAGTTGCGTTGAAGAAACTTGTGCCAGTTGCGTCTAACAAACTTGTGCCAGTTGCGTCAAACAAACTTGTGCCAGTTGCGTCGAACAAACTTTTGCCAGATATGGCGAACAAACTTGTGCCAGTTGCTCCGAGAAAACTTGTGCCAGTTGCGTAAAAAAAAACTTGTGCCAGTTGCGTCAAACAAACTTGTGCCAGTTGCGTCAAACAAACTTGTGCCTCTTGCGTCAAACAAACTTGTGCCAGTTGCATCAAACAAACTTGTACCAATTGAGTCGAAAAAACTTGTGCCTGTTACGTCGAACAAACTTGTGCCAGTTGCGTCTAACAAATTTGTGCCAGTTGCGTCAAAAAAAAACTTGTGCCAGTTGCGTTAAACAAACTTGTGCCAGTTGCGTCAAACAAACTTGTGCCAGTTGCGTAGAAGAACCTTGTGCCAGTTGCGTCAAACGAACTTGTGCCAGTTGCGTCAAACAAACTTTTGCCAGTTGCGTCAAACAAACTATTGCCAGTTGAGTCAAACAAACTTGTGCCAGTTGGGTCGAACAAACTTGTGCCAGTTGCGTTAAACAAACTTGTGCCAGTTGCATCAAACAACCTTTTGCCAGTTGCGTCGAACTAACTTGTGCCAGTTGCGTCGAACAAACTTGCGCCAGATACGTCAAACAAACTTGTGCCAGTTGCGTTGAACAAACTTCTGCAAGTTGTGTCAAACAAACTTGTGTCAGTTGCGTAGAACAAACATTGCCCATTTGCGTAGAACAAACTTGTGCCAGTTGTGTCAAACAAACCTGTGCCAGTTGTGTACAACAAACTAGTAAGAGTTGCGTAGACCAAACTTGTGCCAGTTGTGTCGAACAAACTTGTGCCAGTTGCGTAGAACAAACTTGTACCAGTTGTGTCAAACAAACTTATGCCAGTTGCATATAACAAACTAGTGCCAGTTGCATTGAACAAACTCGTCCCAGTTGCGTAGAACAAACTTGTGCCAGTTGCGCTAAACAAAATTGTGCCAGTTGCGTCGAACAAACTTGTGCCAGTTGCGTCGAAGAAACTTGTGCCAGTTGAGTCAAACAAACTTGTGCCATTTGCGTCGAACAAACTTGTGCCAGTTGTGTCGAACAAACTTGTGCCAGATATGGCGAACAAACTTGTGCCAGTTGCTTCGAGAAAACTTGTGCCAGTTGCGTAAAAAAAAACTTGTGCCAGTTGCGTCAAACAAACTTGTGCCAGTTGCGTCAAACAAACTTGTGCCTCTTGCGTCAAACAAACTTGTGCCAGTTGCGTCAAACAAACTAGTACCAATTGAGTCGAAAAAACTTGTGCCAGTTACGTCGAACAAACTTGTGCCAGTTGCGTCTAACAAACTTGTGCCAGTCGCGTCAAACAAAGTTGTGCCAGTTGCGACAAACAAACTTGTGCCAGTTGCGTCAAACAAACTTGTGCCAGTTTCGTAGAACAAACTTGTGCCAGTTGCGTAGAAGAACCTTGTGCCAGTTGCGTAGAAGAACCTTGTGCCAGTTGCGTGAAACGAACTTGTGCCAGTTGCGTCAAACAAACTTGTGCCAGTTGCGTCGAACAAACTTGTGCCAGTTGAGTCAAATAAACTTGTGCCAGTTGGGTCGAACAAACTTGTGCCAGTTGCGTTAAACAAACTTGTGCCAGTTGCATCGAACAAACTTTTGCCAGTTGCGTCGAACAAACTTGTGACAGTTGCGTCGAACAAACTTGCGCCAGTTACGTCAAACAAACTTGTGCCAGTTGCATTGAACAAACATCTGCCAGTTGTGTCAAACAAACTTGTGCCAGTTGCGTCGAACAAACTTATGTCAGTTGGGTAGAACAAACTTGTGCCAGTTGCGTCAAACAAACTTATGCCAGTTGCGTCAAACAAACTAGTGCCAGTTGCATAGAACAAACTTGTGCCAGATGCGTAGAACAAACTTGTGCCAGTTGCGTAGAACAAACTTGTGCCAGTTGCATAGAACAAACTTGTGCCAGTTATGTAGAACAAACTTGTGCCAGTTGCATTGAACAAACTTCTGCCAGTTACCCCCAACAAACTTGTGCCAGTTGCGTCAAATAAACTTGTGCCAGTTGCGTCAAACAAACTTGTGCCAGTTGCATCAAACAAACTTGTGCCAGTTGCGTCAAACAAACTTGTTCCAGTTGCGTCAAACAAACTTGTGCCACTTGAGTCGAAAAAACTTGTTCCAGTTGCGTCGAACAAACTTGTGCCAGTTGCGTCTAACAAACTTGTGCCAGTTGTGTAAAAAAAACTGGTGCCAGTTTCGTCAAACAAACTTGTGCCAGTGGCATCCAACAAACTTGTGCCAGTTGCGTCGAACAAACTTGTGCCAGTTGCGTCAAACAAACTTATGCCAGTTGCGTAGAACAAACTTGTGCCAGTTGCGTAGAACAACCTTGTGCCAGTTGAGTCGAACAAACTTGTGCTAGTTGGTAGAACAAAATTGTGCCAGTTGCGTAAAACAAACTAGTGCCAGTTGCATAGAACAAACTTGTGCCAGTTGAGTAGAACAAACTTGTGCCAATTGCATCAAACAAACTTGTGCCAGTTGCGTAGAACAAACTTGTGCCAGTTGCGTCGAAGAAACTTGTGCCAGTTGCGTCAAACAAACTTGTGCCAGTTGCGTCAAACAAACTTGTGCTAGTTACGGCGAACAAAACTTGTGCCAGCTGCGTCGAGAAAAGTTGTGCCAGTTGCGTCAAATAAACTTGTGCCAGTTGCGTCAAACAAACTTGTGCCAGTTGCATCAAACAAACTTGTGCCAGTTGCGTCAAACAAACTTGTGCCAGTTGCGTCAAACAAACTTGTGCCAATTGATTCGAAAAAACTTGTGCCAGTTGCGTTGAACAAACTTGTGCCAGTTGCGTCTAACAAACTTGTGCCAGTTGCGTCAAAAAAAAATTGTGCCAGTTGCGTCGAACAAACTTGTGCCAGATATGACGAACAAACTTGTGCCAGTTGCTTCGAGAAAACTTGTGCCAGTTGCGTAAAAAAAAACTTGTGCCAGTTGCGTCAAACAAACTTGTGCCAGTTGCGTCAAACAAACTTGTGCCTCTTCCATCAAACAAACTTGTGCCAGTTGCGTCAAACAAACTTGTACCAATTGAGTTGAAAAAACTTGTGCCTGTTACGTCGAACAAACTTGTGCCAGTTGCGTCTAACAAACTTGTGAAAGTTGCGTCGAACAAACTTGTGCCAGTTGCGTCAAACAAACTTGTGCTAGTTGCGTAGAACAAACTTGTGCCAGTTGCGTAGAACAAACTTGTGCCAGTTGCGTCAAACAAACTTGTGCCAGTTGCGTAGAAGAACCTTGTGCCAGTTGCGTCAAACGAACTTGTGCCAGTTGCGTCAAACAAACTTTTGCCAGTTGCGTCAAACAAACTTGTGCCAGTTGAGTCAAACCAACTTGTGCCAGTTGGGTAGAACAAACTTGTGCCAGTTGCGTTAAACAAACTTGTGCCAGGTGCGTCGAACAAACTTGCGCCAGTTACGTCAAACAAACTTGTGCCAGTTGCGTTGAACAAATTTCTGCCAGTTGTGTCAAACAAACTTGTGTCAGTTGCGTAGAACAAACATTTGCCATTTGCGTAGAACAAACTTGTGCAAGTTGTGTCAAACAAACCTGTGCCAGTTGTGTACAACAAACTAGTAAGAGTTGCGTTGAACAAACTTGTGCCCGTTGTGTCAAACAAACTTGTGCCTCTTGCGTCAAACAAACTTGTGCCAGTTGCATCAAACAAACTTGTACCAATTGAGTCGAAAAAACTTGTGAGTGTTACGTCGAATAAACTTGTGCCAGTTGCGAAGAACAAACTTGTGCCAGTTGCGTCGAACAAACTTGTGCCAGTTGCGTCAAACAAACTTGTGCCAGTTGCGTAGAACAAACTTGTGCCAGTTGCGTAGAACAACCTTGTGCCAGTTGGGTAGAAGAACCTTGTGCCAGTTGCGTCAAACAAACTTGTGCCAGTTGCGTTAAACAAACTTGTGCCAGTTGCATCGAAAAAACTTGTGCCAGTTGCGTCAAACAAACTTCTGCCAGTTGCGTAGAAGAACCTTGTGCCAGTTGCGTGAAACGAACTTGTGCCAGTTGCGTCAAACAAACTTGTGCCAGTTGCGTCGAACACACTTGTGCCAGTTGAGATAAACAAACTTGTGCCAGTTGGGTCGAACAAACTTGTGCCAGTTGCGTTAAACAAACTTTTGCCAGTTGCGTCGAACAAACTTGTGACAGTTGCGTCGAACAAACTTGCGCCAGTTACGTCAAACAAACTGGTGCCAGTTGCGTTGAACAAACTTCTGCCAGTTGTGTCAAACAAACTTGTGTCATTTGCGTAGAACAAACTTGTGCCAGTTGCGTCGAATAAACTTATGTCAGTTGGGTAGAACAAACTTGTGCCAGTTGCGTCAAACTAACATGTCCCTGTTGCGTAGAACAAACTAGTGCCAGTTGCATAGAACAAACTTGTGCCAGATGCATAGAACAAACTTGTGCCAGTTGCGTAGAACAAACTTCTGCCAGTTGCATAGAACAAACTTGAGCCAGTTATGTAGAACAAACTTGTGCCAGTTGCGTCGAACAAACTTGTTCCAGTTGCGTCAAACAAACTTGTGCCAGTTACGGCGAACAAACTTATGCCAGTTGGGTCAAATAAACTTGTGCCAGTTGCGTCAAACAAACTTGTGCCAGTTGCGTCAAACAAACTTGTGCCAGTTGCGTCAAACAAACTTGTTCCAGTTGCGTCAAACAAACTTGTGCCACTTGAGTCGAAAAAACTTGTGCCAGTTGCGTCGAACAAACTTATGCCAGTTGCGTCTAACAAACTTGTGCCAGTTGCATCAAAAAAACTTGTGCCAGTTTCGTCAAACAAACTTGTGCCAGTGGCATTCAACAAACTTGTGCCAGTTGCGTCGAACAAACTTGTGCCAGTTGCGTCAAACAAACTTGTGCCATTTGCGTAGAACAGACTTGTGCCAGTTGCGTAGAACAACCTTGTGCCAGTTGAGTCGAACAAACTTGTGCTAGTTGGTAGAACAAACTTGTGCCAGTTGCGTCAAACAAACATATGCCAGTTGCGTAAAACAAACTAGTGCCAGTTGCATAGAACAAACTTGTGCCAGTTGAGTAGAACAAACTTGTGCCAATTGCATCAAACAAACTTGTGCCAGTTGCGTCGAACAAACTTGTGCCAGTTGCTTAGAACAAACTTGTTCCAGTTGTGTCAAACAAACTTGTGCCAGTTGTATCAAACATACTTGTGCCAGTTGCGTCGAACAAACTTGTGCCAGTTGGGTAGAACAAACATGTGACAGTTGTGTCAAACAAATTTGTGCCAGTTGCGTAGAACACACTAGTCCCAGTTCCATAGAACAAACTTGTGCCACATGCGTAGAACAAACATTTGCCATTTGCGTAGAACAAACTTGTGCCAGTTGTGTCAAACAAACCTGTGCCAGTTGTGTACAACAAACTAGTAAGAGTTGCATAGAACAAACTTGTGCCAGTTGTGTCAAACAAACCCGTGCCAGTTTGTACAACAAACTAGTAAGAGTTGCGTAGAACAAACTTGTGCCAGTTGTGTCGAACAAACTTGTGCCAGTTGCGTAGAACAAACTTGTACCAGTTGCGTCAAACAAACTTATGCCAGTTGCATAAAACAAACTAGTGCCAGTTGCATAGAACAAACTTGTCCCAGTTGCGTAGAACAAACTTGTGACAGTTGCGTCGAGCATACTTGTGCCAGTTGCGTAGAACAAACTTGTGCCAGTTGCGTCGAAGAAACTTGTCACAGTTGCGTCAAACAAACTTGTGCCAGTTGCGTTGAACAAACTTGTGCCAGTTGCGTCGAACAAACTTGTGCCAGTTGCGTCAAACAAACTTTTGCCTCTTGCGTCAAACAAACTTGTGCCAGTTGTGTAAAAAAAAACTTGTGCCAGTTGCGTCAAACAAACTTGTGCCAGTTGCGTCAAACAAACTTGTGCCTCTTGCGTCAAACAAACTTGTGCCAGTTGCGTCAAACAAACTTGTGGCAATTGATTCGAAAAAACTTGTGAAAGTTGCGTTGAACAAAATTGTGCCAGTTGCGTCTAACAAACTTGTGCCAGTTGCGTAAAAAAAAACTTGTGCCAGTTGCGTCGAACAAACTTGTGCCAGATATGGCGAACAAACTTGTGCCAGTTGCTTCGAGAAAACTTGTGCCAGTTGCGTAAAAAAAAACTTGTGCCAGTTGCGTCAAACAAACTTGTGCCAGTTGCGTCAAACAAACTTGTGCCAGTTACGGCGAACAAACTTGTGCCAGCTGCGACGAGAAAAGTTGTGCCAGTTGCGTCAAATAAACTTGTGAGAGTTGCATCAAACAAACTTGTGCCAGTTGCGTCAAACAAACTTGTGCCAGTTGCGTCAAACAAACTTGTGCCAGTTGCGTCAAACAAACTTGTGCCAATTGATTCGAAAAAACTTGTGCCAGTTGCGTTGAACAAACTTGTGCCAGTTGCGTCTAACAAACTTGTGCCAGTTGCGTCAAACAAACTTGTGCCAGTTGCGTCGAACAAACTTGTGCCAGATATGGCGATCAAATTTGTGCCAGTTGCTTCGAGAAAACTTGTGCCAGTTGCGTAAAAAAAAACTTGTGCCAGTTGCGTCAAACAAACTTGTGCCAGTTGCGTCAAACAAACTTGTGCCTCTTGCGTCAAACAAACTTGTGCCAGTTGCGTCAAACAAACTTGTACCAATTGAGTCGAAAAAACTTGTGCCTGTTACGTCGAACAAACTTGTGCCAGTTGCGTCTAACAAACTTGTGCCAGTTGCATAAAAAAAAACTTGTGCCAGTTGCGTCAAACAAACTTGTGCCAGTTGCGTCAAACAAACTTGTGCCAATTGATTCGAAAAAACTTGTGCCAGTTACGTTGAACAAACTTGTGCCAGTTGCGTCTAACAAACTTGTGCCAGTTGCGTCAAACAAACTTGTGCCAGTTGCGTCGAACAAACTTGTGCCAGATATGCCAAACAAACTTGTGCCAGTTGCTTCGAGAAAACTTGTGCCAGTTGCGGAAAAAAAAACTTGTGCCAGTTGCGTCAAACAAACTTGTGCCCGTTGTGTCAAACAAACTTGTGCCTCTTGCGTCAAACAAACTTGTGACAGTTGCATCAAACAAACTTGTACCAATTGAGTCGAAAAAACTTGTGCCTGTTACGTCGAATATACTTGTGCCAGTTGCGTCTAACAAACTTGTGCCAGTTGCGTCGAACAAACTTGTGCCAGTTGCGTCAAACAAACTTGTGCCAGTTGCGTAGAACAAACTTGTGCCAGTTGCGTAGAACAACCTTGTGCCAGTTGGGTAGAAGAACCTTGTGCCAGTTGCGTCAAACAAACTTGTGCCAGTTGCGTTAAACAAACTTGTGCCAGTTGCATCGAAAAAACTTGTGCCAGTTGCGTCAAACAAACTTCTGCCAGTTGCGTAGAAGAACCTTGTGCCAGTTGCGTCAAACGAACTTGTGCCAGTTGCGTCAAACAAACTTGTGCCAGTTGCGTCGAACACACTTGTGCCAGTTGAGATAAACAAACTTGTGCCAGTTGGGTCGAACAAACTTGTGCCAGTTGCGTTAAACAAACTTTTGCCAGTTGCGTCGAACAAACTTGTGACAGTTGCGTCGAACAAACTTGCGCCAGTTACGTCAAACAAACTGGTGCCAGTTGCGTTGAACAAACTTCTGCCAGTTGTGTCAAACAAACTTGTGTCATTTGCGTAGAACAAACTTGTGCCAGTTGCGTCGAATAAACTTATGTCAGTTAGGTAGAACAAACTTGTGCCAGTTGCGTCAAACTAACATGTCCCAGTTGCGTAGAACAAACTAGTGCCAGTTGCATAGAACAAACTTGTGCCAGATGCGTAGAACAGACTTGTGCCAGTTGCGTAGAACAAACTTCTGCCAGTTGCATAGAACAAACTTGAGCCAGTTATGTAGAACAAACTTGTGCCAGTTGCGTCGAACAAACTTGTGCCAGTTGCGTCAAACAAACTTGTGCCAGTTACGGCGAACAAACTTATGCCAGTTGGGTCAAATAAACTTGTGCCAGTTGCGTCAAACAAACTTGTGCCAGTTGCGTCAAACAAACTTGTTCCAGTTGCGTCAAACAAACTTGTGCCACTTGAGTCGAAAAAACTTGTGCCAGTTGCGTCGAACAAACTTATGCCAGTTGCGTCTAACAAACTTGTGCCAGTTGCATCAAAAAAACTTGTGCCAGTTTCGTCAAACAAACTTGTGCCAGTGGCATCCAACAAACTTGTGCCAGTTGCGTCGAACAAACTTGTGCCAGTTGCGTCAAACAAACTTGTGCCAGTTGCGTAGAACAGACTTGTGCCAGTTGCGTAGAACAACCTTGTGCCAGTTGAGTCGAACAAACTTGTGCTAGTTGGTAGAACAAACTTGTGCCAGTTGCGTCAAACAAACATATGCCAGTTGCGTAAAACAAACTAGTGCCAGTTGCATAGAACAAACTTGTGCCAGTTGAGTAGAACAAACTTGTGCCAATTGCATCAAACAAACTTGTGCCAGTTGCGTCGAACAAACTTGTGCCAGTTGCTTAGAACAAACTTGTTCCAGTTGTGTCAAACAAACTTGTGCCAGTTGTAACAAACATACTTGTGCCAGTTGCGTCGAACAAACTTGTGCCAGTTGGGTAGAACAAACATGTGCCAGTTGTGTCAAACAAATTTGTGCCAGTTGCGTAGAACACACTAGTCCCAGTTGCATAGAACAAACTTGTGCCACATGCGTAGAACAAACATTTGCCATTTGCGTAGAACAAACTTGTGCCAGTTGTGTCAAACAAACCTGTGCCAGTTGTGTACAACAAACTAGTAAGAGTTGCGTAGAACAAACTTGTGCCAGTTGTGTCAAACAAACCCGTGCCAGTTTGTACAACAAACTAGTAAGAGTTGCGTAGAACAAACTTGTGCCAGTTGTGTCGAACAAACTTGTGCCAGTTGCGTAGAACAAACTTGTACCAGTTGCGTCAAACAAACTTATGCCAGTTGCATAAAACAAACTAGTGCCAGTTGCATAGAACAAACTTGTCCCAGTTGCGTAGAACAAACTTGTGACAGTTGCGTCGAGCATACTTGTGCCAGTTGCGTAGAACAAACTTGTGCCAGTTGCGTCGAAGAAACTTGTCACAGTTGCGTCAAACAAACTTGTGCCAGTTGCGTTGAACAAACTTGTGCCAGTTGCGTCGAACAAACTTGTGCTAGTTGCGTCAAACAAACTTTTGCCTCTTGCGTCAAACAAACTTGTGCCAGTTGTGTAAAAAAAAACTTGTGCCAGTTGCGTCAAACAAACTTGTGCCAGTTGCGTCAAACAAACTTGTGCCTCTTGCGTCAAACAAACTTGTGCCAGTTGCGTCAAACAAACTTGTGGCAATTAATTCGAAAAAACTTGTGCCAGTTGCGTTGAACAAACTTGTGCCAGTTGCGTCTAACAAACTTGTGCCAGTTGCGTAAAAAAAAACTTGTGCCAGTTGCGTCGAACAAACTTGTGCCAGATATGGCGAACAAACTTGTGCCAGTTGCTTCGAGAAAACTTGTGCCAGTTGCGTAAAAAAAAACTTGTGCCAGTTGCGTCAAACAAACTTGTGCCAGTTGCGTCAAACAAACTTGTGCCAGTTACGGCGAACAAACTTGTGCCAGCTGCGTCGAGAAAAGTTGTGCCAGTTGCGTCAAATAAACTTGTGAGAGTTGCATCAAACAAACTTGTGCCAGTTGCGTCAAACAAACTTGTGCCAGTTGCGTCAAACAAACTTGTGCCAGTTGCGTCAAACAAACTTGTGCCAATTGATTCGAAAAAACTTGTGCCAGTTGCATTGAACAAACTTGTGCCAGTTGCGTCTAACAAACTTGTGCCAGTTGCATCAAACAAACTTGTGCCAGTTGCGTCGAACAAACTTGTGCCAGATATGGCGAACAAATTTGTGCCAGTTGCTTCGAGAAAACTTGTGCCAGTTGCGTAAAAAAAAACTTGTGCCAGTTGCGTCAAACAAACTTGTGCCAGTTGCGTCAAACAAACTTGTGCCTCTTACGTCAAACAAACTTGTGCCAGTTACGTCAAACAAACTTGTACCAATTGAGTCGAAAAAACTTGTGCCTGTTACGTCGAACAAACTTGTGCCAGTTGCGTCTAACAAACTTGTGCCAGTTGCATAAAAAAAAACTTGTGCCAGTTGCGTTAAACAAACTTGTGCCAGTTGCGTCAAACAAACTTGTGCCAGTTGCGTCAAACAAACTTGTGCCAATTGATTCGAAAAAACTTGTGCCAGTTACGTTGAACAAACTTGTGCCAGTTGCGTCTAACAAACTTGTGCCAGTTGCGTCAAACAAACTTGTGCCAGTTGCGTCGAACAAACTTGTGCCAGATATGCCAAACAAACTTGTGCCAGTTGCTTCGAGAAAACTTGTGCCAGTTGCGGAAAAAAAAACTTGTGCCAGTTGCGTCAAACAAACTTGTGCCCGTTGTGTCAAACAAACTTGTGCCTCTTGCGTCAAACAAACTTGTGCCAGTTGCATCAAACAAACTTGTACCAATTGAGTCGAAAAAAACTTGTGCCTGTTACGTCGAATAAACTTGTGCCAGTTGCGTCTAACAAACTTGTGCCAGTTGCGTCGAACAAACTTGTGCCAGTTGCGTCAAACAAACTTGTGCCAGTTGCGTAGAACAAACTTGTGCCAGTTGCGTAGAACAACCTTGTGCCAGTTGGGTAGAAGAACCTTGTGCCAGTTGAGTCAAACAAACTTGTGCCAGTTGCGTTAAACAAACTTGTGCCAGTTGCATCGAAAAAACTTGTGCCAGTTGCGTCAAACAAACTTCTGCCAGTTGCGTAGAAGAACCTTGTGCCAGTTGCGTCAAACGAACTTGTGCCAGTTGCGTCAAACAAACTTGTGCCAGTTGCGTCGAACACACTTGTGCCAGTTGAGATAAACAAACTTGTGCCAGTTGGGTCGAACAAACTTGTGCCAGTTGCGTTAAACAAACTTTTGCCAGTTGCGTCGAACAAACTTGTGACAGTTGCGTCGAACAAACTTGCGCCAGTTCCGTCAAACAAACTGGTGCCAGTTGCGTTGAACAAACTTCTGCCAGTTGTGTCAAACAAACTTGTGTCATTTGCGTAGAACAAACTTGTGCCAGTTGCGTCGAATAAACTTATGTCAGTTGGGTAGAACAAACTTGTGCCAGTTGCGTCAAACTAACATGTCCCAGTTGCGTAGAACAAACTAGTGCCAGTTGCATAGAACAAACTTGTGCCAGATGCGTAGAACAAACTTGTGCCAGTTGCGTAGAACAAAATTGTGCCAGTTGCATAGAACAAACTTGTGCCAGTTATGTAGAACAAACTTGTGCCAGTTGCGTTGAACAAACTTCTGCCAGTTACGGCCAACAAACTTGTGCCAGTTGCGTCAAATAAACTTGTGCCAGTTGCGTCAAACAAACTTGTGCCAGTTGCATCAAACAAACTTGTGCCAGTTGCGTCAAACAAACTTGTTCCAGTTGCGTCAAACAAACTTGTGCCACTTGAGTCGAAAAAACTTGTTCCAGTTGCGTCGAACAAACTTGTGCCAGTTGCGTCTAACAAACTTGTGCCAGTTGTGTAAAAAAAACTTGTGCCAGTTTCGTCAAACAAACTTGTGCCAGTGGCATCCAACAAACTTGTGCCAGTTGCGTCGAACAAACTTGTGCCAGTTGCGTCAAACAAACTTATGCCAGTTGCGTAGAACAAATTTGTGCCAGTTGCGTAGAACAACCTTGTGCCAGTTGAGTCGAACAAACTTGTGCTAGTTGGTAGAACAAAATTGTGCCAGTTGCGTAAAACAAACTAGTGCCAGTTGCATAGAACAAACTTGTGCCAGTTGAGTAGAACAAACTTGTGCCAATTGCATCAAACAAACTTGTGCCAGTTGCGTAGAACAAACTTGTGCCAGTTGCGTCGAAGAAACTTGTGCCAGTTGCGTCAAACAAACTTGTGCCAGTTGCGTCGAACAAACTTGTGCCAGTTGCGTCGAACAAACTTGTGCCAGTTACGGCGAACAAACTTGTGCCACTTGCGACGAGAAAACTTGTGCCAGTTGCGTCAAATAAACTTGTGCCAGTTGCGTCAAACAAACTTGTGCCAGTTACGGCGAACAAAACTTGTGCCAGCTGCGTCGAGAAAAGTTGTGCCAGTTGCGTCAAATAAACTTGTGCCAGTTGTGTCAAACAAACTTGTGCCAGTTGCATCAAACAAACTTGTGCCAGTTGCGTCAAACAAACTTGTGCCAGTTGCGTCAAACAAACTTGTGCCAATTGATTCGAAAAAACTTGTGCCAGTTGCGTTGAACAAACTTGTGCCAGTTGCGTCTAACAAACTTGTGCCAGTTGCGTCAAAAAAAAATTGTGCCAATTGCGTCGAACAAACTTGTGCCAGATATGACGAACAAACTTGTGCCAGTTGCTTCGAGAAAACTTGTGCCAGTTGCGTAAAAAAAAACTTGTGCCAGTTGCGTCAAACAAACTTGTGCCAGTTGCGTCAAACAAACTTGTGCCTCTTGCATCAAACAAACTTGTGCCAGTTGCGTCAAACAAACTTGTACCAATTGAGTTGAAAAAACTTGTGCCTGTTACGTCGAACAAACTTGTGCCAGTTGCGTCTAACAAACTTGTGAAAGTTGCGTCAAAAAAAACTTGTACTAGTTGCGTAGAACAAACTTGTGCCAGTTGCGTAGAACAAACTTGTGCCAGTTGCGTCAAACAAACTTGTGCCAGTTGCGTAGAAGAACCTTGTGCCAGTTGCGTCAAACGAACTTGTGCCAGTTGCGTCTAACAAACTTTTGCCAGTTGCGTCAAACAAACTTGTGCCAGTTGAGTCAAACCAACTTGTGCCAGTTGGGTAGAACAAACTTGTGCCAGTTGCGTTAAACAAACTTGTGCCAGTTGCGTCGAACAAACTTGCGCCAGTTACCTCAAACAAACTTGTGCCAGTTGCGTTGAACAAATTTCTGCCAGTTGTGTCAAACAAACTTGTGTCAGTTGCGTAGAACAAACATTTGCCATTTGCGTAGAACAAACTTTTGCAAGTTGTGTCAAACAAACCTGTGCCAGTTGTGTACAACAAACTAGTAAGAGTTGCGTAGAACAAACTTGTGCCAGTTGTGTCGAACAAACTTGTGCCAGTTGCGTAGAACAAACTTGTACCAGTTGCGTCAAACAAACTTATGCCAGTTGCATAGAACAAACTAGTGCCAGTTGCATAGAACAAACTTGTGCCAGTTGCGTAGAACAAACTTGTGCTAGTTGCGTCAAACAAACTTGTGCCAGTTGCGTCGAACAAACTTGTGCCAGTTGCATCGAAGAAACTTGTGCCAGTTGCGACAAACAAACTTGTGCCATTTGCGTTGAACAAACTTGTGCCAGTTGCGTCGAACAAACTTGTGCCAGATATGGCGAACAAACTTGTGCCAGTTGCTTCGAGAAAACTTGTGCCAGTTGCGTTGAACAACCTTGTGCCAGTTGAGTCGAACAAACTTGTGCTAGTTGGTAGAACAAACTTGTGCCAGTTGCGTCAAACAAACTTATGCCAGTTGCATTAAACAAACTAGTGCAAGTTGCATAGAACAAACTTGTGCCAGTTGAGTAGAACAAACTTGTGCCAATTGCATAAAAACAAACTTGTGCCAGTTGCGTCGAACAAACTTGTGCCAGTTGCGTCGAAGAAAGTTGTGCCAGTTGCGTCAAACAAACTTTTGCCAGTTGCGTCGAACAAACTTGTGCCAGTTGCGTCGAACAAACTTGTGCCTGTTACGGCGAACAAACTTGTGCCACTTGCGTCGAGAAAACTTGCGCCAGTTGCGTCAAATAAACTTGTGCCAGTTGCGTCAAACAAACTTGTGCCAGTTACGGCAAACCAACTTGTGCCAGTTGCGTCGAAAAAAGTGGTGCCAGTTGCGTCAAATAAACTTGTGCCAGTTGCGTCAAACAAACTTGTGCCAGTTGCGTCAAACAAACTTGTGCCAGTTGCGTCAAACAAACTTGTGCCAGTTGCGTCAAACAAACTTGTGCCAATTGATTCGAAAAAACTTGTGCCAGTTGCGTTGAACAAACTTGTGCCAGTTGCGTCTAACAAACTTGTGCCAGTTGCGTCAAACAAACTTGTGCCAGTTGCGTCGAACAAACTTGTGCCAGATATGGCGAACAAATTTGTGCCAGTTGCTTCGAGAAAACTTGTGCCAGTTGCGTAAAAAAAAACTTGTGCCAGTTGCGTCAAACAAACTTGTGCCAGTTGCGTCAAACAAACTTGTGCCTCTTGCTTCAAACAAACTTGTGCCAGTTGGATCAAACAAACTTGTACCAATTGAGTCGAAAAAACTTGTGCCTGTTACGTCGAATAAACTTGTGCCAGTTGCGTCTAACAAACTTGTGCCAGTTACGTCGAACAAACTTGTGCCAGTTGCGTCAAACAAAACTGTGCCAGTTGCGTAGAACAAACTTGTGCCAGTTGCGTAGAAGAACCTTGTGCCAGTTGCGTCAAACAAACTTGTGCCAGTTGCGTCAAACAAACTTGTGCCAGTTGCGTTAAACAAACTTGTGCCAGTTGCATCGAACAAACTTGTGTCAATTGCGTCAAACAAACTTGTGCCAGTTGCGTAGAAGAACCTTGTGCCAGTTGCGTCAAACAAACTTGTGCCAGTTGCGTCAAACAAACTTGTGCCAGTTGCGTCGAACACACTTGTGCCAGTTGAGTCAAACAAACTTGTACCAGTTGGGTTGAACAAACTTGTGCCAGTTGCATTGAACAAACTTTTGCCAGTTGCGTCGAACAAACTTGTGACAGTTGCGTTGAACAATCTTCTGCCAGTTGTGTCAAACAAACTTGTGTCAGTTGCGTAGAACAAACTTGTGCCAGTTGCGTCGAACAAACTTATGTCAGTTGGGTAGAACAAACTTGTGCCAGTTGCGTCAAACAAACATGTTCCAGTTGTGTAGAACAAACTAGTGCCAGTTGCATAGAAGAAACTTGTGCCAGATGCGTAGAACAAACTTGTGCCAGTTGCGTAGAACAAACTTGTGCCCATTGCATAGAACAAACTTGTGCCAGTTATGTAGAACAAACTTGTGCCACTTGCGTTGAACAAACTTGTGCCAGTTGCGTCAAACAAACTTGTGCCAGTTACGGCGAACAAACTTATGCCAGTTGCATCAAACAAACTTGTGCCAGTTGCGTCAAACAAACTTGTTCCAGTTGCGTCAAACAAAGTTGTGCCAATTGAGTCGAAAAAACTTGTGCCAGTTGCGTCAAACAAACATATGCCAGTTGCGTAAAACAAACTAGTGCCAGTTGCATAGAACAAACTTGTGCCAGTTGAGTAGAACAAACTTGTGCCAATTGCATCAAACAAACTTGTGCCAGTTGCGTCGAAAAAACTTGTGCCAGTTGCGTCGAAGAAACTTGTGCTAGTTGCGTCAAACAAACTTGTGCCAGTTGCGTCGAACAAACTTGTGCCAGTTGCGTCGAAGAAACTTGTGCTAGTTGCGTCAAACAAACTTGTGCCAGTTGCGTCGAACAAACTTGTGCCAGTTGCGTCGAACAAACTTGTGCCAGTTACGGCGAACAAACTTGTGCCACTTGCGTCGAGAAAACTTGTGCCAGTTGCGTCAAATAAACTTGTGCCAGTTGCGTCAAACAAACTTGTGCCAGTTACGGCGAACAAACTTGTGCCAGTTGTGTCGAGAAAAGTTGTGCCATTTGCGTCAAATAAACTTGTGCCAGTTGCGTCAAACAAACTTGTGCCAGTTGCGTCAAACAAACTTGTGCCAGTTGCGTCAAACAAACTTGTGCCAGTTGCGTCAAACAAACTTGTGCCAATTGATTCGAAAAAACTTGTGCCAGTTGCGTTGAACAAACTTGTGCCAGTTACGTCTAACAAACTTGTGCCAGTTGCGTCAAACAAACTTGTGCTAGTTGCGTCGAACAAACTTGTGCCAGATATGGCGAACAAACTTGTGCCAGTTGCTTCGAGAAAACTTGTGCCAGTTGCGTAAAAAAAAACTTGTGCCAGTTGCGTCAAACAAACTTGTGCCTCTTGCGTCAAACAAACTTGTGCCAGTTGCGTCAAACAAAAATGTACCAATTGAGTCGAAAAAACTTGTGCCTGTTATGTCGAACAAACTTGTGCCAGTTGCGTCTAACAAACTTGTGCCAGTTGCATCAAAAAAAACTTGTGCCAGTTGCGTCAAACGAACTTGTGCCAGTTGCGTCAAACAAACTTTTGCCAGTTGCGTCAAACAAACTTGTGCCAGTTGCATCAAACAAACTTGTACCAATTGAGTCGAAAAAACTTGTGCCTGTTACGTCGAATAAACTTGTGCCAGTTGTGTCTAACAAACTTGTGCCAGTTGCGACGAACAAACTTGTGCCAGTTGCGTGAAACAAACTTGTGCCAGTTGCATAGAACAAACTTGTGCCAGTTGCGTAGAAGAACCTTGTGCCAGTTGCGTCAAACAAACTTGTGCCAGTTGCGTTAAACAAACTTGTGCCAGTTGCATCGAACAAACTTGTGCCAGTTGCGTCAAACAAACTTGTGCCAGTTGCGTAAAAGAACCTTGTGCCAGTTGCGTCAAACGAACTTGTGCCAGTTGCGTCAAACAAACTTGTGCCAGTTGCATCGAACACACTTGTGCCAGTTGAGTCAAACAAACTTGTGCCAGTTGGGTCGAACAAACTTGTGCCAGTTGCGTTAAACAAACTTGTGCCAGTTGCATCGAACAAACTTTTGTCAGTTGCGTCGAACAAACTTGTGACAGTTGCGTCGAAAAAACTTGCGCCAGTTACGTCAAACAAACTTGTGCCAGTTGCGTTGAACAAACTTCTGGCAGTTGTGTCAAACAAACTTGTGTCAGTTGCATAGAACAAACTTGTGCCAGTTGCGTCAAACAAAGTTATGTCAGTTGGGTAGAACAAACTTGTGCCAGTTGCGTCAAACAAACATGTCCCAGTTGCGTAGAACAAACTATTGCCAGTTGCATAGAACAAACTTGTGCCAGATGCGTAGAACAAACTTGTGCCAGTTGCGTAGAACAAACTTGTGCCAGTTGCATAGAACAAACTTGTGCCAGTTATGTAGAACAAACTTGTGCCAGTTGCGTCGAACAAACTTGTGCCAGTTGCGTCAAACAAACTTGTGCCAGTTACGGCGAACAAACTTATGCCAGTTGCATCAAATAAACTTGTGCCAGTTGCGTCAAACAAACTTGTGCCAGTTGCGTCAAACAAACTTGTGCCAGTTGCGTCAAACAAACTTGTTCCAGTTGCGTCAAACAAACTTGTGCCACTTGAGTCGAAAAAACTTGTGCCAGTTGCGTCAAACAAATTTGCGCCAGTTGCGTCTAACAAACTTGTGCCAGTTGCGTCAAAAAAACTTGTGCCAGTTTCGTCAAACAAACTTGTGCCAGTGGCATCCAACAATCTTGTGCCAGTTGCGTCGAACAAACTTGTGCCAGTTGCGTAGAACAAACTTGTGCCAGTTGCGTAGAACAACCTTGTGCCAGTTGAGTCGAACAAACTTGTGCTAGTTGATAGAACAAACTTGTGCCAGTTGCGTCAAACAAACATATGCCAGTTGCGTAAAACAAACTAGTGCCAGTTGCATAGAACAAACTTGTGCCAGTTGAGTAGAACAAACTTGTGCCAATTGCATCAAACAAACTTGTGACAGTTGCGTCGAAGAAACTTGTGCCAGTTGCGTCAAACAAACTTGTGCCAGTTGCGTCGAACAAACTTGTGCCAGTTGCGTCGAACAAACTTGTGCCAGTTACGGCGAACAAACTTGTGCCACTTGCGTCGAGAAAACTTGTGCCAGTTGCGTCAAATAAACTTGTGCCAGTTGCGTCAAACAAACTTGTGCCAGTTACGGCGAACAAACTTGTGCCAGCTACGTCGAGAAAAGTTGTGCCAGTTGCGTCAAATAAACTTGTGAGAGTTGCGTCAAACAAACTTGTGCCAGTTGCGTCAAACAAACTTGTGCCAGTTGCGTCAAACAAACTTGTGCCAGTTGCGTCAAACAAACTTGTGCCAATTGATTCGAAAAAAACTTGTGCCAGTTGCGTTGAACAAACTTGTGCCAGTTGCGTCTAACAAACTTGTGCCAGTTGCGTCAAACAAACTTGTGCCAGTTGCGTCGAACAAACTTGTGCCAGATATGGCGAACAAATTTGTGCCAGTTGCTTCGAGAAAACTTGTGCCAGTTGCGTAAAAAAAAAACTTGTGCCAGTTGCGTCAAACAAACTTGTGCCAGTTGCGTCAAACAAACTTGTGCCTCTTGCGTCAAACAAACTTGTGCCAGTTGCGTCAAACAAACTTGTACCAATTGAGTCGAAAAAACTTGTGCCTGTTACGTCGAACAAACTTGTGCCAGTTGCGTCTAACAAACTTGTGCCAGTTGCATAAAAAAAACTTGTGCCAGTTGCGTCAAACAAACTTGTGCCAGTTGCGTCAAACAAACTTGTGCCAGTTGCGTCAAACAAACTTGTGCCAATTGATTCAAAAAAACTTGTGCCAGTTACGTTGAACAAACTTGTGCCAGTTGCGTCTAACAAACTTGTGCCAGTTGCGTCAAACAAACTTGTGCCAGTTGCGTCGAACAAACTTGTGCCAGATATGCCAAACAAACTTGTGCCAGTTGCTTCGAGAAAACTTGTGCCAGTTGCGGAAAAAAAAACTTGTGCCAGTTGCGTCAAACAAACTTGTGCCCGTTGTGTCAAACAAACTTGTGCCTCTTGCGTCAAACAAACTTGTGCCAGTTGCATCAAACAAACTTGTACCAATTGAGTCGAAAAAACTTTTGCCTGTTACGTCGAATAAACTTGTGCCAGTTGCGTAGAACAAACTTGTGCCAGTTGCGTCGAACAAACTTGTGCCAGTTGCATCAAACAAACTTGTGCCAGTTGCGTAGAACAAACTTGTGTCAGTTGCGTAGAACAACCTTGTGCCAGTTGGGTGGAAGAACCTTGTGCCAGTTGTGTCAAACAAACTTGTGCCAGTTGCGTTAAACAAACTTGTGCCAGTTGCATCGAAAAAACTTGTGCCAGTTGCGTCAAACAAACTTCTGCCAGTTGCGTAGAAGAACCTTGTGCCAGTTGCGTCAAACGAACTTGTGCCAGTTGCGTCAAACAAACTTGTGCCAGTTGCGTCGAACACACTTGTGCCAGTTGAGATAAACAAACTTGTGCCAGTTGGGTCGAACAAACTTGTGCCAGTTGCGTTAAACAAACTTTTGCCAGTTGCGTCGAACAAACTTGTGACAGTTGCGTCGAACAAACTTGCGCCAGTTACGTCAAACAAACTGGTGCCAGTTGCGTTGAACAAACTTCTGCCAGTTGTGTCAAACAAACTTGTGTCATTTGCGTAGAACAAACTTGTGCCAGTTACGTCGAATAAACTTATGTCAGTTGGGTAGAACAAACTTGTGCCAGTTGCGTCAAACTAACATGTCCCAGTTGCGTAGAACAAACTAGTGCCAGTTGCATAGAACAAACTTATGCCAGATGCGTAGAACAAACTTGTGCCAGTTGCGTAGAACAAACTTCTGCCAGTTGCATAGAACAAACTTGTGCCAGTTATGTAGAACAAACTTGTGCCAGTTGCGTCGAACAAACTTGTGCCAGTTGCGTCAAACAAACTTGTGCCAGTTACGGCGAACAAACTTATGCCAGTTGCATCAAATAAACTTGTGCCAGTTGCGTCAAACAAACTTGTGCCAGTTGCGTCAAACAAACTTGTGCCAGTTGCGTCAAACAAACTTGTTCCAGTTGCGTCAAACAAACTTGTGCCACTTGAGTCGAAAAAACTTGTGCCAGTTGCGTCAAACAAATTTGCGCCAGTTGCGTCTAACAAACTTGTGCCAGTTGCGTCAAAAAAACTTGTGCCAGTTTCGTCAAACAAACTTGTGCCAGTGGCATCCAACAAACTTGTGCCAGTTGCGTCGAACAAACTTGTGCCAGTTGCGTAGAACAAACTTGTGCCAGTTGCGTAGAACAACCTTGTGCCAGTTGAGTCGAACAAACTTGTGCTAGTTGATAGAACAAACTTGTGCCAGTTGCGTCAAACAAACATATGCCAGTTGCGTAAAACAAACTAGTGCCAGTTGCATAGAACAAACTTGTGCCAGTTGAGTAGAACAAACTTGTGCCAATTGCATCAAACAAACTTGTGACAGTTGCGTCGAAGAAACTTTTGCCAGTTGCGTCAAACAAACTTGTGCCAGTTGCGTCGAACAAACTTGTGCCAGTTGCGTCGAACAAACTTGTGCCAGTTACGGCGAACAAACTTGTGCCACTTGCGTCGAGAAAACTTGTGCCAGTTGCGTCAAATAAACTTGTGCCAGTTGCGTCAAACAAACTTGTGCCAGTTACGGCGAACAAACTTGTGCCAGCTACGTCGAGAAAAGTTGTGCCAGTTGCGTCAAATAAACTTGTGAGAGTTGCGTCAAACAAACTTGTGCCAGTTGCGTCAAACAAACTTGTGCCAGTTGCGTCAAACAAACTTGTGCCAGTTGCGTCAAACAAACTTGTGCCAATTGATTCGAAAAAACTTGTGCCAGTTGCGTTGAACAAACTTGTGCCAGTTGCGTCTAACAAACTTGTGCCAGTTGCGTCAAACAAACTTGTGCCAGTTGCGTCGAACAAACTTGTGCCAGATATGGCGAACAAATTTGTGCCAGTTGCTTCGAGAAAACTTGTGCCAGTTGCGTAAAAAAAAAACTTGTGCCAGTTGCGTCAAACAAACTTGTGCCAGTTGCGTCAAACAAACTTGTGCCTCTTGCGTCAAACAAACTTGTGCCAGTTGTGTCAAACAAACTTGTACCAATTGAGTCGAAAAAACTTGTGCCTGTTACGTCGAACAAACTTGTGCCAGTTGCGTCTAACAAACTTGTGCCAGTTGCATAAAAAAACTTGTGCCAGTTGCGTCAAACAAACTTGTGCCAGTTGCGTCAAACAAACTTGTGCCAGTTGCGTCAAACAAACTTGTGCCAAATGATTCAAAAAAACTTGTGCCAGTTACGTTGAACAAACTTGTGCCAGTTGCGTCTAACAAACTTGTGCCAGTTGCGTCAAACAAACTTGTGCCAGTTGCGTCGAACAAACTTGTGCCAGATATGCCAAACAAACTTGTGCCAGTTGCTTCGAGAAAACTTGTGCCAGTTGCGGAAAAAAAAACTTGTGCCAGTTGCGTCAAACAAACTTGTGCCCGTTGTGTCAAACAAACTTGTGCCTCTTGCGTCAAACAAACTTGTGCCAGTTGCATCAAACAAACTTGTACCAATTGAGTCGAAAAAACTTGTGCCTGTTACGTCGAATAAACTTGTGCCAGTTGCGTAGAACAAACTTGTGCCAGTTGCGTCGAACAAACTTGTGCCAGTTGCGTCAAACAAACTTGTGCCAGTTGCGTAGAACAAACTTGTGCCAGTTGCGTAGAACAACCTTGTGCCAGTTGGGTAGAAGAACCTTGTGCCAGTTGCGTCAAACAAACTTGTGCCAGTTGCGTTAAACAAACTTGTCCCAGTTGCATCGAAAAAACTTGTGCCAGTTGCGTCAAACAAACTTCTGCCAGTTGCGTAGAAGAACCTTGTGCCAGTTGCGTCAAACGAACTTGTGCCAGTTGCGTCAAACAAACTTGTGCCAGTTGCGTCGAACACACTTGTGCCAGTTGAGATAAACAAACTTGTGCCAGTTGGGTCGAACAAACTTGTGCCAGTTGCGTTAAACAAACTTTTGCCAGTTGCGTCGAACAAACTTGTGACAGTTGCGTCGAACAAACTTGCGCCAGTTATGTCAAACAAACTGGTGCCAGTTGCGTTGAACAAACTTCTGCCAGTTGTGTCAAACAAACTTGTGTCATTTGCGTAGAACAAACTTGTGCCAGTTACGTCGAATAAACTTATGTCAGTTGGGTAGAACAAACTTGTGCCAGTTGCGTCAAACTAACATGTCCCAGTTGCGTAGAACAAACTAGTGCCAGTTGCATAGAACAAACTTGTGCCAGATGCGTAGAACAAACTTGTGCCAGTTGCGTAGAACAAACTTCTGCCAGTTGCATAGAACAAACTTGAGCCAGTTATGTAGAACAAACTTGTGCCAGTTGCGTCGAACAAACTTGTTCCAGTTGCGTCAAACAAACTTGTGCCAGTTACGGCGAACAAACTTATGCCAGTTGGGTCAAATAAACTTGTGCCAGTTGCGTCAAACAAACTTGTGCCAGTTGCATCAAACAAACTTGTGCCAGTTGCGTCAAACAAACTTGTTCCAGTTGCGTCAAACAAACTTGTGCCACTTGAGTCGAAAAAACTTGTGCCAGTTGCGTCGAACAAACTTATGCCAGTTGCGTCTAACAAACTTGTGCCAGTTGCATCAAAAAAACTTGTGCCAGTTTCGTCAAACAAACTTGTGCCAGTGGCATCCAACAAACTTGTGCCAGTTGCGTCGAACAAACTTGTGCCAGTTGCGTCAAACAAACTTGTGCCATTTGCGTAGAACAGACTTGTGCCAGTTGCGTAGAACAACCTTGTGCCAGTTGAGTCGAACTAACTTGTGCTAGTTGGTAGAACAAACTTGTGCCAGTTGCGTCAAACAAACATATGCCAGTTGCGTAAAACAAACTAGTGCCAGTTGCATAGAACAAACTTGTGCCAGTTGAGTAGAACAAACTTGTGCCAATTGCATCAAACAAACTTGTGCCAGTTGCGTCGAACAAACTTGTGCCAGTTGCTTAGAACAAACTTGTTCCAGTTGTGTCAAACAAACTTGTGCCAGTTGTATCAAACATACTTGTGCCAGTTGCGTCGAACAAACTTGTGCCAGTTGGGTAGAACAAACATGTGCCAGTTGTGTCAAACAAATTTGTGCCAGTTGCGTAGAACACACTAGTCCCAGTTGCATAGAACAAACTAGTGCCACATGCGTAGAACAAACATTTGCCATTTGCGTAGAACAAACTTGTGCCAGTTGTGTCAAACAAACCTGTGCCAGTTGTGTACAACAAACTAGTAAGAGTTGCGTAGAACAAACTTGTGCCAGTTGTGTCAAACAAACCCGTGCCAGTTTGTACAACAAACTAGTAAGAGTTGCGTAGAACAAACTTGTGCCAGTTGTGTCGAACAAACTTGTGCCAGTTGCGTAGAACAAACTTGTACCAGTTGCGTCAAACAAACTTATGCCAGTTGCATAAAACAAACTAGTGCCAGTTGCATAGAACAAACTTGTCCCAGTTGCGTAGAACAAACTTGTGCCAGTTGCGTCAAACAAACTTGTGCCAGTTGCGTCGAACAAACTTGTGCCAGTTGCGTCGAAGAAACTTGTCACAGTTGCGTCAAACAAACTTGTGCCAGTTGCGTTGAACAAACTTGTGCCAGTTGCGTCGAACAAACTTGTGCCAGTTGCGTCAAACAAACTTTTGCCTCTTGCGTCAAACAAACTTGTGCCAGTTGTGTAAAAAAAAACTTGTGCCAGTTGCGTCAAACAAACTTGTGCCAGTTGCGTCAAACAAACTTGTGCCTCTTGCGTCAAACAAACTTGTGCCAGTTGCGTCAAACAAACTTGTGCCAATTGATTCGAAAAAACTTGTGCCAGTTGCGTTGAACAAACTTGTGCCAGTTGCGTCTAACAAACTTGTGCCAGTTGCGTAAAAAAAAACTTGTGCCAGTTGCGTCGAACAAACTTGTGCCAGATATGGCGAACAAACTTGTGCCAGTTGCTTCGAGAAAACTTGTGCCAGTTGCGTAAAAAAAAACTTGTGCCAGTTGCGTCAAACAAACTTGTGCCAGTTGCGTCAAACAAACTTGTGCCTCTTGCGTCAAACAAACTTGTGCCAGTTGCGTCAAACAAACTTGTACCAATTGAGCCGAAAAAACTTGTGCCTGTTACGTCGAACAAACTTGTGCCAGTTGCGTCTAACAAACTTGTGCCAGTTGCGCCAAAAAAAACTTGTGGTAGTTGCGTCAAACAAACTTGTGCCAGTTGCGTCAAACAAAATTGTGCCAGTTGCGTCAAACAAACTTGTGCCAGTAGCGTAGAAGAACCTTGTGCCAGTTGCGTCAAACGAACTTGTGCCAGTTGCGTCAAACAAACTTTTGCCAGTTGCGTCAAACAAACTTGTGCCAGTTGAGTCAAACAAACTTGTGCCAGTTGGGTCGAACAAACTTGTGCCAGTTGCGTTAAACAAACTTGTGCCAGTTGCATCGAACAAACTTTTGCCAGTTGCGTCGAACAAATTTGTGCCAGTTGCGTCGAACAAACTTGCGCCAGTTACGTCAAACAAACTTGTGCCAGTTGCGTTGAACACACATTTGTCATTTGCGTAGAGCAAACTTGTGCCAGTTGTGTCAAACAAACCTGTGCCAGTTGTGTACAACAAACTAGTAAGAGTTGCGTAGAACAAACTTGTGCCAGTTGTGTCTAACAAACTTGTGCCAGTTGCGTAGAACAAACTTGTACCAGTTGCGTCAAACAAACTTATGCCAGTTGCATAGAACAAACTAGTGCCAGTTGCATAGAACTAACTTGTGCCAGTTGCGTAGAACAAACTTGTGCCAGTTGCGTCAAACAAACTTGTGCCAGTTGCGTCGAACAAACTTGTGCCAGTTGCGTCGAAGAAACTTGTGCCAGTTGCGACAAACAAACTTGTGCCATTTGCGTTGAACAAACTTGTGCCAGTTGGGTCGAACAAACTTGTGCCAGACATAGCGAACAAACTTGTGCCAGTTGCTTCGAGAAAACTTGTGCCAGTTGCGTAGAACAACCTTGTGCCAGTGGAGTCGAACAAACTTGTGCTAGTTGGTAGAACAAACTTGTGTCAGTTGCGTCAAACAAACTTATGCCAGTTGCGTAAAACAAACTAGTGCCAGTTGCATAGAACAAACTTGTGCCAGTTGAGTAGAACAAACTTGTGCCAATTGCATCAAACAAAATTGTGCCAGATGCGTCGAACAAACTTGTGCCAGTTGCGTCGAAGAAACTTGTGCCAGTTGCGTCAAACAAACTTGTGCCAGTTGCGTCGAACAAACTTTTGCCAGTTGCGTCAAACAAACTTGTGCCAGTTACGGCGAACAAACTTGTGCCACTTGCGTCGAGAAAACTTGTGCCAGTTGCGTCAAATAAACTTGTGCCAGTTGCGTCAAACAAACTTGTGCCAGTTAGGCAAACCAACTTGTGCCAGTTGCGTCGAGAAAAGTTGTGCCAGTTGCGTCAAATAAACTTTTGCCAGTTGCGTCAAACAAACTTGTGCCAGTTGCGTCAAACAAACTTGTGCCAGTTGCGTCAAACAAACTGGTGCCAGTTGCGTCAAACAAACTTGTGCCAATTGATTCGAAAAAACTTGCGCCAGTTGCGTTGAACAAACTTGTGCCAGTTGCGTCTAACAAACTTGTGCCAGTTGCGTCAAACAAACTTGTCCCAGTTGCATCGAACAAACTTGTGCCAGATATGGCAAACAAACTTGTGCCAGTTGCTTCGAGAAAACTTGCGCCAGTCACGTAAAAAAAACTTGTGCCAGTTGCGTCAAACAAACTTGTGCCCGTTGTGTCAAACAAACTTGTGCCTCTTGCGTCAAACAAACTTGTGCCAGTTGCATCAAACAAACTTGTACCAATTGAGTTGAAAAAACTTGTGCCTGTTACGTCGAATAAACTTGTGCCAGTTGCGTCTAACAAACTTGTGCCAGTTGCGTCGAACAAACTTGTGCCAGTTGCGTCAAACAAACTTGTGCCAGTTGCGTAGAACCAACTTGTGCCAGTTGCGTAGAAGAACCTTGTGCCAGTTGCGTAGAAGAACCTTGTGCCAGTTGCGTCAAACAAACTTGTGCCAGTTCCGTTAAACAAACTTGTGCCAGTTGCATCGAACAAACTTGTGCCAGTTGCGTCAAACAAACTTGTGCCAGTTGCGTAGAAGAACCTTGTGCCAGTTGCGTCAAACGAACTTGTGCCAGTTGCATCAAACAAACTTGTGCCAGTTGCGTCGAACACACTTGTGCCAGTTGAGTCAAACAAACTTGTGCTAGTTAGGTCGATCAAACTTGTGCCAGTTGCGTTAAACAAAGTTGTGCCAGTTGCATCGAACAAACTTTTTCCAGTTGCGTCGAACAAACTTGTGACAGTTGCGTCGAACAAACTTGTGCCAGTTACGTCAAACAAACTTGTGCCAGTTGAGTTGAACAAACTTCTGCCAGTTGTGTCAAACAAACTTGTGTCAGTTGCGTAGAACAAACTTGTGCCAGTTGCATCGAACAAACTAATATGAGTTGGGTAGAACAAACTTGTGCCAGTTGCGTCAAACTAACATGTCCCAGTTGCGTAGAACAAACTAGTGCCAGTTGCATAGAACAAACTTGTGCCAGATGCGTAGAACAAACTTGTGCCAGTTGCGTAGAAAAAACTTGTGCCAGTTGCATAGAACAAACTTGTGCCAGTTATGTAGAACAAACTTGTGCCAGTTGCGTGGAACAAACTTGTGCCAGTTGCGTCAAACAAACTTGTGCCAGTTACGGCGAACAAACTTATGCCAGGTGGGTCAAATAAACTTGTGCCAGTTGCGTCAAACAAAATTGTGCCAGTTGCGTCAAACAAACTTGTGCCAGTTGCGTCAAACAAACTTGTTCCAGTTACGTCAAACAAACTTGTGCCACTTGAGTAGAAAAAACTTGTGCCAGTTGCGTCGAACAAACTTGTGCCAGTTGCGTCTAACAAACTTGTGCCAGTTGCATCAAAAAAACTTGTGCCAGTTTCGTCAAACAAACTTGTGCCAGTTACGTCAAACAAACTTGTGCCAGTTGCGTCGAACAAACTTGTGCCAGTTGCGTCAAACAAACTTGTGCCAGTTGCGTAGAACAGACTTGTGGCAGTTGCGTAGAACAACCTTGTGCCAGTTGAGTCGAACAAACTTGTGCTAGTTGGTAGAACAAACTTGTGCCAGTTGCGTCAAACAAACATATGCCAGTTGCGTAAAACAAACTAGTGCCAGTTGCAGAGAACATACTTGTGCCAGTTGAGTAGAACAAACTTGTGCCAATTGCATCAAACAAACTTGTGCCAGTTGCGTCGAACAAACTTGTGCCAGTTGCGTCGAAGAAACTTGTGCCAGTTGCGTCGAAGAAACTTGTGCCAGTTGCGTCAAACAAACTAGTGCCAGTTGCGTCGAACAAACTTGTGCCAGTTGCGTCGAACAAACTTGTGCCAGTTACGGCGAACAAACTTGTGCTACTTACGTCGAGAAAACTTGTGCCAGTTGCGTCAAATAAACTTGTGCCAGTTGCGTCAAACAAACTTGTGCCAGTTACGGCGAACAAACTTGTGCCAGCAGCGTCGAGAAAAGTTGTGCCAGTTGCGTCAAATAAACTTGTGCCAGTTGCGTCAAACAAACTTGTGCCAGTTGCGTCAAACAAACTTGTGCCAGTTGCGTCAAACAAACATGTGCCAGTTGCGTCAAACAAACTTGTGCCAATTGATTCGAAAAAACTTGTGCCAGTTGCGTTGAACAAACTTTTGCCAGTTGCATCTAACAAACTTGTGCCAGTTGCGTCAAACAAACTTGTGCCAGTTGCGTCGAACAAACTTGTGCCAGATATGGCGAACAAACTTGTGCCAGTTGCTTCGAGAAAACTTGTTCCAGTTGCGTAAAAAAAAACTTGTGCCAGTTGCGTCAAACAAACTTGTGCCAGTTGCGTCAAACAAACTTGTGCCTCTTGCGTCAAACAAACTTGTGCCAGTTGCGTCAAACAAACTTATACCAATTGAGTCGAAAGAACTTGTGCCTGTTACGTCGAACAAACTTGTGCCAGTTGCGTCTAACAAACTTGTGCCAGTTGCATAAAAAAAAACTTGTGCCAGTTGCGTCAAACAAACTTGTGCCAGTTGTGTCTAACAAACTTGTGCCAGTTGCATAAAAAAAAACTTGTGCCAGTTGCATCAAACGAACTTGTGCCAGTTGCGTCAAACAAACTTTTGCCAGTTGCGTCAAACAAACTTGTGCCAGTTGAGTCAAACAAACTTGTGCCAGTTGGGTCGAACAAACTTGAGCCAGTTGCGTTAAGGGGATCGGCCGCCTAAAAAGCCCAAAAAATCTTTAAAAAATTCGATTTGCTGAAAAAAATTCTATGGCTTCGTATAGCGTTCAAGAATGTGTCCACGAAATATTATGCTAAAATTTGCCTTATTTCTCTAGTTATGGCCTCAAATGTAACAATAACTATATACCCATAAAACACCAGTAGCTCAAATGATTTAGTCTGGTATAGTTTTTGCGATGTGTGTTACGAAAACTTCCTTTGAAATGAAATATATAATGTCAATAATATCCTACTTGGCACCTTTTTAGTTATTCCTAGCCATGACAACGCACACGTCATACCATGACGCCGACTGTGGCCGAGAGTTGCCTATAAACTTCCAAGCCAGAAGGACACGTTTTTCACGCTCGCTAGCCTTGACTGAACTCTGTATTTTCTACGGTGTTTTTGTTTTTTCACCGTGCCTGAAAGGTCCAAGAGTTCACTTCATGCTTCTAGAATGCGGAAAAGCCAAGTGGAAAAGTCCAAGCGAGAAGTAGAAGAAAGAGTTCAAGAAATTAGTGCCATAGAGGGGAATGGAGTGACGGAGAGAGAGAGAGAGCTGTCGCCCAGCAAACAGCGCAGGCAGCGATCTCTGCTGACCAGAGACCAACCACATCTACCCCTAAAAGCCTCTTTATTCGTTCGTCACTACTAAAGGGCAAAGATATTTTAGAAGAAGAAAGCAGTAGCTCGGAGGCTGATATTATAGACGATCGTGAAAATAAAATGATCATAATAAGTGAATCAAGACTTGATGAATTACTTGAATCACGAATCCCTAATTGTGAGTGTAAAGTAATTTCCAGGATCCATTTGGCAAGGGATGGATTCGAGACACTAATAAAAAAGTGTAGGCAACTATGATACCCTAGAGTAATACCTTGCAACAAGATCAGACAGGGGGGGACCAGGAACCTAAAATTTATAATAATGTGTTTTAGGCACATAAATAATCAATTAATATTCTTATTTATAATAATTTTGCATTAATTAATAACCAAAAATAAAAATTAAAACCATAAATTTAATTGTAACACAGTCTTTGAAGGCCCTTTTACTTTTTTTTATGTAACTAAAACTTTGAAGGCCTGTTTCTCAAAACATAAGTTTTTCGCCTTCAAAATGTATCTCCTCCCTTAGTATTGGACCAATCTAAATGAAATTTCATATATAATGTGAGGAAACATGGTAGATTAAAACAAAGCCGGGGATTTTTAATATTTTGAGTTTCTGATTTTTGGCAATTTTTTTTTTTCTGTAATTTTTCCGGGAAAATTTCATAAAAAAAAAAAATTCATATCTCGAAAAATAATTGAAAAATCAAAAATCCACGGCTTTGTATCGAAGGTCCATATGTGTTTTATACGTGGTTCAAATCTCATCCCTTAAAACCAAAAAGCAAAGGAGGAGATGCATTTTGAAAATGGCCATTTTTGGCCGAAAAATGCTCTGGCGTCACAAAACCTAAGGTCACTGAACAAAAATTTTTTCCCCAGAAGTTCCACACAATATCCTTTAACAAACCCCCTATATATCAACAACCTGTCGTTAAAAAAGTCGGAAACCGGCCGATCCCCTTAAACAAACTTGTGCCAGTTGCATCGAACAAACTTTTGCCAGTTGCGTCGAACAAACTTGTGCCAGTTGCGTCGAACAAACTTGCGCCAGTTACGTCAAACAAACTTGTGTCAGTTGTGTTGAACAAACTTCTGCCAGTTGTGTCAAACAAACTTGTGTCAGTTGCGTAGAACAAACATTTGCCATTTGCGTAGAACAAACTTGTGCCAGTTGTGTCAAACAAACCTGTGCCAGTTGTGTACAACAAACTAGTAAGAGTTGCGTAGAACAAACTTGTGCCAGTTGTGTCAAACAAACTTGTGCCAGTTGAGTAGAACAAACTTGTACCAGTTGCTTCAAACAAACTTATGCCAGTTGCATAGAACAAACTTGTGCCAGTTGCATAGAACAAACTTGTGCCAGTTGCGTAGAACAAACTTGTGCCAGTTGCGTCAAACAAACTTGTGCCAGTTCCATAGAACAAACTTGTGCCAGTTGCGTCGAAGAAACTTGTGCCAGTTACGTCAAACAAACTTGTGCCATTTGCGTTGAACAAACTTGTGTCAGTTGCGTCGAACAAACTTGTGCCAGATATGGCGAACAAACTTGTGCCAGTTGCTTCGAGAAAACTTGTGCCAGTTGCATAGAACAACCTTGTGCCAGTTGAGTCGAACAAACTTGTGCTAGTTGGTAGAACAAACTTGTGCCAGTTGTGTCAAACAAACTTATGCCAGTTGCGTAAAACAAACTAGTGCCAGTTGCATAGAACAAACTTGTGCCAGTTGAGTAGAACAAACTTGTGCCAGTTGCGTCAAACATACTTGTGCCAGTTACGTCGAACAAACTTGTGCCAGTTGCGTCGAACAAACTTGTGCCAGTTACGGCGAAC
The DNA here is from genome assembly GCA_039081455.1 of Macrobrachium rosenbergii. Lineage (NCBI taxonomy): Eukaryota > Metazoa > Arthropoda > Malacostraca > Decapoda > Palaemonidae > Macrobrachium > Macrobrachium rosenbergii. Next base: position 2,789,830 of record JANJGK010000011.1, on the reverse strand, counting down.
AAACTTGTGCCACTTGCGTCAAGAAAACTTGTGCCAGTTGCGTCAAATAAACTTGTGCCAGTTGCGTCAAACAAACTTGTGCCAGTTACGGCGAACCAACTTGAGCCAGTTGCGTCGAGAAAAGTTGTGCCAGTTGCGTCAAATGAACTTGTGCCAGTTGCGTCAAACAAACTTGTGCCAGTTGCGTCAAACAAACTTGTGCCAGTTGCGTCAAACAAACTTGTGCCAGTTGCGTCAAACAAACTTGTGCCAATTGATTCGAAAAAACTTGTGCCAGTTGCGTTGAACAAACTTGTGCCAGTTGCGTCTAACAAACTTGTGCCAGTTGCGTCAAACAAACTTGTGCCAGTTGCGTCGAACAAACTTGTGCCAGTTGCTTCGAGAAAACTTGTGATAGTCGCGTAAAAAAAAACTTGTGCCAGTTGCATCAAACAAACTTGTGTCAGTTGCGTCAAACAAACTTGTGCCTCTTGCGTCAAACAAACTTGTGCCAGTTGCATCAAACAAACTTGTACCAATTGAGTCAAAAAAACTTGTGCCTGTTACGTTGAACAAACTGTGCCAGTTGCGTCGAACAAACTTGTGCCAGTTGCGTCAAACAAACTTGTGCCAGTTGCGTAGAACAAACTTGTGCCAGTTGCGTAGAAGAACCTTGTGCCACTTGCGTCAAACAAACTTCTGCCAGTTGCGCCTAACAAACTTGTGCCAGTTGCATAAAAAAAACTTGTGCCAATTGCGTCAAACAAACTTGTGCCAGTTGCGTCAAACAAACTTGTGCCAGTTGCGTCAAACAAACTTGTGCCAGTTGCGTCGAACAAACTTGTGCCAGTTGCGTCGAAGAAACTTGTGCCAGTTGCGTCAAACATACTTGTGCCAGTTACATCGAACAAACTTGTGCCAGTTGCGTCGAACAAACTTGTGCCAGTTACGGCGAACAAACTTGTGCCACTTGCGTCGAGAAAACTTGTGCCAATTGCGTCAAATAAACTTGTGCCAGTTGCTTCAAACAAACTTGTGCCAGTTACGGCGAACCAACTTGTGCCAGTTGCGTCGAGAAAAGTTGTGCCAGTTGCGTCAAATAAACTTGTGCCAGTTGCGTCAAACAAACTTGTGCCAGTTGCGTCAAACAAACTTGTGCCAGTTGCGTCAAACAAACTTGTGCCAGTTGCGTCAAACAAACTTGTGCCAATTGATTCGAAAAAACCTGTGCCAGTTGCGTTGAACAAACTTGTGCCAGTTGCGTCTAACAAACTTGTGCCAGTTGCGTCAAACAAACTTGTGCCAGTTGCGTCGAACAAACTTGTGCCAAATATGGCAAACAAACTTGTGCCAGTTGCTTCGAGAAAACTTGTGCCAGTCGCGTAAAAAAAAACTTGTGCCAGTTGCGTCAAACAAACTTGTGTCAGTTGCGTCAAACAAACTTGTGCCTCTTGCGTCAAACAAACTTGTGCCAGTTGCATCAAACAAACTTGTACCAATTGAGTCGAAAAAACTTGTGCCTGTTACGTTGAACAAACTGTGCCAGTTGCGTCGAACAAACTTGTGCCAGTTGCGTCAAACAAACTTGTGCCAGTTGCGTAGAACAAATTTGTGCCAGTTGCGTAGAAGAACCTTGTGCCAGTTGCATCAAACAAACTTCTGCCAGTTGTGTTTAACAAACTTGTGCCAGTTGCATAAAAAAAAACTTGTGCCAGTTGCGTCAAACAAACTTGTGCCAGTTGCGTCAAACAAACTTGTGCCAGTTGCGTCAAACAAACTTGTGCCAGTTGCGTCAAACAAACTTGTGCCAGTTGCGTAGAAGAACCTTGTGCCAGTTGCATCAAACGAACTTGTGCCAGTTGCGTCAAACAAACTTTTGCCAGTTGCGTCAAACAAACTTGTGCCCGTTGAGTCAAACAAACTTGTGCCAGTTGGGTCGAACAAACTTGTGCCAGTTGCGTAGAACAAACTTGTGCCAGTTGCATCGATTAAACTTTGGCCAGTTGCGTCGAACAAACTTGTGCCAGTTGCGTCGAACAAACTTGCGCCAGTTACGTCAAACAAACTTGTGCCAGTTGCGTTGAACAAACTTGTGCCAGTTACGTCGAACAAACATGTGTCAGTTGGGTACAACAAATTTGTGCCAGTTGCGTCAAACAAACTTGTGCCAGTTGCGTAGAACAAACTAGTGCCAGTTGCATAGAACAAACTTGTGCCAGATGCGTAGAACAAACTTGTGCCAGATGCGTAGAACAAACTTGTGCCAGTTCCATAGAACAAACTTGTGCCAGTTATGTAGAACAAACTTGTGCCATTTGCGTCAAACAAACTTGTGCCAGTTGCGTCAAACAAACTTGTGCCAGTTACGGCGAACAAACTTCTGCCAGTTTCGTCGAGAAAACTTATGCCAGTTGCGTCAAATAAACTTGTGCCAGTTGCGTCAAACAAACTTGTGCCAGTTGCGTCAAACAAACTTGTGCCAGTTGCGTCAAACAAACTTGTTCCAGTTGCGTCAAAGAAACTTGTTACAGTTGCATCAAACAAACTTGTGCCAATTGAGTCGAAAAAACTTGTGCCAGTTGCATCGATCAAACTTGTGCCAGTTGCATCGATCAAACTTGTGCCAGTTGCGTCTAACAAACTTGTGCCAGTTGCGTCAAAAAAACTTGGGCCAGTTTCGTCGAACAAACTTGTGTCAGTGGCATCCAACAAACTTGTGCCGTTGCATAGAACAAACTTGTGCCAGTTGCGTCAAACAAACTTGTGCCAGTTGCGTAGAACAAACTTGTGCCAGTTGCGTAGAACAACATTGTGCCAGTTGCATCGAACAAACTTGTACTAGTTTGTAGAACAAACTTGTGCCAGTTGCGTCAAACAAACTTATGCCAGTTGCGTAAAACAAACTAGTGCCAGTTGCATAGAACATACTTGTTCCAGTTGAGTAGAACAAACTTGTGCCAATTGCGTCAAACAAAGTTGTGCCAGTTCGTCGAATAAACTTGTGCCAGTTGCATCGAAGAAATTTGTGCCAGTTGCGTCACACAAACTTGTGCCAGTTGCGTCGAACAAACTTGTGCCAGTTGCGTCGAACAAACTTGTGCCAGTTACGGCGAACCAACTTTTGCCACTTGCGTCGAGAAAACTTGTGCCAGTTGCGTCAAATAAACTTGTGACAGTTGCGTCAAACAAACTTGTTCCAGTTACGGCGAACAAACTTGTGTCAGTTGCGTCGAGAAAAGTTGTGCCAGTTGCGTCAAATAAACTTGTGCCAGTTGCGTCAAACAAACTTGTGCCAGTTGCGTCAAACAAACTTGTGCCAGTTGCGTCAAACAAACTTGTGCCAGTTGCGTCAAACAAACTTGTGCCAATTGATTCGAAAAAACATGTGCCAGTTGCGTTGAACAAACTTGTGCCAGTTGCGTCTAACAAACTTGTGCCAGTTGCGTCAAACAAACTTGTGCCAGTTGCGTTGAACAAACTTTTGCCAGATATGGCAAACAAACTTGTGCCAGTTACTTAGAGAAAACTTGTGCCAGTCGCGTAAAAAAAAAAACTTGTGCCAGTTGCGTCAAACAAACTTGTGTCAGTTGCGTCAAACAAACTTGTGCCTCTTGCGTCAAACAAACTTGTGCCAGTTGCATCAAACAAACTTATACCAATTGAGTCGAAAAAACTTGTGCCTGTTACGTCAAACAAAATTGTGCCAGTTGCGTCTAACAAACTTGTGCCAGTTGCGTCGAACAAACTTGTGCCTTTTGCGTCAAACAAACTTGTGCCAGTTGCGTAGAACAAACTTGTGCCAGTTGCGTAGAAGAACCTTGTGCCAGTTGCGTCCAACAAACTTCTGCCAGTTGCGTCAAACAAACTTGTGCCAGTTGTGTTAAACAAACTTGTGCCAGTTGCATCGAACAAACTTTTGCCACTTGCGTCGAACAAACTTGTGCCAGTTGCATCGAAAAAACTTGCGCCACTTGCGTCGAACAAACTCGTGCCAGTTGCGTCAAATAAACTTCTGCCAATTGTGTCAAACAAACTTGTGTCAGTTGCGTAGAACAAACTTGTGCCAGTTGCGTCGAACAAACTTGTGTCAGTTGGGTAGAACAAATTTGTGCCAGTTGCTGTCAAACAAACTTGTGCCAGTTGCGTAGAACAAACTAGTGCCAGTTGCATAGAACAAACTTGTGCCAGATGCGTAGAACATACTTGTGCCAGTTGCGTAGAACAAACTTGTGCAGGTTGTATAGAACAAACTTGTGCCAGTTATGTAGAACAAACTTGTGCCATTTGCGTCAAACAAACTTGTGCCAGTTGCGTCGAACAAACTTGTGCCAGTTGCGTCAAACAAACTTGTGCCAGTTGCGTAGTACAAACTTGTGCCAGTTACGTAGAACAACATTGTGCCAGTTGCGTCGAACAAACTTGTGCTAGTTTGTAGAACAAACTTGTGCCAGTTGCGTCAAACAAACTTATGCCAGTTGCGTAAAACAAACTAGTGCCAGTTGCATAGAACAAACTTGTTCCAGTTGAGTAGAACAAACTTGTGCCAATTGCGTCAAACAAAGTTGTGCCAGTTCGTCGAATAAACTTGTGCCAGTTGCATCGAAGAAATTTGTGCCAGTTGCGTCACACAAACTTGTGCCAGTTGCGTCGAACAAACTTGTGCCAGTTGCGTCGAACAAACTTGTGCCAGTTACGGCGAACCAACTTTTGCCACTTGCGTCGAGAAAACTTGTGCCAGTTGCGTCAAATAAACTTGTGACAGTTGCGTCAAACAAACTTGTTCCAGTTACGGCGAACAAACTTGTGCCAGTTGCGTCGAGAAAAGTTGTGCCAGTTGCGTCAAATAAACTTGTGCCAGTTGCGTCAAACAAACTTGTGCCAGTTGCGTCAAACAAACTTGTGCCAGTTGCGTCAAACAAACTTGTGCCAGTTGCGTCAAACAAACTTGTGCTAATTGATTCGAAAAAACATGTGCCAGTTGCGTTGAACAAACTTGTGCCAGTTGCGTCTAACAAACTTGTGCCAGTTGCGTCAAACAAACTTGTGCCAGTTGCGTTGAACAAACTTTTGCCAGATATGGCAAACAAACTTGTGCCAGTTGCTTAGAGAAAACTTGTGCCAGTCGCGTAAAAAAAAAACTTGTGCCAGTTGCGTCAAACAAACTTGTGTTAGTTGCGTCAAACAAACTTGTGCCTCTTGCGTCAAACAAACTTGTGCCAGTTGCATCAAACAAACTTATACCAATTGAGTCGAAAAAACTTGTGCCTGTTACGTCAAACAAACTTGTGCCAGTTGCGTCTAACAAACTTGTGCCAGTTGCGTCGAACAAACTTGTGCCTTTTGCGTCAAACAAACTTGTGCCAGTTGCGTAGAACAAACTTGTGCCAGTTGCGTAGAAGACCCTTGTGCCAGTTGCGTCCAACAAACTTCTGCCAGTTGCGTCAAACAAACTTGTGCCAGTTGTGTTAAACAAACTTGTGCCAGTTGGGTCGAACAAACTTTTGCCACTTGCGTCGAACAAACTTGTGCCAGTTGCGTCGAAAAAACTTGTGCCACTTGCGTCGAACAAACTCGTGCCAGTTGCGTCAAATAAACTTCTGCCAATTGTGTCAAACAAACTTGTGTCAGTTGCGTAGAACAAACTTGTGCCAGTTGCGTCGAACAAACTTGTGTCAGTTGGGTAGAACAAATTTGTGCCAGTTGCTGTCAAACAAACTTGTGCCAGTTGCGTAGAACAAACTAGTGCCAGTTGCATAGAACAAACTTGTGCCAGATGCGTAGAACAAACTTGTGCCAGTTGCGTAGAACAAACTTGTGCAGGTTGTATAGAACAAACTTGTGCCAGTTATGTAGAACAAACTTGTGCCATTTGCGTCAAACAAACTTGTGCCAGTTGCGTCGAACAAACTTGTGCCAGTTACGGCGAACAAACTTGTGCCAGTTTCGACGAGAAAACTTATGCCAGTTGCGTCAAATAAACTTGTGCCAGTTGCGTCAAACAAACTTGTGCCAGTTGCGTCAAACAAACTTGTGCCAGTTGAGTCAAACAAACTTGTTCCAGTTGCGTCAAACAAACTTGTTCCAGTTGCGTCAAACAAACTTGTTCCAGTTGCGTCAAACAAACTTGTGCCAATTGAGTCGAAAAAACTTGTGCCAGTTGCGTCGAACAAACTTGTGCCAGTTGCGTATAACAAACTTGTGCCAGTTGCGTCAAAAAAACTTGGGCCAGTTTCGTCGAACAAACTTGTGTCAGTGGCATCCAATAAACTTGTGCCAGTTGCGTAGAACAAACTTGTGCCAGTTGCGTCAAACAAACTTGTGCCAGTTGCCTAGAACAAACTTGTTCCAGTTGCGTAGAACAACCTTGTGCCAGTTGCGTTGAACAAACTTGTGCTAGTTTGTAGAACAAACTTGTGCCAGTTGCGTCAAACAAACTTATGCCAGTTGCGTAAAACAAACTTTTTCCAGTTGCGTAGAACAAACTTGTGCCAGTTGCGTCAAACAAACTTATGCCAGTTGCATAGAACAAACTTTTTCCAGTTGAGTAGAACAAACTTGTGCCAATTGCGTCAAACAAACTTGTGCCAGTTCGTCGAACAAACTTGTGCCAGTTGCATCGAAGAAAATTGTGCCAGTTGTATCACACAAACTTGGGCCAGTTGCGTCGAACAAACTTGTGCTAGTTGCGTCGAACAAACTTGTGCCAGTTGCGTCGAGAAAAGTTGTGCCAGTTGCCTCAAATAAACTTGTGCGAGTTGTGTCAAACAAACTTGTGCCAGTTGCGTCAAACAAACTTGTGCCAGTTGCATAGAACAAACTAGTGCCAGTTGCATAGAACAAACTTGTCCCAGTTGCGGAGAACAAACTTGTGCCAGTTGCGTCAAACAAACTTGTGCCAGTTGCGTCGAACAAACTTGTGCCAGTAGCGTCGAAGAAACTTGTCACAGTTGCGTCAAACAAACTTGTGCCATTTGCGTTGAACAAACTTGTGCCAGTTGCGTCGAACAAACTTGTACCAGTTGCGTCAAACAAACTTTTGCCTCTTGCGTCAAACAAACTTGTGCCAGTTGTGTAAAAAAAAACTTGTGCCAGTTGCGTCAAACAAACTTGTGCCAGTTGCGTCAAACAAACTCGTGCCTCTTGCGTCAAACAAACTTGTGCCAGTTGCGTCAAACAAACTTGTGCCAATTGATTCAAAAAAACTTGTGCCAGTTGCGTTGAACAAACTTGTGCCAGTTGCGTCTAACAAACTTGTGCCAGTTGCGTAAAAAAAAACTTGTGCCAGTTGCGTCGAACAAACTTGTGCCAGATATGGTGAACAAACTTGTGCCAGTTGCTTCGAGAAAACTTGTGCCAGTTGCGTAAAAAAAAACTTGTGCCAGTTGCGTCAAACAAACTTGTGCCAGTTGCGTCAAACAAACTTGTGCCTCTTGCGTCAAACAAACTTGTGCCAGTTGCGTCAAACAAACTTGTACCAATTGAGTCGAAAAAACTTGTGCCTGTTACGTCGAACAAACTTGTGCCAGTTGCGTCTAACAAACTTGTGCCAGTTGCGCCAAAAAAACTTGTGCCAGTTGCGTCAAACAAACTTGTGCCAGTTGCGTCAAACAAACTTGTGCCAGTTGCGTCAAACAAACTTGTGCCAGTAGCGTCAAACAAACTTGTGCCAGTTGCGTAGAAGAACCTTGTGCCAGTTGCGTCAAACGAACTTGTGCCAGTTGCGTCAAACAAACTTTTGCCAGTTGCGTCAAACAAACTTGTGCCAGTTGAGTCAAACAAACTTTTCCCAGTTGGGTCGAACAAACTTGTGCCAGTTGCGTTAAACAAACTTGTGCCAGTTGCATCGAACAAACTTTTGCCAGTTACGTCGAACAAACTTGTGCCAGTTGCGTCGAACAAACTTGCGCCAGTTACGTCAAACAAACTTGTGCCAGTTGCGTTGAACAAACATTTGTCATTTGCGTAGAACAAACTTGTGCCAGTTGTGTCAAACAAACTTGTGCCAGTTGTGTACAACAAACTAGTAAGAGTTGCGTAGAACAAACTTGTGCCAGTTGTGTCGAACAAACTTTTGCCAGTTGCGTAGAACAAACTTGTACAAGTTGCGTCAAACAAACTTATGCCAGTTGCATAGAACAAACTAGTGCCAGTTGCATAGAACAAACTTGTGCCAGTTGCGTAGAACAAACTTGTGCCAGTTGCGTCAAACAAACTTGTGCCAGTTGCGTCGAACAAACTTGTGCCAGTTGCGTCGAAGAAACTTGTGCCAGTTGCGACAAACAAACTTGTGACATTTGCGTTGAACAAACTTGTGCCAGTTGGGTCGACCAAACTTGTGCCAGATATGGCGAACACACTTGTGCCAGTTGCTTCGAGAAAACTTGTGCCAGTTGCGTAGAACAACCTTGTGCCAGTGGAGTCGAACAAACTTGTGCTAGTTGGTAGAACAAACTTGTGTCAGTTGCGTCAAACAAACTTATGCCAGTTGCGTAAAACAAACTAGTGCCAGTTGCATAGAACAATCTTGTGCCAGTTGAGTATAACAAACTTGTGCCAATTGCATCAAACAAACTTGTGCCAGATGCGTCGAACAAACTTGTGCCAGTTGCGTCGAAGAAACTTGTGCCAGTTGCGTCAAACAAACTTGTGCCAGTTGCGTCGAACAAACTTTTGCCAGTTACGTCAAACAAACTTGTGCCAGTTACGGCGAACAAACTTGTGCCACTTGCGTCGAGAAAACTTGTGCCAGTTGCGTCAAATAAACTTGTGCCAGTTGCGTCAAACAAACTTGTGCCAGTTACGGCAAACCAACTTGTGCCAGTTGCGTCGAGAAAAGTTGAGCCAGTTGCGTCAAATAAAGTTGTGCCAGTTGCGTCAAACAAACTTGTGCCAGTTGCGTCAAACAAACTTGTGCCAGTTGCGTCAAACAAACTGGTGCCAGTTGCGTCAAACAAACTTGTGCCAATTGCGTTGAACAAACTTGTGCCAGTTGCGTCTAGCAAACTTGTGCCAGTTGCGTCAAACAAACTTGTGCCAGTTGCATCGAACAAACTTGTGCCAGATATGGCAAACAAACTTGTGCCAGTTGCTTCGAGAAAACTTGCGCCAGTCACGTAAAAAAAAACTTGTGCCAGTTGCGTCAAACAAACTTGTGCCCATTGTGTCAAACAAACTTGTGCCTCTTGCGTCAAACAAACTTGTGCCAGTTGCATCAAACAAACTTGTACCAATTGAGTTGAAAAAACTTGTGCCTGTTACGTCGAATAAACTTGTGCCAGTTGCGTCGAACAAACTTGTGCCAGTTGCGTCAAACAAACTTGTGCCAGTTGCGTAGAACCAACTTGTGCCAGTTGCGTAGAAGAACCTTGTGCCAGTTGCGTAGAAGAACCTTGTGCCAGTTGCGTCAAACAAACTTGTGCCAGTTGCGTTAAACAAACTTGTGCCAGTTGCATCGAACAAACTTGTGCCAGTTGCGTCAAACAAACTTGTGCCAGTTACGTAGAAGAACCTTGTGCCAGTTGCGTCAAACGAACTTGTGCCAGTTGCGTCAAACAAACTTGTGCCAGTTGCGTCGAACACACTTGTGCCAGTTGAGTCAAACAAACTTGTGCCAGTTAGGTCGATCAAACTTGTGCCAGTTGCGTTAAACAAACTTGTGCCAGTTGCATCGAACAAACTTTTGCCAGTTGCGTCGAACAAACTTGTGACAGTTGCGTCGAACAAACTTGCGCCAGTTACGTCAAACAAACTTGTGCCAGTTGAGTTGAACAAACTTCTGCCAGTTGTGTCTAACAAACTTGTCAGTTGCGTAGAACAAACTTGTGCCAGTTGCGTCGAACAAACTAGTGCCAGTTGCATAGAACAAACTTGTGCCAGATGCGTAGAACAAACTTGTGCCAGTTGCGTAGAACAAACTTGTGAAGGTTGCGTCAAACAAACTTGTGCCAGTTGCGTCGAACAAACTTGTGCCAGTTGCGTCGAAGAAACTTGTGACAGTCGCGTCAAACAAACTTGTGCCAGTTGCATCCAACAAAGTTTTGCCAGTTGCGTCGAACAAACTTGTGACAGTTGCGTCGACCAAACTTGCGCCAGTTACGTCAAACAAACTTGTGCCAGTTGCGTTGAACAAACTTCTGCCAGTTGTGTCGAACAAACTTATGCCAGTTGCATAGAACAAACTAGTGCCAGATGCATAGAACAAACTTGTCCCAGTTGCGTAGAACAAACTTGTGAAGGTTGCGTCAAACAAACTTGTGCCAGTTGCATCCAACAAAGTTTTGCCAGTTGCGTCGAACAAACTTGTGACAGTTGCGTCGACCAAACTTGCGCCAGTTACGTCAAACAAACTTGTGCCAGTTGCGTTGAACAAACTTCTGCCAGTTGTGTCGAACAAACTTATGCCAGTTGCATAGAACAAACTAGTGCCAGATGCATAGAACAAACTTGTCCCAGTTGCGTAGAACAAACTTGTGAAGGTTGCGTCAAACAAACTTGTGCCAGTTGCGTCGAACAAACTTGTGCCAGTTGCGTCGAAGAAACTTGTGACAGTCGCGTCAAACAAACTTGCGCCATTTGCATCGAACAAACTTGTGCCAGTTGCGTCGAACAAACTTGTGCCAGATATGGCGAACAAACTTGTGCCAGTTGCTTCGAGAAAACTTGTGCCAGTTGGGTAAAAAAAAACTTGTGCCAGTTGCGTCAAACAAACTTGTGCCAGTTGCGTCAAACAAACTTGTGCCTCTTGCGTCAAACAAACTTGTGCCAGTTGCGTCAAACAAACTTGTACCAATTGAGTCGAAAAAACTTGTGCCTATTACGTCGAACAAACTTGTGCCAGTTGCGTCTAACAAACTTGTGCCAGTTGCGTCAACCAAACTTGTGCCAGTTGCATCAAACAAACTTGGGCCAGTTGCGTAGAACAAACTTGTGCCAGTTGCGTCAAACAAACTTGTGCCAGTTGCGTAGAAGAACCTTGTGCCAGTTGCGTCAAACGAACTTGTGCCAGTTGCGTCAAACAAACTTGTGCCAGTTGCGTCGGACAAACTTGTGCCAGTCGAGTCAAACAAACTTGTGCCAGTTGGGTCTAACAAACTTGTGCCAGTTGCGTTAAACAAACTTGTGCCAGTTGCATCGAACAAACTTTTGCCAGTTGCGTCGAACAAACTTGTGCCAATTACGTCGAACAAACTTGTGCCAGTTACGTCAAACAAACTTGTGCCAGTTGCGCTGAACAAACTTCTGCCGGTTGTGTCAAACAAACTTGTGTCAGTTGCGTAGAACAAACTTGTGCCAGTTGCGTCGAACAAACTTGTGTCAGTTGGGTAGAACAAACTTGTGCCAGTTGCGTCAAACAAACATGTTCCAGTTGCGTTGAACAAACTAGTGCCAGTTGCATAGAACAAACTTGTGCCAGATGCGTAGAACAAACTTGTGCCAGTTGCGTAGAACAAACTTGTGCCAGTTGCATAGAACAAACTTGTGCCAGTTATGTAGAACTAACTTGTGCCAGTTGCGTCGAACAAACATGTGCCAGTTGCGTCGAACAAACTTGTGTCAGTTACAGCGAACAAACTTGTGCCAGTTTCGTCGAGAAAACTTGTGCCAGTTGCGTCAAATAAACTTGTGCCAGTTGCGTCAAACAAACTTGTGCCAGTTGCGTCAAACAAACTTGTGCCAGTTGTGTCAAACAAACTTGTTCTAGTTACGTCAAACAAACTTGTGCCTCTTGAGTCAAAAAAACTTGTGCCAGTTGCGTCGAACAAACTTGTGCCAGTTGCGTCTAACAAACTTGTGCCAGTTGCATCAAAAAAACTTGTGCCAGTTTCGTCAAACAAACTTGTGCCAGTGGCATCCAACAAACTTGTGCCAGTTGCGTCGAACAAACTTGTGCCAGTTGCGTCAAACAAACTTGTGCCAGTTGCGTAGAACAAACTTGTGCCAGTTGCGTAGAACAACCTTGTGCCATTTGAGTCGAACAAACTTGTGCTAGTTGGTAGAACAAACTTGTGCCAGTTACGTCAAACAAACTTTTGCCAGTTGCGTAAAACAAACTAGTGCCAGTTGCATAGAACAAACTTGTGCCAGTTGAGTAGAACAAACTTGTGCCAATTGCATCAAACAAACTTGTGCCAGTTGTGTCGAACAAACTTGTGCCAGTTGCATCGAACAAACTTGTGCCAGTTGCGTCGAACAAACTTGTGCCAGTTGCGTCAAACAAACTTGTGCCAGTTGCGTCAAACAAACTTGTGCCAGTTGCGTCCAACAAACTTGTGCCAGTTGCTTCGAGAAAACTTGTGCCAGTTGCGTAAAAAAAAACTTGTGCCAGTTGCGTCAAACAAACTTGTGCCAGTTGCGTAAAAAAAAACTTGTGCCTCTTGCGTCAAACAAACTTGTCCCAGTTGCGACAAACAAACTTGTACCAATTGAGTCGAAAAAACTTGTGCCTGTTATGTCAAAGAAACTTGTGCCAGTTGCGTCTAACAAACTTGTGCCAGTTGCGTCAAAAAAAACTTGTGCCAGTTGCGTCAAACAAACTTGTGCCAGTTGCGTCAAACAAACTTGTGCCAGTTGTGTAGAACAAACTTGTGCCAGTTGCGTCAAACATACTTGTGCCAGTTGCGTAGAGGAACCTTGTGCCAGTTGCGTCAAACAAACTTTTGCCAGTTGCGTCAAACAAACTTGTGCCAGTTGAGTCGAACAAACTTGTGCCAGTTGGGTAGAACAAACTTGTGCCAGTTGCGTTAAACAAACTTGTGCCAGTTGCATCGAACAAACTTTTGCCAGTTGCTTCGAACAAACTTGTGCCAGTTGTGTCGAACAAACTTGTGCCAGTTGCGTAGAACAAACTTGTACCAGTTGCGTCAAACAAACTTATGCCAGTTGCATAGAACAAACTAGTGCCAGTTGCATAGAACAAACTTGTCCCAGTTGCGTAGAACAAACTTGTGCCAGTTGCGTCGAACAAACTTGCGCCAGTTACGTCAAACAAACTTGTGTCAGTTGTGTTGAACAAACTTCTGCCAGTTGTGTCAAACAAACTTGTGTCAGTTGCGTAGAACAAACATTTGCCATTTGCGTAGAACAAACTTGTGCCAGTTGTGTCAAACAAACCTGTGCCAGTTGTGTACAACAAACTAGTAAGAGTTGCGTAGAACAAACTTGTGCCAGTTGTGTCAAACAAACTTGTGCCAGTTGAGTAGAACAAACTTGTACCAGTTGCGTCAAACAAACTTATGCCAGTTGCATAGAACAAACTTGTGCCAGTTGCATAGAACAAACTTGTGCCAGTTGCGTAGAACAAACTTGTGCCAGTTGCGTCAAACAAACTTGTGCCAGTTCCATAGAACAAACTTGTGCCAGTTGCGTCGAAGAAACTTGTGCCAGTTACGTCAAACAAACTTGTGCCATTTGCGTTGAACAAACTTGTGTCAGTTGCGTCGAACAAACTTGTGCCAGATATGGCGAACAAACTTGTGCCAGTTGCTTCGAGAAAACTTGTGCCAGTTGCATAGAACAACCTTGTGCCAGTTGAGTCGAACAAACTTGTGCTAGTTGGTAGAACAAACTTGTGCCAGTTGTGTCAAACAAACTTATGCCAGTTGCGTAAAACAAACTAGTGCCAGTTGCATAGAACAAACTTGTGCCAGTTGAGTAGAACAAACTTGTGCCAGTTGCGTCAAACATACTTGTGCCAGTTACGTCGAACAAACTTGTGCCAGTTGCGTCGAACAAACTTGTGCCAGTTACGGCGAACAAACTTGTGCCACTTGCGTCAAGAAAACTTGTGCCAGTTGCGTCAAATAAACTTGTGCCAGTTGCGTCAAACAAACTTGTGCCAGTTACGGCGAACCAACTTGAGCCAGTTGCGTCGAGAAAAGTTGTGCCAGTTGCGTCAAATGAACTTGTGCCAGTTGCGTCAAACAAACTTGTGCCAGTTGCGTCAAACAAACTTGTGCCAGTTGCGTCAAACAAACTTGTGCCAGTTGCGTCAAACAAACTTGTGCCAATTGATTCGAAAAAACTTGTGCCAGTTGCGTTGAACAAACTTGTGCCAGTTGCGTCTAACAAACTTGTGCCAGTTGCGTCAAACAAACTTGTGCCAGTTGCGTCGAACAAACTTGTGCCAGTTGCTTCGAGAAAACTTGTGATAGTCGCGTAAAAAAAAACCTGTGCCAGTTGCATCAAACAAACTTGTGTCAGTTGCGTCAAACAAACTTGTGCCTCTTGCGTCAAACAAACTTGTGCCAGTTGCATCAAACAAACTTGTACCAATTGAGTCGAAAAAACTTGTGCCTGTTACGTTGAACAAACTGTGCCAGTTGCGTCGAACAAACTTGTGCCAGTTGCGTCAAACAAACTTGTGCCAGTTGCGTAGAACAAACTTGTGCCAGTTGCGTAGAAGAACCTTGTGCCACTTGCGTCAAACAAACTTCTGCCAGTTGCGCCTAACAAACTTGTGCCAGTTGCATAAAAAAAAACTTGTGCCAATTGCGTCAAACAAACTTGCGCCAGTTGCGTCAAACAAACTTGTGCCAGTTGCGTCAAACAAACTTGTGCCAGTTGCGTCGAACAAACTTGTGCCAGTTTCGTCGAAGAAACTTGTGCCAGTTGCGTCAAACATACTTGTGCCAGTTACATCGAACAAACTTGTGCCAGTTGCGTCGAACAAACTTGTGCCAGTTACGGCGAACAAACTTGTGCCACTTGCGTCGAGAAAACTTGTGCCAATTGCGTCAAATAAACTTGTGCCAGTTGCGTCAAACAAACTTGTGCCAGTTACGGCGAACCAACTTGTGCCAGTTGCGTCGAGAAAAGTTGTGCCAGTTGCGTCAAATAAACTTGTGCCAGTTGCGTCAAACAAACTTGTGCCAGTTGCGTCAAACAAACTTGTGCCAGTTGCGTCAAACAAACTTGTGCCAGTTGCGTCAAACAAACTTGTGCCAATTGATTCGAAAAAACCTGTGCCAGTTGCGTTGAACAAACTTGTGCCAGTTGCGTCTAACAAACTTGTGCCAGTTGCGTCAAACAAACTTGTGCCAGTTGCGTCGAACAAACTTGTGCCAAATATGGCAAACAAACTTGTGCCAGTTGCTTCGAGAAAACTTGTGCCAGTCGCGTAAAAAAAAACTTGTGCCAGTTGCGTCAAACAAACTTGTGTCAGTTGCGTCAAACAAACTTGTGCCTCTTGCGTCAAACAAACTTGTGCCAGTTGCATCAAACAAACTTGTACCAATTGAGTCGAAAAAACTTGTGCCTGTTACGTTGAACAAACTGTGCCAGTTGCGTCGAACAAACTTGTGCCAGTTGCGTCAAACAAACTTGTGCCAGTTGCGTAGAACAAATTTGTGCCAGTTGCGTAGAAGAACCTTGTGCCAGTTGCATCAAACAAACTTCTGCCAGTTGTGTCTAACAAACTTGTGCCAGTTGCATAAAAAAAAACTTGTGCCAGTTGCGTCAAACAAACTTGTGCCAGTTGCGTCAAACAAACTTGTGCCAGTTGCGTCAAACAAACTTGTGCCAGTTGCGTCAAACAAACTTGTGCCAGTTGCGTAGAAGAACCTTGTGCCAGTTGCATCAAACGAACTTGTGCCAGTTGCGTCAAACAAACTTTTGCCAGTTGCGTCAAACAAACTTGTGCCAGTTGAGTCAAACAAACTTGTGCCAGTTGGGTCGAACAAACTTGTGCCAGTTGCGTAGAACAAACTTGTGCCAGTTGCATCGATTAAACTTTGGCCAGTTGCGTCGAACAAACTTGTGCCAGTTGCGTCGAACAAACTTGCGCCAGTTACGTCAAACAAACTTGTGCCAGTTGCGTTGAACAAACTTGTGCCAGTTACGTCGAACAAACATGTGTCAGTTGGGTACAACAAATTTGTGCCAGTTGCGTCAAACAAACTTGTGCCAGTTGTGTAGAACAAACTAGTGCCAGTTGCATAGAACAAACTTGTGCCAGATGCGTAGAACAAACTTGTGCCAGATGCGTAGAACAAACTTGTGCCAGTTCCATAGAACAAACTTGTGCCAGTTATGTAGAACAAACTTGTGCCATTTGCGTCAAACAAACTTGTGCCAGTTGCGTCAAACAAACTTGTGCCAGTTACGGCGAACAAACTTCTGCCAGTTTCGTCGAGAAAACTTATGCCAGTTGCGTCAAATAAACTTGTGCCAGTTGCGTCAAACAAACTTGTGCCAGTTGCGTCAAACAAACTTGTGCCAGTTGCGTCAAACAAACTTGTTCCAGTTGCGTCAAAGAAACTTGTTACAGTTGCATCAAACAAACTAGTGCCAATTGAGTCGAAAAAACTTGTGCCAGTTGCATCGATCAAACTTGTGCCAGTTGCATCGATCAAACTTGTGCCAGTTGCGTCTAACAAACTTGTGCCAGTTGCGTCAAAAAAACTTGGGCCAGTTTCGTCGAACAAACTTGTGTCAGTGGCATCCAACAAACTTGTGCCGTTGCGTAGAACAAACTTGTGCCAGTTGCGTCAAACAAACTTGTGCCAGTTGCGTAGAACAAACTTGTGCCAGTTGCGTAGAACAACATTGTGCCAGTTGCATCGAACAAACTTGTACTAGTTTGTAGAACAAACTTGTGCCAGTTGCGTCAAACAAACTTATGCCAGTTGCGTAAAACAAACTAGTGCCAGTTGCATAGAACATACTTGTTCCAGTTGAGTAGAACAAACTTGTGCCAATTGCGTCAAACAAAGTTGTGCCAGTTCGTCGAATAAACTTGTGCCAGTTGCATCGAAGAAATTTGTGCCAGTTGCGTCACACAAACTTGTGCCAGTTGCGTCGAACAAACTTGTGCCAGTTGCGTCGAACAAACTTGTGCCAGTTACGGCGAACCAACTTTTGCCCTTTGCGTCGAGAAAACTTGTGCCAGTTGCGTCAAATAAACTTGTGACAGTTGCGTCAAACAAACTTGTTCCAGTTACGGCGAACAAACTTGTGTCAGTTGCGTCGAGAAAAGTTGTGCCAGTTGCGTCAAATAAACTTGTGCCAGTTGCGTCAAACAAACTTGTGCCAGTTGCGTCAAACAAACTTGTGCCAGTTGCGTCAAACAAACTTGTGCCAGTTGCGTCAAACAAACTTGTGCCAATTGATTCGAAAAAACATGTGCCAGTTGCGTTGAACAAACTTGTGCCAGTTGCGTCTAACAAACTTGTGCCAGTTGCGTCAAACAAACTTGTGCCAGTTGCGTTGAACAAACTTTTGCCAGATATGGCAAACAAACTTGTGCCAGTTACTTAGAGAAAACTTGTGCCAGTCGCGTAAAAAAAAAAACTTGTGCCAGTTGCGTCAAACAAACTTGTGTCAGTTGCGTCAAACAAACTTGTGCCTCTTGCGTCAAACAAACTTGTGCCAGTTGCATCAAACAAACTTATACCAATTGAGTCGAAAAAACTTGTGCCTGTTACGTCAAACAAAATTGTGCCAGTTGCGTCTAACAAACTTGTGCCAGTTGCGTCGAACAAACTTGTGCCTTTTGCGTCAAACAAACTTGTGCCAGTTGCGTAGAACAAACTTGTGCCAGTTGCGTAGAAGAACCTTGTGCCAGTTGCGTCCAACAAACTTCTGCCAGTTGCGTCAAACAAACTTGTGCCAGTTGTGTTAAACAAACTTGTGCCAGTTGCATCGAACAAACTTTTGCCACTTGCGTCGAACAAACTTGTGCCAGTTGCGTCGAAAAAACTTGCGCCACTTGCGTCGAACAAACTCGTGCCAGTTGCGTCAAATAAACTTCTGCCAATTGTGTCAAACAAACTTGTGTCAGTTGCGTAGAACAAACTTGTGCCAGTTGCGTCGAACAAACTTGTGTCAGTTGGGTAGAACAAATTTGTGCCAGTTGCTGTCAAACAAACTTGTGCCAGTTGCGTAGAACAAACTAGTGCCAGTTGCATAGAACAAACTTGTGCCAGATGCGTAGAACATACTTGTGCCAGTTGCGTAGAACAAACTTGTGCAGGTTGTATAGAACAAACTTGTGCCAGTTATGTAGAACAAACTTGTGCCATTTGCGTCAAACAAACTTGTGCCAGTTGCGTCGAACAAACTTGTGCCAGTTGCGTCAAACAAACTTGTGCCAGTTGCGTAGAACAAACTTGTGCCAGTTGCGTAGAACAACATTGTGCCAGTTGCGTCGAACAAACTTGTGCTAGTTTGTAGAACAAACTTGTGCCAGTTGCGTCAAACAAACTTATGCCAGTTGCGTAAAACAAACTAGTGCCAGTTGCATAGAACAAACTTGTTCCAGTTGAGTAGAACAAACTTGTGCCAATTGCGTCAAACAAAGTTGTGCCAGTTCGTCGAATAAACTTGTGCCAGTTGCATCGAAGAAATTTGTGCCAGTTGCGTCACACAAACTTGTGCCAGTTGCGTCGAACAAACTTGTGCCAGTTGCGTCGAACAAACTTGTGCCAGTTACGGCGAACCAACTTTTGCCACTTGCGTCGAGAAAACTTGTGCCAGTTGCGTCAAATAAACTTGTGACAGTTGCGTCAAACAAACTTGTTCCAGTTACGGCGAACAAACTTGTGCCAGTTGCGTCGAGAAAAGTTGTGCCAGTTGCGTCAAATAAACTTGTGCCAGTTGCGTCAAACAAACTTGTGCCAGTTGCGTCAAACAAACTTGTGCCAGTTGCGTCAAACAAACTTGTGCCAGTTGCGTCAAACAAACTTGTGCTAATTGATTCGAAAAAACATGTGCCAGTTGCGTTGAACAAACTTGTGCCAGTTGCGTCTAACAAACTTGTGCCAGTTGCGTCAAACAAACTTGTGCCAGTTGCGTTGAACAAACTTTTGCCAGATATGGCAAACAAACTTGTGCCAGTTGCTTAGAGAAAACTTGTGCCAGTCGCGTAAAAAAAAAACTTGTGCCAGTTGCGTCAAACAAACTTGTGTCAGTTGCGTCAAACAAACTTGTGCCTCTTGCGTCAAACAAACTTGTGCCAGTTGCATCAAACAAACTTATACCAATTGAGTCGAAAAAACTTGTGCCTGTTACGTCAAACAAACTTGTGCCAGTTGCGTCTAACAAACTTGTGCCAGTTGCGTCGAACAAACTTGTGCCTTTTGCGTCAAACAAACTTGTGCCAGTTGCGTAGAACAAACTTGTGCCAGTTGCGTAGAAGACCCTTGTGCCAGTTGCGTCCAACAAACTTCTGCCAGTTGCGTCAAACAAACTTGTGCCAGTTGTGTTAAACAAACTTGTGCCAGTTGGGTCGAACAAACTTTTGCCACTTGCGTCGAACAAACTTGTGCCAGTTGCGTCGAAAAAACTTGTGCCACTTGCGTCGAACAAACTCGTGCCAGTTGCGTCAAATAAACTTCTGCCAATTGTGTCAAACAAACTTGTGTCAGTTGCGTAGAACAAACTTGTGCCAGTTGCGTCGAACAAACTTGTGTCAGTTGGGTAGAACAAATTTGTGCCAGTTGCTGTCAAACAAACTTGTGCCAGTTGCGTAGAACAAACTAGTGCCAGTTGCATAGAACAAACTTGTGCCAGATGCGTAGAACAAACTTGTGCCAGTTGCGTAGAACAAACTTGTGCAGGTTGTATAGAACAAACTTGTGCCAGTTATGTAGAACAAACTTGTGCCATTTGCGTCAAACAAACTTGTGCCAGTTGCGTCGAACAAACTTGTGCCAGTTACGGCGAACAAACTTGTGCCAGTTTCGACGAGAAAACTTATGCCAGTTGCGTCAAATAAACTTGTGCCAGTTGCGTCAAACAAACTTGTGCCAGTTGCGTCAAACAAACTTGTGCCAGTTGAGTCAAACAAACTTGTTCCAGTTGCGTCAAACAAACTTGTTCCAGTTGCGTCAAACAAAATTGTTCCAGTTGCGTCAAACAAACTTGTGCCAATTGAGTCGAAAAAACTTGTGCCAGTTGCGTCGAACAAACTTGTGCCAGTTGCGTATAACAAACTTGTGCCAGTTGCGTCAAAAAAACTTGGGCCAGTTTCGTCGAACAAACTTGTGTCAGTGGCATCCAATAAACTTGTGCCAGTTGCGTAGAACAAACTTGTGCCAGTTGCGTCAAACAAACTTGTGCCAGTTGCCTAGAACAAACTTGTTCCAGTTGCGTAGAACAACCTTGTGCCAGTTGCGTTGAACAAACTTGTGCTAGTTTGTAGAACAAACTTGTGCCAGTTGCGTCAAACAAACTTATGCCAGTTGCGTAAAACAAACTTTTTCCAGTTGCGTAGAACAAACTTGTGCCAGTTGCGTCAAACAAACTTATGCCAGTTGCATAGAACAAACTTTTTCCAGTTGAGTAGAACAAACTTGTGCCAATTGCGTCAAACAAACTTGTGCCAGTTCGTCGAACAAACTTGTGCCAGTTGCATCGAAGAAAATTGTGCCAGTTGTATCACACAAACTTGGGCCAGTTGCGTCGAACAAACTTGTGCTAGTTGCGTCGAACAAACTTGTGCCAGTTGCGTCGAGAAAAGTTGTGCCAGTTGCCTCAAATAAACTTGTGCGAGTTGTGTCAAACAAACTTGTGCCAGTTGCGTCAAACAAACTTGTACCAGTTGCATAGAACAAACTAGTGCCAGTTGCATAGAACAAACTTGTCCCAGTTGCGGAGAACAAACTTGTGCCAGTTGCGTCAAACAAACTTGTGCCAGTTGCGTCGAACAAACTTGTGCCAGTAGCGTCGAAGAAACTTGTCACAGTTGCGTCAAACAAACTTATGCCATTTGCGTTGAACAAACTTGTGCCAGTTGCGTCGAACAAACTTGTACCAGTTGCGTCAAACAAACTTTTGCCTCTTGCGTCAAACAAACTTGTGCCAGTTGTGTAAAAAAAAACTTGTGCCAGTTGCGTCAAACAAACTTGTGCCAGTTGCGTCAAACAAACTCGTGCCTCTTGCGTCAAACAAACTTGTGCCAGTTGCGTCAAACAAACTTGTGCCAATTGATTCAAAAAAACTTGTGCCAGTTGCGTTGAACAAACTTGTGCCAGTTGCGTCTAACAAACTTGTGCCAGTTGCGTAAAAAAAAACTTGTGCCAGTTGCGTCGAACAAACTTGTGCCAGATATGGTGAACAAACTTGTGCCAGTTGCTTCGAGAAAACTTGAGCCAGTTGCGTAAAAAAAAACTTGTGCCAGTTGCGTCAAACAAACTTGTGCCAGTTGCGTCAAACAAACTTGTGCCTCTTGCGTCAAACAAACTTGTGCCAGTTGCGTCAAACAAACTTGTACCAATTGAGTCGAAAAAACTTGTGCCTGTTACGTCGAACAAACTTGTGCCAGTTGCGTCTAACAAACTTGTGCCAGTTGCGCCAAAAAAACTTGTGCCAGTTGCGTCAAACAAACTTGTGCCAGTTGCGTCAAACAAACTTGTGCCAGTTGTGTCAAACAAACTTGTGCCAGTAGCGTCAAACAAACTTGTGCCAGTTGCGTAGAAGAACCTTGTGCCAGTTGCGTCAAACGAACTTGTGCCAGTTGCGTCAAACAAACTTTTGCCAGTTGCGTCAAACAAACTTGTGCCAGTTGAGTCAAACAAACTTTTCCCAGTTGGGTCGAACAAACTTGTGCCAGTTGCGTTAAACAAACTTGTGCCAGTTGCATCGAACAAACTTTTGCCAGTTACGTCGAACAAACTTGTGCCAGTTGCGTCGAACAAACTTGCGCCAGTTACGTCAAACAAACTTGTGCCAGTTGCGTTGAACAAACATTTGTCATTTGCGTAGAACAAACTTGTGCCAGTTGTGTCAAACAAACTTGTGCCAGTTGTGTACAACAAACTAGTAAGAGTTGCGTAGAACAAACTTGTGCCAGTTGTGTCGAACAAACTTGTGCCAGTTGCGTAGAACAAACTTGTACAAGTTGCGTCAAACAAACTTATGCCAGTTGCATAGAACAAACTAGTGCCAGTTGCATAGAACAAACTTGTGCCAGTTGCGTAGAACAAACTTGTGCCAGTTGCGTCAAACAAACTTGTGCCAGTTGCGTCGAACAAACTTGTGCCAGTTGCGTCGAAGAAACTTGTGCCAGTTGCGACAAACAAACTTGTGACATTTGCGTTGAACAAACTTGTGCCAGTTGGGTCGACCAAACTTGTGCCAGATATGGCGAACACACTTGTGCCAGTTGCTTCGAGAAAACTTGTGCCAGTTGCGTAGAACAACCTTGTGCCAGTGGAGTCGAACAAACTTGTGCTAGTTGGTAGAACAAACTTGTGTCAGTTGCGTCAAACAAACTTATGCCAGTTGCGTAAAACAAACTAGTGCCAGTTGCATAGAACAATCTTGTGCCAGTTGAGTATAACAAACTTGTGCCAATTGCATCAAACAAACTTGTGCCAGATGCGTCGAACAAACTTGTGCCAGTTGCGTCGAAGAAACTTGTGCCAGTTGCGTCAAACAAACTTGTGCCAGTTGCGTCGAACAAACTTTTGCCAGTTACGTCAAACAAACTTGTGCCAGTTACGGCGAACAAACTTGTGCCACTTGCGTCGAGAAAACTTGTGCCAGTTGCGTCAAATAAACTTGTGCCAGTTGCGTCAAACAAACTTGTGCCAGTTACGGCAAACCAACTTGTGCCAGTTGCGTCGAGAAAAGTTGAGCCAGTTGCGTCAAATAAACTTGTGCCAGTTGCGTCAAACAAACTTGTGCCAGTTGCGTCAAACAAACTTGTGCCAGTTGCGTCAAACAAACTGGTGCCAGTTGCGTCAAACAAACTTGTGCCAATTGCGTTGAACAAACTTGTGCCAGTTGCGTCTAGCAAACTTGTGCCAGTTGCGTCAAACAAACTTGTGCCAGTTGCTTCGAACAAACTTGTGCCAGATATGGCAAACAAACTTGTGCCAGTTGCTTCGAGAAAACTTGCGCCAGTCACGTAAAAAAAAACTTGTGCCAGTTGCGTCAAACAAACTTGTGCCCATTGTGTCAAACAAACTTGTGCCTCTTGCGTCAAACAAACTTGTGCCAGTTGCATCAAACAAACTTGTACCAATTGAGTTGAAAAAACTTGTGCCTGTTACGTCGAATAAACTTGTGCCAGTTGCGTCGAACAAACTTGTGCCAGTTGCGTCAAACAAACTTGTGCCAGTTGCGTAGAACCAACTTGTGCCAGTTGCGTAGAAGAACCTTGTGCCAGTTGCGTAGAAGAACCTTGTGCCAGTTGCGTCAAACAAACTTGTGCCAGTTGCGTTAAACAAACTTGTGCCAGTTGCATCGAACAAACTTGTGCCAGTTGCGTCAAACAAACTTGTGCCAGTTACGTAGAAGAACCTTGTGCCAGTTGCGTCAAACGAACTTGTGCCAGTTGCGTCAAACAAACTTGTGCCAGTTGCGTCGAACACACTTGTGCCAGTTGAGTCAAACAAACTTGTGCCAGTTAGGTCGATCAAACTTGTGCCAGTTGCGTTAAACAAACTTGTGCCAGTTGCATCGAACAAACTTTTGCCAGTTGCGTCGAACAAACTTGTGACAGTTGCGTCGAACAAACTTGCGCCAGTTACGTCAAACAAACTTGTGCCAGTTGAGTTGAACAAACTTCTGCCAGTTGTGTCTAACAAACTCATCAGTTGCGTAGAACAAACTTGTGCCAGTTGCGTCGAACAAACTAGTGCCAGTTGCATAGAACAAACTTGTGCCAGATGCGTAGAACAAACTTGTGCCAGTTGCGTAGAACAAACTTGTGAAGGTTGCGTCAAACAAACTTGTGCCAGTTGCGTCGAACAAACTTGTGCCAGTTGCGTCGAAGAAACTTGTGACAGTCGCGTCAAACAAACTTGTGCCAGTTGCATCCAACAAAGTTTTGCCAGTTGCGTCGAACAAACTTGTGACAGTTGCGTCGACCAAACTTGCGCCAGTTACGTCAAACAAACTTGTGCCAGTTGCGTTGAACAAACTTCTGCCAGTTGTGTCGAACAAACTTATGCCAGTTGCATAGAACAAACTAGTGCCAGATGCATAGAACAAACTTGTCCCAGTTGCGTAGAACAAACTTGTGAAGGTTGCGTCAAACAAACTTGTGCCAGTTGCATCCAACAAAGTTTTGCCAGTTGCGTCGAACAAACTTGTGACAGTTGCGTCGACCAAACTTGCGCCAGTTACGTCAAACAAACTTGTGCCAGTTGCGTTGAACAAACTTCTGCCAGTTGTGTCGAACAAACTTATGCCAGTTGCATAGAACAAACTAGTGCCAGATGCATAGAACAAACTTGTCCCAGTTGCGTAGAACAAACTTGTGAAGGTTGCGTCAAACAAACTTGTGCCAGTTGCGTCGAACAAACTTGTGCCAGTTGCGTCGAAGAAACTTGTGACAGTCGCGTCAAACAAACTTGCGCCATTTGCGTCGAACAAACTTGTGCCAGTTGCGTCGAACAAACTTGTGCCAGATATGGCGAACAAACTTGTGCCAGTTGCTTCGAGAAAACTTGTGCCAGTTGGGTAAAAAAAAACTTGTGCCAGTTGCGTCAAACAAACTTGTGCCAGTTGCGTCAAACAAACTTGTGCCTCTTGCGTCAAACAAACTTGTGCCAGTTGCGTCAAACAAACTTGTACCAATTGAGTCGAAAAAACTTGTGCCTATTACGTCGAACAAACTTGTGCCAGTTGCGTCTAACAAACTTGTGCCAGTTGCGTCAACCAAACTTGTGCCAGTTGCATCAAACAAACTTGGGCCAGTTGCGTAGAACAAACTTGTGCCAGTTGCGTCAAACAAACTTGTGCCAGTTGCGTAGAAGAACCTTGTGCCAGTTGCGTCAAACGAACTTGTGCCAGTTGCGTCAAACAAACTTGTGCCAGTTGCGTCGGACAAACTTGTGCCAGTCGAGTCAAACAAACTTGTGCCAGTTGGGTCTAACAAACTTGTGCCAGTTGCGTTAAACAAACTTGTGCCAGTTGCATCGAACAAACTTTTGCCAGTTGCGTCGAACAAACTTGTGCCAATTACGTCGAACAAACTTGTGCCAGTTACGTCAAACAAACTTGTGCCAGTTGCGCTGAACAAACTTCTGCCGGTTGTGTCAAACAAACTTGTGTCAGTTGCGTAGAACAAACTTGTGCCAGTTGCGTCGAACAAACTTGTGTCAGTTGGGTAGAACAAACTTGTGCCAGTTGCGTCAAACAAACATGTTCCAGTTGCGTTGAACAAACTAGTGCCAGTTGCATAGAACAAACTTGTGCCAGATGCGTAGAACAAACTTGTGCCAGTTGCGTAGAACAAACTTGTGCCAGTTGCATAGAACAAACTTGTGCCCGTTATGTAGAACTAACTTGTGCCAGTTGCGTCGAACAAACATGTGCCAGTTGCGTCGAACAAACTTGTGTCAGTTACAGCGAACAAACTTGTGCCAGTTTCGTCGAGAAAACTTGTGCCAGTTGCGTCAAATAAACTTGTGCCAGTTGCGTCAAACAAACTTGTGCCAGTTGCGTCAAACAAACTTGTGCCAGTTGTGTCAAACAAACTTGTTCTAGTTACGTCAAACAAACTTGTGCCTCTTGAGTCAAAAAAACTTGTGCCAGTTGCGTCGAACAAACTTGTGCCAGTTGCGTCTAACAAACTTGTGCCAGTTGCATCAAAAAAACTTGTGCCAGTTTCGTCAAACAAACTTGTGCCAGTGGCATCCAACAAACTTGTGCCAGTTGCGTCGAACAAACTTGTGCCAGTTGCGTCAAACAAACTTGTGCCAGTTGTGTAGAACAAACTTGTGCCAGTTGCGTAGAACAACCTTGTGCCATTTGAGTCGAACAAACTTGTGCTAGTTGGTAGAACAAACTTGTGCCAGTTACGTCAAACAAACTTTTGCCAGTTGCGTAAAACAAACTAGTGCCAGTTGCATAGAACAAACTTGTGCCAGTTGAGTAGAACAAACTTGTGCCAATTGCATCAAACAAACTTGTGCCAGTTGTGTCGAACAAACTTGTGCCAGTTGCATCGAACAAACTTGTGCCAGTTGCGTCGAACAAACTTGTGCCAGTTGCGTCAAACAAACTTGTGCCAGTTGCGTCAAACAAACTTGTGCCAGTTGCGTCCAACAAACTTGTGCCAGTTGCTTCGAGAAAACTTGTGCCAGTTGCGTAAAAAAAAACTTGTGCCAGTTGCGTCAAACAAACTTGTGCCAGTTGCGTAAAAAAAAACTTGTGCCTCTTGCGTCAAACAAACTTGTCCCAGTTGCGACAAACAAACTTGTACCAATTGAGTCGAAAAAACTTGTGCCTGTTATGTCAAACAAACTTGTGCCAGTTGCGTCTAACAAACTTGTGCCAGTTGCGTCAAAAAAAACTTGTGCCAGTTGCGTCAAACAAACTTGTGCCAGTTGCGTCAAACAAACTTGTGCCAGTTGTGTAGAACAAACTTGTGCCAGTTGCGTCAAACATACTTGTGCCAGTTGCGTAGAGGAACCTTGTGCCAGTTGCGTCAAACAAACTTTTGCCAGTTGCGTCAAACAAACTTGTGCCAGTTGAGTCGAACAAACTTGTGCCAGTTGGGTAGAACAAACTTGTGCCAGTTGCGTTAAACAAACTTGTGCCAGTTGCATCGAACAAACTTTTGCCAGTTGCTTCGAACAAACTTGTGCCAGTTGTGTCGAACAAACTTGTGCCAGTTGCGTAGAACAAACTTGTACCAGTTGCGTCAAACAAACTTATGCCAGTTGCATAGAACAAACTAGTGCCAGTTGCATAGAACAAACTTGTCCCAGTTGCGTAGAACAAACTTGTGCCAGTTGCGTCAAACAAACTTGTGCCAGTTGCGTCGAACAAACTTGTGCCAGTTGCGTCGAACAAACTTGTGCCAGTTGCGTCAAACAAACTTGTGCCATTTGCGTCGAACAAACTTGTGCCAGTTGCGTCAAACAAACTTGTACCAATTGAGTCGAAAAAACTTGTGACAGTTACGTCGAACAAACTTGTGCTAGTTGCGTCTAACAAACTTGTGCCAGTTGCATCAAACAAACTTGTTCCAGTTGCGACAAACAAACTTGTGCCAGTTGTGTAGAACAAACTTGTGCCAGTTGTGTAGAACAAACTTGTGCCAGTAGCGTAGAAGAACATTGTGCCAGTTGCATCAAACGAACTTGTGCCAGTTGCGTCAAACAAACTTGTGCCAGTTGAGTCAAACAAACTTGTGCCAGTTGGGTCGAACAAACTTGTGCCAGTTGCGTTAAACAAACTTGTGCCAGTTGCATCCAACAAACTTTTGCCTGTTGCGTCGAACAAACTTGTGACAGTTGCGTCGATCAAACTTGCGCCAGTTACGTCAAACAAACTTGTGCCAGTTGCGTTGAACAAACTTCTGCCAGTTGTGTCGAACAAAATTATGTCAGTTGGGTAGAACAAACTTGTGCCAGTTGCGTCAAACAAAGATGTCCCAGTTGCGTAGAACAAACTAGTGCCAGTTGCATAGAACAAACTTGTGCCAGATGCGTAGAACAAACTTGTGCCAGTTGCGTAGAACAAACTTGTGCCAGTTGCATAGAACAAACTTGTGCCAGTTATGTAGAACAAACTTGTGCCACTTGCGTCGAACAAACTTGTGCCAGTTGCGTCGAACAAACTTGTGCCAGTTACGGCGAACAAACTTGTGCCAGTTGCGTCAAATAAACTTGTGCCAGTTGCGTAGAACAAACTTGTGCCAGTTGCGTCAAACAAACTTGTGCCAGTTGCGTCAAACAAACTTGTTCCAGTTGCGTCAAACAAACTTGTGCCACTTGAGTCGAAAAAACTTGTGCCAGTTGCGTCAAATAAACTTGTGCCAGTTGCGCCTAACAAACTTGTGCCAGTTGCGTCAAAAAAACTTGTGCCAGTTTCGTCAAACAAACTTGTGCCAGTGGCATCCAACAAACTTGTGCCAGTTGCGTCGAACAAACTTGTGCCAGTTGCGTCAAACAAACTTGTGCCAGTTGCGTAGAACAAACTTGTGCCAGTTGCGTAGAACAACATTGTGCCAGTTGAGTCGAACAAACTTGTGCTAGTTGGTAGAACAAACTTGTGCCAGTTGCGTCAAACAAACATATGCCAGTTGCGTAAAACAAACTAGTGCCAGTTGCATAGAACAAACTTGTGCCAGTTGAGTAGAAAAAAACTTGTGCCAATTGCATGAAACAAACTTGTGCCAGTTGCGTCGAACAAACGTGTGCCAGTTGCGTCGAAGAAACTTGTGCCAGTTGCGTCAAACAAACTTGTGACAGTTGCGTCGAACAAACTTGTGCCAGTTGCGTCATACAAACTTGTGCCAGTTACGGTGAACAAACTTGTGCCACTTGCGTCGAGAAAACTTGTGCCAGTTGCGTCAAATAAATTTGTGCCAGTTGCGTCAAACAAACTTGTGCCAGTTACGGCGAACAAACTTGTGCCAATTGAGTCGAAAAAACATGTGCCAGTTGCGTCGAACAAACTTGTGCCAGTTGCGTCTAAGAAACTTGTGCCAGTTGCGTCAAAAAAACTTGGGCCAGTTTCGTCGAACAAACTTGTGTCAGTGGCATCCAACAAACTTGTGCCAGTTACGTAGAACAAACTTGTGCCAGTTGCGTCAAACAAACTTGTGCCAGTTGCGTAGAACAAACTTGTGCCAATTGCGTAGAACAACCTTGTGCCAGTTGCGTCGAACAAACTTGTTCTAGTTTGTAGAACAAACTTGTGCCAGTTGCGTCAAACAAACTTATGCCAGTTGCGTAAAACAAACTAGTGCCAGTTGCATAGAACAAACTTGTTCCAGTTGAGTAGAACAAACTTGTGCCAATTGCATCAAACAAACTTGTGCCAGTTCGTCGAACAAACTTGTGCCAGTTGCGTCGAAGAAACTTGTGCCAGTTGCGTAAAAAAAAACTTTTGCCAGTTACGGCGAACAAACTTGTGCCAGTTGCGTCGAGAAAACTTGTGCCAGTTGCGTCAAATAAACTTGTGCCAGTTGCGTCAAACAAATTTGTGCAAGTTGCGTCAAACAAACTTGTGCCAGTTGCGTCAAACAAACTTGTGCCAGTTGCGTCAAACAAACTTGTGCCAATTGATTAAAAAAAACTTGTGCCATTTGCGTTGAACAAACTTGTGCCAGTTGCGTCTAACAAACTTGTGCCAGTTGCGTCAAACAAACTTGTGCCAGTTGCGTCGAACAAACTTGTGCCAGTTGCATCGAACACACTATTGCCAGTTGCATAGAACAAACTTGTGCCAGTTGCGTCAAACAAACTTGTGCCAGTTGCGTAGAACAAACTTGTACATGTTGCGTAGAACAACCTTGTGCCAGTTGCGTCAAACAAACTTGTGCCAGTTGTGTCAAACAAACTTGTGCCAGTTGGGTCAAACAAACTTGTGCCAGTTATTTTAAAGAAACTTGTTCCAGTTGTGTCGAACAAACTTGTGCCAGTTGCGTCCAACAAACTTGTGCTAGTTATGTCAAACAAACTTCTGCTAGTTGCATCAAACAAACTTGTGCCAGTTGCGTCGAACAAACTTGTGCCAGTTGGGTAGAACAAACATGTGCCAGTTGTGTCAAACAAATTTGTGCCGGTTGCGTAGAACACACTAGGGCCAGTTGCATAGAACAAACTTGTGCCACATGCGTAGAACAAACATTTGCCATTTGCGTAGAACAAACTTGTGCCAGTTGTGTCAAACAAACCTGTGCCAGTTGTGTACAACAAACTAGTAAGAGTTGCGTAGAACAAACTTGTGCCAGTTGTGTCGAACAAACTTGTGCCAGTTGCGTAGAACAAACTTGTACTAGTTGCGTCAAACAAACTTATGCCAGTTGCATAGAACAAACTAGTGCCAGTTGCATAGAACAAACTTGTCCCAGTTGCGTAGAACAAACTTGTGCCAGTTGCGTCAAACAATCTTGTGCCAGTTGCGTCGAACAAACTTGTGCCAGTTGCGTCGAAGAAACTTGTGACAGTTGCGTCAAACAAACTTGCGCCATTTGCGTCGAACGAACTTGTGACAGTTGCGTCGAACAAACTTGTGCCAGATATGGCGAACAAACTTGTGACAGTTGCGTAAAAAAAAACTTGTGCCAGTTGCGTCAAACAAACTTGTGCCAGTTGCGTCAAACAAACTTGTGCCTCTTGCGTCAAACAAACTTGTGCCAGTTGCGTCAAACAAACTTGTACCAATTGAGTCGAAAAAACTTGTGCCTGTTACGTCGAACAGACTTGTGCCAGTTGTGTCTAACAAACTTGTGCCAGTTGCGTCAACCAAACTTGTGCCAGTTGCGTCAAACAAACTTGTGCCAGTTGCGTAGAACAAACTTGTGCCAGTTGCGTCAAACAAACTTGTGCCAGTTGCGTAGAAGAACCTTGTGCCAGTTGCGTCAAACGAACTTGTGCCAGTTGCGTCAAAAAAACTTGTGCCAGTTGCGTCCAACAAACTTGTGCCAGTTGAGTCAAACAAACTTGTGGCAGTTGAGTCTAACAAACTTGTGCCAGTTGCGTTAAACAAACTTGTGCCAGTTGCATCGAACAAACTTTTGCCAGTTGCGTCGAACAAACTTGTGCCAGTTGCGTCGAACAAACTTGCGCCAGTTACGTCAAACAAACTTGTGCCAGTTGCGTTGAACAAACTTCTGCCAGTTGTGTCAAACAAACTTGTGTCAGTTGCGTAGAACAAACTTCTGCCAGTTGCGTCGAACAAACTTGTGTCAGTTGGGTAGAACAAACTTGTGCCAGTTGTGTCAAACAAACATGTCCCAGTTACGTAGAACAAACTTGTGCCAGTTGCATAGAACAAACTTGTGCCAGATGCGTAGAACAAACTTGTGCCAGTTGCGTAGAACAAACTTGTGCCAGTTGCATAGAACAAACTTGTGCCAGTTATGTAGAACAAACTTGTGCCAGTTGCGTCAAATAAACTTGTGCCAGTTGCGTCGAACTAACTTGTGCCAGTTACGGCGAACAAACTTGTGCCAGTTTCGTCGAGAAAACTTGTGCCAGTTGCGTCAAATAAACTTGTGCCAGTTGCGTCAAACAAACTTGTGCCAGTTGCGTCAAACAAACTTGTGCCAGTTGTGTCAAACAAACGTGTTCTAGTTGCGTCAAACAAACTTGTGCCTCTTGAGTCGAAAAAACTTGTGCCTCTTAAGTCGAACAAACTTGTGCCAGTTGCGTTGAACAAACTTGTGCCAGTTGCATCTAACAAACTTGTGCCAGTTGCGTAGAACAAACTTGTGCCAGTTGCGTCAAACAAACTTGTGCCAGTTGCGTAGAACAAACTTGTGCCAGTTGCGTAGAACAACCTTATGCCAGTTGCGTAAAACAAACTAGTGCCAGTTGCATAGAACAAACTTGTGCCAGTTGAATAGAACAAACTTGTGCCAATTGCATCAAACAAACTTGTGCCAGTTGTCTCGAAGAAACTTGTGCCAGTTGCGTCGAACAAACTTGTGCTAGTTGAGTCAAACAAACTTGTGCCAGTTGCGTCAAACAAACTTGTGCCAGTTGCGTCAAACAAACTTGTGCCCATTTCGTCAAACAAACTTGTGCCAGTGGCATCCAACAAACTTGTGCCAGTTGCGTCGAACAAACTTGTGCCAGTTGCGTCAAACAAACTTGTGCCAGTTGCGTAGAACAAACTTGTGCCAGTTGCGTAGAACAACCTTATGCCAGTTGCGTAAAACAAACTAGTGCCAGTTGCATAGAACAAACTTGTGCCAGTTGAATAGAACAAACTTGTGCCAATTGCATCAAACAAACTTGTGCCAGTTGTCTCGAAGAAACTTGTGCCAGTTGCGTCGAACAAACTTGTGCTAGTTGAGTCAAACAAACTTGTGCCAGTTGCGTCAAACAAACTTGTGCCAGTTGCGTCAAACAAACTTGTGCCAGTTGCGTCAAACAAACTTGTGCCAATTGATTCGAAAAAACTTGTGCCAGTTGCGTTGAACAAACTTGTGCCAGTTGCGTTAAACAAACTTGTGCCAGTTGCATCGAACAAACTTGTGCCAGTTACGTCAAACAAACTTGTGCCAGTTGCGTTGAACAAACTTCTGCCAGTTGTGTCGAACAAAATTATGTCAGTTGGGTAGAACAAACTTGTGCCAGTTGCGTCAAACAAAGATGTCCCAGTTGCGTAGAACAAACTTGTGCCAGATGCGTAGAACAAACTTGTGCCAGTTGCGTAGAACAAACTTGTACCAGTTGCATAGAACAAACTTGTGCCAGATGCGTAGAACAAACTTGTGCCAGTTGCGTAGAACAAACTTGTGCCAGTTGCATAGAACAAACTTGTGCCAGTTATGTAGAACAAACTTGTGCCACTTGCGTCGAACAAACTTGTGCCAGTTGCGTCGAACAAACTTGTGCCAGTTACGGCGAACAAACTTGTGCCAGTTGCGTCAAATAAACTTGTGCCAGTTGCGTAGAACAAACTTGTGCCAGTTGCGTCAAACAAACTTGTGCCAGTTGCGTCAAACAAACTTGTTCCAGTTGCGTCAAACAAACTTGTGCCACTTGAGTCGAAAAAACTTGTGCCAGTTGCGTCAAATAAACTTGTGCCAGTTGCGCCTAACAAACTTGTGCCAGTTGCGTCAAAAAAACTTGTGCCAGTTTCGTCAAACAAACTTGTGCCAGTGGCATCCAACAAACTTGTGCCAGTTGCGTCGAACAAACTTGTGCCAGTTGCGTCAAACAAACTTGTGCCAGTTGCGTAGAACAAACTTGTGCCAGTTGCGTAGAACAACCTTGTGCCAGTTGAGTCGAACAAACTTGTGCTAGTTGGTAGAAAAAACTTGTGCCAGTTGCGTCAAACAAACATATGCCAGTTGCGTAAAACAAACTAGTGCCAGTTGCATAGAACAAACTTGTGCCAGTTGAGTAGAACAAACTTGTGCCAATTGCATCAAACAAACTTGTGCCAGTTGCGTCGAACAAACTTGTGCCAGTTGCGTCGAAGAATCTTGTGCCAGTTGCGTCAAACAAACTTGTGACAGTTGCGTCGAACAAACTTGTGCCAGTTGCGTCGAACAAACTTGTGCCAGTTACGGTGAACAAACTTGTGCCACTTGCGTCGAGAAAACTTGTGCCAGTTGCGTCAAATAAATTTGTGCCAGTTGCGTCAAACAAACTTGTGCCAGTTACGGCGAACAAACTTGTGCCAATTGAGTCGAAAAAACATGTGCCAGTTGCGTCGAACAAACTTGTGCCAGTTGCGTCTAAGAAACTTGTGCCAGTTGCGTCAAAAAAACTTGGGCCAGTTTCGTCGAACAAACTTGTGTCAGTGGCATCCAACAAACTTGTGCCAGTTACGTAGAACAAACTTGTGCCAGTTGCGTCAAACAAACTTGTGCCAGTTGCGTAGAACAAACTTGTGCCAATTGCGTAGAACAACCTTGTGCCAGTTGCGTCGAACAAACTTGTTCTAGTTTGTAGAACAAACTTGTGCCAGTTGCGTCAAACAAACTTATGCCAGTTGAGTAGAACAAACTTGTGCCAGTTGCGTAGAACAACCTTGTGCCAGTTGAGTCGAACAAACTTGTGCAAGTTGGTAGAACAAACTTGTGCCAGTTGCGTCAAACAAACTTATGCCAGTTGCGTAAAACAAACTAGTGCCAGTTGCATAGAACAAACTTGTGCCAGTTGAATAGAACAAACTTGTGCCAATTGCATCAAACAAACTTGTGCCAGTTGTCTCGAAGAAACTTGTGCCAGTTGCGTCGAACAAACTTGTGCTAGTTGTGTCAAACAAACTTGTGCCAGTTGCGTCAAACAAACTTGTGCCAGTTGCGTCAAACAAACTTGTGCCAGTTGCGTCAAACAAACTTGTGCCAATTGATTCGAAAAAACTTGTGCCAGTTGCGTTGAACAAACTTGTGCCAGTTGCGTCTAACAAACTTGTGCCAGTTGCGTCAAACAAACTTGTGCCAGTTGCGTCGAACAAACTTGTGCCACATATGGCGAACAAACTTGTGCCAGTTGCTTCGAGAAAACTTGTGCCAGTTGCGTCAAATAAACTTGTGCCAGTTGCGTCTAACAAACTTGTGCCAGTTGCGTCAAAAAAACTTGTGCCAGTTTCGTCAAACAAACTTGTGCCAGTGGCATCCAACAAACTTGTGCCAGTTGCGTCGAACAAACTTGTGCCAGTTGCGTCAAACAAACTTGTGCCAGTTGCATAGAACAAACTTGTGCCAGTTGCGTAGAACAACCTTGTGCCAGTTGAGTCGAACAAACTTGTGCTAGTTGGTAGAACAAACTTGTGCCAGTTGCGTCAAACAAACATATACCAGTTGCGTAAAACAAACTAGTGCCAGTTGCATAGAACAAACTTGTGCCAGTTGAGTAGAACAAACTTGTGCCAATTGCATCAAACAAACTTGTGCCAGTTGCATCGAACAAACTTGTGCCAGTTGCGTCGAAGAAACTTGTGCCAGTTGCGTCAAACAAACTTGTGACAGTTGCGTCAAACAAACTTGTGCCAGTTGCGTCGAACAAACTTGTGCCAGTTACGGTGAACAAACTTGTGCCACTTGCGTTGAGAAAACTTGTGCCACTTGCGTCAAATAAATTTGTGCCAGTTGCGTCAAACAAACTTGTGCCAGTTACGGCGAACAAACTTGTGCCAATTGAGTCGAAAAAACATGTGCCAGTTGCGTCGAACAAACTTGTGCCAGTTGCGTCTAACAAACTTGTGCCAGTTGCGTCAAAAAAACTTGGGCCAGTTTCGTCGAACAAACTTGTGTCAGTGGCATCCAACAAACTTGTGCCAGTTACGTAGAACAAACTTGTGCCAGTTGCGTCAAACAAACTTGTGCCAGTTGCGTAGAAGAAACTTGTGCCAATTGCGTAGAACAACCTTGTGCCAGTTGCGTCGAACAAACTTGTTCTAGTTTGTAGAACAAACTTGTGCCAGTTGCGTCAAACAAACTTATGCCAGTTGCGTAAAATAAACTAGTGCCAGTTGCATAGAACAAACTTGTTCCAGTTGAGTAGAAAAAACTTGTGCCAATTGCGTCAAACAAACTTGTGCCAGTTCGTCGAACAAACTTGTGCCAGTTGCGTCGAAGAAACTTGTGCCAGTTGCGTAAAAAAAAACTTGTGCCAGTTACGGCGAACAAACTTGTGCCAGTTGCGTCGAGAAAACTTGTGCCAGTTGCGTCAAATAAACTTGTGCCAGTTGCGTCAAACAAATTTGTGCAAGTTGCGTCAAACAAACTTGTGCCAGTTGCGTCAAACAAACTTGTGCCAGTTGCGTCAAACAAACTTGTGCCAATTGATTAAAAAAAACTTGTGCCAGTTGCGTTGAACAAACTTGTGCCAGTTGCGTCTAACAAACTTGTGCCAGTTGCGTCAAACAAACTTGTGCCAGTTGCGTCGAACAAACTTGTGCCAGTTGCATCGAACACACTATTGCCAGTTGCATAGAACAAACTTGTGCCAGTTGTGTCAAACAAACTTGTGCCAGTTGCGTAGAACAAACTTGTACATGTTGCGTAGAACAACCTTGTGCCAGTTGCGTCAAACAAACTCGTGCCAGTTGTGTCAAACAAACTTGTGCCAGTTGGGTCGAACAAACTTGTGCCAGTTATGTTAAACAAACTTGTTCCAGTTGTGTCAAACAAACTTGTGCCAGTTGCGTCAAACAAACTTGTGCTAGTTATGTCAAACAAACTTGTGCCAGTTGCATCAAACAAACTTCTGCCAGTTGCGTCGAACAAACTTGTGCCAGTTGGGTAGAACAAACATGTGCCAGTTGTGTCAAACAAATTTGTGCCGGTTGCGTAGAACACACTAGTGCCAGTTGCATAGAACAAACTTGTGCCACATGCGTAGAACAAACATTTGCCATTTGCGTAGAACAAACTTGTGCCAGTTGTGTCAAACAAACCTGTGCCAGTTGTGTACAACAAACTAGTAAGAGTTGCGTAGAACAAACTTGTGCCAGTTGTGTCGAACAAACTTGTGCCAGTTGCGTAGAACAAACTTGTACTAGTTGCGTCAAACAAACTTATGCCAGTTGCATAGATCAAACTAGTGCCAGTTGCATAGAACAAACTTGTCCCAGTTGCGTCGAACAAACTTGTGCCAGTTGCGTCGATTAAACTTGTGACAGTTACGTCAAACAAACTTGCGCCATTTGCGTCGAACGAACTTGTGACAGTTGCGTCGAACAAACTTGTGCCAGATATGGCGAAGAAACTTGTGCCAGTTGCGTAAAAAAAAACTTGTGCCAGTTGCGTCAAACAAACTTGTGCCAGTTGCGTCAAACAAACTTGTGCCTCTTGCGTCAAACAAACTTGTGCCAGTTGCGTCAAACAAACTTGTACCAATTGAGTCGAAAAAACTTGTGCCTGTTACGTCGAACAGACTTGTGCCAGTTGCGTCTAACAAACTTGTGCCAGTTGCGTCAACCAAACTTGTGCCAGTTGCGTCAAACAAACTTGTGCCAGTTGTGTAGAACAAACTTGTGCCAGTTGCGTCAAACAAACTTGTGCCAGTTGCGTAGAAGAACCTTGTGCCAGTTGCGTCAAACGAACTTGTGCCAGTTACGTCAAAAAAACTTGTGCCAGTTGCGTCGAACAAACTTGTGCCAGTTGAGTCAAACAAACTTGTGGCTGTTGAGTCTAACAAACTTGTGCCAGTTGCGTTAAACAAACTTGTGCCAGTTGCATCGAACAAACTTTTGCCAGTTGCGTCGAACAAACTTGTGCCAGTTGCGTCGAACAAACTTGCGCCAGTTACATCAAACAAACTTGTACCAGCTGTGTTGAACAAAATTCTGCCAGTTGTGTCAAACAAACTTGTGTCAGTTGCGTAGAACAAACTTGTGCCAGTTGCGTCGAACAAACTTGTGTCAGTTGGGTAGAACAAACTTGTGCCAGTTGCGTCAAACAAACATGTCCCAGTTGCGTAGAACAAACTAGTGCCAGTTGCATAGAACAAATTTGTGCCAGATGCGTAGAACAAACTTGTGCCAGTTGCGTAGAACAAACTTGTGCCAGTTGCATAGAACAAACTTGTGCCAGTTATGTAGAACAAACTTGTGCCAGTTGCGTCAAATAAACTTGTGCCAGTTGCGTCGAACTAACTTGTGCCAGTTACGGCGAACAAACTTGTGCCAGTTTCGTCGAGAAAACTTGTGCCAGTTGCGTCAAATAAACTTGTGCCAGTTGCGTCAAACAAACTTGTGCCAGTTGCGTCAAACAAACTTGTGCCAGTTGTGTCAAACAAACGTGTTCTAGTTGCGTCAAACAAACTTGTGCCTCTTGAGTCGAAAAAACTTGTGCCTCTTGAGTCGAACAAACTTGTGCCAGTTGCGTTGAACAAACTTGTGCCAGTTGCGTAGAACAAACTTGTGCCAGTTGCGTCAAAAAAACTTGTGCCAGTTTCGTCAAACAAACTTGTGCTAGTGGCATCCAACAAACTTGTGCCAGTTGCGTCGAACAAACTTGTGCCAGTTGCGTCAAACAAACTTGTGCCAGTTGCGTAGAACAAACTTGTGCCAGTTGCGTAGAACAACCTTGTGCCAGTTGAGTCGAACAAACTTGTGCTAGTTGGTAGAACAAACTTGTGCCTGTTGCGTCAAACAAACTTATGCTAGTTGCGTAAAACAAACTAGTGCCAGTTGCATAGAACAAACTTGTGCCAGTTGAGTAGAACAAACTTGTGCCAATTGCATCAAACAAACTTGTGCCAGTTGTGTCGAAGAAACTTGTGTCAGTTGCGTCAAACAAACTTGTGCCAGTTGTGTCAAACAAACTTGTGCCAGTTGCATCAAACAAACTTGTACCAGTTGCGTCAAACAAACTTGTGCCAGTTGCGTCAAACAAACTTGTGCCAATTGATTTGAAAAAACTTGTGCCAGTTGCGTTGAACAAACTTGTGCCAGTTGCGTCTAACAAACTTGTGCCAGTTGCGTCAAACAAACTTGTGCTAGTTGCGTCGAACAAACTTGTGCCACATATGGCGAACAAACTTGTGCCAGTTGCTTCGAGAAAACTTGTGCCAGTTGTGTAAAAAAAACTTGTGCTAGTTGCGTCAAACAAACTTGTTCCAGTTGCGTCAAAAAAACTTGTGGCTCTTGCGTCAAACAAACTTGTGCCAGTTGCTTCAAACAAACTTTTACCAATTGAGGCGAAAAAACTTGTGCCTGTTACGTCGAACAAACTTGTGCCAGTTGCATCTAACAAACTTGTGCCAGTTGCATCAAAAGAAACTTGTGCCAGTTGCGTCAAACAAACTTGTGCCAGTTGCGTCAAACAAACTTGTGCCAGTTGCGTAGAACAAACTTGTGCCAGTTGCGTCAAACAAACTTGTGCCAGTTGCGTAGAAGAACCTTGTGCCAGTTGCGTCAAACGAACTTGTGCCAGTTGCGTCAAACAAACTTTTGCCAGTTGCGTCAAACAAACTTGTGCCAGTTGAGTCAAACAAACTTGTGCCAGTTGGGTAGGACAAACTTGTGCCAGTTACGTTAAACAAACTTGTGCCAGTTGCATCGAACAAACTTTTGCCAGTTGCGTCGAACAAACTTGTGCCAGTTGCGTCGAACAAACTTCCGCCAGTTACGTCAAACAAACTTGTGCCAGTTGCGCTGAACAAACTTCTGCCAGTTGTGTCAAACAAACTTGTGTCAGTTGCGTAGAACAAACATTTGCCATTTGCGTAGAACAAACTTGTGCCAGTTGTGTCAAACAAACTTGTGCCAGTTGTGTACAACAAACTAGTAAGAGTTGCGTAGAACAAACTTGTGCCAGTTGTGTCAAACAAACTTGTGCCAGTTGTGTAGAACAAACTTATGCCAGTTGCATAGAACAAACTAGTGCCAGTTGCATAGAACAAACTTGTCCCAGTTGCGTAGAACAAACTTGTGCCAGTTGCGTTGAACAAACTTGTGCCAGTTGCGTCGAACAAACTTGTGCCAGTTGCGTCGAAGAAACTTGTGCCAGTTGCGTCAAACAAACTTGTGCCATTTGCGTCGAACAAAGTTGTGCCACTTGCATCGAACAAACTTGTGCCAGATATGGCGAACAAACTTGTGCAAGTTGCTTCGAGAAAACTTGTGGCAGTTGCGTAAAAAAAAACTTGTGCCAGTTGCGTCAAACAAACTTGTGCCAGTTGCGTCAAACAAACTTGTGCCTCTTGCGTCAAACAAACTTGTGCCAGTTGAGTCAAACAAACTTGTACCAATTGAGTCGAAAAAACTTGTGCCAGTTACGTCGAACAAACTTGTGCCAGTTGCGTCTAACAAACTTGTGCCAGATGCGTCAAACAAACTTGTGCCAGTTGCGACAAACAATCTTGTGCCAGTTGCGTCAAACAAACTTGTGCCAGTTGCGTAGAACAAACTTGTGCCAGTTGCGTCAAACAAACTTGTGACTGTTGCGTAGAAGAACCTTGTACCAG
Organism: Macrobrachium rosenbergii; assembly: GCA_039081455.1. Classification (NCBI taxonomy): domain Eukaryota; kingdom Metazoa; phylum Arthropoda; class Malacostraca; order Decapoda; family Palaemonidae; genus Macrobrachium; species Macrobrachium rosenbergii. The sequence goes on along the minus strand of JANJGK010000011.1, from coordinate 2,750,570 downwards.
TTGCGTCAAACGAACTTGTGCCAGTTGCGTCAAACAAACTTGTGCCAGTTGCGTCGAACAAACTTGTGCCAGTTGAGTCAAACAAACTTGTGCCAGTTGGGTCGAACATACTTGTGCCAGTTGCGTTAAACAAACTTGTGCCAGTTGCATCGAACAAAGTTTTGCCAGTTGCGTCGAACAAACTTGTGACAGTCGCGTCGACCAAACTTGCGCCAGTTACGTCAAACAAACTTGTGCCAGTTGCGTTGAACAAACTTCTGCCAGTTGTGTCGAACAAACTTATGCCAGTTGCATAGAACAAACTAGTGCCAGATGCATAGAACAAACTTGTCCCAGTTGCGTAGAACAAACTTGTGCCAGTTGCGTCAAACAAACTTGTGCCAGTTGCGTCGAACAAACTTGTGCCAGTTGCGTCGAAGAAACTTGTGACAGTTGCGTCAAACAAACTTGCGCCATTTGCATCGAACAAACTAGTGCCAGTTGCGTCGAACAAACTTGTGCCAGATATGGCGAATAAACTTGTGCCAGTTGGGTAAAAAAAAACTTGTGTCAGTTGCGTCAAACAAACTTGTGCCAGTTGCGTCAAACAAACTTGTGCCTCTTGCGTCAAACAAACTTGTGCCAGTTGCGTCAAACAAACTTGTACTAATTGAGTCGAAAAAACTTGTGCCTATTACGTCGAACAAACTTGTGCCAGTTGCGTCTAACAAACTTGTGCCAGTTGCGTCAACCAAACTTGTGCCAGTTGCGTCAAACAAACTTGTGCCAGTTGCGTAGAACAAACTTTTGCCAGTTGCGTCAAACAAACTTGTGCCAGTTGCGTAGAAGAACCTTGTGCCAGTTGCGTCAAACGAACTTGTGCCAGTTGCGTCAAACAAACTTGTGCCAGTTGCGTCGAACAAACTTGTGCCAGTTGAGTCAAACAAACTTGTGCCAGTTGGGTCTAACAAACTTGTGCCAGTTGCGTTAAACAAACTTGTGCCAGTTGCATCGAACAAACTTTTGCCAGTTGCGTCGAACAAACTTGTGCCAATTGCGTCGAACAAACTTGCGCCAGTTACGTCAAACAAACTTGTGCCAGTTGCGTTGAACAAACTTCTGCCAGTTGTGTCAAACAAACTTGTGTCAGTTGCGTAGAACAAACTTGTGCCAGTTACGTCAAACAAACTTGTGCCAGTTGCGTTGATCAAACTTCTGCCAGTTGTGTCAAACAAACCTGTGCGAGTTGTGTTAAACAAACTAGTAAGAGTTGCGTAGAACAAACTTGTGCCAGTTGTGTCAAACAAACTTGTGCCAGTTGCGTAGAACAAACTTGTACCAGTTGCATCAAACAAACTTATGCCAGTTGCATATAACAAACTAGTGCCAGTTGCATAGAACAAACTTGTCCCAGTTGCGTAGAACAAACCTGTGCCAGTTGCGTCAAACAAACTTGTGCCAGTTGCGTCGAACAAACTTGTGCCAGTTGCGTCGAAGAAACTTGTGCCAGTTGCGTCAAACAAACTTGCGCCATTTGCATCGAACAAACTTGTGCCAGTTGCGTCGAACAAACTTGTGCCAGATATGGCGAATAAACTTGTGCCAGTTGCTTCGAGAAAACTTGTGCCAGTTGGGTAAAAAAAAACTTGTGTCAGTTGCGTCAAACAAACTTGTGCCAGTTGCGTCAAACAAACTTGTGCCTCTTGCGTCAAACAAACTTGTGCCAGTTGCGTCAAACAAACTTGTACCAATTGAGTCGAAAAAACTTGTGCCTATTACGTCGAACAAACTTGTGCCAGTTGCGTCTAACAAACTTGTGCCAGTTGCGTCAACCAAACTTGTGCCAGTTGCGTCAAACAAACTTGGGCCAGTTGCGCAGAACAAACTTGTGCCAGTTGTGTCAAACAAACTTGTGCCAGTTGCGTAGAAGAACCTTGTGCCAGTTGCATCAAACGAACTTGTGCCAGTTGCGTCAAACAAACTTGTGCCAGTTGCGTCGAACAAACTTGTGCCAGTTGAGTCAAACAAACTTGTGCCAGTTGGGTCTAACAAACTTGTGACAGTTGCGTTAAACAAACTTGTGCCAGTTGCATCGAACAAACTTTTGCCAGTTGCGTCGAACAAACTTGTGCCAATTGCGTCGAACAAACTTGCGCCAGTTACGTCAAACAAACTTGTGCCAGTTGCGTTGAACAAACTTCTGCCAGTTGTGTCAAACAAACTTGTGTCAGTTGCGTAGAACAAACTTGTGCCAGTTGCGTCGAACAAACTTGTGTCAGTTGGGTAGAACAAACTTGTGCCAGTTGCGTCAAACAAACATGTCCCAGTTGCGTAGAACAAACTAGTGCCAGTTGCATAGAACAAACTTGTGCCAGATGCGTAGAACAAACTTGTGCCAGTTGCGTAGAACAAACTTGTGCCAGTTGCATAGAACAAACTTGTGCCAGTTATGTAGAACTAACTTGTGCCAGTTGCGTCGAACAAACTTGTGCCAGTTGCGTCGAACAAACTAGTGTCAGTTACAGCGAATAAACTTGTGCCAGTTTCGTCGAGAAAACTTGTGCCAGTTGCGTCAAATAAACTTGTGCCAGTTGCGTCAAACAAACTTGTGCCAGTTGCATCAAACAAACTTGTGCCAGTTGTGTCAAACAAACTTGTTGCAGTTGCGTCAAACAAACTTGTGCCACTTGAGTCAAAAAAACTTGTGCCAGTTGCGTCGAACAAACTTGTGCCAGTTGCGTCTAACGAACTTGTGCCAGTTGCGTCAAAAAAACTTGTGACAGTTTCGTCAAACAAATTTGTGCCAGTGGCATCCAACAAACTTGTGCCAGTTGCGTCGAACTAACTTGTGCCAGTTGCGTCAAACAAACTTGTGCCAGTTGCGTAGAACAAACTTGTGCCAGTTGCGTAGAACAACCTTGTGCCAGTTGAGTCGAACAAACTTGTGCTAGTTGGTAGAACAAACTTGTGTCAGTTGCGTCAAACAAACTTATGCCAGTTGCGTAAAACAAACTAGTGCCAGTTGCATAGAACAAACTTGTGCCAGTTGAGTAGAACAAACTTGTGCCAGTTGCATCAAACAAACTTGTGCCAGTTGCGTCGAACAAACTAGTGCCAGTTCCGTCGAAGAAACTTGTGCCAGTTGCGTCAAAACAAACTTGTGCCAGTTGCGTCGAACAAACTTGTGCCAGTTGCGTCAAACAAACTTGTGCTAGTTACGGCGAACAAACTTGTGCCACTTGCGTCGAGAAAACTTGTGCCAGTTGCGTCAAATAAACTTGTGCCAGTTGCGTCAAACAAACTTGTGCCAGTTACGGCGAACAAACTTGTGCCAGCTGCGTCGAGAAAAGTTGTGCCAGTTGCGTCAAACAAACTTGTGCCAATTGATTCTAAAAAACTTGTACCAGTTGCGTTGAACAAACTTGTGCCAATTGCGTCTAACAAACTTGTGCCAGTTGCGTCAAACAAACTTTTGCCAGTTGCGTCAAACAAACTTGTGCCAGATATGGCGAACAAACTTGTGCCAGTTGCTTCGAGAAAACTTGTGCCAGTTGCGTAAAAAAAACTTGTGCCAGTTGCGTCAAACAAACTTGTGCCAGTTGCGTCAATCAAACTTGTGCCAGTTGCGTCAAACAAACTTGTACCAATTGAGTCGAAAAAACTTGTGCTTGTTAAGTCGAACAAACTTGTGCTAGTTGCGTCTAACAAACTTGTGCCAGTTGCGTTAAAAAAAACTTGTGCCAGTTGCGTCAAACAAACTTGTGCCAGTTGCGTCAAACAAACTAGTGCCAGTTGCGTAGAACAAACTTGTGCCAGTTGCGTCAAACAAACTTGTGCCAGTTGCGTAGAAAAAAATTGTGTCAGTTGCGTCGAACTAACTTGTGCCAGTTGCGTCAAACAAACTTTTGCCAGTTGCGTCAAACAAACTTTTGCCAGTTGAGTCAGACAAACTTGTGCCAGTTGGGTCGAACAAACTTGTGCCAATTACGTTAAACAAACTTGTGTCAGTTGCATCGAACAAACTTTTGCCAGTTGTGTCGAACAAACTTGTGCCAGTTACGTCAAACAAACTTGTGCCAGTTGCGTTGATCAAACTTCTGCCAGTTGTGTCAAACAAACTTGTGTCTGTTACGTAGAACAAACATTTGCCATTTGCGTAGAACAAACTTGTGCCAGTTGTGTCAAACAAACCTGTGCCAGTTGTGTAAAACAAACTAGTAAGAGTTGCGTAGAACAAACTTGTGCCAGTTGTGTCAAACAAACTTGTGCCAGTTGCGTAGAACAAACTTGTACCAGTTGCATCAAACAAACTTATGCCAGTTGCATATAACAAACTAGTGCCAGTTGCATAGAACAAACTTGTCCCAGTTGCGTAGAACAAACTTGTGCCAGTTGCGTCAAACAAACTTGTGCCAGTTGCGTCGAACAAACTTGTGCCAGTTGCGTCGAAGAAACTTGTGCCAGTTGCGTAAAACAAACTTGTGCCATTTGCTTCGAACAAACTTGTGGCAGTTGCGTCAAACAAACTTGTGCCAGATATGGCAAACAAACTTGTGCCAGTTGCTTCGAGAAAACTTGTGCCAGTTGCGTAAAAAAAAAGTTGTGCCAGTTGCGTCAAACAAACTTGTGCCAGTTGCGTCAAACAAACTTGTGCCTCTCGCGTCAAACAAACTTGTGCCAGTTGCGTCAAACAAACTTGTACCAATTGAGTCGAAAAAACTTGTGCCTGTTACGTCGAACAAACTTGTGCCAGTTGCGTCTAACAAACTTGTGCCAGTTGCGTCAAACAGACTTGTGCCAGTTGCGTCAAACAAACTTGTGCCAGTTGCGTCAAACAAACTTGTGCCAGTTGTGTAGAACAAACTTGTGCCAGTTGCTTCAAACAAACTTGTGCCAGTTGCGTAGAAGAACGTTGTGCCAGTTGCGTCAAACGAACTTGTGCCAGTTGCGTCAAACAAACTTGTGCCAGTTGCCTCGAAGAAACTTGTGCCAGTTGAGTCAAACAAACTTGTGCCAGTTGGGTCGAACAAACTTGTGCCAGTTGCGTTAAACAAACTTGTGCCAGTTGCATCGAACAAACTTGTGCCAGTTGCGTCGAACAAACTTGTGCCAGTTGCGTCAAACAAACTTGCGCCAGTTACGTCAAACAAACTTGTGCCAGTTGCGTTGAACAAACTTCTGCCAGTTGTGTCAAACAAATTTGTGTCAGTTGCGTAGAACAAACTTGTGCTAGTTGCGTCGAACAAACTTGTGTCAGTTGGGTAGAACAAACTTGTGCCAGTTGCGTCAAATAAATATGTCCCAGTTGCTTAGAACAAACAAGTGCCAGTTGCATAGAACAAACTTGTGCCAGATGCGTAGAACAAACTTGTGCCAGTTGTGTCGAACAAACTTGTGCAGTTGCGTAGAACAAACTTGTACCAGTTGCGTCAAACAAACTTATGCCAGTTGCATAGAACAAACTAGTGCCAGTTGCATAGAACAAACTTCTCCCAGTTGCGTAGAACAAACTTGTGCCAGTTGCGTCAAACAAACTTGTGCTAGTTGATTGGAACAAACTTGTGCCAGTTGCGTCGAAGAAACTTGTGCCAGTTGCGTCAAACAAACTTGTGCCATTTGCGTCGAACAAACTTGTGCCAGTTGCGTCGAACAAACTTGTGCCAGATATGGCGAACAAACTTGTGCCAGTTGCTTCGAGAAAACTTGTGCCAGTTGCGTAAAAAAAAAACTTGTGCCAGTTGCGTCAAACAAACTTATGCCAGTTGCGTCAAACAAACTTGTGCCTCTTGCGTCAAACAAACTTGTGCCAGTTGCGTCAAACAAACTTGTACCAATTGAGTCGAAAAAACTTGTGCCAGTTACGTCGAACAAACTTGTGCCAGTTGCGTCTAACAAACTTGTGCCAGTTGCATCAAACAAACTTGTGCCAGTTGCGACAAACAAACTTGTGCCAGTTGCGTCAAACAAACTTGTGCCAGTTGCTTCAAACAAACTTGTGCCAGTTGCGTCAAACAAACTTGTGACAGTTGCGTAGAAGAACCTTGTACCAGTTGCGTCAAACGAACTTGTGCCAGTTGCGTCAAACAAACTTGTGCCAGTTGCGTCGAACAAACTTGTGCCAGTTGAGTCAAACAAACTTGTGCCAGTTGGGTCGAACAAACTTGTGCCAGTTGCGTTAAACAAACTTGTGCCAGTTGCATCGAACAAAGTTTTGCCAGTTGCGTCGAACAAACTTGTGACAGTCGCGTCGACCAAACTTGCGCCAGTTACGTCAAACAAACTTGTGCCAGTTGCGTTGAACAAACTTCTGCCAGTTGTGTAGAACAAACTTATGCCAGTTGCATAGAACAAACTAGTGCCAGATGCATAGAACAAACTTTTCCCAGTTGCGTAGAACAAACTTGTGCCAGTTGCGTCAAAAACTTGTGCCAGTTGCGTCGAACAAACTTGTGCCAGTTGCGTCGAAGAAACTTGTGACAGTTGCGTCAAACAAACTTGCGCCATTTGCATCGAACAAACTTGTGCCAGTTGCGTCGAACAAACTTGTGCCAGATATGGCGAATAAACTTGTGCCAGTTGCTTCGAGAAAACTTGTGCCAGTTGGGTAAAAAAAAACTTGTGTCAGTTGCGTCAAACAAACTTGTGCCAGTTGCGTCAAACAAACTTGTGCCAGTTGCGTCAAACAAACTTGTACCAATTGAGTCGAAAAAACTTGTGCCTATTACGTCGAACAAACTTGTGCCAGTTGCGTCTAACAAACTTGTGCCAGTTGCGTCAAAAAAACTTGTGCCAGTTGCGTCAAACAAACTTGGGCCAGTTGCGTAGAACAAACTTGTGCCAGTTGCGTCAAACAAACTTGTGCCAGTTGCGTAGAAGAACCTTGTGCCAGTTGCGTCAAACGAACTTGTGCCAGTTGCGTCAAACAAACTTGTGCCAGTTGCGTCGAACAAACTTGTGCCAGTTGAGTCAAACAAACTTGTGCCAGTTGGGTCTAACAAACTTGTGCCAGTTGCGTTAAACAAACTTGTGCCAGTTGCATCGAACAAACTTTTGCCAGTTGCGTCGAACAAACTTGTGCCAATTGCGTCGAACAAACTTGCGCCAGTTACGTCAAACAAACTTGTGCCAGTTGCGTTGAACAAACTTCTGCCAGTTGTGTCAAACAAACTTGTGTCAGTTGCGTAGAACAAACTTGTGCCAGTTACGTCAAACAAACTTGTGCCAGTTGCGTTGATCAAACTTCGGCCAGTTGTGTCAAACAAACCTGTGCGAGTTGTGTAAAACAAACTAGTAAGAGTTGCGTAGAACAAACTTGTGCCAGTTGTGTCAAACAAACTTGTGCCAGTTGCGTAGAACAAACTTGTACCAGTTGCATCAAACAAACTTATGCCAGTTGCATATAACAAACTAGTGCCAGTTGCATAGAACAAACTTGTCCCAGTTGCGTAGAACAAACTTGTGCCAGTTGCGTCAAACAAACTTGTGCCAGTTGCGTCGAACAAACTTGTGCCAGTTGCGTCGAAGAAACTTGTGCCAGTTGCGTCAAACAAACTTGCGCCATTTGCATCGAACAAACTTGTGCCAGTTGCGTCGAACAAACTTGTGCCAGATATGGCGAATAAACTTGTGCCAGTTGCTTCGAGAAAACTTGTGCCAGTTGGGTAAAAAAAAACTTGTGTCAGTTGCGTCAAACAAACTTGTGCCAGTTGCGTCAAACAAACTTGTGCCTCTTGCGTCAAACAAACTTGTGCCAGTTGCGTCAAACAAACTTGTACCAATTGAGTCGAAAAAACTTGTGCCTATTACGTCGAACAAACTTGTGCCAGTTGCGTCTAACAAACTTGTGCCAGTTGCGTCAACCAAACTTGTGCCAGTTGCCTCAAACAAACTTGGGCCAGTTGCGTAGTACAAACTTGTGCCAGTTGCGTCAAACAAACTTGTGCCAGTTGCGTAGAAGAACCTTGTGCCAGTTGCATCAAACGAACTTGTGCCAGTTGCGTCAAACAAACTTGTGCCAGTTGCGTCAAACAAACTTGTGCCAGTTGAGTCAAACAAACTTGTGCCAGTTGGGTCTAACAAACTTGTGCCAGTTGCATTAAACAAACTTGTGCCAGTTGCATCGAACAAACTTTTGCCAGTTGCGTCGAACAAACTTGTGCCAATTGCGTCGAACAAACTTGCGCCAGTTACATCAAACAAACTTGTGCCAGTTGCGTTGAACAAACTTCTGCCAGTTGTGTCAAACAAACTTGTGTCAGTTGCGTAGAACAAACTTGTGCCAGTTGCGTCGAACAAACTTGTGTCAGTTGGGTAGAACAAACTTGTGCCAGTTGCGTCAAACAAACATATCCCAGTTGCGTAGAACAAACTAGTGCCAGTTGCATAGAACAAACTTGTGCCAGATGCGTAGAACAAACTTGTGCCAGTTGCGTAGAACAAACTTGTGCCAGTTGCATAGAACAAACTTGCGCCAGATGCGTAGAACAAACTTGTGCCAGTTGCGTAGAACAAACTTGTGCCAGTTGCATAGAACAAACTTGTGCCAGTTATGTAGAACTAACTCGTGCCAGTTGCGTCGAACAAACTTGTGCCAGTTGCTTCGAGAAAACTTGTGCCAGTTGGGTAAAAAAAAACTTGTGCCAGTTGCGTCAAACAAACTTGTGCCAGTTGCGTCAAACAAACTTGTGCCTCTTGCGTCAAACAAACTTGTGCCAGTTGCGTCAAACAAACATGTCCCAGCTGCGTAGAACAAACTAGTGCCAGTTGCATAGAACAAACTTGTGCCAGATGCGTAGAACAAACTTGTGCCAGTTGCGTAGAACAAACTTGTGCCAGTTGCATAGAACAAACTTGTGCCAGTTATGTAGAACTAACTTGTGCCAGTTGCGTCGAACAAACTTGTGCCAGTTGCGTCGAACAAACTTGTGTCAGTTACAGCGAACAAACTTGTGCCAGTTTCGTCGAGAAAACTTGTGCCAGTTGCGTCAAATAAACTTGTGCCAGTTGCGTCAAACAAACTTGTGCCAGTTGCGTCAAACAAACTTGTGCCAGTTGTGTCAAACAAACTTGTTCTAGTTGCGTCAAACAAACTTGTGCCTCTTGAGTCGAAAAAACTTGTGCCAGTTGCGACGAACAAACTTGTGCCAGTTGCGTCTAACAAACTTGTGCCAGTTGCGTCAAAAAAACTTGTGCCAGTTTCGTCAAACAAACTTGTGCCAGTGGCATCCAACAAACTTGTGCCAGTTGCGTCGAACAAACTTGTGCCAGTTTCGTCAAACAAACTTGTGCCAGTGGCATCCAACAAACTTGTGCCAGTTGCGTCGAACAAACTTGTGCCAGTTGCGTCAAACAAACTTGTGCCGGTTGCGTAGAACAAACTTGTGCCAGTTGCGTAGAACAACCTTGTGCCAGTTGCGTCAAACAAACTTTTGCCAGTTGCGAAAAACAAACTAGTGCCAGTTGCATAGAACAAACTTGTGCCAGTTAAGTAGAACAAACTTGTGCCAATTGCATCAAACAAACTTGTGCCAGTTGTGTCGAACAAACTTTTGCCAGTTGCATCGAACAAACTTGTGCCAGTTGCGTCAAACAAACTTGTGCCAGTTGCGTCAAACAAACTTGTGCCAGTTGCGTCAAACAAACTTGTGCCAGATATGGCGAACAAACTTGTGCCAGTTGCTTCGAGAAAACTTGTGCCAGTTGCGTAAAAAAAAACTTGTGCCAGTTGCGTCAAACAAACTTGTGCCAGTTGCGTCAAAAAAACTTGTGCCTCTTGCGTCAAACAAACTTGTCCCAGTTGCGACAAACAAACTTGTACCAATTGAGTCGAAAAAACTTGTGCCAGTTTTGTCAAACAAACTTGTGCCAGTTGCGTCTAACAAACTTGTGCCAGTTGCGTCAAAAAAAAACTTGTGCCAGTTGCGTCAAACAAACTTGTGCCAGTTGTGTAGAACAAACTTGTGCCAGTTGCGTCAAACAAACTTGTGCCAGTTGCGTAGAGGAACCTTGTGCCAGTTGCGTCAAACGAACTTGTGCCAGTTGCGTCAAACAAACTTTTGCCAGTTGCGTCAAACAAACTTGTGCCAGTTGAGTCGAACAAACTTGTGCCAGTTGGGTAGAACAAACTTGTGCCAGTTGCGTTAAACAAACTTGTGCCAGTTGCATCGAACAAACTTTTGCCAGTTGCTTCGAACAAACTTGTGCCAGTTGTGTCGAACAAACTTGTGCCAGTTGCGTAGAACAAACTTGTACCAGTTGCGTCAAACAAACTTATGCCAGTTGCATAGAACAAACTAGTGCCAGTTGCATAGAAGAAACTTGTCCCAGTTGCGTAGAACAAACTTGTGCCAGTTGCGTCAAACAAACTTGTGCCAGTTGCGTCGAACAAACTTGTGCCAGTTGCGTCGAAGAAACTTGTGCCAGTTGCGTCAAACAAACTTGTGCCATTTGCGTCGAACAAACTTGTGCCAGTTGCGTCAAACAAACTTGTACCAATTGAGTCGAAAAAACTTGTGACAGTTACGTCGAACAAACTTGTGCTAGTTGCGTCTAACAAACTTGTGCCAGTTGCATCAAACAAACTTGTTCCAGTTGCGACAAACAAACTTGTGCCAGTTGTGTAGAGCAAACTTGTGCCAGTTGCTTCAAACAAACTTGGGCCAGTAGCGTAGAAGAACCTTGTGCCAGTTGCGTCAAACGAACTTGTGCCAGTTGCGTCAAACAAACTTGTGCCAGTTGAGTCAAACAAACTTGTGCCAGTTGGGTCGAACAAACTTGTGCCAGTTGCGTTAAACAAACTTGTGCCAGTTGCATCCAACAAACTTTTGCCTGTTGCGTCCAACAAACTTGTGACAGTTGCGTCGAACAAACTTGTGCCAGTTACGTCAAACAAACTTGTGCCAGTAGCGTTGAACAAACTTCTGCCAGTTGTGTCGAACAAAATTATGTCAGTTGGGTAGAACAAACTTGTGCCAGTTGCGTCAAACAAAGATGTCCCAGGTGTGTAGAACAAACTAGTGCCAGTTGCATAGAACAAACTTGTGCCAGATGCGTAGAACAAACTTGTGCCAGTTGCGTAGAACAAACTTGTGCCAGTTGCATAGAACAAACTTGTGCCAGTTATTTAGAACAAACTTGTGCCACTTGCGTCGAACAAACTTGTGCCAGTTGCATCGAACAAACTTGTGCCAGTTACGGCGAACAAACTTGTGCCAGTTGCGTCAAATAAACTTGTGCCAGTTGCGTAGAACAAAGTTGTGCCAGTTGCGTCAAACAAACTTGTGCCAGTTGCGTCAAACAAACTTGTTCCAGTTGCGTCAAACAAACTTGTGCCACTTGAGTCGAAAAAACTTGTGCCAGTTGCGTCAAATAAACTTGTGCCAGTTGCGTCTAACGAACTTGTGCCAGTTGCGTCAAAAAAACTTGTGCCAGTTTCGTCAAACAAACTTGCGCCAGTGGCATCCAACAAACTTGTGCCAGTTGCGTCGAACAAACTTGTGCCAGTTGCGTCAAACAAACTTCTGCCAGTTACGTAGAACAAACTTATGCCAGTTGCGTAGAACAACCTTGTGCCAGTTGAGTCGAACAAACTTGTGCTAGTTGGTAGAACAAACTTGTGCCAGTTGCGTCAAACAAACATATGCCAGTTGCGTAAAACAAACTAGTGCCAGTTGCATAGAACAAACTTGTGCCAGTTGAGTAGAACAAACTTGTGCCAATTGCATCAAACAAACTTGTGCCCGTTGCGTCGAACAAACTTGTGCCAGTTGCGTCGAAGAAACTTGTGCCAGTTGCGTCAAACAAACTTTTGACAGTTGCGTCGAACAAACTTGTGCCAGTTGCATCGAACAAACTTTTGCCAGTTACGGTGAACAAACTTGTGTCACTTGCGTCGAGAAAACTTGTGCCAGTTGCGTCAAATAAATTTGTGCCAGTTGCGTCAAACAAACTTGTGCCAGTTACTGCGAACAAACTTGTGCCAATTGAGTCGAAAAAACATGTGCCAGTTGCGTCGAACAAACTTGTGCCAGTTGCGTCTAACAAACTTGTGCCAGTTGCGTCAAAAAAACTTGGGCCAGTTTCGTCGAACAAACTTGTGTCAGTGGCATCCAACAAACTTGTGCCAGTTACGTAGAACAAACTTGTGCCAGTTGCGTCAAACAAACTTTTGCCAGTTGCGTAGAACAAACTTGTGCCAATTGCGTAGAACAACCTTGTGCCAGTTGCGTCGAACAAACTTGTTCTAGTTTGTAGAACAAACTTGTGCCAGTTGCGTCAAACAAACTTATGCCAGTTGCGTAAAACAAACTAGTGCCAGTTGCATAGAACAAACTTGTTCCAGTTGCGTAGAACAAACTTGTGCCAATTGCGTCAAACAAACTTGTGCCAGTTCGTCGAACAAACTTGTGCCAGTTGCGTCGAAGAAACTTGTGCCAGTTGCATAAAAAAAAACTTGTGCCAGTTACGGCGAACAAACTTGTGCCAGTTGCGTCGAGAAAACTTGTGCCAGTTGCGTCAAATAAACTTGTGCCAGTTGCGTCAAACAAATTTGTGCAAGTTGCGTCAAACAAACTTGTGCCAGTTGCGTCAAACAAACTTGTGCCAGTTGCGTCAAACAAACTTGTGCCAATTGATTAAAAAAAACTTGTGCCAGTTGCGTTGAACAAATTTGTGCCAGTTGCGTCTAACAAACTTGTGCCAGTTGCGTCAAACAAACTTGTGCCAGTTGCGTCGAACAAACTTGTGCCAGTTGCATCGAACACACTATTGCCAGTTGCATAGAACAAACTTGTGCCAGTTGCGTCAAACAAACTTGTGCCAGTTGCGTAGAACAAACTTGTACATGTTGCGTAGAACAACCTTGTGCCAGTTGCGTCAAACAAACTTGTGCCAGTTGTGTCAAACAAACTTGTGCCAGTTGGGTCGAACAAACTTGTGCCAGTTATGTTAAACAAACTTGTTCCAGTTGTGTCGAACAAACTTGTGCCAGTTGCGTCAAACAAACTTGTGCTAGTTATGTCAAACAAACTTGTGCCAGTTGCATCAAACAAACTTGTGCCAGTTGCGTCGAACAAACTTGTGCCAGTTGGGTAGAACAAACATGTGCCAGTTGTGTCAAACAAATTTGTGCCGGTTGCGTAGAACACACTAGTGCCAGTTGCATAGAACAAACTTGAGCCACATGCGTAGAACAAACATTTGCCATTTGCGTAGAACAAACTTGTGCCAGTTGTGTCTAACAAACCTCTGCCAGTTGTGTACAACAAACTAGTAAGAGTTGCATAGAACAAACTTGTGCCAGTTGTGTCGAACAAACTTGAGCCAGTTGCGTAGAACAAACTTGTACTAGTTGCGTCAAACAAACTTATGCCAGTTGCATAGAACAAACTAGTGCCAGTTGCATAGAACAAACTTGTCCCAGTTGCGTCGAACAAACTTGTGCCAGTTGCGTCGAAGAAACTTGTGACAGTTGCGTCAAACAAACTTGCGCCATTTGCGTCGAACGAACTTGTGACAGTTGCGTCGAACAAACTTGTGCCAGATATGGCGAACAAACTTGTGCCAGTTGCGTAAAAAAAAACTTGTGCCAGTTGCGTCAAACAAACTTGTGCCAGTTGCGTCAAACAAACTTGTGCCTCTTGCGTCAAACAAACTTGTGCCAGTTGCGTCAAACAAACTTGTACCAATTGAGTCGAAAAAACTTGTGCCTGTTACGTCGAACAGACTTGTGCCAGTTGCGTCTAACAAACTTGTGCCAGTTGCGTCAAAAAAACTTGTGCCAGTTGCGTCAAACAAACTTGGGCCAGTTGCGTAGAACAAACTTGTGCCAGTTGCGTCAAACAAACTTGTGCCAGTTGCGTAGAAGAACCTTGTGCCAGTTGCGTCAAACGAACTTGTGCCAGTTGCGTCAAACAAACTTGTGCCAGTTGCGTCGAACAAACTTGTGCCAGTTGAGTCAAACAAACTTGTGCCAGTTGGGTCTAACAAACTTGTGCCAGTTGCGTTAAACAAACTTGTGCCAGTTGCATCGAACAAACTTTTGCCAGTTGCGTCGAACAAACTTGTGCCAATTGCGTCGAACAAACTTGCGCCAGTTACGTCAAACAAACTTGTGCCAGTTGCGTTGAACAAACTTCTGCCAGTTGTGTCAAACAAACTTGTGTCAGTTGCGTAGAACAAACTTGTGCCAGTTACGTCAAACAAACTTGTGCCAGTTGCGTTGATCAAACTTCGGCCAGTTGTGTCAAACAAACCTGTGCGAGTTGTGTAAAACAAACTAGTAAGAGTTGCGTAGAACAAACTTGTGCCAGTTGTGTCAAACAAACTTGTGCCAGTTGCGTAGAACAAACTTGTACCAGTTGCATCAAACAAACTTATGCCAGTTGCATATAACAAACTAGTGCCAGTTGCATAGAACAAACTTGTCCCAGTTGCGTAGAACAAACTTGTGCCAGTTGCGTCAAACAAACTTGTGCCAGTTGCGTCGAACAAACTTGTGCCAGTTGCGTCGAAGAAACTTGTGCCAGTTGCGTCAAACAAACTTGCGCCATTTGCATCGAACAAACTTGTGCCAGTTGCGTCGAACAAACTTGTGCCAGATATGGCGAATAAACTTGTGCCAGTTGCTTCGAGAAAACTTGTGCCAGTTGGGTAAAAAAAAACTTGTGTCAGTTGCGTCAAACAAACTTGTGCCAGTTGCGTCAAACAAACTTGTGCCTCTTGCGTCAAACAAACTTGTGCCAGTTGCGTCAAACAAACTTGTACCAATTGAGTCGAAAAAACTTGTGCCTATTACGTCGAACAAACTTGTGCCAGTTGCGTCTAACAAACTTGTGCCAGTTGCGTCAACCAAACTTGTGCCAGTTGCCTCAAACAAACTTGGGCCAGTTGCGTAGTACAAACTTGTGCCAGTTGCGTCAAACAAACTTGTGCCAGTTGCGTAGAAGAACCTTGTGCCAGTTGCAACAAACGAACTTGTGCCAGTTGCGTCAAACAAACTTGTGCCAGTTGCGTCAAACAAACTTGTGCCAGTTGAGTCAAACAAACTTGTGCCAGTTGGGTCTAACAAACTTGTGCCAGTTGCGTTAAACAAACTTGTGCCAGTTGCATCGAACAAACTTTTGCCAGTTGCGTCGAACAAACTTGTGCCAATTGCGTCGAACAAACTTGCGCCAGTTACATCAAACAAACTTGTGCCAGTTGCGTTGAACAAACTTCTGCCAGTTGTGTCAAACAAACTTGTGTCAGTTGCGTAGAACAAACTTGTGCCAGTTGCGTCGAACAAACTTGTGTCAGTTGGGTAGAACAAACTTGTGCCAGTTGCGTCAAACAAACATATCCCAGTTGCGTAGAACAAACTAGTGCCAGTTGCATAGAACAAACTTGTGCCAGATGCGTAGAACAAACTTGTGCCAGTTGCGTAGAACAAACTTGTGCCAGTTGCATAGAACAAACTTGTGCCAGATGCGTAGAACAAACTTGTGCCAGTTGCGTAGAACAAACTTGTGCCAGTTGCATAGAACAAACTTGTGCCAGTTATGTAGAACTAACTTGTGCCAGTTGCGTCGAACAAACTTGTGCCAGTTGCTTCGAGAAAACTTGTGCCAGTTGGGTAAAAAAAAACTTGTGCCAGTTGCGTCAAACAAACTTGTGCCAGTTGCGTCAAACAAACTTGTGCCTCTTGCGTCAAACAAACTTGTGCCAGTTGCGTCAAACAAACATGTCCCAGCTGCGTAGAACAAACTAGTGCCAGTTGCATAGAACAAACTTGTGCCAGATGCGTAGAACAAACTTGTGCCAGTTGCGTAGAACAAACTTGTGCCAGTTGCATAGAACAAACTTGTGCCAGTTATGTAGAACTAACTTGTGCCAGTTGCGTCGAACAAACTTGTGCCAGTTGCGTCGAACAAACTTGTGTCAGTTACAGCGAACAAACTTGTGCCAGTTTCGTCGAGAAAACTTGTGCCAGTTGCGTCAAATAAACTTGTGCCAGTTGCGTCAAACAAACTTGTGCCAGTTGCGTCAAACAAACTTGTGCCAGTTGTGTCAAACAAACTTGTTCTAGTTGCGTCAAACAAACTTGTGCCTCTTGAGTCGAAAAAACTTGTGCCAGTTGCGACGAACAAACTTGTGCCAGTTGCGTCTAACAAACTTGTGCCAGTTGCGTCAAAAAAACTTGTGCCAGTTTCGTCAAACAAACTTGTGCCAGTGGCATCCAACAAACTTGTGCCAGTTGCGTCGAACAAACTTGTGCCAGTTTCGTCAAACAAACTTGTGCCAGTGGCATCCAACAAACTTGTGCCAGTTGCGTCGAACAAACTTGTGCCAGTTGCGTCAAACAAACTTGTGCCGGTTGCGTCAAAAAAAACTTGTGCCAGTTGCGTAGAACAACCTTGTGCCAGTTGCGTCAAACAAACTTTTGCCAGTTGCGAAAAACAAACTAGTGCCAGTTGCATAGAACAAACTTGTGCCAGTTAAGTAGAACAAACTTGTGCCAATTGCATCAAACAAACTTGTGCCAGTTGTGTCGAACAAACTTTTGCCAGTTGCATCGAACAAACTTGTGCCAGTTGCGTCAAACAAACTTGTGCCAGTTGCGTCAAACAAACTTGTGCCAGTTGCGTCAAACAAACTTGTGCCAGATATGGCGAACAAACTTGTGCCAGTTGCTTCGAGAAAACTTGTGCCAGTTGCGTAAAAAAAAACTTGTGCCAGTTGCGTCAAACAAACTTGTGCCAGTTGCGTCAAAAAAACTTGTGCCTCTTGCGTCAAACAAACTTGTCCCAGTTGCGACAAACAAACTTGTACCAATTGAGTCGAAAAAACTTGTGCCCGTTTTGTCAAACAAACTTGTGCCAGTTGCGTCTAACAAACTTGTGCCAGTTGCGTCAAAAAAAAACTTGTGCCAGTTGCGTCAAACAAACTTGTGCCAGTTGTGTAGAACAAACTTGTGCCAGTTGCGTCAAACAAACTTGTGCCAGTTGCGTAGAGGAACCTTGTGCCAGTTGCGTCAAACGAACTTGTGCCAGTTGCGTCAAACAAACTTTTGCCAGTTGCGTCAAACAAACTTGTGCCAGTTGAGTCGAACAAACTTGTGCCAGTTGGGTAGAACAAACTTGTGCCAGTTGCGTTAAACAAACTTGTGCCAGTTGCATCGAACAAACTTTTGCCAGTTGCTTCGAACAAACTTGTGCCAGTTGTGTCGAACAAACTTGTGCCAGTTGCGTAGAACAAACTTGTACCAGTTGCGTCAAACAAACTTATGCCAGTTGCATAGAACAAACTAGTGCCAGTTGCATAGAAGAAACTTGTCCCAGTTGCGTAGAACAAACTTGTGCCAGTTGCGTCAAACAAACTTGTGCCAGTTGCGTCGAACAAACTTGTGCCAGTTGCGTCGAAGAAACTTGTGCCAGTTGCGTCAAACAAACTTGTGCCATTTGCGTCGAACAAACTTGTGCCAGTTGCGTCAAACAAACTTGTACCAATTGAGTCGAAAAAACTTGTGACAGTTACGTCGAACAAACTTGTGCTAGTTGCGTCTAACAAACTTGTGCCAGTTGCATCAAACAAACTTGTTCCAGTTGCGACAAACAAACTTGTGCCAGTTGTGTAGAGCAAACTTGTGCCAGTTGCTTCAAACAAACTTGTGCCAGTAGCGTAGAAGAACCTTGTGCCAGTTGCGTCAAACGAACTTGTGCCAGTTGCGTCAAACAAACTTGTGCCAGTTGAGTCAAACAAACTTGTGCCAGTTGGGTCGAACAAACTTGTGCCAGTTGCGTTAAACAAACTTGTGCCAGTTGCATCCAACAAACTTTTGCCTGTTGCGTCCAACAAACTTGTGACAGTTGCGTCGAACAAACTTGTGCCAGTTACGTCAAACAAACTTGTGCCAGTTGCGTTGAACAAACTTCTGCCAGTTGTGTCGAACAAAATTATGTCAGTTGGGTAGAACAAACTTGTGCCAGTTGCGTCAAACAAAGATGTCCCAGGTGCGTAGAACAAACTAGTGCCAGTTGCATAGAACAAACTTGTGCCAGATGCGTAGAACAAACTTGTGCCAGTTGCGTAGAACAAACTTGTGCCAGTTGCATAGAACAAACTTGTGCCAGTTATTTAGAACAAACTTGTGCCACTTGCGTCGAACAAACTTGTGCCAGTTGCATCGAACAAACTTGTGCCAGTTACGGCGAACAAACTTGTGCCAGTTGCGTCAAATAAACTTGTGCCAGTTGCGTAGAACAAAGTTGTGCCAGTTGCGTCAAACAAACTTGTGCCAGTTGCGTCAAACAAACTTGTTCCAGTTGCGTCAAACAAACTTGTGCCACTTGAGTCGAAAAAACTTGTGCCAGTTGCGTCAAATAAACTTGTGCCAGTTGCGTCTAACGAACTTGTGCCAGTTGCGTCAAAAAAACTTGTGCCAGTTTCGTCAAACAAACTTGCGCCAGTGGCATCCAACAAACTTGTGCCAGTTGCGTCGAACAAACTTGTGCCAGTTGCGTCAAACAAACTTCTGCCAGTTACGTAGAACAAACTTATGCCAGTTGCGTAGAACAACCTTGTGCCAGTTGAGTCGAACAAACTTGTGCTAGTTGGTAGAACAAACTTGTGCCAGTTGCGTCAAACAAACATATGCCAGTTGCGTAAAACAAACTAGTGCCAGTTGCATAGAACAAACTTGTGCCAGTTGAGTAGAACAAACTTGTGCCAATTGCATCAAACAAACTTGTGCCCGTTGCGTCGAACAAACTTGTGCCAGTTGCGTCGAAGAAACTTGTGCCAGTTGCGTCAAACAAACTTTTGACAGTTGCGTCGAACAAACTTGTGCCAGTTGCATCGAACAAACTTTTGCCAGTTACGGTGAACAAACTTGTGTCACTTGCGTCGAGAAAACTTGTGCCAGTTGCGTCAAATAAATTTGTGCCAGTTGCGTCAAACAAACTTGTGCCAGTTACTGCGAACAAACTTGTGCCAATTGAGTCGAAAAAACATGTGCCAGTTGCGTCGAACAAACTTGTGCCAGTTGCGTCTAACAAACTTGTGCCAGTTGCGTCAAAAAAACTTGGGCCAGTTTCGTCGAACAAACTTGTGTCAGTGGCATCCAACAAACTTGTGCCAGTTACGTAGAACAAACTTGTGCCAGTTGCGTCAAACAAACTTTTGCCAGTTGCGTAGAACAAACTTGTGCCAATTGCGTAGAACAACCTTGTGCCAGTTGCGTCGAACAAACTTGTTCTAGTTTGTAGAACAAACTTGTGCCAGTTGCGTCAAACAAACTTATGCCAGTTGCGTAAAACAAACTAGTGCCAGTTGCATAGAACAAACTTGTTCCAGTTGCGTAGAACAAACTTGTGCCAATTGCGTCAAACAAACTTGTGCCAGTTCGTCGAACAAACTTGTGCCAGTTGCGTCGAAGAAACTTGTGCCAGTTGCGTAAAAAAAAACTTGTGCCAGTTACGGCGAACAAACTTGTGCCAGTTGCGTCGAGAAAACTTGTGCCAGTTGCGTCAAATAAACTTGTGCCAGTTGCGTCAAACAAATTTGTGCAAGTTGCGTCAAACAAACTTGTGCCAGTTGCGTCAAACAAACTTGTGCCAGTTGCGTCAAACAAACTTGTGCCAATTGATTAAAAAAAACTTGTGCCAGTTGCGTTGAACAAACTTGTGCCAGTTGCGTCTAACAAACTTGTGCCAGTTGCGTCAAACAAACTTGTGCCAGTTGCGTCGAACAAACTTGTGCCAGTTGCATCGAACACACTATTGCCAGTTGCATAGAACAAACTTGTGCCAGTTGCGTCAAACAAACTTGTGCCAGTTGCGTAGAACAAACTTGTACATGTTGCGTAGAACAACCTTGTGCCAGTTGCGTCAAACAAACTTGTGCCAGTTGTGTCAAACAAACTTGTGCCAGTTGGGTCGAACAAACTTGTGCCAGTTATGTTAAACAAACTTGTTCCAGTTGTGTCGAACAAACTTGTGCCAGTTGCGTCAAACAAACTTGTGCTAGTTATGTCAAACAAACTTGTGCCAGTTGCATCAAACAAACTTGTGCCAGTTGCGTCGAACAAACTTGTGCCAGTTGGGTAGAACAAACATGTGCCAGTTGTGTCAAACAAATTTGTGCCGGTTGCGTAGAACACACTAGTGCCAGTTGCATAGAACAAACTTGTGCCACATGCGTAGAACAAACATTTGCCATTTGCGTAGAACAAACTTGTGCCAGTTGTGTCTAACAAACCTGTGCCAGTTGTGTACAACAAACTAGTAAGAGTTGCATAGAACAAACTTGTGCCAGTTGTGTCGAACAAACTTGAGCCAGTTGCGTAGAACAAACTTGTACTAGTTGCGTCAAACAAACTTATGCCAGTTGCATAGAACAAACTAGTGCCAGTTGCATAGAACAAACTTGTCCCAGTTGCGTCGAACAAACTTGTGCCAGTTGCGTCGAAGAAACTTGTGACAGTTGCGTCAAACAAACTTGCGCCATTTGCGTCGAACAAACTTGTGACAGTTGCGTCGAACAAACTTGTGCCAGATATGGCGAACAAACTTGTGCCAGTTGCGTAAAAAAAAACTTGTGCCAGTTGCGTCAAACAAACTTGTGCCAGTTGCGTTAAACAAACTTGTGCCTCTTGCGTCAAACAAACTTGTGCCAGTTGCGTCAAACAAACTTGTACCAATTGAGTCGAAAAAACTTGTGCCTGTTACGTCGAACAGACTTGTGCCAGTTGCGTCTAACAAACTTGTGCCAGTTGCGTCAACCAAACTTGTGCCAGTTGCGTCAAACAAACTTGTGCCAGTTGCGTAGAACAAACTTGTGCCAGTTGCGTCAAACAAACTTGTGCCGGTTGCGTAGAAGAACCTTGTGCCCGTTGCGTCAAACGAACTTGTGCCAGTTGCGTCAAAAAAACTTGTGCCAGTTGCGTCGAACAAACTTGTGCTAGTTCAGTCAAACCAACTTGTGGCAGTTGAGTCTAACAAACTTGTGCCAGTTGCGTTAAACAAACTTGTGCCAGTTGCATCGAACAAACTTTTGCCAGTTGCGTCGAACAAACTTGTGCCAGTTGCGTCAAACAAACTTGCGCTAGTTACGTCAAACAAACTTGTGCCAGTTGCGCTGAACAAACTTCTGCCAGTTGTGTCAAACAAACTTGTGTCAGTTGCGTAGAACAAACTTGTGCCAGTTGCGTCGAACAAACTTGTGTCAGTTGGGTAGAACAAACTTGTGCCAGTTGCGTCAAACAAACATGTCCCAGTTGCGTAGAACAAACTAGTGCCAGTTGCATAGAACAAACTTGTGCCAGATGCGTAGAACAAACTTGTGCCAGTTGCGTAGAACAAACTTGTGCCAGTTGCATAGAACAAACTTGTGCCAGTTATGTAGAACAAACTTGTGCCAGTTGCGTCAAATAAACTTGTGCCAGTTGCGTCGAACTAACTTGTGCCAGTTACGGTGAACAAACTTGTGCCAGTTTCGTCGAGAAAACTTGTGCCAGTTGCGTCAAATAAACTTGTGCCAGTTGCGTCAAACAAACTTGTGCCAGTTGCGTCAAACAAACTTGTGCCAGTTGTGTCAAACAAACGTGTTCTAGTTGCATCAAACAAACTTGTGCCTCTTGAGTCGAAAAAACTTGTGCCTCTTGAGTCGAACAAACTTGTGCCAGTTGCGTTGAACAAACTTGTGCCAGTTGCGTCTAACAAACTTGTGCCAGTTGCGTCAAAAAAACTTGTGCCAGTTTCGTCAAACAAACTTGTGCCAGTGGCATCCAACAAACTTGTGCCAGTTGCGTCGAACAAACTTGTGCCAGTTGCGTCAAACAAACTTGTGCCAGTTGCGTAGAACAAACTTGTGCCAGTTGCGTAGAACAACCTTGTGCCAGTTGAGTCGAACAAACTTGTGCTAGTTGGTAGAACAAACTTGTGCCAGTTGCGTCAAACAAACTTATGCCAGTTGCGTAAAACAAACTAGTGCCAGTTGCATAGAACAAACTTGTGCCAGGCGAGTAGAACAAACTTGTGCCAATTGCATCAAACAAACTTGTGCCAGTTGTGTCGATGAAACTTGTGCCAGTTGCGTCGAACAAACTTGTGCCAGTTGTGTCAAACAAACTTGTGCCAGTTGCGTCAAACAAACTTGTGCCAGTTGCATCAAACAAACTTGTGCCAGTTGCGTCAAACAAACTTGTGCCAATTGATTCGAAAAAACTTGTGCCAGTTGCGTTGAACAAACTTGTGCCAGTTGCATCTAACAAACTTGTGCCAGTTGCGTCAAACAAACTTGTGCCAGTTGCGTCGAACAAACTTGTGTCACATATGGCGAACAAACTTGTGCCAGTTGCTTCGAGAAAACTTGTGCCAGTTGCGTAAAAAAAACTTGTGCCAGTTGCGTCAAACAAACTTGTGCCAGTTGCGTCAAGAAAACTTGTGGTTCTTGCGTCAAACAAACTTGTGCCAGTTGCGTCAAACAAACTTGTACCAATTGAGGCGAAAAAACTTGTGCCTGTTACGTCGAACAAACTTGTGCCAGTTGCATCTAACAAACTTGTGCCAGTTGCGTCAAAAGAAACTTGTGCCAGTTGCGTCAAACAAACTTGTGCCAGTTGCATCAAACAAACTTGTGCCAGTTGCGTAGAACAAACTTGTGCCAGTTGCGTCAAACAAACTTGTGCCAGTTGCGTAGAAGAACCTTGTGCCAGTTGCGTGAAACGAACTTGTGCCAGTTGCGTCAAACAAACTTTTGCCAGTTGCGTCAAACAAACTTGTGCCAGTTGAGTCAAACAAACTTGTGCCAGTTGGGTAGGACAAACTTGTGCCAGTTACGTTAAACAAACTTGTGCCAGTTGCATCGAACAAACTTTTGCCAGTTGCGTCGAACAAACTTGTGCCAGTTGCGTCGAACAAACTTGCGCCAGTTACGTCAAACAAACTTGTGCCAGTTGCGTTGAACAAACTTCTACCAGTTGTGTCAAACAAACTTGTGTCAGTTGCGTAGAACAAACATTTGCCATTTGCGTAAAACAAACTTGTGCCAGTTGTGTCAAACAAACCTGTGCCAGTTGTGTACAACAAACTAGTAAGAATTGCGTAGAACAAACTTGTGCCAGTTGTGTCGAACAAACTTGTGCCAGTTGCGTAGAACAAACTTATGCCAGTTGCATAGAACAAACTAGTGCCAGTTGCATAGAACAAACTTGTCCCAGTTGCGTAGAACAAACTTGTGCCAGTTGCGTTGAACAAACTTGTGCCAGTTGCGTCGAACAAACTTGTGCCAGTTGCGTCGAAGAAACTTGTGAAGTTGCGTCAAACAAACTTGTGCCATTTGCGTCGAACAAACTTGTGCCACTTGCGTCGAACAAACTTGTGCCAGATATGGCGAACAAACTTGTGCAAGTTGCTTCGAGAAAACTTGTGCCAGTTGCGTAAAAAAAAACTTGTGCCAGTTGCGTCAAACAAACTTGTGCCAGTTGCGTCAAACAAACTTGTGCCTCTTGCGTCAAACAAACTTGTGCCAGTTGCGTCAAACAAACTTGTACCAATTGAGTCGAAAAAACTTGTGCCAGTTACGTCGAACAAACTTGTGCCAGTTGCGTCTAACAAACTTGTGCCAGATGCGTCAAACAAACTTGTGCCAGTTGCGACAAACAAACTTGTGCCAGTTGCGTCAAACAAACTTGTGCCAGTTGCGTAGAACAAACTTGTGCCAGTTGCGTCAAACAAACTTGTGACAGTTGCGTAGAAGAACCTTTTACCAGTTGCGTCAAATGAACTTGTGCCAGTTGCGTCAAACAATCTTGTGCCAGTTGCGTTGAACAAACTTTGCCAGTTGAGTCAAACAAATTTGTGCCAGTTGGGTCGAACAAACTTGTGCCAGTTGCGTTAAACAAACTTGTGCCAGTTGCATCGAACAAAGTTTTGCCAGTTACGTCGAACCAACTTGTGACAGTTGCGTCGACCAAACTTGCGCCAGTTACGTCAAACAAACTTGTGCCAGTTGCGTTGAACAAACTTCTGCCAGTTGTGTCGAACAAACTTATGCCAGTTGCATAGAACAAACTTGTCCCAGTTGCGTAGAACAAACTTGTGCCAGTTGCGTCAAACAAACTTGTGCCAGTTGCGTCGAACAAACTTGTGCCAGTTGCGTCGAAGAAACTTGTGACAGTTGCGTCAAACAAACTTGCGCCATTTGCATCGAACAAACTTGTGCCAGTTGCGTCGAACAAACTTGTGCCAGGTATGGCGAATAAACTTGTGCCAGTTGCTTTGAGAAAACTTGTGCCAGTTGGGTAAAAAAAAACTTGTGCCAGTTGCGTCAAACAAACTTGTGCCAATTGCGTCAAACAAACTTGTGCCTCTTGCGTCAAACAAACTTGTGCCAGTTGCGTCAAACAAACTTGTACCAATTGAGTCGAAAAAACTTGTGCCTATTACGTCGAACAAACTTGTGCCAGTTGCGTCTAACAAACTTGTGCCAGTTGCGTCAACCAAACTTGTGCCAGTTGCGTCAAACAAACTTGGGCCAGTTGCGTAGAACAAACTTGTGCCAGTTGCGTCAAACAAACTTGTGCCAGTTGCGTAGAAGAACCTTGTGCCAGTTGCGTCAAACGAACTTGTGCCAGTTGTGTCAAACAAACTTTTGCCAGTTGCTTCGAACAAACTTGTGCCAGTTGAGTCAAACAAACTTGTGCCAGTTGGGTCTAACAAACTTGTGCCAGTTGCGTTAAACAAACTTGTGCCAGTTGCATCGAACAAACTTTTGCCAGTTGCGTCGAACAAACTTGTGCCAATTGCATCGAACAAACTTGCGCCAGTTACGTCATACAAACTTGTGCCAGTTGCGTTGAAGAAACTTCTGCCAGTTGTGTCAAACAAACTTGTGTCAGTTGCGTAGAACAAACTTGTGCAAGTTGCGTTGAACAAACTTGTGTCAGTTGGGTAGAACAAACTTGTGCCAGTTGCGTCAAACAAACATGTCCCAGTTGCGTAGAACAAACTAGTGCCAGTTGCATAGAACAAACTTGTGCCAGATGCGTAGAACAAACTTGTGCCAGTTGCGTAGAACAAACTTGTGCCAGTTGCATAGAACAAACTTGTGCCAGTTATGTAGAACTAACTTGTGCCAGTTGCGTCGAACAAACTTGTGCCAGTTGCGTCGAACAAACTTGTGTCAGTTACAGCGAACAAACTTGTGCCAGTTTCGTCGAGAAAACTTGTGCCAGTTGCGTCAAATAAACTTGTGCCAGTTGCGTCAAACAAACTTGTGCCAGATGCGTCAAACAAACTTGTGCCAGTTGTGTCAAACAAACTTGTTCTAGTTGCGTCAAACAAACTTGTGCCTCTTGAGTCGAAAAAACTTGTGCCAGTTGCGTCGAACAAACTTGTGCCAGTTGCGTCTAACAAACTTGTGCCAGTTGCGTCAAAAAAACTTGTGCCAGTTTTGTCAAACAAACTTGTGCCAGTGGCATCCAACAAACTTGTGCCAGTTGCGTCGAACAAACTTGTGCCAGTTGCGTCAAACAAACTTGTGCCAGTTGCGTAGAACAAACTTGTGCCAGTTGCGTAGAACAACCTTGTGCCAGTTGAGTCGAACAAACTTGTGCTAGTTGGTAGAACAAACTTGTGCCAGTTGCGTCAAACAAACTTTTGCCAGTTGCGTAAAACAAACTAGTGCCAGTTGCATAGAACAAACTTGTGCCAGTTGAGTAGAACAAACTTGTGCCAATTGCATCAAACAAACTTGTGCCAGTTGTGTCGAACAAACTTGTGCCAGTTGCATCGAACAAACTTGTGCCAGTTGCGTCAAACAAACTTGTGCCAGTTGCGTCAAACAAACTTGTGCCAGTTGCGTCAAACAAACTTGTGCCAGATATGGCGAACAAACTTGTGCCAGTTGCTTCGAGAAAACTTGTGCCAGTTGCGTAAAAAAAAACTTGTGCCAGTTGCGTCAAACAAACTTGTGGCAGTTGCGTCAAAAAAACTTGTGCCTCTTGCGTCAAACAAACTTGTGCCAGTTGCGACAAACAAACTTGTACCAATTGAGTCGAAATAACTTGTGCCTGTTATGTCAAACAAACTTGTGCCAGTTGCGTCTAACAAACTTGTGCCAGTTGCGTCAAAAAAAACTTGTGCCAGTTGCGTCAAACAAACTCGTGCCAGTTGCGTCAAACAAACTTGTGCCAGTTGTGTACAACAAACTTGTGCCAGTTGCGTCAAACAAACTTATGCCAGTTGCGTAGAGGAACCTTGTGCCAGTTGCGTCAAACGAACTTGTGCCAGTTGCGTCAAACAAACTTTTGCCAGTTGCGTCAAACAAACTTGTGCCAGTTGAGTCAAACAAACTTGTGCCAGTTGGGTAGAACAAACTTGTGCCAGTTGCGTTAAACAAACTTGTGCCAGTTGCATCGAACAAACTTTTGCCAGTTGCTTCGAACAAACTTGTGCCAGTTGTGTCGAACAAACTTGTGCCAGTTGCGTAGAACAAACTAGTACCAGTTGCGACAAACAAACTTATGCCAGTTGCATAGAACAAACTAGTGCCAGTTGCATAGAACAAACTTGTCCCAGTTGCGTAGCACAAACTTGTGCCAGTTGCGTCAAACAAACTTGTGCCAGTTGCGTCGAACAAACTTGTGCCAGTTGCGTCGAAGAAACTTGTGCCAGTTGCGTCAAACAAACTTGTACCATTTGCGTCGAACAAACTTGTGCCAGTTGCGTCAAACAAACTTGTACCAATTGAGCCGAAAAAACTTGTGACAGTTACGTCGAACAAACTTGTGCCAGTTGCGTCTAACAAACTTGTGCCAGTTGCATCAAACAAACTTGTTCCAGTTGCGACAAACAAACGTGTGCCAGTTGTGTAGAACAAACTTGTGCCAGTTGCTTCAAACAAACTTGTGCCAGTTGCGTAGAAGAACCTTGTGCCAGTTGCGTCAAACGAACTTGTGCCAGTTGCGTCAAACAAACTTGTGCCAGTTGAGTCAAACAAACTTGTGCCAGTTGGGTCGAACAAACTTGGGCCAGTTGCGTTAAACAAACTTGTGCCAGTTGCATCCAACAAACTTTTGCCTGTTGCGTCGAACAAACTTTTGACAGTTGCGTCGAACAAACTTGCGCCAGTTACGTCAAACAAACTTGTGCCAGTTGCGTTGACCAAACTTCTGCCAGTTGTGTCGAACAAAATTATGTCAGTTGGGTAGAACAAACTTGTGCCAGTTGCGTCAAACAAAGATGTCCCAGTTGCGCAGAACAAACTAGTGCCAGTTGCATAGAACAAACTTGTGCCAGATGCGTAGAACAAACTTGTGCCAGTTGCGTAGAACAAACTTGTGCCAGTTGCATAGAACAAACTTGTGCCAGTTATGTAGATCAAACTTGTGCCACTTGCGTCGAACAAACTTGTGCCAGTTGCGTCGAACAAACTTGTGCCAGTTACGGCGAACAAACTTGTGCCAGTTGCGTCAAATAAACTTGTGCCAGTTGCGTAGAACAAACTTGTGCCAGTTGCGTCAAACAAACTTGTGCCAGTTGCATCAAACAATCTTGTTCCAGTTGCGTCAAACAAACTTGTGCCACTTGAGTCGAAAAAACTTGTGCCAGTTGCGTCAAATAAACTTGTGCCAGTTGCGTCTAACAAACTTGTGCCAGTTGCGTCAAAAAAACTTGTGCCAGTTTCGTCAAACAAACTTGTGCCAGTGGCACCCAACAAACTTGTGCCAGTTGCGTCGAACAAACTTCTGCCAGTTGCGTCAAACAAACTTGTGCCAGTTGCGTAGAACAAACTTGTGCCAGTTGCGTAGAACAACCTTGTGCCAGTTGAGTCGAACAAACTTGTGCTAGTTGGTAGAACAAACTTGTGCCAGTTGCGTCAAACAAACATATGTCAGTTGCGTAAAACAAACTAGTGCCAGTTGCATAGAACAAACTTGTGCCAGTTGAGTAGAACAAACTTGTGCCAATTGCATCAAACAAACTTGTGCCAGTTGCGTCGAACAAACTTCTGCCAGTTGCGTCGAAGAAACTTGTGCCAGTTGCGTCAAACAAACTTGTGACAGTTGCGTCGAACAAACTTGTGCCAGTTGCGTCGAACAAACTTGTGCCAGTTATGGTGAACAAACTTGTGCCACTTGCGTCGAGAAAACTTGTGCCAGTTGCGTCAAATAAATTTGTGCCAGTTGCGTCAACCAAACTTGTGCCAGTTACGGCGAACAAACTTGTGCCAGCTGCGTCGAGAAAAGTTGTGCCAGTTGCGTCAAATAAACTTGTGCCAGTTGCGTCAAACAAACTTGTGCCAGTTGCGTCAAACAAACTTGTGCCAGTTGTGTCAAACAAACTTGTGCCAGTTGCGTCAAACAAACTTGTGCAGATTGATTCAAAAAAACTTGTGCCAGTTGCGTTGAACAAACTTGTGCCAGTTGCGTCTAACAAACTTGTGCCAGTTGCGTCAAACAAACTTGTGCCAGTTGCTTCGAACAAACTTGTGCCAGATATGGCGAACAAACTTGTGCCAGTTGCTTCGAGAAAACTTGTGCCAGTGGCGTAAAAAAAACTTGTGCCAGTTGCGTCAAACAAACTTGTGCCAGTTGCGTCAAACAAACTTGTGCCTCTTGCGTCAAACAAACTTGTGCCAGAGGCATCAAACAAACTTGTACCAATTGAGTCGAAAAAACTTGTGCCTGTTACGTCAAACAAACTTGTGCCAGTTGCGTCTAACAAACTTGTGCCAGTTGCGTCAAAAAAAACTTGTGCCAGTTGCGTCAAACAAACTTGTGCCAGTTGCGTCAAACAAACTTGTGCCAGTTGCGTAGAACAAACTTGTGCCAGTTGCGTCAAACAAACTTGTGCCAGTTGCGTAGAAGAACCTTGTGCCAGTTGCGTCAAACGAACTTCTGCCAGTTGCGTCAAACAAACTTTTGCCAGTTGCGTCAAACAAACTTGTGCCAGTTGAGTCAAACAAACTTGTGCCAGTTGGGT
This sequence comes from Macrobrachium rosenbergii, assembly GCA_039081455.1. Taxonomy (NCBI): domain Eukaryota; kingdom Metazoa; phylum Arthropoda; class Malacostraca; order Decapoda; family Palaemonidae; genus Macrobrachium; species Macrobrachium rosenbergii. The sequence goes on along the minus strand of JANJGK010000011.1, from coordinate 2,721,630 downwards.
CGAACAAACTTGTGCCAGTTGCGTTAAACAAACTTGTGCCAGTTGCATCGAACAAACTTTTGCCAGTTGCGTCGAACAAACTTGTGCCAGTTGCATCGAACAAACTTGCGCCAGTTACGTCAAACAAACTTGTGCCAGTTGCGTTGAACAAACTTCTGCCAGTTGTGTCAAACAAACTTGTGTCAGTTGCGTAGAACAAACATTTGCCATTTGCGTAACACAATCTTGTGCCAGTTGTGTCAAACAAACCTGCGCCAGTTGTGTACAACAAACTAGAAAGAGTTGCGTAGAACAAACTTGTGCCAGTTGTGTCGAACAAACTTGTGCCAGTTGCGTAGAACAAACTTGTACCAGTTGCGTCAAACAAACTTATGCCAGTTGCATAGAACAAACTAGTGCCAGTTGCATAGAACAAACTTGTGCCAGTTGCGTAGAACAAACTTGTGCCAGTTGCGTCAAACAAACTTGTGCCAGATGCATCGAACAAACTTGTGCCAGTTGCGTCGAAGAAACTTGTGCCAGTTACGTCAAACAAACTTGTGCCATTTGCGTTGAACAAACTTGTGCCAGTTGCGTCGAACAAACTTGTGCCAGATATGGCGAACAAACTTGTGCCAGTTGCTTTGAGAAAACTTGTGCCAGTTGCGTAGAACATCCTTGTGCCAGTTGAGTCGAACAAACTTGTGCTAGTTGGTAGAACAAACTTGTGCCAGTTGCGTCAAACAAACTTATGCCAGTTGCGTAAAACAAACTAGTGCCAGTTGCACAGAACAAACTTGTGCCAGTTGAGTAGAACAAACTTGTGCCAATTGCATCAAACAAACGTGTGCCAGTTGCGTCGAACAAACTTGTGCCAGTTGCGTCGAAGAAACTTGTGCCAGTTGCGTCAAACAAACTTGTGCCAGTTGCATCGAACAAACTTGTGCCAGTTGCGTCAAACAAACTTGTGCCAGTTGCGTCGAACAAACTTGTGCCAGTTGCGTCGAACAAACTTGTGCCAGTTACGGCAAACAAACTTGTGCCACTTACGTCGAGAAAACTTGTGCCAGTTGCGTCAAATAAACTTGTGCCAGTTGCGTCAAACAAACTTGTGCCAGTTACGGCGAACCAACTTGTGCCAGTTACGTCGAGAAAAGTTGTGCCAGTTGCGTCAAATAAACTTGTGCCAGTTGCATCAAACAAACTTGTGCCAGTTGCGTCAAACTAACTTGTGCCAGTTGCGTCAAAAAAACTTGTGCCAGTTGCGTCAAACAAACTTGTGCCAATTGATTCGAAAAAACTTGTGCCAGTTGCATTGAACAAACTTGTGCCAGTTGCGTCAAACAAACTTGTGCCAGTTGCGTCAAACAAACTTGTGCCAGTTGCGTCGAACAAACTTGTGCCAGATATGGCAAACAAACTTGTGCCAGTTGCTTCGAGAAAACTTGTGCCAGTCGCTTTAAAAAAAACTTATGCCAGTTGCGTCAAACAAACTTGTGCCAGTTGCGTCAAACAAACTTGTGCCTCTTGCGCCAAACAAACTTGTGCCAGTTGCATCAAACAAACTTGTACCAATTGAGTCGAAAAAACTTGTGCCTGTTACGTCGAACAAACTTGTGCCAGTTGCGTCTAACAAACTTGTGCCAGTTGCGTCGAACAAACTTGTGCCAGTTGCATCAAACGAACTTGTGACAGTTGCGTAGAACAAACTTGTGCCAGTTGTGTATAAGAACCTTGTGCCAGTTGCGTCAAACAAACTTGTGCCAGTTGCGTAGAAGAACCTTGTGCCAGTTGCGTTAAACAAACTTGTGCCAGTTGCATCGAACAAACTTTTGCCAGTTGCGTCGAACAAACTTGTGCCAGTTGCGTCGAAAAATCTTGCGCCAGTTGCGTCGAACAAACTAGTGCCAGTTGCGTTGAACAAACTTCTGCCAATTGTGTCAAACAAACTTGTGTCAGTTGCGTAGAACAAACTTGTGCCAGTTGCGTCGAACAAACTTGTGTCAGTTGGGTAGAACAAATTTGTGCCAGTTGCGTCAAACAAACTTGTGCCAGTTGCGTAGAACAAACTAGTGCCAGTTGCATAGAACAAACTTGTGCCAGATGCGTAGAACAAACTTGTGCTAGTTGCGTAGAACAAACTTGTGCCAGTTGCATAGAACAAACTTGTGCCAGTTATGTAGAACAAACTTGTGCCATTTACGTCAAACAAACTTGTGCCAGTTGCGTCTAACAAACTTATGCCAGTTACGGCAAACAAACTTATGCCAGTTTCATCGAGAAAACTTGTGCCAGTTGCGTCGAACACACTTGTGCCAGTTGTGTCGGACAAACTTGTGCCAATTGCGTCGAACAAACTTGTGCCAGTTGTGTCGGACAAACTTTTGCCAATTGCGTCGAACAAATTTGTGCCAGTTGCGGAGAACAACCTTCTGCCAGTTGTGTCAAACAAACTTGTGCCAGTTGCATAAAACAAACTTGTGCCAGTTGCGTCGAACAAACTTGTGCCAGTTGCGTAGAACAAACTTGTGCCAGTTACGTAGAACAAAATTGTGCCAGTTGTGTCAGACAAACTTGTGCCAGTTGCGTAGAACAAACTTTTGTCAGTTCCGTAAAACAAACTTGTGCCAGTTCCGTAAAACAAACTTGTGCCAGTTGCGTCGAACAAAATTGTGCCAGTTGCGTTGAACAAACTTGTGCCAGTTTTGTTGAACAAACTTGGGCCAGTTGCGTCGAACAAACTTGTGCCAGTTTCGTCAAAGAAACTTGTGCCAGTTGCGTAGAACAAACTTGTGCCAGTTGCGTCAAACAAACTTGTGTCAGTTGCATAGAACAAACTTGTGCCAGTTGTGTAGAACAACCTTGTGCCAGTTGCGTCAAAAACTCGTGCCGGTTGCGTCAAACAAACTTGTTCTAGTTGGGTCGAATAAACTTGTGCCAGTTGCGTTAAACAAACTTATGCTAGTTGCGTCAAACAAACTTGTGCCATTTGCATCGAACAAACTTGTGCCAGTTGCGTCGAACAAGTTGGTGCCAGTTGCGTCAAACAAACTTGTGCCAGTTGCATCGAACAAACTTGTGCCAGTTGCGTAGAACAAACTTGTGCCAGTTGTGTCAAACAACTTGTGCCAGTAGCATAGAACAAACTTGTGCCACTTGCGTCGAACAAATTTGTGCCAGTTGCGTAGAACAAACTTTTGTCAGTTGTGTAGAACAAACTTGTGCCAGTTGTGTATAATAACCTTTTAACAGTTGCGTCAAACAACCTTGTGCTGGTTGCGTCAAACAAACTTGTGCCAGTTGCGTCAAAAAAACTTGTGCCAGTTGCGTCAAACAAACTTGTGCCAGTTGGGTCGAATAAACTTGTGCCAGTTGCGTTAAACAAACTTGTGCCAGTTCGTCGAACAAACTTGTGCCAGTTGCGTAGAACAAACTTGTGCCAGTTGTGTCGAACAAACTTGTGCCAGTTGCGTCGGACAAACTTGTGCCAGTTTCGTCGAACAAACTTGTGCCAGTTGCGTAGAACAAACTTGTGCCAGTTGTGTCAAATAAACTTGTGCCAGTTGCGTCAAAGAAACTTGTGCCAGTTGCGTAAAACAAACTTGTGCCAGTTGCGTCAAACAAACTTGTGCCAGTTGCATAGAACAAACTTGTGCCAGTTTTGTAGAACAACCTTGTGCCAGTTGCGTCAAAACAAACTTGTGCCAGATGCATAGAACAAACTTGTGCCAGTTGCATCAAAAAAACTTGTGCCAGTTGCGTCAAACAGACTTGTGCCAGTTGCATCGAACAAACTTGTGCCAGTTGCGTCAAACAAACTTGTGCCAGTTAAGTCAAACAGACTTTTGCCAGTTGCGTCAAACAAACTTGTGCCAGTTGCATAGAACAAACTTGTGCCAGTTGCGTAGAACAAACTTGTGCCAGTTGCATCGAACACACTTGTGCCAGTTGTGTTGGACAAACTTGTGCCAATTGCGTTGAACAAACTTGTGCCAGTTGTGTCGGACAAACTTGTGCCAATTGCGTCGAACAAACTTGTGCCTGTTGCGTAGAACAAACTTCTGCCAGTTGTGTCAAACAAACTTGTGCCAGTTGCATAAAACAAACTTGTGCCAGTTGCGTCGAAGAAACTTGTGCCAGTTGCGTAGAACAAACTTGTGCCAGTTACGTAGAACAAAATTGTGCCAGTTGTGTCAGACAAAGTTGTGCCAGTTGCGTAGAACAAACTTGTGCCAGTTCCGTAAAACAAACTTGTGCCAGTTCCATAAAACAAACTTGTGCCAGTTGCGTCGAACAAACTTGTGCCAGTTGCGTCGAACAAACTTGTGCCAGTTTTGTTGAACAAACTTGTGCCAGTTGTGTAGAAAAAACTTGTGCCAGTTTTGTCAAACAAACTTGTGCCAGTTGCGTCAAACAAACTTGGGCCAGTTGCGTCGAACAAACTTGTGCCAGTTTCGTCAAAGAAACTTGTGCCAGTTGCGTAAAACAAACTTGTGCCAGTTGCGTCAAACAAACTTGTGTCAGTTGCATAGAACAAACTTGTGCCAGTTGTGTAGAACAACCTTGTGCCAGTTGCGTGAAACAACCTTGTGCCAGTTGCGTCAAACAAACTAGTGCCAGTTGCGTCAAAAAAACTTGTGCCAGTTGCGTCAAACAAACTTGTGCCAGTTGCACAGAACAAACTTGTGCCAGTTGCATAGACCAAACTTGTGCCAGTTGCGTCGAACACACTTGTGCCAGTTGTGTCGGACAAACTTGTGCCAATTGCGTCAAACAAACTTGTGCCAGTTGTGTCGGACAAACTTGTGCCAATTGCGTCGAACAAATTTGTGCCAGTTGCGGAGAACAACCTTCTGCCAGTTGTGTCAAACAAACTTGTGCCAGTTGCATCAAACAAACTTGTGCCAGTTGCGTCGAACAAACTTGTGCCAGTTGCGTAGAACAAACTTGTGCCAGTTACGTAGAACAAAATTGTGCCAGTTGTGTCAGACAAACTTGTGTCAGTTGCGTAGAACAAACTTGTGTCAGTTCCGTAAAACAAACTTGTGCCAGTTCCGTAAAACAAACTTGTGCCAGTTACGTCGAACAAAATTGTGCCAGTTGCGTTGAACAAACTTGTGCCAGTTTTGTTGAACAAACTTGTGCCAGTTGTGTAGAACAAACTTGTGCCAGTTTTGTCAAACAAACTTGTGCCAGTTGCGTCAAACAAACTTGGGCCAGTTGCGTCGAACAAACTTGTGCCAGTTTCGTCAAAGAAACTTGTGCCAGTTGCGTAGAACAAACTTGTGCCAGTTGCGTCAAACAAACTTGTGTCAGTTGCATACAACAAACTTGTGCCAGTTGTGTAGAAAAACCTTGTGCCAGTTGCGTCAAACAACCTTGTGCCGGTTGCGTCAAACAAACTTGTGCCAGTTGCGTCAAAAAAAGTCGTGCCAGTTGCGTCAAACAAACTTGTGCCAGTTGGGTCGAAGAAACTTGTGCCAGTTGCGTTAAACAAACTTATGCTAGTTGCGCCAAACAAACTTGTGCCATTTGCATCGAACAAACTTGTGCCAGTTGCGTCGAACAAGTTGGTACCAGTTGCGTCAAACAAACTTGTACCAGTTGCATCGAACAAACTTGTGCCAGTTGCGTAGAACAAACTTGTGCCAGTTGTGTCAAACAACTTGTGCAAGTTGCATAGAACAAAATTGTGCCACTTGCGTCGAACAAATTTGTGCTAGTTGCGTAGAACAAACTTTTGTCAGTTGTGTAGAACAAACTTGTGCCAGTTGTGTAGAATAACCTTGTAACAGTTGCGTCAAACAACCTTGTGCCAGTTGCGTCAAACAAACTTGTGCCAGTTGCGTCAAAAAAACTTGTGCCAGTTGCGTCAAACAAACTTGTGCCAGTTGGGTCGAATAAACTTGTGCCAGTTGCGTTAAACAAACTTGTGCCAGTTCGTCGAACAAACTTGTGCCAGTTGCATCGAACAAACTTGTGCCAGTTGCGTCGAACAAACTTGTGCCAGTTGCGTCAAACAAACTTGTGCCAGTTGCATCGAACAAACTTGTGCCAGTTGCGTAGAACAAACTTCTGCCAGTTGTGTTAAACAAACTTGTGCCAGTTGCATAGAACAAACTTGTGCCACTTGCGTCGAACAAACTTGTGCCAGTTGCGTAGAACAAACTTTTGCCAGTTGTGTCAAACAAACTTGTGCCAGATGTGTCAAACAAACTTGTGCCAGTTGCGTAGAATAAACTTGTGCCAGTTACGTAGAACAAACTTGTGCCAGTTGCGTAGAACAAACTTCTGCCAGTTGCGTAGAACAAACTTGTGCCAGTTACGTAGAACAAACTTGTGCCAGTTGCGTAGAACAAACTTCTGCCAGTTGCGTCAAACAAACTTGGGCCAGTTGCGTAGAACAAACTTGTGCCAGTTGCGTCAAACAAACTTGTGCCAGTTGCGTCAAACAAACGTGTGCCAGTTGCATAGAACAAACTTGAGCCAGTTGCGTAGAACAAACTTGTGCCAGTTGCATCGAACATACTTGCGCCAGTTGCGTTGAACAAACTTGTGCCAGTTGCGTAGAACAAACTTGTGCCAGTTGCGTAGAACAAACTTGTGCCAGTTGTTTCAAACAAACTTCTGCCAGTTGCATAGAAAAAACTTGTGCCAGTTGCGTAGAACAAACTTGGGCCAGTTGCATAGAACAAACTTGTGCCAGTTGCGAAGAACAAACTTGTGCCAATTGCATCAAACAAACTTGTGCCAGTTGCGTAAAACAAACTTGTGCCAGTTGCGTAGAACAAATTTGTGCCAGTTGCGTAGAACAAACTTGTGCCAGTTGCGTCGAACAAACTTGTGCCAGTTGCATCGAACAAACCTGTGCCAGTTGCATCGAACAAACTTGTGCCAGATGCGTTGAACAAACTTGTGACAGTTGCATAGAACAAACTTGTGCCAGTTGTTTCAAATAAACTTTTGCCCGTTGCGTCAAACAAACTTGTGCCAGTTGTATCAAACAAACTTCTGCCAGTTGCATAGAACAAACTTGTGCCACATGTGTCGAACAAACTTGTGCCAGTTGCGTAGAACAAACTTTTGCCAGTTGTGTCGAACAAACTTGTGCCAGTTACATCGAACAAACTTGTGCCAGTTGCGCAGAACAAACTTGTGCCAGTTAAGTCAAACAGACTTGTGCCAGTTGCGTCAAACAAACTTGTGCCAGTTGCATAGAACAAACTTGTGCCAGTTGCGCAGACCAAACTTGTGCCAGTTGCGTCGAACACACTTGTGCCAGTTGTGTCGGACAAACTTGTGCCAATTGCGTCAAACAAACTTATGCCAGTTGTGTCGGACAAACTTGTGCCAATTGCGTAGAACAAACTTGTGCCAGTTGCGTCAAACAAACTTGTGCCAGTTGCGTAGAACAAACTTGTGCCAGTTACGTAGAACAGAATTTTGCCAGTTGCGTAGAACAAACTTGTGCCAGTTCCGTAATACAAACTTGTGCCAGTTCCGTAAAACAAACTTGTGCCAGTTGCGTCAAACAAACTTGTGCCAGTTGCGTAAAACAAACTTGTGCCAGTTTTGTTGAACAAACTTGTGCCAGTTGTGTAGAACAAACTTGTGCCAGTTTTGTCAAACAAACTTGTGACAGTTGCGTGAAACAAACTTGGGCCAGTTGCGTCGAACAAACTTTTGCCAGTTTCGTCAAAGAAACTTGTCCCAGTTGCGTAGAACAAACTTGTGCCAGTTGCGTCAAACAAACTTGTGTCAGTTCCATAGAACAAACTTGTGCCAGTTGTGTAGAACAACCTTGTGCCAGTTGCGCCAAACAACCTTGTGCCAGTTGCGTCAAACAAACTTGTGCCACTTGCATAAAAAAAACTTGTGCCATTTGCGTCAAACAAACTTTTGCCAGTTGGGTCGAATAAACTTGTGCCAGTTGCGTTAAACAAACTTGTGCCAGTTGCGTGGAACAAACTTGTGCCATTTGCATCGAACAAACTTGTGCCAGTTGCGTCGAACAAGCTTGTGCCCGTTGCGTCAAACAAACTTGTGCCAGTTGTATCGAATAAACTTGTGCCAGTTGCGTAGAACAAACTTGTGCCAGTTGTGTCAAACAAACTTGTGCCAGTTGCATAGAACAAACTTGTGCCAGTTGCGTAGAACAAACTTTTGCCAGTTGCGTCGGACAAAATTGTGCCAATTGCGTTGAACAAACTTTTGCCAGTTGCGTAGAACAAACTTGTGCCAGTTGTGTCAAACAAACTTGTGCCAGTTGCGTAAAACAAACTTGTGCCAGTTGCGTCGAACAAACTTGTGCCAGTTGCATAGAACAAACTTGTGCCAGTTACGTAAAACAAACTTGTGCCAGTTATGTCAGACAAACTTATGCCAGTTGCGCAGAACAAACTTGTGCCAGTTGCGTAGAACAAACTTGTGCCAGTTGCGTCGAACAAACTTGTGCCAGTTGCGTCGGACAAACTTGTGCCAGTTTCGTCGAACAAACTTGTGCCAGTTGCGTAGAACAAACTTGTGCCAGTTGTGTCAAATAAACTAGTGCCAGTTGCGTCAAACAAACTTGGGCCAGTTGTGTCGAACAAACTTGTGCCAGTTGCATCAAAGAAACTTGTGCCAGTTGCGTCAAACAAACTTGCGCCAGTTGCGTCAAACAAACTTGTGCCAGTTGCATAGAACAAACTTGTGCCAGTTTTGTAGAACAACCTTGTGCCAGTTGCGTCAAAACAAACTTGTGCCAGTTGCATAGAACAAACTTGTGCCAGTTGCATCAAAAAACTTGTGCCAGTTGCGTCAAACAGACTTGTGCCAGTTGCATCGAACAAACTTGTGCCAGTTGCGTCAAACAAACTTGTGCCAGTTAAGTCAAACAGACTTTTGCCAGTTGCGTCAAACAAACTTGTGCCAGTTGCATAGAACAAACTTGTGCCAGTTGCGTAGAACAAACTTGTGCCAGTTGCGTCGAACACACTTGTGCCAGTTGTGTTGGACAAACTTGTGCCAATTGCGTTGAACAAACTTGTGCCAGTTGTGTCGGACAAACTTGTGCCAATTGCGTCGAACAAACTTGTGCCTGTTGCGTAGAACAAACTTCTGCCAGTTGTGTCAAACAAACTTGTGCCAGTTTTGTTGAACAAACTTGTGCCAGTTGTGTAGAAAAAACTTGTGCCAGTTTTGTCAAACAAACTTGTGCCAGTTGCGTCAAACAAACTTGGGCCAGTTGCGTCGGACAAACTTGTGCCAGTTTCGTCGAACAAACTTGTGCCAGTTGCGAAGAACAAACTTGTGCCAGTTGTGTCAAATAAACTTGTGCCAGTTGCGTAGAACAAACTTGTGCCAGTTGTGTCAAACAAACTTGTGCCAGTTGCGTAAAACAAACTTGTGCCAGTTGCGTCGAACAAACTTGTGCCAGTTGCGTCGAACAAACTTGTGCCAGTTTTGTTGAACAAACTTGTGCCAGTTGTGTAGAAAAAACTTGTGCCAGTTTTGTCAAACAAACTTGTGCCAGTTGCGTCAAACAAACTTGGGCCAGTTGCGTCGAACAAACTTGTGCCAGTTTCGTCAAAGAAACTTGTGCCAGTTGCGTAGAACAAACTTGTGCCAGTTGCGTCAAACAAACTTGTGTCAGTTGCATAGAACAAACTTGTGCCAGTTGTGTAGAACAACCTTGTGCCAGTTGCGTGAAACAACCTTGTGCCAGTTGCGTAAAACAAACTTGTGCCAGTTGCGTCAAAAAAACTTGTGCCAGTTGCGTCAAACAAACTTGTGCCAGTTGCATAGAACAAACTTGTGCCAGTTGCGTAGACCAAACTTGTGCCAGTTGCGTCGAACACACTTGTGCCAGTTGTGTCGGACAAACTTGTGCCAATTGCGTCGAACAAACTTGTGCCAGTTGTGTCGGACAAACTTGTGCCAATTGCATCGAACAAATTTGTGCCAGTTGCGGAGAACAACCTTCTGCCAGTTGTGTCAAACAAACTTGTGCCAGTTGCATAAAACAAACTTGTGCCAGTTGCGTCGAACAAACTTGTGCCAGTTGCGTAGAACAAACTTGTGCCAGTTACGAAGAACAAAATTGTGCCAGTTGTGTCAGACAAAGTTGTGCCAGTTGCGTAGAACAAACTTGTGTCAGTTCCGTAAAACAAACTTGTGCCAGTTCTGTAAAACAAACTTGTGCCAGTTGCGTCGAACAAAATTGTGCCAGTTGCGTTGAACAAACTTATGTCAGTTTTGTTGAACAAACTTGTGCCAATTGTGTAGAACAAACTTGTGCCAGTTTTGTCAAACAAACTTGTGCCAGTTGCGTCAAACAAACTTGGGCCAGTTGCGTCGAACAAACTTGTGCCAGTTTCGTCAAGGAAACTTGTGCCAGTTGCGTAGAACAAACTTGTGCCAGTTGCGTCAAACAAACTTGTGTCAGTTGCATAGAACAAACTTGTGCCAGTTGTGTAGAACAACCTTGTGCCAGTTGCGTCAAACAACCTTTTGCCGGTTGCGTCAAACAAACTTGTGCCAGTTGCGTCAAAAAAACTCGTGCCAGTTGCGTCAAACAAACTTGTGCCAGTTGGGTCGAATAAACTTGTGCCAGTTGCGTTAAACAAACTTATGCTAGGTGCGTCAAACAAACTTGTGCCATTTGCATCGAACAAACTTGTGCCAGTTGCGTCGAACAAGTTGGTGCCAGTTGCGTCAAACAAACTTGTGCCAGTTGCGTCGAACAAACTTGTGCCAGTTGCGTAGAACAAACTTGTGCCAGTTGTGTCAAACAACTTGTGCCAGTTGCATAGAACAAACTTGTGCCACTTGCGTCGAACAAATTTGTGCCAGTTGCGTAGAACAAACTTTTGTCAGTTGTGTAGAACAAACTTGTGCCAGTTGTGTAGAATAACCTTGTAACAGTTGCGTCAAACAATCTTGTGCCAGTTGCGTCAAACAAACTTGTGCCAGTTGCATCAAAAAAACTTGTGCCAGTTGCGTCAAACTTGTGCCAGTTGGGTCGAATAAACTTGTGCCAGTTGCGTTAAACAAACTTGTGCCAGTTCGTCGAACAATCTTGTGCCAGTTGCATCGAACAAACTTGTGCCAGTTGCGTCGAACAAACTTGTGCCAGTTGCGTCAAACAAACTTGTGCCAGTTGCATCGAACAAACTTGTGCCAGTTGCGTAGAACAAACTTCTGCCAGTTGTGTCAAACAAACTTGTGCCAGTTGCATAGAACAAACTTGTGCCACTTGCGTCGAACAAACTTGTGCCAGTTGCGTAGAACAAACTTTTGCCAGTTGTGTCAAACAAACTTGTGCCAGATGTGTCAAACAAACTTGTGCCAGTTGCGTAGAACAAACTTGTGCCAGTTACGTAGAACAAACTTGTGCCAGTTGCGTAGAACAAACTTCTGCCAGTTGCGTAGAACAAACTTGTGCCAGTTACGTAGAACAAACTTGTGCCAGTTGCGTAGAACAAACTTCTGCCAGTTGCGTCAAACAAACTTGGGCCAGTTGCGTAGAACAAACTTGTGCCAGTTGCGTCAAACAAACTTGTGCCAGTTGCGTCAAACAAACTTGTGCCAGTTGCATAGAACAAACTTGAGCCAGTTGCGTAGAACAAACTTGTGCCAGTTGCATCGAACATACTTGCGCCAGTTGCGTTGAACAAACTTGTGCCAGTTGCGTAGAACAAACTTGTGCCAGTTGCGTAGAACAAACTTGTGCGAGTTGTTTCAAACAAACTTCTGCCAGTTGCATAGAAAAAACTTGTGCCAGTTGCGTAGAACAAACTTGGGCCAGTTGCATAGAACAAACTTGTGCCAGTTGCGAAGAACAAACTTGTGCCAATTGCATCAAACAAACTTGTGCCAGTTGCGTAAAACAAACTTGTGCCAGTTGCGTAGAACAAATTTGTGCCAGTTGCGTAGAACAAACTTGTGCCAGTTGCGTCGAACAAACTTGTGCCAGTTGCATCGAACAAAACTGTGCCAGTTGCATCGAACAAACTTGTGCCAGATGCGTTGAACAAACTTGTGCCAGTTGCATAGAACAAACTTGTGCCAGTTGTTTCAAATAAACTTTTGCCCGTTGCGTCAAACAAACTTGTGCCAGTTGTGTCAAACAAACTTCTGCCAGTTGCATAGAACAAACTTGTGCCACTTGTGTCGAACAAACTTGTGCCAGTTGCGTAGAACAAACTTTTGCCAGTTGTGTCGAACAAACTTGTTCCAGTTGCATCGAACAAACTTGTGCCAGTTGCGCAGAACAAACTTGTGCCAGTTAAGTCAAACAGACTTGTGCCAGTTGCGTCAAACAAACTTGTGCCAGTTGCATAGAACAAACTTGTGCCAGTTGCGTAGACCAAACTTGTGCCAGTTGCGTCGAACACACTTGTGCCAGTTGTGTCGGACAAACTTGTGCCAATTGCGTCGAACAAACTTGTGCCAGTTGTGTCGGACAAACTTGTGCCAATTGCGTAGAACAAACTTGTGCCAGTTGCGTCAAACAAACTTGTGCCAGTTGCGTAGAACAAATTTGTGCCAGTTACGTAGAACAGAATTGTGCCAGTTGCGTAGAACAAACTTGTGCCAGTTCCATAATACAAACTTGTGCCAGTTCCGTAAAACAAACTTGTGCCAGTTGCGTCAAACAAACTTGTGCCAGTTGCGTAAAACAAACTTGTGCCAGTTTTGTCGAACAAACTTGTGCCAGTTGTGTAGAACAAACTTGTGCCAGTTTTGTCAAACAAAATGTGACAGTTGCGTCAAACAAACTTGGGCCAGTTGCGTCGAACAAACTTGTGCCAGTTTCGTCAAAGAAACTTGTGCCAGTTGCGTAGAACAAACTTGTGCCAGTTGCGTCGAACAAACTTGTGCCAGTTGCGTAGAACAAACTTTTGCCAGTTGCGTAGAACAAACTTGTGCCAGTTGTGTCAAACAAACTTGTGCCAGTTGCGTCGAACAAACTTGTGCCAGTTGCGTAGAACAAACTTGGGCCAGTTACGTAGAACAAACTTGTGCCAGTTGTGTCAGACAAACTTGTGCCAGTTGTGTAGAACAAACTTGTGCCAGTTGCGTAGAAAAAACTTTTTCCAGTTACGAAGAATAAACTTGTGCCAGTTGCGTCGAACAAACTTGTGCCAGTTGCGTAGAACAAACTTGGGCCAGTTACGTAGAACAAACTTGTGCCAGTTGTGTCAGACAAACTTGTGCCAGTTGTGTAGAACAAACTTGTGCCAGTTGCGTAGAAAAAACTTTTTCCAGTTGCGTTGAACAATCTTGTGCCAGTTTCGTTGAACAAACTTGTGCCAGTTGCGTAGAACAAACTTGTGCCAGTTGTGTCAAACAAACTTGTGCCAGTTGCATCAAACAAACTTGGGCCAGTTGCGTCGAACAAACTTGTGCCAGTTGTGTCGAAGAAACTTGTGCCAGTTGCGTAGAACAAACTTGTGCCAGTTGCGTCAAACAAACTTGTACCAGTTGCATAGAACAAACTTGTGCCAGTTGTGTAGAATAACCTTGTGCCAGTTACGTCAAAGAACCTTGTGCCAGTTGCGTCAAACAAACTTGTGCCAGTTGCATCGAACAAACTTTTGCCAGTTGTGTCAAACAAACTTGTGCCAGATGTGTCAAACAAACTTGTGCCAGTTGCGTAGAACAAACTTGTGCCAGTTACTTAGAACAAACTTGTGCCAGTTGCGTAGAACAAACTTCTGCCAGTTGCGTAGAACAAACTTGTGCCAGTTACGTAGAACAAACTTGTGCCAGTTGCGTAGAACAAACTTCTGCCAGTTGCGTAGAACAAATTTGTGCCAGTTGCGCCGAACAAACTTGTGCCAGTTGCGTTGAACAAACTTGTGCAAGTTGCGCTGAACAAACTTGTGCCAATTGCGTCAATGAAACTTGTGCCAGTTGCGTCGTACAAATTTATGCCAGTTGCGTAGAACAAACTTGTGTCAGTTGCGTAGAAGAAACTTGTACCAGTTGCATCGAACAAACTTGTGCCAGTTGCATCGAACAAACTTGTGCCAGTTGCGTCAAACAAACTTGTGCCAGTTGCGTCAAACAAACTTGTGCCAGTTGCGTCAAAAAAACTTGTGCCAGTTGCGTCAAACAAACTTGTGCCAGTTGGGTCGAATAAACTTGTGCCAGTTGCGTTAAACAAACTTGTGCCAGTTCGTCGAACAAACTTGTGCCAGTTGCATCGAACAAACTTGTGCCAGTTGCGTCGAACAAACTTGTGGCAGTTGCGTAGAACAAACTTGTGCCAGTTGCGTCGAACAAACTTGTGCCAGTTGCTTCGAACAAACCTGTGCCAGTTGCATCGAACAAACTTGTGCCAGATGCGTTGAACAAACTTGTGACAGTTGCGTAGAACAAACTTGTGCCAGTTGTTTCAAATAAACTTTTGCCCGTTGCGTCAAACAAACTTGTGCCAGTTGTGTCAAACAAACTTCTGCCAGTTGCATAGAACAAACTTGTGCCACTTGTGTCGAACAAACTTGTGCCAGTTGCGTAGAACAAACTTTTGCCAGTTGTGTCGAACAAACTTGTGCCAGTTGCATCGAACAAACTTGTGCCAGTTGCGCAGAACAAACTTGTGCCAGTTAAGTCAAACAGACTTGTGCCAGTTGCGTCAAACAAACTTGTGCCAGTTGCATAGAACAAACTTGTGTCAGTTGCGTAGACCAAACTTGTGCCAGTTGCGTCGAACACACTTGTGCCAGTTGTGTCGGACAAACTTGTGCCAATTGCGTCGAACAAACTTGTGCCAGTTGTGTCGGAGAAACTTGTGCCAATTGCGTAGAACAAACTTGTGCCAGTTGCGTCAAACAAACTTGTGCCAGTTGCGTAGAACAAACTTGTGCCAGGTACGTAGAACAGAATTGTGCCAGTTGCGAAGAACAAACTTGTGCCAGTTCCGTAATACAAACTTGTGCCAGTTCCGTAAAACAAACTTGTGCCAGTTGCGGCAAACAAACTTGTGCCAGTTGCGTAAAAAAAACTTGTGCCAGTTTTGTCGAACAAACTTGTGCCAGTTGTGTAGAACAAACTTGTGCCAGTTTTGTCAAACAAACTTGTGACAGTTGCGTCAAACAAACTTGGGCCAGTTGCGTCAAACAAACTTGTGCCAGTTTCGTCAAAGAAACTTGTGCCTGTTGCGTAGAACAAACTTGTGCCAGTTGCGTCAAACAAACTTGTGTCAGTTGCATAGAACAAACTTGTGCCAGTTGTGTAGAACAACCTTGTGCCAGTTGCGTCAAACAACCTTGTGCCAGTTGCGTCAAACAAACTTGTGCCACTTGCGTCAAAAAAACTTGTGCCAGTTGTGTCAAACAAACTTTTGCCAGTTGGGTCGAATAAACTTGTGCCTGTTGCGTTAAACAAACTTGTGCCAGTTGCGTCGAACAAACTTGTGCCATTTGCATCGAACAAACTTGTGCCAGTTGCGTCGAACAAGCTTGTGCCAGTTGCGTCAAACAAACTTGTCCCAGTTGTATCGAATAAACTTGTGCCAGTTGCGTAGAACAAACTTGTGCCAGTTGTGTCAAACAAACTTGTGCCAGTGGCATAGAACAAACTTGTGCCACTTGCGTCGAACAAACTTGTGCCAGTTGCGTAGAACAAACTTTTGCCAGTTGCATAGAACAAACTTGTGCCAGTTGTGTCAAACAAACTTGTGCCAGTTGCGTCGAACAAACTTGTGCCAGTTGCGTAGAACAAACTTGGGCCAGTTACGTAGAACAAACTTGTGCCAGTTGTGTCAGACAAACTTGTGCCAGTTGTGTAGAACAAACTTGTGCCAGTTGCGTAGAAAAAACTTTTTCCAGTTGCGAAGAACAAACTTGTGCCAGTTGCGCCGAACAAACTTGTTCCAGTTGCGTCGAACAATCTTGTGCCACTTTCGTTGAACAAACTTGTGCCAGTTGCGTAGAACAAACTTGTGCCAGTTGTGTCAAACAAACTTGTGCCAGTTGCATCAAACAAACTTGGGCCAGTTGTGTCGAACAAACTTGTGCCAGTTGTGTCGAAGAAACTTGTGCCAGTTGCATAGAACAAACTTGTGCCAGTTGCGTCAAACAAACTTGTGCCAGTTGCATAGAACAAACTTGTGCCAGTTGTGTAGAATAACCTTGTGCCAGTTACGTCAAAGAACCTTGTGCCAGTTGCGTCAAACAAACTTGTGCCAGTTGCATCGAACAAACTTTTGCCAGTTGTGTCAAACAAACTTGTGCCAGATGTGTCAAACAAACTTGTGCCAGTTGCGTAGAACAAACTTGTGCCAGTTACTTAGAACAAACTTGTGCCAGTTGCGTAGAACAAACTTCTGCCAGTTGCGTAGAACAAACTTCTGCCAGTTGCGTAGAACAAATTTGTGCCAGTTGCGCAGAACAAACTTGCGCCAGTTGCGTCGAACAAACTTGTGCCAGTTGCGTTGAACAAACTTGTGCAAGTTGCGCAGAACAAACTTGTGCCAGTTGCGTCAAAGAAACTTGTGCCAGTTGCGTCGTTCAAATTTATGCCAGTTGCGTAGAACAAACTTGTGTCAGTTGCGTAGAAGAAACTTGTGCCAGTTGCATCGAACAAACTTGTGCCAGTTGCGTCGAACAAACTTGTGCCAGTTGCGTAGAACAAACTTTTGTCAGTTGTGTAGAACAAACTTGTGCCAGTTGTGTAGAATAACCTTGTAACAGTTGCGTCAAACAACCTTGTGCCAGTTGCGTCAAACAAACTTGTGCCAGTTGCGTCAAAAAAACTTGTGCCAGTTGCGTCAAACAAACTTGTGCCAGTTGGGTCGAATAAACTTGTGCCAGTTGCGTTAAACAAACTTGTGCCAGTTCGTCGAACAAACTTGTGCCAGTTGCATCGAACAAACTTGTGCCAGTTGCGTCGAACAAACTTGTGCCAGTTGCGTCAAACAAACTTGTGCCAGTTGCATCGAAAAACTTGTGCCAGTTGCGTAGAACAAACTTCTGCCAGTTGTGTCAAACAAACTTGTGCCAGTTGCATAGAACAAACTTGTGCCACTTGCGTCGAACAAACTTGTGCCAGTTGCGTAGAACAAACTTTTGCCAGTTGTGTCAAACAAACTTGTGCCAGATGTGTCAAACAAACTTGTGCCAGTTGCGTAGAACAAACTTGTGCCAGTTACGTAGAACAAACTTGTGCCAGTTGCGTAGAACAAACTTCTGCCAGTTGCGTAGAACAAACTTGTGCCATTTACGTAGAACAAACTTGTGCCAGTTGCGTAGAACAAACTTGTGCCAGTTGCGTCAAACAAACTTGGGCCAGTTGCGTAGAACAAACTTGTGCCAGTTGCGTCAAACAAACTTGTGCCAGTTGCTTCAAACAAACTTGAACCAGTTGCATAGAACAAACTTGAGCCAGTTGCGTAGAACAAACTTGTGCCAGTTGCGTCGAACATACTTGCGCCAGTTGCGTTGAACAAACTTGTGCCAGTTGCGTAGAACAAACTTGTGCCAGTTGCGTAGAACAAACTTGTGCGAGTTGTTTCAAACAAACTTCTGCCAGTTGCATAGAAAAAACTTGTGGCAGTTGCGTAGAACAAACTTGGGCCAGTTGCATAGAACAAACTTGTGCCAGTTGCGAAGAACAAACTTGTGCCAATTGCATCAAACAAACTTGTGCCAGTTGCGTAAAACAAACTTGTGCCAGTTGCATAGAACAAATTTGTGCCAGTTGCATAGAACAAACTTGTCCCAGTTGCGTCGAACAAACTTGTACCAGTTGCATCGAACAAACCTGTGCCAGTTGCATCGAACAAACTTGTGCCAGATGCGTTGAACAAACTTGTGACAGTTGCGTAGAACAAACTTGTGCCAGTTGTTTCAAATAAACTTTTGCCCGTTGCGTCAAACAAACTTGTGCCAGTTGTGTCAAACAAACTTCTGCCAGTTGCACAGAACAAACTTTTGCCAGTTGTGTCGAACAAACTTGTGCCAGTTGCATCGAACAAACTTGTGCCAGTTGCGCAGAACAAACTTGTGCCAGTTAAGTCAAACAGACTTGTGCCAGTTGCGTCAAACAAACTTGTGCCAGTTGCATAGAACAAACTTGTGCCAGTTGCGTAGACCAAACTTGTGCCAGTTGCGTTGAACACACTTGTGCTAGTTGTGTCGGACAAACTTGTGCCAATTGCGTCGAACAAACTTGTGCCAGTTGTGTCGGACAAACTTGTGCCAATTGCGTAGAACAAACTTGTGCCAGTTGCGTCAAACAAACATGTGCCAGTTGCGTAGAACAAACTTGTGCCAGTTACGTAGAACAGAATTGTGCCAGTTGCGTAGAACAAACTTGTGCCAGTTCCGTAATACAAACTTGTGCCAGTTCCGTAAAACAAACTTGTGCCAGTTGCGTAAAACAAACTTGTGCCAGTTTTGTCGAACAAACTTGTGCCAGTTGTGTAGAACAAACTTGTGCCAGTTTTGTCAAACAAACTTGTGACAGTTGCGTCAAACAAACTTGGGCCAGTTGCGTCGAACAAACTTGTGCCAGTTTCGTCAAAGAAACTTGTGCCAGTTGCGTAGAACAAACTTGTGCCAGTTGCGTCAAACAAACTTGTGTCAGTTGCATAGAACAAACTTGTGCCAGTTGTGTAGAACAACCTTCTGCCAGTTGCGTCAAACAACCTTGTGCCAGTTGCGTCAAACAAACTTGTGCCAGTTGCGTCAAAAAAACTTGTGCCAGTTGCGTCAAACAAACTTTTGCCAGTTGGGTCGAATAAACTTGTGCCAGTTGCGTTAAACAAACTTGTGCCAGTTGCGTCGAACAAACTTGTGCCATTTGCATCGAACAAACTTGAGCCAGTTGCGTCGAACAAGCTTGTGCCAGTTGCGTCAAACAAACTTGTGCCAGTTGTATCGAATAAACTTGTGCCAGTTGCGTAGAACAAACTTGTGCCAGTTGCGTAGAACAAACTTGTGCCAGTTGCATAGAACAAACTTGTGCCACTTGCGTCGAACAAACTTGTGCCAGTTGCGTAGAACAAACTTTTGCCAGTTGCGTAGAACAAACTTGTGCCAGTTGTGTTAAACAAACTTGTGCCAGTTGCGTCGAACAAACTTGTGCCAGTTGCGTAGAACAAACTTGGGCCAGTTGCGTAGAACAAACTTGTGCCAGTTGTGTCAGACAAATTTGTGCCAGTTGTGTAGAACAAACTTGTGCCAGTTGCGTAGAAAAAACTTTTTCCAGTTGCGAAGAACAAACTTGTGCCAGTTGCGCCGAACAAACTTGTTCCAGTTGCGTCGAACAATCTTGTGCCAGTTTCGTTGAACAAACTTGTGCCAGTTGCGTAGAACAAACTTGTGCCAGTTGTGTCAAACAAACTTGTGCCAGTTGCATCAAACAAACTTGGGCCAGTTGCGTCGAACAAACTTGTTCCAGTTGTGTCGAAGAAACTTGTGCCAGTTGCATAGAACAAACTTGTGCCAGTTGCGTCAAACAAACTTGTGCCAGTTGCATAGAACAAACTTGTGCCAGTTGTGTCAAACAAACTTGTGCCAGATGTGTCAAACAAACTTGTGCCAGTTGCGTAGAACAAACTTGTGCCAGTTACTTAGAACAAACTTGTGCCAGTTGCGTAGAACAAACTTCTGCCAGTTGCGTAGAACAAACTTGTGCCAGTTACGTAGAACAAATTTCTGCCAGTTGCGTAGAACAAACTTCTGCCAGTTACGTAGAACAAACTTGTGCCAGTTGCGTAGAACAAACTTCTGCCAGTTGCGTAGAACAAATTTGTGCCAGTTGCGCAGAACAAACTTGCGCCAGTTGCGTCGAACAAACTTGTGCCATTTGCGTTGCACAAATTTGTGCAAGTTGCGCAGAATAAACTTGTGCCAGTTGCGTCAAAGAAACTTGTGCCAGTTGCGTCGTACAAATTTATGCCAGTTGCGTAGAACAAATTTGTGTCAGTTGCGTAGAAGAAACTTGTGCCAGTTGCATCGAACAAACTTGTGCCAGTTGCGTCGAACAAACTTGTGCTAGTTGCGTCGGACAAAATTGTGCCAATTGCGTCGAACAAACTTTTGCCAGTTGCGTAGAACAAACTTGTGCCAGTTGTGTCAAACAAACTTATGCCAGTTGCGTAAAACAAACTTGTGCCAGTTACGTCAAACAAACTTGTGCCAGTTGCATAGAACAAACTTGTGCCAGTTGCGTAGACCAAACTTGTGCCAGTTGTGTCGAACACACTTGTGCCAGTTGTGTCGGACAAACTTGTGCCAATTGCGTTGAACAAACTTGTGCCAGTTGTGTCGGACAAACTTGTGCCAATTGCGTCGAACAAACTTGTGCCAGTTTCGTCGAACAAACTTGTGCCAGTTGCGTAGATCAAACTTGTGCCAGTTGTGTCGGACAAACTTGTGCCAATTGCGTTGAACAAACTTGTGCCAGTTGTGTCGAACAAACTTGTGCCAGTTGCGTCAGACAAACTTGTGCCAGTTGCGTCGAATAACCTTGTGCCAGTTGCGTCAAACAAACTTGTGCCAGTTGTGTCAAACAAACTTTTGCCAGTTGCGTCAAACAAACTTGTGGCAGTTGCTTAGAACAAACTTGTGCCAGTTGCGTCGAACAAACTTGTGCCAGTTGCGTAGAACAAACTTGTGCCAGTTACGTAGAACAACCTTGTCCCAGTTGCGTCAAACAAACTTGTGCCAGTTACGTCAAACTAACTTGTGCCAGTTGCGTCAAACAAACTTGTGCCAGTTGCATAGAACAAACTTGTGCCAGTTGCATTAAACAAACTTGTGCCAGTTGCGTCGAACAAACTTGTGCCAGTTACATAGCACAAACTTGTGCCTGTTACGTAGAAGAAACTTGTGCCAGTTATATAGAACAAACTTCGGCCAGTTGCGTAGAACAAACTTGTGCCATTTGCGAAGAACAAACGTGTGCCAGCTGCGTCAAACAAACTTGTGCCAGTTGCATAGAACAAACTTGTGCCAGTTGCGCAGAACAAATTTGTGCCAGTTGCGTCGATCAAACTTATGCCAGTTGCGTAGAACAAACTTGTGCCAGTTGCGTCGAACTAACTTGTGCCAGATGCGTAGAACAAACTTGTGCCAGTTGTGTCAAACAAACTTTTGCCAGTTGCGTCAAACAAACTTGGGCCAGTTGCGTCGAACAAACTTGTGCCAGTTGTGTCGGACAAACTTGAGCCTGTTATGTAGAACAAACTTGTGCCAGTTGCGAACTACAAACTTGTGCCAGTTGCGTTGAACAAACTTGGGCCAATTGCGTCAAACAAACTTGTGCTAATTGTGTTAAACAAACTTTTGCCAGTTGCGTTGAACAAACTTTTGCCAGTTGCGTCGAACAAACATGTGCCAGTTGCGTCAAACAAACTTGTGCCAGTTGCGTCGAACAAACTTGTGCCAGTTGTGTCGAACAAACTTGAGCCAGTTGCGCCGAACAAACTTGTGCCAGTTGTGTCGAACAAACTTGTGCCAGTTGTGTCGAACAAACTTGTGCCAGTTGCGTCAATCAAACTTGTGCCAGTTGCGTCGAACAAACGTGCCAGTTGTGTCGAACAAACTTGTGCCAGTTGCGTCGAACAAACTTGTGCCAGTTGCGTATAACAAACTTGTGCCAGTTGAGTAGAACAAACTTGTGCCAGTTGCGTCAAACAAACTTGTGCCAGTTGGGTCGGACAAACTTGTGCCAGTTGAGTCGAACAAACTTGTGCCAGTTGCGTAGAACAAACTTGTGCCAGTTGTGTCAAACAAACTTTTGCCAGTTGCGTCAAACAAACTTGTGCCAGTTGCGTGAAAAAAACTTGTGCCAATTGCATCGAACAAACTTGTGCCTGTTGCGTAGAACAAACTTGTGCCAGTCGTGTCAAACAAACTTGTGCCAGTTGCGTAGAACAAATTTGTGCCACTTGCGTCAAACAAACTTGTTCCAGTTGCGTAGAACAAACTTGTGCCAGTTACGTAGAACAAACTTTTGCTATTTGTGTCAAACAAATTGTGCCAGTTGCGTAGAACAAACTTGTGCCAGTTGTGTAGAACAAACTTGTGCCAGTTACGTAGAACAAACTTGTGCCAGTTGCGTAGAACAAACTTCTGCCAGTTGTGTCAAACAAACTTGTGCCAGTTGCGCCAAAGAAACTTGTGCCAGTTGTGTAGAACAAACTTCTGCCAGTTGCATCAAACAAACTTCTGCCAGTTACATAGAACAAACTTGTGCCAGTTGCGTAGAACAACCTTGTGCCAGATGCGTCAAACAAACTTGTGCCAGTTGCGTCAAACAAACTTGTGCCAGTTACGTCAAAAAAACTTGTGCCAGTTGCGTCAAACAAACTTGTGCCAGTTGGGTCGAGTAAACTTGTGCCAGTTGCGTTAAACAAACTTGTGCCAGTTGCGTCAAACAAACTTGTGCCAGTTGCATCGAACAAACTTGTGCCAGTTGCGTAGAACAAACTTGTGCCAGTTGCGTCAAACAAACTTGTTATAGTTGCATTGAACAAACTTGTGCCAGTTGCATAGAACAAACTTGTGCCAGTTGCGTTAAACAAACATGTGCCAGTTGCGTAGAACAAACTTGTGCCAGTTACGTAGAACAAACTTGTGCCAGTTGCGTAGAACAAACTTGTGCCAGTTGCGTAGAACAAACTTGTCCCAGTTGTGTAGAACAAACTTGTGCCAGATGCACAGGACAAACTTGTGCCAGTTGCGTCAAACAAACTTGTGCCAGTTGCGTAGAACAAACTTAACCCAGTTGCGTAGAACAAACTTGTGCAAGTTGCGTCGAACAAACTTGTGCCAGTTGCGTTGTACAAACTTGTCCAAGTTGCGCAGAACAAACTTGTGCCAGTTGCGTCAAACAAACTTGTGCCAGTTGCGTCAAACAAATTTATGCCAGTTGCATAGAACAAACTTGTGTCAGTTGCGTAGAACAAACTTTTGCCAGTTGCATCGAACAAACTTGTGCCAGTTGCGTCGAACAAACTTGTGCCAGTTGCGTCGGACCAATTTGTGCCAATTGCGTCGAACAAACTTTTGCCAGTTGCGTAGAACAAACTTGTGCCAGTTGTGTCAAACAAACTTGTGCCAGTTACGTACAACAAACTTGTGCCTGTTGCGTCGAACAAACTTGTGCCAGTTGCGTAGAACAAACTTGTGCTAGTTACGTAGAACAAACTTGTGCCAGTTATGTCAGACAAACTTGTGCCAGTTGTGCAGAACAAACTTGTGCCAGTTGCATAGAACAAACTTGTGCCAGTTGCGTCGAACAAACTTGTGCCAGTTGAGTCAAACACACTTGTGCCAGTTGCGTCAGACAAACTTGTGCCAGTTGCGCCGAACAAACTTGTGCCAGATGCGTTGAACAAACTTGTGACAGTTGCGTAGAACAAACTTGTGCCAGTTGCGTTGGACAAACTTGTGCCAGATGCGTTGAACAAACTTGTGACAGTTGCGTAGAAGAAACTTGTGCCAGTTGTTTCAAACAAACTTTTGCCAGTTGCGTCAAACAAACTTGGACCAGTTGCATCAAACAAACTTGTGCCAGTTGCATAGAACAAACTTTTGCCAGTTGCGTAGAACAAACTTGTGCCAGTTGCGTATAACAAACTAGTGCCAGTTGCGTCAAACAAACTTGGGCCAGTTGCATAGAACAAACTTGTGCCAGTTGCGTAGAACAAACTTGTGCCAGTTGCGAAGAACAAACTTGTGCCTGTTGCTAGAACAAAATTGTGCCAGTTGCGTAGAACAACCTTGTGCCAGTTGCGTAGAACAAACTTGTGCCAGTTGTGTAGAACAAACTTGTGCTAGTTGTGTAGAAGAAACTTGTGCTAGTTGCGTAGAACAAACTTGTGTCAGTTGCACAGAACGAACTTGTGCCAGTTGCGTCAAACAAACTTGGGCCAATTGCGTAGAACAAACTTGTGCCAGTTGCGAACTACAAACTTGTGCCACTTGCGTAGGACAAACTTGTGCCAGTTGCGTCAAACAAACTTGTGCCAGGTGCGTCAAACAAACTTATGCCAGTTGCGTCAAACAAACATGTGCCAGTTGCGTCGAACAAACTTGTGCCAGTTGCGTAGAACAAACTTGTGCCAGTTACGTAGAACAAACTTGTGCCATTTGTGTCAAACAAACTTGTGCCAGTTGCATAGAACAAACTTGTGCCAGTTGCGTAGAACAAATTTGTGCCAGTTACGTAGAACAAACTTGTGCCAGTTGCTTAGAACAAACTTCTGCCAGTTGCATCAAACAGACTTGGGACAGTTGCGTAGAACAAACTTGTGCCAGTTGCGTAGGACAAACTTGCGCCAGTTGTGTCAAGCAAACTTGTGCCAGTTGCGTAGAACAAACTTGAGACAGTTGCATAGACAAACTTGTGCCAGTTGCGTCGAACATACTTGTGCCAGTTGCGTTGAACAAACTTGTGCCAGTTGCGTAGAACAAACTTGTGGCAGTTGCTTAGAACAAACTTGTGCCAGTTGCGTAGAACAAACTTGTGGCAGTTGTGTAGAACAAACTTGTGCCAGTTGCGTAGAACAAATATTTTCCAGTTGCGTAGAACAAACTTGTGCCAGTTGCGTCGAACAAACTTGTGCCAGTTGCATCGAACAAACTTGTGCCAGTTGCGTTGGACAAACTTGTGCCAGTTGCGTTGAACAAACTTCTGAGAGTTGCGTAGAAGAAACTTGTTCCAATGGTTTCAAACAAACTTTTGACAGTTGCGTCAAACAAACTTGGGCCAGTTGCGTCAAACAAACTTGTGCCAGTTGCGTAGAACAAACTTGTGCAGTTGCGTAGAACAAACTTGAGCCACTTGCGTGGAACAAACTTGTGCCAGTTGCGTTGAACAAACTTGTGCCAGTTGCGTAGAACAAATTTGTGCTAGTTGAGTAGAACAAACTTGTGCCAGTTGCGTCGAACAAACTTGTGCCAGTTGCATAGAACAAACTCGTGCCAGTTGTGAAGAACAAAATTGGGCCAGTTGCGTAGAACAAACTTGTGCCAGTTGCGATGAAAAAACTTGTGCCAGTTGCGTAGAACAAACTTGTGCCAGTTGCGTAGAACAAACTTGTGAGAGTTGCGTCGAACAAACTTGTGCCAATTGCGTCGAACGAACTTGTGCCAGTTGCATCGAACAAACTTGTGTCAATTGCGTAGAACAAACTTGTGCCAGTTGCATAGAACAAACTTGTGCCAGTTGCGTCAAACAAACTTGTGCCAGTTGCGTAAAACAAACTTGTGCCAGTTGCGTCGAACAAACTTGTGCCAGTTGCGTCGAACAAACTTGTGCCAGTTGCGTCGAACAAACTTGTGCCAGTTGCGTAGAACAAACTTGTGCCAGTTGCGTCGAACAAACTTGTGCCAGTTGCGTCAAACAAACTTGTGCCAATTGCGTCGAACAAACTTGTGCCAGTTTCGTAGAACAAACTTGGGCTAGTTGCGTAGAACAAAC
This sequence comes from Macrobrachium rosenbergii, assembly GCA_039081455.1. Taxonomy (NCBI): domain Eukaryota; kingdom Metazoa; phylum Arthropoda; class Malacostraca; order Decapoda; family Palaemonidae; genus Macrobrachium; species Macrobrachium rosenbergii. Next base: position 2,696,226 of record JANJGK010000011.1, on the reverse strand, counting down.
TTGTGCCAGTTGCGTCAAACAAACTTGTGCCAGTTGCGTAAAACAAACTTGTGCCAGTTGCGTCGAACAAACTTGTGCCAGTTGCGTCGAACAAACTTGTGCCAGTTGCGTCGAACAAACTTGTGCCAGTTGCGTAGAACAAACTTGTGCCAGTTGCGTCGAACAAACTTGTGCCAGTTGCGTCAAACAAACTTGTGCCAATTGCGTCGAACAAACTTGTGCCAGTTTCGTAGAACAAACTTGGGCTAGTTGCGTAGAACAAACTTGTGCCGATTGCGAAGAACAAACTTGTGCTAGTTGTATCAAACAAACTTGTGCCAGTTGTGTCGAACAAACTTGTGCCAGTTGCATCAAACAAACTTGTGCCAGTTGCGTCGAACAAACTTGTGCCAGTTGCGTCGAACAAACTTGTGCCAGTTGCGTAGAAAAAACTTGGGCCAGTTGCGTCGAACAAACTTGTGCCAGTTGCGTCGAACGAACTTGTGCCAGTTGCATCGAACAAACTTGTGTCAATTTCGTAGAACAAACTTGTGCCAGTTGCTTAGAACAAACTTGTGCCAGTTGCGTCGAACAAACTTGAGCCAGTTGCGTCGAACAAACTTGTGCCAGCTGCGCAGAACAAACTTGGGCTAGTTGCATAGAACAAACTTGTGCCAGTTGCGAAGAACAAACTTGTGCTTGTTGCATCAAACAAACTTGTGCCAGTTGTGTCGAACAAACTTGTGCCAGTTGCATCAAACAAACTTATGCCAGTTGCATCGAACAAACTTGTGCCAGTTGCGTCGAACAAACTTGTGCCACTTGCGTCGAACAAACTTGTGCCAGTTGCGTCAGACAAACTTGTGCCAGTTGCGTCGAATAACCTTGTGCCAGTTGCGTCAAACAAACTTGTGCCAGTTGTGTCAAATAAACTTTTGCCAGTTGCGTCAAACAAACTTGTGCCAGTTGCGTCGAACAAACTTGTGCCAGTTGCGTCGAACAAACTTTTGCCAGTTGCGTAGAACAAACTTGTGCCAGTTGCGTAGAACAACCTTGTCCCAGTTGCGTCAAACAAACTTGTGCCAGTTACGTCAAACTAACTTGTGCCATTTGCGTCAAACAAACTTGTGCCAGTTGCATAGAACAAACTTGTGCCAGTTGCGTTAAACAAACTTGTGCCAGTTGCGTCGAACAACTTGTGCCAGTTGCATAGCACAAACTTGTGCCTGTTACGTAGAAGAAACTTGTGCCAGTTATATAGAACAAACTTCGGCCAGTTGCATAAAACAAACTTGTGCCATTTGTGAAGAACAAACGTGTGCCAGCTGCGTCAAACAAATTTGTGCCAGTTGCATAGAACAATCTTGTGCCAGTTGCGCAGAACAAATTTGTGCCAGTTGCGTCGATCAAACTTATGCCAGTTGCGTAGAACAAACTTGTGCCAGTTGCGTCGAACTAACTTGTGCCAGATGCGTAGAACAAACTTGTGCCAGTTGTGTCAAACAAACTTTTGCCAGTTGCGTCAAACAAACTTGGGCCAGTTGCGTCGAACAAACTTGTGCCAGTTGTGTCGGACAAACTTGAGCCTGTTATGTAGAACAAACTTGTGCCAGTTGCGAACTACAAACTTGTGCCAGTTGCGTTGAAAAAACTTGGGCCAGTTGCGTCAAACAAACTTGTGCTAATTGCGTTAAACAAACTTATGCCAGTTGCGTTGAACAAACTTTTGCCAGTTGCGTCGAACAAACATGTGCCAGTTGTGTCAAACAAACTTGTGCCAGTTGCGTCGAACAAACTTGTGCCAGTTGCGTCGAGCAAACTTGTGCCAGTTGTGTCGAACAAACTTGTGCCAGTTGTGTCGAACAAACTTGTGCCAGTTGCGTCAAACAAACTTGTGCCAGTTGCGTCGAACAAACGTGCCAGTTGTGTCGAACAAACTTGTGCCAGTTGCGTCGAACAAACTTGTGCCAGTTGCTTAGAACAAACTTGTGCCAGTTGAGTTGAACAAACTTGTGCCAGTTGCGTCAAACAAACTTGTGCCAGTTGGGTCGGACAAACTTGTGCCAGTTGAGTCGAACAAACTTGTGCCAGTTGCGTAGAACAAACTTGTGCCAGTTGTGTCAAACAAACTTTTGCCAGTTGCGTCAAACAAACTTGTGCCAGTTGCGTCAAAAATACTTGTGCCAATTGCATCAAACAAACTTGTGCCTGTTGCGTAGAACAAACTTGTGCCAGTCGTGTCAAACAAACTTGTGCCAGTTGCGTAGAACAAATTTGTGCCAGTTACGTAGAACAAACTTTTGCTATTTGTGTCAAACAAATTGTGCCAGTTGCATATAACAAACTTGTGCCAGTTGTGTAGAACAAACTTGTGCCAGTTACGTAGAACAAACTTGTGCCAGTTGCGTAGAACAAACTTCTGCCAGTTGTGTCAAACAAACTTGTGCCAGTTGCGCCAAAGAAACTTGTGCCAGTTGCGTAGAACAAACTTCTGCCAGTTGCGTCAAACAAACTTGTGCCAGTTACATAGAACAAACTTGTGCCAGTTGCGTAGAACAACCTTGTGCCAGTTGCGTCAAACAAACTTGTGCCAGTTGCTTCAAACAAACTTGTGCCAGTTGCGTCAAAAAAACTTGTGCCAGTTGCGTCAAACAAACTTGTGCCAGTTGGGTCGAGTAAACTTGTGCCAGTTGCGTTAAACAAACTTGTGCCAGTTGCGTCAAACAAACTTGTGCCAGTTGCATCGAACAAACTTGTGCCAGTTGCGTAGAACAAACTTGTGCCAGTTGCGTCAAACAAACTTGTTCCAGTTGCGTAGAACAAACTTGTGCCAGTTACGTAGAACAAACTTTTGCTATTTGTGTCAAACAAATTGTGCCAGTTGCGTATAACAAACTTGTGCCAGTTGTGTAGAACAAACTTGTGCCAGTTACGTAGTACAAACTTGTGCCAGTTGCGTAGAACAAACTTCTGCCAGTTGTGTCAAACAAACTTGTGCCAGTTGCGCCAAAGAAACTTGTGCCAGTTGCGTAGAACAAACTTCTGCCAGTTGTGTCAAACAAACTTGTGCCAGTTACATAGAACAAACTTATGCCAGTTGCTTAGAACAACCTTGTGCCAGTTGCGTCAAACAAACTTGTGCCAGTTGCGCCAAACAAACTTGTGCCAGTTGCGTCAAAAAAACTTGTGCCAGTTGCGTCAAACAAACTTGTGCCAGTTGGGTCGAGTAAACTTGTGCCAGTTGCGTTAAACAAACTTGTGCCAGTTGCGTCAAAAAAACTTGTGCCAGTTGCATCGAACAAACTTGTGCCAGTTGCGTAGAACAAACTTGTGCCAGTTGCGTCAAACTTGTTCCAGTTGCATTGAACAAACTTGTGCCAGTTGCATAGAACAAACTTGTGCCAGTTGCGTAGGACAAACTTGTGCCAGTTGCGTAGAACAAACTTGTGCCAGTTACGTAGAACAATCTTGTGCCAGTTGCGTAGAACAAACTTGTGCCAGTTGCATAGAACAAACTTGTCCCAGTTGTGTAGAACAAACTTGTGCCAGATGCATAGGACAAAATTGTGCCAGTTGCGTCAAACAAACTTGTGCCAGTTGCGTAGAACAAACTTAACCCAGTTGCGTAGAACAAACTTGTGCCAGTTGCGTCGAACAAACTTGTGCCAGTTGCGTTGAACAAACTTGTGCAAGTTGCGCAGAACAAACTTGTGCCAGTTGCGTCAAACAAACTTGTGCCAGTTGCGTTAAACAAATTTATGCCAGTTGCGTAGAACAAACCTGTGTCAGTTGCGTAGAACAAACTTGTGCCAGTTACATCGAACAAACTTGTGCCAGTTGCGTCGAACAAACTTGTGCCAGTTGCGTCGGACCAATTTGTGCCAATTGCGTCGAACAAACTTTTACCAGTTGCGTAGAACAAACTTGTGCCAGTTGTGTCAAACAAACTTGTGCCAGTTACGTACAACAAACTTGTGCCAGTTGCATCGAACAAACTTGTGCCAGTTGCGTAGAACAAACTTGTGCTAGTTACGTAGAACAAACTTGTGCCAGTTATGTCAGACAAACTTGTGCCAGTTGCGCAGAACAAACTTGTGCCAGTTGCGTAGAACAAACTTGTGCCAGTTGCGTCGAACAAACTTGTGCCAGTTGCGTCGGACAAACTTGTGCCAGTTTCGTCGAACAAACTTGTGCCAGTTGCATAGAACAAACTTGTGCCAGTTGTGTCAAAAAAACTTGTGCCAGTTGCGTCAAACAAACTTGTGCTAGTTGGGTCGAATAAACTTGTGCCAGTTGCATTAAATAAACTTGTTCCAGTTGCGTCGAACAAACTTGTGCCAGTTGCATCGAACAAACTTGTGCCAGTTGCGCAGAACAAACTTGTGCCAGTTAAGTCAAATAGACTTGTGCCAGTTGCGTCAAACAAACTTGTGCCAGTTGCATAGAACAAACTTGTGCCAGTTGCGTAGACCAAACTTGGGCCAGTTGCGTCGAACACACTTGTGCCAGTTGTGTCGGACAAACTTGTGCCAATTGCGTCGAACAAACTTGTGCCAGTTGTGTCGGACAAACTTGTGCCAATTGCGTCGAACAAACTTGTGCCAGGTGCGTCGAACAAACTGGTGCCAGTTGCGTAGAACAAACTTGTGCCAGTTACGTAGAACAAAATTGTGCCAGTTGTGTCAGACAAACTTGTGCCAGTTGCATAGAACAAACTTGTGCCAGTTCCGTAAAACAAACTTGTGCCAGTTCCGTAAAACAAACTTGTGCCAGTTGCGTCGAACAAACTTGTGCCAGTTGCGTCGAACAAACTTGTGCCAGTTTTGTCAAACAAACTTGTGCCAGTTGCGTCAAACAAACTTGGGCCAGTTGCGTCGAACAAACTTGTGCCAGTTTTGTCAAAGAAACTTTTGCCAGTTGCGTAGAACAAACTTGTGCCAGTTGCGTCAAACAAACTTGTGTCAGTTGCATAGAACAAACTTGTGCCAGTTGTGTACAACAACCTTGTGCCAGTTGCGTCAAACAACCTTGTGCCAGTTGCGTCAAACAAACTTGTGCCAGTTGCGTCAAAAAAACTTGTGCCAGTTGCGTCAAACAAACTTTTGCCAGTTAGGTCGAATAAACTTGTGCCAGTTGCGTTAAACAAACTTGTGCCAGTTGCGTTGAACCAACTTGTGCCATTTGCATCGAACAAACTTGTGCCAGTTGCGTCGAATAAGTTTGTGCCAGTTGCGTCAAACAATCTTGTGCCAGTTGTAACGAACAAACTTGTGCCAGTTGCGTAGAACAAACTTGTGCCAGTTGTGTCAAACAAACTTGTGCCAGTTGCGTCGAACAAACTTGTGCCACTTGCGTCGAACAAACTTGTGCCAGTTGCGTAAAACAAACTTTTGCCAGTTGCGTAGAACAAACTTGTGCCAGTTGTGTCAAACAAACTTGTGCCAGTTGCGTCGAACAAACTTGTGCCAGTTGCGTAGAACAAACTTGTGCCAGTTACGTAGAACAAACTTGTGCCAGTTGTGTCAGACAAACTTGTGCCAGTTGCGTAGAACAAACTTGTGCCAGTTTCGTAGAACAAACTTGTGCCAGTTGCGTAGAAAAAACTTGTACCAGTTGCGAAGAACAAACTTGTGCCAGTTGCGCCGAACAAACTTGTGCCAGTTGTGTCGAAGAAACTTGTGCCAGTTGCGTAGAACAAACTTGTGCCAGTTGCGTCGAACAAACTTGTGCCAGTTGCGTCAAACAAACTTGTGCCAGTTGCGTCAAAAAAACTTGAGCCAGTTGCGTCAAACAAACCTGTGCCAGTTGGGTCGAGTAAACTTGTGCCAGTTGCGTTAAACAAACTTGTGCCAGTTGCGTCAAACAAACTTGTGCCAGTTGCATCGAACAAACTTGTGCCAGTTGCGTAGAACAAACTTGTGCCAGTTGCGTCAAACAAACTTGTTCCAGTTGCATTGAACAAACTTGTGCCAGTTGCATAGAACAAACTTGTGCCAGTTGCGTAGGACAAACTTGTGCCAGTTGCGTAGAACAAACTTGTGCCAGTTACGTAGAACAAACTTGTGCCAGTTGCGTAGAACAAACTTGTGCCAGTTGCATAGAACAAACTTGTCCCAGTTGTGTAGAACAAACTTGTGCCAGATGCATAGGACAAAATTGTGCCAGTTGCGTCAAACAAACTTGTGCCAGTTGCGTAGAACAAACTTAACCCAGTTGCGTAGAACAAACTTGTGCCAGTTGCGTCGAACAAACTTGTGCCAGTTGCGTTGAACAAACTTGTGCAAGTTGCGCAGAACAAACTTGTGCCAGTTGCGTCAAACAAACTTGTGCCAGTTGCGTTAAAGAAATTTATGCCAGTTGCGTAGAACAAACTTGTGTCAGTTGCGTAGAACAAACTTGTGCCAGTTACATCGAACAAACTTGTGCCAGTTGCGTCGAACAAACTTGTGCCAGTTGCGTCGGACCAATTTGTGCCAATTGCGTCGAACAAACTTTTGCCAGTTGCGTAGAACAAACTTGTGCCAGTTGTGTCAAACAAACTTGTGCCAGTTACGTACAACAAACTTGTGCCAGTTGCGTCGAACAAACTTGTGCCAGTTGCGTAGAACAAACTTGTGCTAGTTACGTAGAACAAACTTGTGCCAGTTATGTCAGACAAACTTGTGCCAGTTGCGCAGAACAAACTTGTGCCAGTTGCGTAGAACAAACTTGTGCCAGTTGCGTCGAACAAACTTGTGCCAGTTGCGTCGGACAAACTTGTGCCAGTTTCGTCGAACAAACTTGTGCCAGTTGCATAGAACAAACTTGTGCCAGTTGTGTCAAAAAAACTTGTGCCAGTTGCGTCAAACAAACTTGTGCTAGTTGGGTCGAATAAACTTGTGCCAGTTGCATTAAATAAACTTGTTCCAGTTGCGTTGAACAAACTTGTGCCAGTTGCATCGAACAAACTTGTGCCAGTTGCGCAGAACAAACTTGTGCCAGTTAAGTCAAACAGACTTGTGCCAGTTGCGTCAAACAAACTTGTGCCAGTTGCATAGAACAAACTTGTGCCAGTTGCGTAGACCAAACTTGGGCCAGTTGCGTCAAACACACTTGTGCCAGTTGTGTCGGACAAACTTGTGCCAATTGCGTCGAACAAACTTGTGCCAGTTGTGTCGGACAAACTTGTGCCAATTGCGTCGAACAAACTTGTGCCAGTTGCGTCGAACAAACTGGTGCCAGTTGCGTAGAACAAACTTGTGCCAGTTACGTAGAACAAAATTGTGCCTGTTGTGTCAGACAAACTTGTGCCAGTTGCATAGAACAAACTTGTGCCAGTTCCGTAAAACAAACTTGTGCCAGTTCCGTAAAACAGACTTGTGCCAGTTGCGTCGAACAAACTTGTGCCAGTTGCGTCGAACAAACTTGTGCCAGTTTTGTCAAACAAACTTGTGCCAGTTGCGTCAAACAAACTTGGGCCAGTTGCGTCGAACAAACTTGTGCCAGTTTTGTCAAAGAAACTTTTGCCAGTTGCGTAGAACAAACTTGTGCCAGTTGCGTCAAACAAACTTGTGTCAGTTGCATAGAACAAACTTGTGCCAGTTGTGTACAACAGCCTTGTGCCAGTTGTGTCAAACAACCTTGTGCCAGTTGCGTCAAACAAACTTGAGCCAGTTGCGTCAAAAAAACTTGTGCCAGTCGCGTCAAACAAACTTTTGCCAGTTAGGTCGAATAAACTTGTGCCAGTTGCGTTAAACAAACTTGTGCCAGTTGCGTTGAACAAACTTTTGTCATTTGCATCGAACAAACTTGTGCCAGTTGCGTCGAATAAGTTTGTGCCAGTTGCGTCAAACAAACTTGTGCCAGTTGTATCGAACAAACTTGTGCCAGTTGCGTAGAACAAACTTGTGCCAGTTGTGTCAAACAAACTTGTGCCAGTTGCATAGAACAAACTTGTGCCACTTGCGTCGAACAAACTTGTGCCAGTTGCGTAAAACAAACTTTTGCCAGTTGCGTAGAACAAACTTGTGCCAGTTGTGTCAAACAAACTTGTGCCAGTTGCGTCGAACAAACTTGTGCCAGTTGCGTAGAACAAACTTGTGCCAGTTACGTAGAACATACTTGTGCCAGTTGTGTCAGACAAACTTGTGCCAGTTGCGTAGAACAAACTTGTGCCAGTTTCGTAGAACAAACTTGTGCCAGTTGCGTAGAAAAAACTTGTACCAGTTGCGAAGAACAAACTTGTGCCAGTTGCGCCGAACAAACTTGTTCCAGTTGCGTCGAACAATCTTGTGCCAGTTTCGTCGAACAAATTTGTGCCAGTTGCGTAGATCAAACTTGTGCCAGTTGTGTCAAACAAACTTGTGCCAGTTGCGTAGAACAAACTTGTGCCAGTTGCGTCAAACAAACTTGTGCCAGTTGCATAGAAGAAACTTGTGCCAGTTGTGTAGAATAACCTTGTGGCAGTTGCGTCAAACAACCTTGTGCCAGTTGCGTCAAACAAACTTTTGCCAGTTGCGTCAAAAAAACTTGTGCCAGTTGCGTCAAACAAACTTGTGCCAGTTGGGTCGAATAAACTTGTACCAGTTGCGTTAAACAAACTTGTTCCAGTTCGTCGAACAAACTTGTGCCAGTTGCATAGAACAAACTTGTGCCAGTTGCGTCGAACAAACTTGTGCCAGTTGCGTCAAACAAACTTGTGCCAGTTGCATCGAACAAACTTGTGCCAGTTGCGTAGAACAAACTTGTGCCAGTTGTGTCAAACAAACTTGTGCCAGTTGCATAGAACAAACTTATGCCACTTAAGTCGAACAAACTTTTGCCAGTTGCGTAGAACAAACTTTTGCCAGTTGTGTCAAACAAACTTGTGCCAGATGTGTCAAACAAACTTGTGCCAGTTGCGTAGAACAAACTTGTGCCAGTTACGTAGAACAAACTTTTGCCAGTTGCGTAGAACAAACTTCTGCCAGTTGCGTAGAACAAACTTGTGCCAGTTACGTAGAACAAAATTGTGCCAGTTGCGTAGAACAAACTTGTGCCAGTTGCGTCAAACAAACTTGGGCCAGTTTCGTAGAACAAACTTGTGCCAGTTGCGTCAAACCATCTTGTGCCAGTTGCGTCAAACAAACTTGTGCCAGTTGCATAGAACAAACTTGAGCCAGTTGCGTAGAACAAACTTGCGCTAGTTGCGTCGAACATACTTGCGCCAGTTGCGTTGAACAAACTTGTGCCAGTTGCGTAGAACAAACTTGTGCCAGTTGCGTAGAACAAACTTGTGCGAGTTGTGTCAAACAAACTTCTCCCAGTTGCATAGAACAAAGTTGTGCCAGTTGCGCAGAACAAACTTGAGCCAGTTGCATAGAACAAACTTGTGCCAGTTGCGAAGAACAAACTTGTGCCAATTGCGTCAAACAAACTTGTGCCAGTTGCATAGAACAAACTTGTGCCAGTTGCGTAGAACAAATTTGTGCCAGTTGCGTAGAACAAACTTGTGCCAGTTGCGTCGAACAAACTTGTGCCAGTTGCGTTGAACAAACTTGTGCAAGTTGCGCAGAACAAACTTGTGCCAGTTGCGTCAAACAAACTTGTGCCAGTTGCGTCAAACATATTTATGCCAGTTGCGTAGAACAAACTTGTGTCAGTTACGTAGAACAAAATTATGCCAGTTGCATCGAACAAACTTGTGCCAGTTGCGTCGAACAAACTTGTGCCAGTTGCGTCGGACAAAATTGTGCCAATTGCGTTGAAAAAACTTTTGCCAGTTGCGTAGAACAAACTTGTGCCAGTTGTGTCAAACAAACTTGTGCCAGTTGCGTAAAACAAACTTGTGCCAGTTGCGTAAAACAAACTTGTGCCAGTTGCGTAGAACAAACTTGTGCCAGTTACGTAGAACAAACTTGTGCCAGTTATGTCAGACAAACTTATGCCAGTTGCGCAGAACAAACTTGTGCCAGTTGCGTAGAACAAACTTGTGCCAGTTGCGTCGAACAAACTTGTGCCAGTTGCGTCGGACAAACTTGTGCCAGTTTCGTCGAACAAACTTGTGCCAGTTGCGTAGAACAAACTTGTGCCAGTTGTGTCAAATAAACTTGTGCCAGTTGCGTCAAACAAACTTGGGCCAGTTGTGTCGAACAAACTTGTGCCAGTTGCGTCAAAGAAACTTGTGCCAGTTGCGTAAAACAAACTTGTGCCAGTTGCGTCAAACAAACTTGTGCCAGTTGCATAGAACAAACTTGTGCCAGTTTTGTAGAACAACCTTGTGCCAGTTGCGTCAAAACAAACTTGTGCCAGTTGCATAGAACAAACTTGTGCCAGTTGCATCAAAAAAACTTGTGCCAGTTGCGTCAAACAGACTTGTGCCAGTTGCATCGAACAAACTTGTGCCAGTTGCGTCAAACAAATTTGTGCCAGTTAAGTCAAACAGACTTTTGCCAGTTGCGTCAAACAAACTTGTGCCAGTTGCATAGAACAAACTTGTGCCAGTTGCGTAGAACAAACTTGTGTCAGTTGCGTCGAACACACTTGTGCCAGTTGTGTTGGACAAACTTGTGCCAATTGCGTTGAACAAACTTGTGCCAGTTGTGTCGGACAAACTTGTGCCAATTGCGTCGAACAAACTTGTGCCTGTTGCGTAGAACAAACTTCTGCTGTTGTGTCAAACAAACTTGTGCCAGTTGCATAAAACAAATTTGTGCCAGTTGCGTCGAAGAAACTTGTGCCAGTTGCGTAGAACAAACTTGTGCCAGTTACGTAGAACAAAATTGTGCCAGTTGTGTAAGACAAACTTGTGCCAGTTGCGTAGAACAAACTTGTGCCAGTTCCGTAAAACAAACTTGTGCCAGTTCCATAAAACAAACTTGTGCCAGTTGCATCGAACAAACTTGTGCCAGTTGCGTCGAACAAACTTGTGCCAATTTTGTTGAACAAACTTGTGCCAGTTGTGTAGAAAAAACTTGTGGCAGTTTTGTCAAACAAACTTGTGCCAGTTGCGTCAAACAAACTTGGGCCAGTTGCGTCGAACAAACTTGTGCCAGTTTCGTCAAAGAAACTTGTGCCAGTTGCGTAGAACAAACTTGTGCCAGTTGCGTCAAACAAACTTGTGTCAGTTGCATAGAACAAACTTGTGCCGGTTGTGTAGAACAACCTTGTGCCAGTTGCGTGAAACAACCTTGTGCCAGTTGCGTCAAACAAACTTGTGCCAGTTGCGTCAAAAAAACTTGTGCCAGTTGCGTCAAACAAACTTGTGCCAGTTGCATAGAACAAACTTGTGCCAGTTGCGTAGACCAAACTTGTGAAAGTTGCGTCGAACACACTTGTGCCAGTTGTGTCGGACAAACTTGTGCCAATTGCGTCGAACAAACTTGTGCCAGTTGTGTCGGACAAACTTGTGCCAATTGCGTCGAACAAATTTGTGCCAGTTGCGGAGAACAACCTTCTGCCAGTTGTGTCAAACAAACTTGTGCCAGTTCCATAAAACAAACTTGTGCCAGTTCCGTAAAACAAACTTGTGCCAGTTGCGTCGAACAAAATTGTGCCAGTTGCGTTGAACAAACTTGTGCCAGTTTTGTTGAACAAACTTGTGCCAGTTGTGTAGAACAAACTTGTGCCAGTTTTGTCAAACAAACTTGTGCCAGTTGCGTCAAACAAACTTGGGCCAGTTGCGTCGAACAAACTTGTGCCAGTTTCGTCAAAGAAACTTGTGCCAGTTGCGTAGAACAAACTTGTGCCAGTTGCGTCAAACAAACTTGTGTCAGTTGCATAGAACAAACTTGTGCCAGTTGTGTAGAACAACCTTGTGCCAGTTGCGTCAAACAACCTTGTGCCAGTTGCGTCAAACAAACTTGTGCCAGTTGCGTCAAAAAAACTTGTGCCAGTTGCGTCAAACAAACTTGTGCCAGTTGGGTCGAATAAACTTGTGCCAGTTGCGTTACACAAACTTATACTAGTTGCGTAAAACAAACTTGTGCCATTTGCATCGAACAAACTTGTGCCAGTTGCGTCGAACAAGTTGGTGCCAGTTGCGTCAAACAAACTTGTGCCAGTTGCATCGAACAAACTTGTGCCAGTTGCGTAGAACAAACTTGTGCCAGTTGTGTCAAACAACTTGTGCCAGTTGCATCGAACAAACTTTTGTCAGTTGTGTAGAACAAACTTGTGCCAGTTGTGTAGAATAACCTTGTAACAGTTGCGTCAAACAACCTTGTGCCAGTTGCGTCAAACAAACTTGTGCCAGTTGCGTCAAAAAAACTTGTGCCAGTTGCGTCAAACAAACTTGTGCCAGTTGGGTCGAATAAACTTGTGCCAGTTGCGTTAAACAAACTTGTGCCAGTTCGTCGAACAAACTTGTGCCAGTTGCATCGAACAAACTTGTGCCAGTTGCGTCGAACAAACTTGTGCCAGTTGCGTCAAACAAACTTGTGCCAGTTGCATCGAACAAACTTGTGCCAGTTGCGTAGAACAAACTTTTGCCAGTTGTGTCAAACAAACTTGTGCCAGTTGCATAGAACAAACTTGTGCCACTTGCGTCGAACAAACTTGTGCCAGTTGCGTAGAACAAACTTTTGCCAGTTTTGTCAAACAAACTTGTGCCAGATGTGTCAAACAAACTTGTGCCAGTTGCGTAGAACAAACTTGTGCCAGTTACGTAGAACAAACTTGTGCCAGTTGCGTAGAACAAACTTCTGCCAGTTGTGTAGAACTAACTTGTGCCAGTTACGTAGAACAAACTTGTGCCAGTTGCGTAGAACAAACTTCTGCCAGTTGCGTCAAACAAACTTGGGCCAGTTGCGTAGAACAAACTTGTGCCAGTTGCGTCAAACAAACTTGTGCCAGTTGCGTCGAACAAACTTGTGCCAGTTGCATAGAACAAACTTGAGCCAGTTGCGTAGAACAAACTTGTGCCAGTTGCGTCGAACATACTTGCGCCAGTTGCGTTGAACAAACTTGTGCCAGTTGCGTAGAACAAACTTGTGCCAGTTGCGTAGAACAAACTTGTGCGAGTTGTGTCAAACAAACTTCTGCCAGTTGCATAGAAAAAACTTGTGCCAGTTGCGTAGAACAAACTTGGGCCAGTTGCGTAGAACAAACTTGTGCCAGTTGCGTCGAACAAACTTGTGCCAGTTGCATCGAACAAACCTGTGCCAGTTGCATCGAACAAACTTGTGCCAGATGCGTTGAACAAACTTGTGACAGTTGCGAAGAACAAACTTGTGCCAGTTGTTTCAAATAAACTTTTGCCCGTTGCGTCAAACAAACTTGTGCCATTTGTGTCAAACAAACTTCTACCAGTTGCATAGAACAAACTTGTGCCACTTGTGTCGAACAAACTTGTGCCAGTTGCGTAGAACAAACTTTTGCCAGTTGTGTTGAACAAACTTGTGCCAGTTGCATCGAACAAACTTGTGCCAGTTGCGCAGAACAAACTTGTGCCAGTTAAGTCAAACAGACTTGTGCCAGTTGCGTCAAACAAACTTGTGCCAGTTGCATAGAACAAACTTGTGCCAGTTGCGTAGACCAAACTTGTGCCAGTTGTGTCGGACAAACTTGTGCCAATTGCGTCGAACAAACATGTGCCTGTTGCGTAGAACAAACTTCTGCCAGTTGTGGCAAACAAACTTGTGCCAGTTGCATAAAACAAACTTATGCCAGTTGCGTCGAACAAACTTGTGCCAGTTGCGCAAAACAAACTTGTGCCAGTTACGTAGAACAAAATTGTGCCAGTTGTGTCAGACAAACTTGTGCCAGTTGCGTAGAACAAACTTGTGTCAGTTCCGTAAAACAAACTTGTGCCAGTTCCGTAAAACAAACTTGTGCCAGTTGCGTCGAACAAACATGTGCCAGTTGCGTCGAACAAACTTGTGCCAGTTTTGTTGAACAAACTTGTGCCAGTTGTGTAGAACAAACTTGTGCCAGTTTTGTCAAACAAACTTGTGCCAGTTGCGTCAAACAATCTTGGGCCAGTTGCGTCGAACAAACTTGTGCCAGTTTCGTCAAAGAAACTTGTACCAGTTGCGTAGAACAAACTTGTGCCAGTTGCGTCAAACAAACTTGTGTCAGTTGCATAGAACAAACTTGTGCCAGTTGTGTAGAACAACCTTGTGCCAGTTGCGTCAAACAACCTTGTGCCAGTTGCGTCAAACAAACTTGTGACAGTTGCGTCAAAAAAACTTGTGCCAGTTGCGTCAAACAAACTTGTGCCAGTTGCATAGAACAAACTTGTGCCAGTTGCGTAGACCAAACTTGGGCCAGTTGTGTCGAACACACTTGTGCCAGTTGTGTCGGACAAACTTGTGCCAATTGCGTCGAACAAACTTGTGCCAGTTGTGTCGGACAAACTTGTGCCAATTGCGTCGAACAAATTTGTGCCAGTTGCGTCGAACAAACTTCTGCCAGTTGTGTCAAACAAACTTGTGCCAGTTGCATAAAACAAACTTGTGCCAGTTGCGTCGAACAAACTTGTGCCTGTTGCGTAGAACAAACTTGTGCCAGTTACGAAGAACAAAATTGTGCCAGTTGTGTCACACAAACTTGTGCCAGTTGCGTAGAACAAACTTGTACCAGTTACGTAAAACAAACTTGTGCCAGTTCCGTAAAACAAACTTGTGCCAGTTTTGTTGAACAAACTTGTGCCAGTTGTGTAGAACAAACTTGTGCCAGTTTTGTCAAACAAACTTGTGCCAGTTGCGTCAAACAAACTTGGGCCAGTTGCGTCGAACAAACTTGTGCCAGTTTCGTCAAAGAAACTTGTGCCAGTTGCGTAGAACAAACTTGTGCCAGTTGCATAGAACAAACTTGTGTCAGTTGCATAGATCAAACTTGTGCCAGTTGTGTAGAACAACCTTGTGCCAGTTGCGTCAAACAACCTTGTGCCAGTTGCGTCAAACAAACTTGTGCCAGTTGCGTCAAAAAAACTTGTGCCAGTTGCGTCAAACAAACTTGTGCTAGTTGGGTCGAATAAACTTGTGCCAGTTGCGTCGAACAAACTTGTGCCAGTTGCGTAGAACAAGCTTGTGCCAGTTGCGTCAAACAAACTTGTGCCAGTTGCATCGAACAAACTTGTGCCAGTTGCGTAGAACAAACTTGTGCCAGTTGTGTCAAACAAACTTGTGCCAGTTGCATAGAACAAACTTGTGCCACTTGCGTCGAACAAATTTGTGCCAGTTGCGTAGAACAAACTTTTGCCAGTTCCGTAAAACAAACTTGTGCCAGTTCCGTAAAACAAACTTGTGCCAGTTTTGTTGAACAAACTTGTGCCAGTTGTGTAGAACAAACTTGTGCCAGTTTTGTCAAACAAACTTGTGCCAGTTGCGTCAAAGAAACTTGGGCCAGTTGCGTCGAACAAACTTGTGCCAGTTTCGTCAAAGAAACTTGTGCCAGTTGCGTAGAACAAACTTGTGCCAGTTGCGTCAAACAAACTTGTGTCAGTTGCATAGATCAAACTTGTGCCAGTTGTTTAGAACAACCTTGTGCCAGTTGCGTCAAACAACCTTGTGCCAGTTGCGTCAAACAAACTTGTGCCAGTTGCGTCAAAAAACTTGTGCCAGTTGCGTCAAACAAACTTGTGCCAGTTGCATAGAACAAACTGTTGCCAGTTGCGTAGACCAAACTTGTGCCAGTTGTGTCGAACACACTTGTGCCAGTTGTGTCGGACAAACTTGTGCCAATTGCGTCGAACAAACTTGTGCCAGTTGTGTCGGACAAACTTGTGCCAATTGCGTCGAACAAATTTGTGTCAGTTGCGTCGAACAAACTTGTCCCAGTTGTGTCAAACAAACTTGTGCCAGTTGCATAAAACAAACTTGTGCCAGTTGCGTCGAACAAACTTGTGCCAGTTGCGTAGAACAAACTTGTGCCAGTTGCGTTGAACAAAATTTTTCCAGTTGTGTCAGACAAACTTGTGCCAGTTGCGTAGCACAAACTTGTACCAGTTCCGTAAAACAAACTTGTGCCAGTTCCGTAAAACAAACTTGTGCCAGTTGCGTCGAACAAACTTGTGCCAGTTGCGTTGAACAAACTTGTGCCAGTTTTGTTGAACAAACTTGTGCCAGTTGTGTAGAACAAACTTGTGCCAGTTTTGTCAAACAAACTTGTGCCAGTTGCGTCAAACAAACTTGGGCCGGTTGCGTCGAACAAACTTGTGCCAGTTTCGTCAAAGAAACTTGTGCCAGTTGCGTAGAACAAACTTGTGCCAGTTGCGTCAAACAAACTTGTGTCAGTTGCATAGAACATACTTGTGCCAGTTGTGTAGAACAACCTTGTGCCAGTTGCGTCAAACAACCTTGTGCCAGTTGCGTCAAACAAACTTGTGCCAGTTGCGTCAAAAAAACTTGTGCCATTTGCGTCAAACAAACTTGTGCCAGTTGGGTCGAATAAACTTGTGCCAGTTGCGTTAAACAAACTTATGCTAGATGCGTCAAACAAACTAGTGCCATTTGCATCGAACAAACTTGTGCTAGTTGCGTCGAACAAGCATGTGCCAGTTGCGTCAAACAAACTTGTGCCAGTTGCATCGAACAAAGTTGTGACAGTTGCGTAGAACAAACTTGTGCCAGTTGTGTCAAACAAACTTGTGCCAGTTGCATAGAACAAACTTGTGCCACTTGCGTTGAACAAATTTGTGCCAGTTGCGTAGAACAAACTTTTGCCAGTTGTGTAGAACAAACTTGTGCCAGTTGTGTCAAACAAACTTGTGCCAGTTGCGTCGAACAAACTTGTGCCAGTTGCGTAGAACAAACTTGTGCCAGTTACGTAGAACAAACTTGTGCCAGTTGTGTCAGACAAACTTGTGCCAGTTGCGTAGAACAAACTTGTGCCAGTTGCAGAGAACAAACTTGTGCCACTTGCATCGAACAAACTTGTGCCAGTTGCGTAGAACAAACTTGTGCCAGTTGCGCCGAACAAACTTGTTCCAGTTGCGTCGAACAATCTTGTGCCAGTTTCATCGAACAAACTTGTGCCAGTTGCGTAGAACAAACTTGTGCCAGTTGTGTCAAACAAACTTGTGCCAGTTGCATCAAACAAACTTGTGCCAGTTGCGTCGAACAAACTTGTGCCAGTTGTGTCGAAGAAACTTGTGCCAGTTGCGTAGAACAAACTTGTGACAGTTGCGTCAAACTAACTTGTGCCAGTTCCACAGAACAAACTTGTGCCAGTTGTGTAGAATAACCTTGTAACAGTTGCGTCAAACAAACTTGTGCCAGTTGCGTCAAAAAAACTTGTGCCAGTTGCGTCAAACAAACTTGTGCCAGTTGGGTCGAATAAACTTGTGCCAGTTGCGTTAAACAAACTTGTGCCAGTTCGTCGAACAAACTTGTGCCAGTTGCATCGAACAAACTTGTGCCAGTTGCGTCGAACAAACTTGTGCCTGTTGCGTCAAACTAACTTGTGCCAGTTGCATCGAACAAACTTGTGCCAGTTGCGTAGAACAAACTTGTGCCAGTTGTGTCAAACAAACTTGTGCCAGTTGCAACGAACAAACTTGTGCCAGTTGCGTAGAACAAACTTGTGCCAGTTGCGTCAAACTAACTTGTGCCAGTTGCATCGAACAAACTTGTGCCAGTTTCGTAGAACAAACTTGTGCCAGTTGTGTCAAACAAACTTGTGCCAGTTGCAGAGAACAAACTTGTGCCACTTGCATCGAACAAACTTGTGCCAGTTGCGTAGAACAAACTTTTGCCAGTTGTGTCAAACAAACTTGTGCCAGATGTGTCAAACAAACTTGTGCCAGTTGCGTAGAACAAACTTGTGCCAGTTACGTAGAACAAACTTGTGCCAGTTGCGTAGAACAAACTTCTGCCAGTTGCGTAGAACAAACTTGAGCCAGTTACGTAGAACAAACTTGTGCCAGTTGCGTAGAACAAACTTCTGCCAGTTGCGTCGAACAAACTTGGGCCAGTTGCGTAGAACAAACTTGTGCCAGTTGCGTCAAACAAACTTGTGCCAGTTGCGTCAAACAAACTTGTGCCAGTTGCATAGAACAAACTTGAGCCAGTTGCGTAGAACAAACTTGTGCCAGTTGCGTCGAACATACTTGCGCCAGTTGCGTTGAACAAACTTGTGCCAGTTGCGTAGAACAAACTTGTGCCAGTTGCGTAGAACAAACTTGTGCGAGTTGTGTCAAACAAACTTCTGCCAGTTGCATAGAACAAACTTGTGCCAGTTGCGTAGAACAAACTTGGGCCAGTTACATAGAACAAACTTGTGCCAGTTGCGAAGAACAAACTTGTGCCAATTGCATCAAACAAACTTGTGCCAGTTGCGTAAAACAAACTTGTGCCAGTTGCGTAGAACAAATTTGTGCCAGTTGCGTAGAACAAACTTGTGCCAGTTGCGTCGAACAAACTTGTGCCAGTTGCATCGAACACACTTGTGCCAGTTGCATCGAACAAACTTGTGCTAGATGCGTTGAACAAACTTGTGACAGTTGCGTAGAACAAACTTGTGCCGGTTGTTTCAAATAAACTTTTGCCCGATGCGTCAAACAAACTTGTGCCAGTTGTGTCAAACAAACTTCTGCCAGTTGCATAGAACAAACTTGTGCCACTTGTGTCGAACAAACTTTTGCCAGTTGCGTAGAACAAACTTTTGCCAGTTGCGTCGAACAAACTTGTGCCAGTTGCATCGAACAAACTTGTGCAGGTGCGCAGAACAAACTTGTGCCAGTTAAGTCAAACAGACTTGTGCCAGTTGCGTCAAACAAACTTGTGCCAGTTGCATCGAACAAACTTGTGCCAGTTGCGTAGACCAAACTTGTGCCAGTTGCGTCGAACACACTTGTGCCAGTTGTGTCGGACAAACTTGTGCCAATTGCGTCGAACAAACTTGTGCCAGTTGTGTCGGACAAACTTGTGCCAATTGCCTAGAACAAACTTGTGCCAGTTGTGTCAAACAAACTTGTGCCAGTTGCATCAAACAAATTTGGGCCAGTTGCGTCGAACAAACTTGTGCCAGTTGTGTTGAAGAAACTTGTGCCAGTTGCATAGAACAAACTTGTGCCAGTTGCGTCAAACAAACTTGTGCCAGTTGCATAGAACAAACTTGTGCCAGTTGTGTAGAATAACCTTTTGCCAGTTACGTCAAACAACCTTGTGCCAGTTGCGTCAAACAAACTTGTGCCAGTTGCGTAAAAAAAACTTGTGCCAGTTGCGTCAAACAAACTTGTGCCAGTTGGGTCGAATAAACTTGTGCCAGTTGAGTTAAACAAAATTGTTCCAGTTCGTCGAACAAACTTGTGCCAGTTGCATCGAACAAACTTGTGCCAGTTGCGTTGAACAAACTTGTGCCAGTTGCGTCAAACAAACTTGTGCCAGTTTCATCGAACAAACTTTTGCCAGTTGTGTCAAACAAACTTGTGCCAGATGTGTCAAACAAACTTGTGCCAGTTGCGTAGAACAAACTTGTGCCAGTTACGTAGAACAAACTTGTGCCAGTTGCGTAGAACAAACTTCTGCCAGTTGCATCAAACAAACTTGGGCCAGTTGCGTAGAACAAACTTTTGCCAGTTGCGTCAAACAAACTTGTGCCAGTTGCGTCAAACAAACTTGTGCCAGTTGCATAGAACAAACTTGAGCCAGTTTCGTCGAACAAACTTGTGCCAGTTGCGTCGAACATACTTGCGCCAGTTGCGTTGAACAAACTTGTGCCAGTTGCGTAGAACAAACTTGTGCCAGTTGTGCAGAACAAACTTGTGCGAGTTGTGTCAAACAAACTTCTGCCAGTTGCATAGGACAAACTTGTGCCAGTTGCGTAGAAAAAACTTGGGCCAGTTGCATAGAACAAACTTGTGCCAGTTGCGAAGAACAAACTTGTGCCAATTGCGTCAAACAAACTTGTGCCAGTTGCGTAGAACAAACTTGTGCCAGTTGCGTAGAACAAATTTGTGCCAGTTGCGCAGAACAAACTTGTGCCAGTTGCGTCGAACAAACTTGTGCCAGTTGCGTTGAACAAACTTGTGCAAGTTGCGCAGAACAAACTTGTGCCAGTTGCGTCAAACAAACTTGTGCCAGTTGCGTCGAACAAATTTATGCTAGTTGCGTAGAACAAACTTGTGTCAGTTGCGTAGAACAAACTTGTGCCAGTTGCATCGAACAAACTTGTGCCAGTTGCGTCGAACAAGCTTGCGCCAGTTGCGTCGGACAAAATTGTGCCAATTGTGTCGAACAAACTTTTGCCAGTTGCGTAGAACAAACTTGTGCCAGTTGTGTCAAACAAACTTATGCCAGTTGTGTCAAACAAACTTGTGCCAGTTGCATAAAACAAACTTGTGCCAGTTTCTTAGAACAAACTTGTACCAGTTACGTAGAACAAAATTGTGCCAGTTATGTCAGAAAAACTTATGCCAGTTGCGCAGAACAAACTTGTGCCAGTTGCGTAGAACAAACTTGTGCCAGTTGCGTCGAACAAACTTGTGCCAGTTGCGTCGGACAAACTTGTGCCAGTTTCGTCAAACAAACTTGTGCCAGTTGCGTAGAACAAACTTGTGCCAGTTGTGTCAAACAAACTTGTGCCAGTTGCGTCAAACAAACTTGGGCCAGTTGCGTCGAACAAACTTGTGCCAGTTGCGTCAAAGAAACTTGTGCCAGTTGCGTAGAACAAACTTGTGCCAGTTGCGTCAAACAAACTTGTGCCAGTTGCATAGAACAAACTTGTGCCAGTTTTGTAGAAAAAACTTGTGCCAGTTGCGTCAAACAAACTAGTGCCAGTTGCATAGAACAAACTTGTGCCAGTTGCGTCAAAAAAACTTGTGCCAGTTGCGACAAACAAACTTGTGCTAGTTGGGTCGAATAAACTTGTGCCAGTTGCATTAAAGTAACTTGTGCCAGTTGCGTCGAACAAACTTGTGCTAGTTGCATCGAACAAACTTGTGCCAGTTGCGCAGAACAAACTTTTGCCTGTTAAGTCAAACAGACTTGTGCCAGTTGCGTCAAACAAACTTGTGCCAGTTGCATAGAACAAACTTGTGCCAGTTGCGTAGACCAAACTTGTGCCAGTTGCGTCGAACACACTTGTGCCAGTTGTGTCGGACAAACTTGTGCCAATTGCGTCCAACAAACTTGTGCCAGTTGTGTCGGACAAACTTGTGCCAATTGCGTCGAACAAACTTGTGCCAGTTACGTAGAACAAACTTCTGCCAGTTGTGTCAAACAAACTTGTGCCAGTTGCATAAAACAAACTTGTGCCAGTGGCGTCGAACAAACTTGTGCCAGTTGCGTAGAACAAACTTGTGCCAGTTACGTAGAACAAAATTGTGCCAGTTGTGTCAGACAAACTTGTGCCAGTTGCGTAGAACAAACTTGTGCCAGTTCCGTAAAACAAAATTGTGCCAGTTCCGTAAAACAAACTTGTGCCAGTTGCGTCGAACAAACTTGTGCCAGTTGCGTTGAACAAACTTGTGCCAGTTGCTTCGAACAAACTTGTGCCAGTTTTGTCGAACAAACTTGTGCTAGTTGAGTAGAACAAACTTGTGCCAGTTTTGTCAAACAAACTTGTGCCAGTTGCGTCAAACAAACTTGGGCCTGTTGCGTCGAACAAACTTGTGACAGTTTCATCAAAGAAACTTGTGCAAGTTGCGTCGAACAAACTTGTGCCAGTTACGTCGAACAAACTTGCGCCAGTTTTGTCGAACAAACTTGTGCCAGTTGTGTAGAACAAACTTGTGCCAGTTTCGTCAAAGAAACTTGTGCCAGTTGCGTCGAACAAACTTGTGTCAGTTGCGTCGAACAAACTTGCGCCAGTTTTGTCGAACAAACTTGTGCCAGTTGTGTAGAACAAACTTGTGCCAGTTTTGTCAAACAAACTTGTGACAGTTGCGTCAAACAAACTTGGGCCAGTTGCGTCGAACAAACTTGTGCCAGTTTCGTCAAAGAAACTTGTGCCAGTTGCGTAGAACAAACTTGTGCCAGTTGCGTCAAACAAACTTGTGTCAGTTGCATAGAACAAACTTGTGCCAATTGTGTAGAACAACCTTGTGCCAGTTGCGTCAAACAACCTTGTGCCAGTTGCGTCAAACAAACTTGCGCCAGTTGCGTCAAAAGAACTTGTGCCAGTTGCGTTAAACAAACTTGTGCCAGTTGGGTCGAATAAACTTGTGCCACTTGCGTTAAACAAACTTGTGCTAGTTGCGTCGAACAAACTTGTGCCATTTGCATCGAACAAACTTGTGCCAGTTGTGTGGAACAAGCTTGTGCCAGTTGCGTCAAACAAACTTGTGCCAGTTGCATCGAACAAACTTGTGCCAGTTGCGTAGAACAAACTTCTGCCAGTTGTGTCAAACAAACTTGTGCCAGTTGCATAGAACAAACTTGTGCCACTTGCGTCGAACAAACTTGTGCCAGTTGCGTAGAACAAACTTTTGCCAGTTGCGTAGAACAAACTTGTGCCAGTTGTGTCAAACAAACTTGTGCCAGTTGCGTCGAACAAACTTGTACCAGTTGCATAGAACAAACATGTGCCAGTTACGTAGAACAAAATTGTGCCAGTTGTGTCAGACAAACTTGTGCCAGTTACGTAGAACAAACTTGTGCCTGTTTCGTAGAACAAACTTGTGCCAGTTGCGTAGAAAAAACTTGTACCAATTGCGAAGAACAAACTTGTGCCAGTTGCGCCGAACAAACTTGTTCCAGTTGCGTCGAACAATTTTGTGCCAGTTTCGTCGAACAAACTTGTGCCAGTTGCGTAGAACAAACTTGTGCCAGTTGTGTCAAACAAACTTGTACCAGTTGCATCAAACAAACTTGGGCCAGTTGCGTCGAACAAACTTGTGCCAGTTGTGTTGAAGAAACTTGTGCCAGTTGCGTAGAACAAACTTGTGCCAGTTGCGTCAAACAAACTTGTGCCAGTTGCATAGAACAAACTTGTGCCAGTTGTGTAGAATATCCTTGTAACAGTTGCGTCAAACAACCTTGTGCCAGTTGCGTCAAACAAACTTGTGCCAGTTGCGTAAAAAAAACTTGTGCCGGTTGCGTCAAACAAACTTGTGCCAGTTGGGTCGAATAAACTTGTGCCAGTTGCGTTAAACAAACTTGTGCCAGTTCGTCGAACAAACTTGTGCCAGTTGCATCGAACAAACTTGTGCCAGTTGCGTCGAACAAACTTGTGCCAGTTGCGTCAAACAAACTTGTGCCAGTTGCATCGAACAAACTTGTGCCAGTTGCGTAGAACAAACTTGTGCCAGTTGTGTCAAACAAACTGGTGCCAGTTGCATAGAACAAACTTGTGCCACTTGCGTCGAACAAACTTGTGCCAGTTGCGTAGAACAAACTTTTGCCAGTTGTGTCAAACAAACTTGTGCCAGATGTGTCAAACAAACTTGTGCCAGTTGCGTAGAACAAACTTGTGCCAGTTACGTAGAACAAACTTGTGCCAGTTGCGTAGAACAAACTTCTGCCAGTTGCGTAGAACAAACTTGTGCCAGTTACGTAGAACAAACTTGTGCCAGTTGCGTAGAACAAACTTCTGCCAGTTGCGTCAAACAAACTTGGGCCAGTTGCGTAGAACAAACTTGTGCCAGTTGCGTCAAACAAACTTGTGCCAGTAGCGTCAAACAAACTTGTGCCAGTTGCATAGAACAAACTTGAGCCAGTTGCGTAGAACAAACTTGTGCCAGTTGCGTCGAACATACTTGCGCCAGTTGCGTTGAACAAACTTGTGCCAGTTGCGTAGAACAAACTTGTGCCAGTTGCGTAGAACAAACTTGTGCGAGTTGTGTCAAACAAACTTCTGCCAGTTGCATAGAACAAACTTGTGCCAGTTATGTAGAACAAACTTGTGCCAGTTGCATAGAACAAACTTGTGCCAGTTGCAAAGAACAAACTTATGCCAATTGCGTCAAACAAACTTGTGCCAGTTGCGTAGAACAAACTTGTGCCAGTTGCGTAGAACAAATTTTTGCCAGTTGCATAGAACAAACTTGTGCCAGTTGCGTCGAACAAACTTGGGCCAGTTGCATCGAACAAACTTGTGCCAGTTGCATCGAACAAACTGGTGCCAGATGCGTTGAACAAACTTGTGACAGTTGCGTAGAACAAACTTGTGCCAGTTGTTTCAAATAAACTTTTGCTCGTTGCGTCAAACAATCTTGTGCCAGTTGTGTCAAACAAACTTCTTCCAGTTGCATAGAGCAAACTTGTGCCACTTGTGTCGAACGGACTTGTGCCAGTTGTGTAGAACAAACTTTTGCCAGTTGCGTAGAACAAACTTGTGTCAGTTGTGTCAAACAAACTTGTGCCGGTTGCGTAGAACAAACTTGTGTTAGAGTCTTCAGGGATTCTTCGGTGAAGATTTTGGAGCCAATACGAAGACTATCATTTTCTCAAACTAGATCATAGTCATTCATGTAATGATGGCCACCTCCAGCGATTCCGGAGGAAATCTTTGGTAAGGGGTACTTTTTTTTTTTTTTTTTGTGGGGCCCAGGGGTCCAGTTCAGCTGAAAAAAGAATCTTCAAGGAGTCTTCAGGGATTCTTCAGTGAAGATTTTGGCGCCGATACGAAGACTATCATTTTCTCAAACTAGAGCATAGTCATTCATGTAATAATGGCCACCTCTGGCGATTCCGGAGGAAATCTTTGGTAAGGGGTACTTTTTTTTTTTTGTGGGGCCCAGGGGTCCAATTCAGCTGAAGAAAGAATCTTCAGGGAGTCTTCAGGGATTCTTCGGTGAAGAATTTGGCGCCAATACTAAGACTATCATTTTCTCAAACTAGAGCATATTCGTTCATGTAATGATGGCCACCTCCGGCGATTCCGAAGGAAATCTTTGTTAAGGGGTCCTTTTTTTTTTTTTTTTTGTGGGGCCCAGGGGTCCAGTTCAGCTGAAAAAAGAATCTTCAAGGAGTCTTCAGGGATTCTTCAGTGAAGATTTTGGCGCCAATACGAAGACTATCATTTTCTCAAACTAGAGCATAGTCATTCATGTAATAATGGCCACCTCTGGCGATTCCGGAGGAAATCTTTGGTAAGGGGTACTTTTTTTTTTTGTGGGGCCCAGGGGTCCAATTCAGCTGAAGAAAGAATCTTCAAGGAGTCTTCAAGGATTCTTCGGTGAAGATTTTGGCGCCAATACTAAGACTATCATTTTCTCAAACTAGAGCATAGTCATAAAGGCTACCAGCTATATAAATGATAGAAATTACCCTTGAAATTGAAAAATGACACCTGTTATACTACTGAAGAAAGAGTCTTCAAGGAGTCTTTAGGGAATCTTGTGTGAGGATTTTGCAGCCAATATGAAGACTATCATTTTCTAAAACTAGAGCACAGTCATTCATGTAATGATGGCCACCTCCGGCGATTCCGGAGGAAATCTTTGGTAAGGGGTCCTTTTTTGTTTTTTTTTTGTAGGGCCCAGGGGTCCAATTCAGCTGAAGAAAGAATCTTCAAAGAGTCTTCAGGGATTCTTCGGTGAAGATTTTTGAGCCAATACGAAGACTATCATTTTCTCAAACTACAGCATAGTCATTCATGTAATGATGGTCACCTCCGGCGATTCCGGAGGAAATCTTTGGTAAGGGGTCCTTTTTTTTTTTTTTTTGTGGGGCCCAGGGGTCCAGTTCAGCGGAAGAAAGAATCTTCAAGGAGTCTTCAGGGATTCTTCGGTGAAGATTTTGGCGCCAATACGAAGACTATCATCTTCTCAAACTAGAGCATAGTCATTCATGTAATGATGGCCACCTACGGCGATTCCGGAGGAAATCTTTGGTAAGGGGTCCTTTTTTTTTTGTGGGGCCCAGGGGTCCAATTCAGCTGAAGAAAGAATCTTCAAGGAGTCTTCAGGGATTCTTCGGTGAAGATTTTGGCGCCAATACGAAGACTATCATTTTCTCAAACTAGAACATAGTCATTCTTGTAATGATGGCCACCTCCGGCGATTCTGGAGGAAATCTTTGGTAGGGGGTCCTTTTTTTTTTTTTTTCGTTGGGCCCAGGGGTCCAGTTCAGCTGAAGAAAGATTCTTCAAGGAGTCTTCAGGTATTCTTCGGTGAAGATTTTGGCGCCAATACGAAGGCTATCATTTTCTCAAACTAGAGCATAGTCATTCATGTAATGATGGCCACCTCCGGCAATTCCGGAGGAAATCTTTGGTAAGGGGTCCTTTTTTGTTTTTTTTTTTGTGGGGCCCAGGGGTCCAATTCAGCTGAAGAAAGAATCTTCAAGGAGTCTTCAGGGATTCTTCGGTGAAGATTTTGGAGCCAATACGAAGACTATCATTTTCTCAAACTAGAACATAGTCATTCTTGTAATGATGGCCACCTCCGGCGATTCTGGAGGAAATCTTTGGTAGGGGGTCCTTTTTTTTTTTTTTCGTTGGGCCCAGGGGTCCAGTTCAGCTGAAGAAAGATTCTTCAAGGAGTCTTCAGGTATTCTTCGGTGAAGATTTTGGCGCCAATACGAAGGCTATCATTTTCTCAAACTAGAGCATAGTCATTCATGTAATGATGGCCACCTCCGGCGATTCCAGAGGAAATCTTTGGTAAGGGGCCCTTTTTTTTTTTTTTTTTTTGTGGGGCCCAGGGGTCCAATTCAGCTGAAGAAAGAATCTTCAAAGGGTCTTCAGGGATTCTTCGGTGATGATTTTGGAGCCAATACGAAGACTATCATTCTCTCAAACTAGAGCAGAGTCATTCATGTAATGATGGGCACCTCCGGCGATTCCGGAGGAAATCTTTGGTAAGGGGTCCTTTTTTTTTTTTTTTTTTTGTGGGGCCCAGGGGTACAGTTCAGCTGAAGAAAGAATCTTCAAGGAGTCTTCAGGGATTCTTCGGTGAAGATTTTGCGCCAATACAAAGACTATCATTTTCTCAAACTAGAGCGTAGTCATTCATGTAATGATGGCCACCTCCGGCGATTCCGGAGGAAATCTTTGGTAAGGGGTCCTTTTTTGTTTTTTTTTGTGGGGCCCAGGGGTCCAATTCAGCTGAAGAAAGAATCTTCAAGGAGTCTTCAGGGATTCTTCGGTGAAGATTTTGGAGCCAATACGAAGACTATCATTTTCTCAAACTAGAGCATAGTCATTCATGTAATGATGGCTACCTCCGGCGATTCCTGAGGAAACCCTTGGTAAGGGGTAGTTTTTTGTTTTTTTTGTGGGGCCCAGGAGTCCAATTTAGCTGAAGAAAGAAGCTTCAAGGAGTCCTCAGGGATTCTTCAGTGAAGATTTTGGCGCCAATACTAAGACTATCATTTTCTCAAACTAGAGCATAGTCATAAAGGCTACCAGCTATATAAATGGTAGAAATTACCCTTGAAATTGAAAAATGACACCTGTTATACTGCTGAAGAAAGAGTCTTCAAGGAGTCTTCAGGGAATCTTGGGTGAGGATTTTGGAGCCAATATGAAGACTATCATTTTCTAAAACTAGAGCATAGTCATTCATGTAATGATGGCTACCTCCTGCAATTCCGGAGGAAATCTTTGGTAAGGGGTCCTTTTTTGTTTTTTGTTTGTGGGGCCCAAGGGTCCAATTCATCTGAAGAAAGAATCTTAAAGGATTCTTCATGGATTCTTCGGTGAAGATTTTGGCGCCAATACGAAGACTATCATTTTCTCAAACTAGAGCTTAGTCATTCATGTAATAATGGCCACCTCGCGATTCCGGAGGAAATCTTTGGTAAGGGGTCTTTTTTTGTTTTTTTTTGTGGGGCCCAGGGGTTCAATTCAGCTGAAGAAAGAATCTTCAAGGAGTCTTCAGGGATTCTTCGGTGAAGATTTTGGCGCCAATACGAAGACTATCATTTTCTCAAACTAGAGCTTAGTCATTCATGTAATAATGGCCACCTCCGGTGATTCCGGAGGAAATCTTTGGTAAGGGGTCCTTTTTTTTTTTTTTGTGGGGCCCAGGGGTCCAATTCAGCTGAAGAAAGAATCTTCAAAGAGTCTTCAGGGATTCTTCGATGAAGATTTTGGAGCCAATACGAAGACTATCATTTTCTCAAACTAGAGCATAGTCATTCATGTAATGATGGCCACCTCCGGCGATTCCGGAGGAAATCTTTGGTAAGGGGTCCTTTTTTTTTTTTTTTTTTTTTGTGGGGCCCAGGGGTCCAGTTCAACTGAAGAGCGAATCTTCAAGGAGTCTTCAGGGATTCTTCAGTGAAGATTTTGGCACCAATACGAAGACTATCATTTTCTCAAACTAGAGCATAGTCATTCATGTAATGATGGCTACCTCCTGCAATTCCGGAGGAAATCTTTGGTAAGGGGTCCTTTTTTGTTTTTTTTTTGTGTGGGCCCAGGGGTCCAATTCAGCTGAAGAAAGAATCTTCAAGGAGTCTTCAGGGATTCTTCGGTGAATATTTTGGAGCCAATACGAAGACTATCATTTTCTCAAACTAGAGCATAGTCATTCATGTAATGATGGCCACCTCCGGCGATTCCGGAGGAAATCTTTGGTAAGGGGTCCTTTTTTGTTTTTTTTTTGTGGGGCCCAGGGGTCCAATTCAGCTGAAGAAAGAATCTTCAAGGAGTCTTCAGGGATTCTACGGTGAATATTTTGAAGCCAATACGAAGACTATCATTTTCTCAAACTAGAGCATAGTCATTCATGTAATGATGGCCACCTCCGGCGATTCCTGAGGAAATCTTTGGTAAGAGGTCCTTTTTTGTTTTTTTTTTTTTGTGGGGCCCAGGGGTCCAGTTCAGCTGAAGAAAGAATCTTCAAGGAGTCTTCAGGGATTCTTCGGTGAATATTTTGGAGCCAATACGAAGACTATCATTTTCTCAAACTAGAGCATAGTCATTCATGTAATGATGGCCACCTCCGGCGATTCCGGAGGAAATCTTTGGTAAAGGGTCCTCTTTTGTTTTTTTTTTGTGGGGCCCAGGGGCCCAATTCAGCTGAAGAAAGAATCTACAAAGAGTCTTCAGGGATTCTTCGGTGAAGATTTTGGAGCCAATACGAAGACTATCATTTTCTCAAACTAGAGCATAGTCATTCATGTAATGATGGCCACCTCCAGCGATTCCGGAGGAAATCTTTGGTAAGGGGTCCTTTTTTATTTTTTTTTTTTTTTGTGGGGCCCAGGGGTCCTGTTCAGCTGAAGAGCGAATCTTCAAGGAGTCTTCAGGGATTCTTCAGTGAAGATTTTGGCACCAATACGAAGACTATCATTTTCTCAAACTAGAGCATAGTCATTCATGTAATGATGGCTACCTCCTGCAATTCTGGAGGAAATCTTTGGTAAGGGGTCCTTTTTTGTTTTTTTTTTGTGGGGCCCAGGGGTCCAATTCAGCTGAAGAAAGAATCTTCAAGGAGTCTTCAGGGATTCTTCGGTGAAGATTTTGGCGCCAATACGAAAACTATCATTTTCTCAAACTAGAGCATAGTCATTCATGTAATGATGGCCACCTCCGGCGATTCCGGAGGAAATCTTTGGTAAGGGGTCCTTTTTTGTTTTTTTTTTTGTGGGGCCCAGGGGTCCAATTCAGCTGAAGAAAAAATCTTTAAGGAGTCTTCAGGGATTCTACGGTGAATATTTTGAAGCCTATACGAAGACTATCATTTTCTCAAACTAGAGCATAGTCATTCATGTAATGATGGCCACCTCCGGCGATTCCGGAGGAAATCTTTGGTAAGGGGTCCTTTTTTTTTTTTTGTGGGGCCCAGTGGTCCAGTTCAGCTGAAGAAAGAATCTTCAAGGAGTCTTCAGGGATTCTTCGGTGAAGATTTTGGCGCCAATACGAAGACTATCATTTTCTCAAACTAGAGCATAGTCATTCATGTAATGATGGCCACCTCCGGCGATTCCGGAGGAAATCTTTGGTAAGGGGTCCTTTTTTGTTTTTTTTTGTGGGGCCCAGGGGTCTAATTCAGCTGAAGAAAGAATCTTCAAAGAGTCTTCAGGGATTCTACGGTGAATATTTTGGAGCCAATACGAAGACTATCATTTTCTCAAACTAGAGCATAGTCATTCATGTAATGATGGCCACCTCCGGTGATTCCGGAGGAAATCTTTGGTAAGGTTTCCTTTTTTTTTTTTTTTTTTTTGTGGGGCCCAGGGGTCCAGTTCAGCTGAAGAAAGAATCTTCAAGGAGTCTTCAGGGATTCTTCGGTGAAGATTTTGGCGCCAATACGAAGACTATCATTTTCTCAAACTAGAGCATAGTCATTCATGTAATGATGGCTACCTCCGGCGATTCCGGAGGAAATCTTTGGTAAGGGGTAGTTTTTTTTTTTTTTTTGTGGGGCCCAGGAGTCCAATTCAGCTGAAGAAAGAATCTTCAAGGAGTCTTCAGGGATTCTTCGGTGAAGATTTTGGCGCCAATACGAAGACTATCATTTTCTCTAACTAGAGCCTAGTCATTCATGTAATGATGGCCACCTCCGGCGATTCCGGAGGAAATCTTTGGTAACGGGTCCTTTTTTGTTTTTTTTTTGTGTGGCCCAGTGGTCCAATTCAGCTGAAGAAAGAGTCTTCAAGGAGTCTTCAGGGATTCTTCGGTGAATATTTTGGAGCCAATACGAAGACTATCATTTTCTCAAACTGGAGCATAGTCATTCATGTAATGATGGCCACCTCCGGCGATTCCGGAGGAAATCTTTGGTAAGGGGTCCTTTTTTTTTTTTTTTTTTTGTGGGGCCCAGGGGTCCAGTTCAGCTGAAGAAAGAATCTTCAAGGAGTCTTCAGGGATTCTTCGGTGAAGATTTTGGCGCCAATACGAAGACTATCATTTTCTCAAACTAGAGCATAGTCATTCATGTAATGATGGCCACCTCCGGCGATTCCGGAGGAAATCTTTGGGAAGGGGTCCTTTTTTGTTTTGTTTTTTTGTGGGGTCCAGGGGTCCAATTCAGCTGAAGAAAGAATCTTCAAGGAGTCTTCAGGGATTCTTCGGTGAAGATTTTGGCGCCAATACTAAGACTATCATTTTCTCAAACTAGAGCATAGTCATAAAGGCTACCAGCTATATAAATGGTAGAAATTACCCTTGAAATTGAAAAATGACACCTGTTATACTGCTGAAGAAAGAGTCTTCAAGGAGTCTTCAGGGAATCTTGGGTGAGGATTCTGGAGCCAATATGAAGACTATCATTTTCTAAAACTAGAGCATAGTCATTCATGTAATGATGGCCACCTCCGGCGATTCCGGAGGAAATCTTTGGTAAGGGGTCCTTTTTGTTTTTTTTTTTTTTTTTGTGGGGCCCAGGGGTCCAATTCAGCTGAAGAAAGAATCTTCAAAGAGTTTTCAGGGATTCTTCGGTGAAGATTTTGGAGCCAATACAAAGACTATCATTTTCTCAAACTAGAGCATAGTCATGCATGTAATGATGGACACCTCCGGCGATTCCGGATTAAATCTTTGGTAAGGGGTCCTTTTTTTTTTTTTGTGGGGCCCAGGGGTCCAGTTCAGCTGAAGAAAGAATCTTCAAGGATTCTTCAGGGATTCTTCGGTGAAGATTTTGGCGCCAATACGAAGACTATCATTTTCTCAAACTAGAGCTTAGTCATTCATGTAATAATGGCCACCTCCGGCGATTCCGGAGGAAATCTTTGGTAAGGGGTCTTTTTTTTTTTTTTTTTGTGGGGCCCAGGGGTTCAATTCAGCTGAAGAAAGAATCTTCAAGGAGTCTTCAGGGATTCTTCGGTGAAGATTTTGGCGCCAATACGAAGTCTATCATTTTCTCAAACTAGATCATAGTCATTCTTGTAATGATGGCCACCTCCAGCGATTCCGGAGGAAATCTTTGGTAAGGGGTCCTTTTTTTTTTTTTCGTGGGGCCCAGGGGTCCAGTTCAGCTGAAGAAAGAATCTTCAAGGAGTCTTCAGGGATTCTTCGTTGAAGATTTTGGCACCAATACGAAGACTATCATTTTCTCAAACTAGAGCATAGTCATTCATGTAATGATGGCCACCTCCGGCGATTCCGGAGGAAATCTTTGGTAAGGGGTCCTTTTTTGTTTTTTTTTATGGGGCCCAGGGGTCCAATTCAGCTGAAGAAAGAATCTTCAAAGAGTCTTCAGGTATTCTTCGATGAAGATTTTGGAGCCAATACGAAGACTATCATTTTCTCAAACTAGAGCATAGTCATTCATGTAATGATGGCCACCTCCGGCGATTCCGGAGGAAATGTTTGGTATGGGGTAGTTTTTTGTTTTTTTTTTTGTGGGGCCCAGGGGTCCAATTCAGCTGAAGAAAGAATCTTCAAGGAGTCTTCAGGGATTCTTCGGTGAATATTTTGAAGCCAATACGAAGACTATCATTTTCTCAAACTAGAGCATAGTCATTCATGTAATGATGGCCACCTCCGGCGATTCCGGAGGAAATCTTTGGTAAGGGGTCCTTTTTTGTTTTTTTTTTTTTTTGTGGGGCCCAGGGGTCCAGTTCAGCTGAAGAAAGAATCTTCAAGGAGTCTTCAGGGATTCTTCGGTGAAGATTTTGGAGCCAATACGAAGATTATCATTTTCTCAAACTAGAGCATAGTCATAAAGGCTACCATCTATATAAATGGTAGAAATTACCCTTGAAATTGAAAAATGACACCTGTTATACTGCTGAAGAAAGAGTCTTCAAGGAGTCTTCAGGGAATCTTGGGTGAGGATTTTGGAGCCAATATGAAGACTATCATTTTCTAAAACTAGAGCATAGTCATTCATGTAATGATGGCCACCTCCGGTGATTCCGGAGGAAATCTTTGGTAAGGGGTCCTTTTTTGTTTTTTTTTGTAGGGCCCAGGGGTCCAATTTAGCTGAAGAAAGAATCTTCAAAGAGTCTTCAGGGATTCTTCGGTGAAGATTTTGGCGCCAATACGAAGATTATCATTTTCTCAAACTAGAGCATAGTCATTCATGTAATGGTGGCCACCTCCAGCGATTCCGGAGGAAATCTTTGGTAAGGGCTTTTTTTTTTTTTTTTTGTGGGGCCCAGGGGTCCAATTCAGCTGAAGAAAGAATCTTCAAGGAGTCTTCAGGGATTCTTCGGTGAAGATTTTGGCGCCAATACGAAGACTATCATTTTCTCAAACTCGAGCATAGTCATTCATGTAATGATGGCCACCTCCGGCGATTCCGGAGGAAATCTTTGGTAGGGGGGCCTTTTTTTTTTCGTGGGGCCCAGGGGTCCAGTTCAGCTGAAGAAAGAATCTTCAAGGAGTCATCAGGAATTCTTCGGTGAAGATTTTGGCGCCAATACGAAGACTATCATTTTCTCAAACTAGAGCATAGTCATTCATGTAATGATGGCCACCTCCGTCGATTCCAGAGGAAATCTTTGGTAAGGGGTCCTTTTTTGTTTTTTTTTTTTTGTGGGGCCCAGTGGTCAAATTCAGCTGAAGAAAGAATCTTCAAGGAGTCTTCAGGGATTCTTCGGAGAATATTTTGGAGCCAATACGAGGACTATCATTTTCTCAAACTAGAGCATAGTCATTCATGTAATGATGGCAACCTCCGGCGATTCCGGATGAAATCTTTGGTAAGGGGTCCTTTTTTTTTTTTATTTTTTTGTGGGGCCCAGAGGTCCAGTTCAGCTGAAGAGCGAATCTTCAAGGAGTCTTCAGGGATTCTTCGGTGAAGATTTTGCGCCAATACGAAGACTATCATCTTCTCAAACTAGAGCATAGTCATTCATGTAATGATGGCCACCTCCGGCGATTCCGGAGGAAATCTTTGGTAAGGGGTCCTTTTTTGTTTGTTTTTTTTTTGTGGGGCCCAGGGGTCCAATTCAGCTGAAGAAAGAATCTTCAAGGAGTCTTCAGGGATTCTTGGGTGAAGATTTTGGCGCCAATACTAAGACTATCATTTTCTCAAACTAGAGCATAGTCAAAAAGGCTACCAGCTATATGAATGGTAGAAATTACCCTTGAAATTGAAAAATGACACCTGTTATATTGCTGAAGAAAGAGTCTTCAAGGAGTCTTCAGGGAATCTTGGGTGAGGATTTTGGAGCCAATATGAAGACTATCATTTTCTAAAACTAGAGCATAGTCATTCATGTAATGATGGCCACCTCCGGCGATTCCTGAGGAAGTCTTTGGTAAGGGGTCCTTTTTTTTTTTTTTTTTTGTGGGGCCCAGGGTTCCAATTCAGCTGAAGAAAGAATCTTCAAAGAGTCTTCAGGGATTCTTCGGTGAAGATTTTGGAGCCAATACGAAGACTATCATTTTCTCAAACTAGAGCATAGTCATTCATGTAATGATGGCCACCTCCGGCGATTCCGGAGGAAATCTTTGGAAAGGGGTCCTTTTTTGTTTTTTTTTGTGGGGCCCAGGGGTCCAGTTCAGCTGAAGAAAGAATCTTCAAGGAGTCTTCAGGGATTCTTCGGTGAAGATTTTGGCGCCAATATGAAGACTATCATTTTCTCAAACTATAGCTTAGTCATTCATGTAATCATGGCCACCTCCGGCGATTCTGGAGGAAATCTTTGGTAGGGGGTCTTTTTTTTTTTTGTGGGGCCCAGGGGTCCAGTTCAGCTGAAGAAAGAATCTTCAAGGAGTCTTCAGGGATTTTTTGGTGAAGATTTTGGCGCCAATACGAAGACTATCATTTTCTCAAAATAGAGCATAGTCATTCATGTAATGATGGCCACCTCCGGCGATTCCGGAGGAAATCTTTGGTAAGGGGTCCTTTTTTTTTTTTTTTTTTGTGGGGCCCAGGGGTCCAATTTAGCTGAAGAAAGAATCTTCAAGGAGTCTTCAGAGATTCTTCGGTGAAGATTTTGGCGCCAATACGAAGACTATCATTTTCTCAAACTAGAGCATAGTCATTCATGTAATGATGGCTACCTCCGGCGATTCTGGAGGAAATATTTGGTAAGGGGTCCTTTTTTTTGGGGGGGGGGCACAGGGGTCCAATTCAGCTGAAGAAAGAATCTTCAAGGAGTCTTCAGGGATTCTTCGGTGAATATTTTGGAGCCAATACGAAGATATCATTTTCTCAAACTAGAGCATAGTCATTCATGTAATGATGGCCACCTCCGGTGATTCCGGAGGAAACCTTTGGTAGGGGGTTCTTTTTTTTTTTTTTTTTGTGGGGCCCAGGGGTCCAGTTCAGCTGAAGAAAGAATCTTCAAGGAGTCTTCAGGGATTCTTCGGTGAAGATTTTAGCGTCAATACGAAGACTATCATTTTCTCAAACTAGAGCATAGTCATTCATGTAATGATGGCCACCTCTGGCGATCCCGGAGGAAATCTTTGGTAAGGGGTCCTTTTTTTTTTTTTTTGTGGGACCCAGGGGTCCATTTCAGCTGAAGAAAGAATCTTCAAGGAGTCTTCAGGAATTCTTCAGTGAAGATTTTGACACAAATACGAAGACTATCATTTTCTCAAACTAGAGCATAGTCATTCATGTAATGATGGCTACCTCCTGCGATTACGGAGGAAATCTTTGGTGAGGGGTCCTTTTTTTTTTTTTTTTTTTTGTGGGGCCCAGGGGTCCAGTTCAGCTGAAGAAAGAATCTTCAAAGAGTTTTCAGGGATTCCTCGGTGAACATTTTGGTGCCAATACGAAGACTATCATTTTCTCAAACTAGAGCATAGTCATTCATGTAATGATGGCCACCTCCGGCGATTCCGGAGGAAATCTTTGGTAAGGGGTCCTTTTTTGCTTTTTTTTTGTGGGGCCCAGGGTTCCAATTCAGCTGAAGAAAGAATCTTCAAAGAGTCTTCAGGGATTCTTCGGTGAAGATTTTGGAGCCAATACGAAGACTATCATTTTCTCAAACTAGAGCATAGTCATTCATGTAATGATGGCCAACTCCGGCGATTCCGGAGGAAATCTTTGGTAAGGGGTCCTTTTTTGTTTTGTTTTTTTTGTGGGGGCTGGGGTACAGTTCAGCTGAAGAAAGAATCTTCAAGGAGTCTTCAGGGATTCTTCGGTGAAGATTTTGGCGCCAATACGAAGACTATCATTTTCTCAAACTAGAGCTTAGTCATTCATGTAATGATGGCCACCTCCGGCGATTCTGGAATAAATCTTTGGTAGGGGGTCCTTTTTTTTTTTTTGTGGGGCCCAGGGGTCCAGTTCAGCTGAAGAAAGAATCTTCAAGGAGTCTTCAGGGATTTTTTGGTGAAGATTTTGGCGCCATTACGAAGACTATCATTTTCTCAAACTAGAGCATAGTCATTCATGTAATGATGGCCACCTCCGGCGATTCCGGAGGAAATCTTTGGTAAGGGGTCCTTTTTTGTTTTTTTGTTTTTTTTGTGGGGCCTAGGGGTCCAATTCCGCTGAAGAAAGAATCTTCAAGGAGTCTTCAGAGATTCTTCGGTGAAGATTTTGGCGCCAATATGAAGACTATCATTTTCTAAAACTAGAGCATAGTCATTCAAGTAATGAAGGCCACCTCCGGCGATTCCGGAGGAAATCTTTGGTAAGGGGTCCTTTTTTTTTTTTTGTCGGGCCCAGGGGTCCAGTTCAGCTGAAGAAAGAATCTTCAAGGAGTCTTCAGGGATTCTTCGGTGAAGATTTTGGCGCCAATACGAAGACTATCATTTTCTCAAACTAGAGCATAGTCATTCATGTAATGATGGCCACCTCCGGCGATTCCGGAGGAAATCTTTTCTAAGGGGTCCTTTTTTGTTTTTTTTTGTGGGGCCCAGGGGTCCAATTCAGCTGAAGAAAGAATCTTCAAGGAGTCTTCAGGGATACTTCGGTGAATATTTTGGAGCCAATACGAAGATATCATTTTCTCAAACTAGAGCATAGTCATTCATGTAATCATGGCCACCTCCGGTGATTCCGGAGGAAACCTTTGGTAGGGGGTCCTTTTTTTTGGGGGGGGGGCCCAGGGGTCCAGTTCAGCTGAAGAAAGAATCTTCAAGGAGTCTTCAAGGATTCTTCGGTGAAGATTTTGGCGTCAATACGAAGACTATCATTTTCTCAAACTAGAGCATAGTCATTAATGTAATGGTGGCCACCTCTGGCGATCCCGGAGGAAATCTTTGGTAAGGGGTCCTTTTTTTTTTTTGTTTTTTTGTGGGGCCCAGGGGTCCAGTTCAGCTGAAGAAAGAATCTTCAAGGAGTCTTCAGGGATTCTTCGGTGAAGATTTTGGCTCCAATACTAAGACTATCATTTTCTCAAACTAGAGCATAGTCATAAAGGCTACCAGCTATATAAATGGTAGAAATTACCCTTGAAATTGAAAAATGACACCTGTTATACTGCTGAAGAAAGAGTCTTCAAGGAGTCTTCAGGGAATCTTGGGTGAGGATTTTGGAGCCAATATGAGGACTATCATTTTCTAAAACTAGAGCGTAGTCATTCATGTAATGATGGCCACCTCCGGCGATTCCGAAGGAAATCTCTGGTAAGGGGTCTTTTTTTGTTTTTTTTTGTGGGGCCCAGGGGTCGAATTCAGCTGAAGAAAGAATCTTCAAAGAGCCTTCAGGGATTCTTCGGTGAAGATTTTGGAGCCAATACGAAGACTATCATTTTCTCAAACTAGAGCATAGTCATTCATGTAATGATGGCTACCTCCGGCGATTCAGGAGGAAATCTTTGGTAAGGGGTCCTTTTTTGTTTTTTTTTGTGGGGCCCAGGGGTCCAATTCAGCTGAAGAAAGAATCCTCAAGGAGTCTTCAGGGATTCTTCGGTGAAGATTTTGGAGCCAATACGAAGACTATCATATTCTCAAACTAGAGCATAGTCATTCATGTAATGATGGCCACCTCCGGTGATTCCGGATGAAATCTTTGGTAAGGGGTCCTTTTTTTTTTTTTTTTTGTGGGGCCCAGGGGTCCAGTTCAGCTGAAGAAAGAATGTTCAAGGAGTCTTCAGGGATTCTTCGGTGAAGATTTTGGCGCCAATACGAAGACTATCATTTTCTCAAACTGGAGCATTGTCATTCATGTAATGATGGCCACCTCCGGCGATTCCGGAGGAAATCTTTGGTAAGGGGTCCTTTTTTTTTTTTTTGTGGGGCCCAGTGGTCCAATTCAGCTGAAGAAAGAATCTTCAAGGAGTCTTCAGGGATTCTTCAGTGAAGATTTTGGCACCAATACGAAGTCTATCATTTTCTCAAACTAGAGCATAGTCATTCATGTAATGATGGCTACCTCCTGCGATTCCGGAGGAAATCTTTCGCAAGGGGTCCTTTTTTTTTTTTTTTTTTTTTGTGGGGCCCAGGGGTCCAATTCAGCTGAAGAAAGAATCTTCAAGGAGTCTTCAGGGATTCCTCGGTGAAGATTTTGGCACCAATACGAAGACTATAATTTTCTCAAACTAGAGCATAGTCATTCATGCAATGATGGCCACCTCCGGCGATTCCGGAGGAAATCTTTGGTAAGGGGTCCTTTTTTGTTTTTTTTTGTGGGGCCCAGTGGTCCAATTCAGCTGAAGAAAGAATCTTCAAGGAGTCTTCAGGGATTCTTCGGTGAATATTTTGGAGCCAATACGAAGACTATCGTTTTCTCAACCTAGAGCATAGTCATTCATATAATGATGGCCACCTCCGGCGATTCCGGAGGAAATCTTTGGTAAGGGGTCCTTTTTTTTTTTTTTTTTTTTGTGTGGCCCAGGGGTCCAGTTCAGCTGAAGAAAGAATCTTCAAGGAGTCTTCAGGGATTCTTCGGTGAAGATTTTGGCGCCAATACGAAGACTATCATTTTCTCAAACTAGAGCATAGTCATTCATGTAATGATGGCTACCTCCAGCGATTCCGGAGGAAATCTTTGGTAAGGGGTAGTTCTTTGTTTTTTTTTTGTGCGGCCCAGAAGTCCAATTCAGCTGAAGAAAGAATATTCAAGGAGTCTTCAGGGATTCTTCAGTGAAGATTTTGGCACCAATACGAAGACTATCATTTTCTCAAACTAGAGCATAGTCATTCATGTAATGATGGCCACCTCCGGCGATTCCGGAGGAAATCTTTGGTAAGGGTTACTTTTTTTTTTTTTTTTTTGTGGGGCCCAGGGGTCCAGTTCAGCTGAAGAAAGAATCTTCACGGAGTCTTCAGGGATTCTTCGGTGAAGATTTTGGCGCCAATACGAAGACTATCATTTTCTCAAACTAGAGCATAGTCATTCATGTAATGATGGCCACCTCTGGCGATTCCGGAGGAAATGTTTGGTAAGGGGTTCTTTTTTGTTTTTTTTTTCGTGGGGCCCAGGGGTCCAATTCAGCTGAAAAAAGAATCTTCAAGGAGTCTTCAGGGATTCTTCGGTGAAGATTTTGGCGCCAATACTAAGACTATCATTTTCTCAAACTAGAGCATAGTCATAAAGACTACTAGCTATATAAATGGTAGAAATTACCCTTGAAATTGAAAAAATGACAACTGTTATACTGCTGAAGAAAGAGTCTTCAAGGAGTCTTCATTGAATCTTGGGTGAGGATTCTGGAGCCAATATGAAGACTATCATTTTCTAAAACTAGAGCATAGTCATTCATGTAATGATGGCCACCTCCGGCGATTCTGGAGGAAATCTTTCGTAAGGGGTCCTTTTTTGTTTTTTTTGGGGGGGCCCAGGGGTCCAATTCAGCTGAAGAAAGAATCTTCAAAGAGTCTTCAGGGATTCTTCGGTGAAGATTTTGGAGCCAATACGAAGACTATCATTTTCTCAAACTAGAGCATAGTCATTCATGTAATGATGGCCACCTCCGGCGATTCCGGAGGAAATCTTTGGTAAGGGGTCCTTTTTTTTTTTTTTTTTTTGTGGGGCCCAGGGGTCCAGTTCAGCTAAAGAAAGAATCTTCAAGGAGTCTTCAGGGATTCTTCGGTGAAGATTTTGCGCCAATACGAAGACTATCATTTTCTCAAACTAGAGCATAGTCATCCATGTAATGATGGCCACCTCCGGCGATTCCGGAGGAAATCTTTTTAAGGGGTCCTTTTTTTTTTTTTTTTTGTGGGGCCCATGGGTCCAATTCAGCTGAAGAAAGAATCTTCAAAGAGTCTTCAGGGATTCTTCGGTGAAGATTTAGGAACCAATACGAAGACTATCATTTTCTCAAACTAGAGCATAGTCATTCATGTAATGATGGCCACCTCCAGCGATTCCGGAGGAAATCTTTGGTAAGGGGTCTTTTTTTTTTTTTGTGGGGCCCAGGGGTCCAGTTCAGCTGAAGAAAGAATCTTCAAGGAGTCTTCAGGGATTCTTCAGTGAAGATTTTGGCACCAATACGAAGACTATCATTTTCTCAAACTAGAGCATAGTCATTCATGTAATGAGGGCTACCCCCTGCGATTCCGGAGGAAATCTTTGGTAGGGTGTCCATTTTTTTTTTTTTTTTGTGGGGCCCAGGGGTCCAGTTCAGCTGAAGAAAGAATCTTCAAGGAGTCTTCAGGGATTCCTCGGTGAAGATTTTGGCACCAATACGAAGACTATAATTTTCTCAAACTGGAGCATAGTCATTCAAGTAATGATGGCCACCGTCGGCGATTCCGGAGGAAATCTTTGGTAAGGGGTCCTTTTTTTTTTTTTGTGGGGCCCAGGGGTCCAGTTCAGCTGAAGAAAGAATCTTCAAGGAGTCTTCAGGGATTCTTCAGTGAAGATTTTGGCACCAATACGAAGACTATCATTTTCTCAAACTAGAGCATAGTCATTCATGTAATGATGGCTACCCCCTGCGATTCCGGAGGAAATCTTTGGTAAGGGGTCCATTTTTTTTTTTTTTGTGGGGCCCAGGGGTCCAGTTCAGCTGAAGAAAGAATCTTCAAGGAGTCTTCAGGGATTCCTCGGTGAAGATTTTGGCACCAATACGAAGACTATAATTTTCTCAAACTGGAGCATAGTCATTCAAGTAATGATGGCCACCGTCGGCGATTCCGGAGGAAATCTTTGGTAAGGGGTCCTTTTTTGTTTTTTTTTGTGGGGCCCAGTGGTCCAATTCAGCTGAAGAAAGAATCTTCAAGGAGTCTTCAGGGATTCTTCGGTGAATATTTTGGAGCCAATACGAAGACTATCATTTTCTCAAACTAGAGCATAGTCATTCATGTAATGATGGCAAACTCCGGTGATTCCGGAGGAAATCTTTGGTAAGGGGTCCTTTTTTTTGGGGGGGGGGCCCAGGGGTCCAGTTCAGCTGAAGTAAGAATCTTCAAGGAGTCTTCAGGGATTCTTCGGTGAAGATTTTGGCGCCAATACGAAGACTATCATTTTCTCAAACTAGAGCATAGTCATTCATGTAATGATGGCCAACTCCGGCGATTCAGGAGGAAATCTTTCGTAAGAGGTCCTTTTTTGTTTTGTTTTTTTTGTGGGGCCCAGGGGTCCAGTTCAGCTGAAGAAATAATCTTCAAGGAGTCTTCAGGGATTCTTCGGTGAAGATTTTGCGCCAATACGAAGACTATCATTTTCTCAAACTAGAGCATAGTCATTCATATAATCATGGCCACCTCCGGCGATTCCGGAGGAAATCTTTGGTAAGGGGTCCTTTTTTGTTTTTTTTGGGGGGGGCCCAGGGGTCCAATTCAGCTGAGAAAAGAATCTTCAAGGAGTCTTCAGGGATTCTTCGGTGAAGATTTTGGAGCCAATACGAAGACTATCATTTTCTCAAAAATAGAGCA
Source organism: Macrobrachium rosenbergii (assembly GCA_039081455.1). NCBI lineage: Eukaryota > Metazoa > Arthropoda > Malacostraca > Decapoda > Palaemonidae > Macrobrachium > Macrobrachium rosenbergii. Next base: position 2,654,838 of record JANJGK010000011.1, on the reverse strand, counting down.
TAGTCATTCATGCAATAATGGCCACCTCCGGCGATTCCAGAGGAAATCTTTGGTAAGGGGTCCTTTTTTTTTTTTTTTTTTTGTGGGGCCCAGGGGTCCAGTTCAGCTAAAGAAAGAATCTTCAAGGAGTCTTCAGGGATTCTTCGGTGAAGATTTTGGTGCCAATACGAAGACTATAATTTTCTCAAACTGGAGCATAGTCATTCAAGTAATGATGGCCACCTCCGGCGATTCCGGAGTTAATCTTTGGTAAGGGGTCCTTTTTTTTTTTTTTTTTGTGGGGCCCAGTGGTCCAATTCAGCTGAAGAAAGAATCTTCAAGGAGTCTTCAGGGATTCTTCGGTGAATATTTTGGAGCCAATACGAAGACTATCATTTTCTCAAACTAGAGCATAGTCATTCATGTAATGATGGCAACCTCCGGTGATTCCGGAGGAAATCTTTGGTAAGGGGTCCTTTTTTTGGGGGGGGGGCCCAGGGGTCCAGTTCAGCTGAAGTAAGAATCTTCAAGGAGTCTTCAGGGATTCTTCGGTGAAGATTTTGGCGCCAATACGAAGACTATCATTTTCTCAAACTAGAGCATAGTCATTCATGTAATGATGGCCACCTCCGGCGATTCCGGAGGAAATCTTTCACAAGGGGTCCTTTTTTGTTTTGTTTTTTTTGTGGGGCCCAGGGGTCCAGTTCAGCTGAAGAAAGAATCTTCAAGGAGTCTTCAGGGATTCTTCGGTGAAGATTTTGCGCCAATACGAAGACTATCATTTTCTCAAACTAGAGCTTAGTCATTCATATAATCATGGCCACCTCCGGCGATTCCGGAGGAAATCTTTGGTAAGGGGTCCTTTTTTGTTTTTTTGGGGGGGGGCCCAGGGGTCCAATTCAGCTGAGGAAAGAATCTTCAAGGAGTCTTCAGGGATTCTTCGGTGAAGATTTTGGAGCCAATACGAAGACTATCATTTTCTCAAACTAGAGCATAGTCATTCATGTAATGATGGCCACCTCCGGCGATTCCGGAGGAAATCTTTGGTAAGGGGTCCTTTTTTTTTTTTTTTTTTTTTTTTGTGGGGCCCAGGGGTCCAGTTCAGCTAAAGAAAGAATCTTCAAGGAGTCTTCAGGGATTCTTCGGTGAAGATTTTGGCGCCAATACGAAGACTATCATTTTCTCAAACTAGAGTATAGTCATTCATGTAATGATGGACACCTCAGGCGATTCCAGAGGAAATCTTTGGTAAGGGGTCCTTTTTTGTTTTGTTTTTTTTGTGGGGCATAGGGGTCCAGTTCAGCTGAAGAAAGAATCTTCAAGGAGTCTTCAGGGATTCTTCAGTGAAGATTTTGGCACCAATACGAAGACTATCATTTTCTCAAACTAGAGCATAGTCATTCATGTAATGATGGCTACCTCCTGCGATTCCGGAGGAAATCTTTGGTAAGGGGTACTTTTTTGTTTTATTTTTTGTGGGGCCCAGGGGTCCAATTCAGCTGAAGAAAGAATCTTCAAGGAGTCTTCAGGGATTCTTCGGTGAAGATTTTGGCACCAATACGAAGACTATCATTTTCTCAAACTAGAGCATAGTCATTCATGTAATGATGGCCACCTCCGGCGATTCCGGAGGAAATCTTTGCTAATGGGTCCTTCTTTGTTTTTTTTTTTGTGGGGCCCAGGGGTCCAATTCAGCTGAAGAAAGAATCTTCAAGGAGTCTTCAGGGATTCTTTGGTGAATATTTTGGAGCCAATACGAAGACTATCATTTTCTCAAACTAGAGCATAGTCTTTCATGTAATGATGGCCACCTCCGGCGATTCCGGAGGAAATCTTTGGTAAGGGGTCCTTTTTTTTTTTTTTTTTTTGTGGGGCCCAGGGGTCCAGTTCAGCTGAAGAAAGAATCTTCAAGGAGTCTTCAGGGATTCCTCGGTGAAGATTTTGGCACCAATACGAAGACTATCATTTTCTCAAACTAGAGCATAGTCATTCATGTAATGATGGCCACCTCCGGCGATTCCGGAGGAAATCTTTGGTAAGGGGTCCTTTTTGTTTTTTTTTTTTTTGTGGGGCCCAGGGGTCCAATTCAGCTGAAGGAAGAATCTTCAAGGAGTCTTCAGGGATTCTTCGGTGAAGATTTTGGTGCTAATACTAAGACTATCATTTTCTCAAACTAGAGTATAGTCATAAAGGCTACCAGCTATATAAATGGTAGAAATTACCCTTGAAATTGAAAAATGACACCTATTATACAGCTGAAGAAAGAGTCTTCAAGGAGTCTTCAGGGAATCTTGGGTGAGGATTTTGGAGCCAATATGAAGACTATTATTTTCTAAAACTAGAGCATAGTCATTCATGTAATGATGGCTACCTCCGGCGATTCCGGAGGAAGTCTTTGGTAAGGGGTCCTTTTTTGTTTTTTTTTTTTTTGTGGGGCCCAGGGGTCCAATTCAGCTGAAGAAAGAATCTTCAAGTAGTCTTCAGGGATTCTTCCGTGAAGATTTTGGCGCCAATACGAAGACTATCATTTTCTCAAACTAGAGCATAGTCATTCATGTAATGATGGCCACCTCCGGCGATTCCGGAGGAAATCTTTGGTAAGGGGTCCTTTTTTTTTTTTTTTTTTTGGGGGGGGGCCCAGGGGTCCAATTCAGCTGAAGAAAGAATCTTCAATGAGTCTTTAGGGATTCTTCGGTGAAGCTTTTGGAGCCAATGCGAAGACTATCATTTTCTCAAACTAGAGCATAGTCATTCATGTAATGATGGCCACCTCCGGCGATTCCGGAGGAAATCTTTGGTAAGGGGTCCTTTTTTTTTTTTTTTTTTCTGGGACCCAGGGGTCCAGTTCAGCTGAAGAAAAAGAATCTTCAAGGAGTCTTCATGGATTCTTCGGTGAAGATTTTGGCGCCAATATGAAGACTATCATTTTCTCAAACTAGAGCATAGTCATTCATGTAATGATGGCCACCTCCGGCGATTCCGGAGGAAATCTTTGGTAAGGGGTCCTTTTTTTTTTTTTTTTTTTTTTTGTGGGACCCAGGGGTCCAGTTCAGCTGAAGAAAGAAACTTCAAGGAGTCTTCAGGGATTCTTCGGTGAAGATTTTGGCGCCAATACGAAGACTATCATTTTCTCAAACTAGAGCATAGTCATTCATGTAATGATGGCTACCTCCGGCGATTCCGGAGGAAATCTTTGGTAAGGGGTCCTTTTTTGTTTTTTTGTGTGGGGCCCAGGGATCCAATTCAGCTGAAGAAAGAATCTCTAAGGAGTCTTCAGGGATTCTTCGGTGAAGATTTTGGAGCCAATACGAAGACTATCATTTTCTCAAACTAGAGCATAGTCATTCATGTAATGATGGCCACCTCCGGCGATTCCGGAGGAAATCTTTGGTAAGGGGTCCTTTTTTGTTTTTTTTTTTTCGTGGGGCCCAGGGGTCCAGTTCAGCTGAAGATAGAATCTTCAAGGAGTCTTCAGGGATTCTTCGGTGAAGATTTTGGCGCCAATACGAAGACTATCATTTTCTCAAACTAGAGCATAGTCATTCATGTAATGGTGGCCACCTCCGGCGATTCCGGAGGAAATCTTTGGTAAGGGGTCCTTTATTTTTTTTTGTGGGCCCAGGGGTCCAATTCAGCTGAAGAGAGAATCTTCAAGGAGTCTTCAGGGATTCTTCGGTGAAGATTTTGGCGCAAATACTAAGACTATCATTTTCTCAAACTAGAGCATAGTCATAAAGGCTACCAGCTATATAAATGGTAGAAATTACCCTTGAAATTGAAAAATGACACCTGTTATACTGCTGAAGAAAGAGTCTTCAAAGAGTCTTCAGGGAATCTTGGGTGAGGATTTTGGAGCCAATATGAAGACTATCATTTTCTCAAACTAAAGCATAGTCATTCATGTAATGATGGCCACCTCCGGCGATTCCAGAGGAAATCTTTGGTAAGGGGTCGTTTTTTTTTTTTTTTTTTTGCGGGGCCCAGGGGTCCAATTCAGCCGGGACCCTTGCGTGGTGAAGGTCGCATATTCTAAACCTGGGGTGTAAAAAAAAAATAGAACTTTCAAAATTTTCGACCTAGCTAACCCTTGTTAGTACAGTTCTATTAATTTTGGGGATGTAAAATTTTTTGGGCCAATATTTCCAGTTTCCAAAAATCGATGAATAGTAATTCAGACTTGCATAATTCTAAAATGACTATTAGCTACGGGCCTCAAAGTCGATTTTTTAGTTTATACAATAAAAATTCAGGCACCCAAAACTCAGCAAGGCCTGAACGTATTGATGTTTTGTATGAATTTTTTTAATAGAACGGATCAAAATAAAGGGGCTCTAATTGAAGGCTAATGTCCGTGGCAGGTTCCCTCTCGGCTATGGGACCTCAAAGTTGGTGTTTTTTGTTAATTTTACATATGAACCTTGCAATTTTAAAATGACCCCTCCATTACTTACAAGGTTACAGGAACCTTGAAACTGAAAAATGACACATGGAATACTACAACAGAGTGCCAATGATGAAAGGCTACCAGCTATATAAATGGTAGAAATTACCCTCGAAATTGAAAAATGACACCTGTTATACTGCTGAAGAAAGAGTCTTCAAAGAGTCTTCAGGGAATCTTGGGTGAGGATTTTGGAGCCCATATGAAGACTATGATTTTCTCAAACTAGAGCATAGTCATTCATGTAATGATGGCCACCTCCGGCGATTCCGGAGGAAATATTTGCTAAGGGGTCCTTTTTTGTTTTTTTTGGGGGGGGCAGGGGGCTCAGGGGTTCAATTCAGCTGAAGAAAGAATCTTCAAGGAGTCTTCAGGGAATCTTGGGTGAGGATTTTGGAGCAAATATGAAGACTATCATTTTCTCAAACTAGAGCATAGTCATTCATGTAATGATGGCCACCTCCGGCGATTCCGGAGGAAATCTTTGCTAAGGGGTCCTTTTTTGTTTTTTTTTTTGGGGGGGGGCTCAGGGGTTCAATTCAGCTGAAGAAAGAATCTTCAAGGAGTCTTCAGGGATTCTTCGGTGAAGATTTTTTCGCCAATACGAACACTATCATTTTCTCAAACTAGAGCATAGTCATTCATGTAATGATAGCCACCTCCGGCGATTCCGGAGGAAATCTTTGGTAAGGGGTCCTTTTTTGTTTTTTTGTTTTTTTTGTGGGGCCCAGGGGTCCAATTCAGCTGAAGAAAGAATCTTCAAGAAGTCTTCAGGGATTCTTCGGTGAAGATTTTGGCACCAATACGAAGACTATCATTTTCTTAAAGTAGAGCATAGTCATTGATGTAATGATGTCCACCTCCGGCGATTCCGGAGGAAATCTTTGGTAAGGGGTCCTTTTTTTGTTTTTTTTTGTGGGGCCAAGGGGTCCAGTTCAGCTGAAGAAAGAATCTTCAAGGAGTCTTCAGGGATTCTTCGGTGAAGATTTTGCCACCAATACGAAGACTATAATTTTCTCAAAATAGAGCATAGTCATTCATGTAATGATGGCTACCTCCGGCGATTCCGGAGGAAATCTTTGGTAAGGGGTCCTTTTTTTTTTTTTTTTTTTGTGGGGCCCAGGGGTCCAATTCAGCTGAAGAAAGAATCTCCAAGGATTCTTCAGGGATTCTTCGGTGAAGATTTTGGCGCCAATACGAAGTCTATCATTTTTTCAAACTAGAGCATAGTCTTTCATGTAATGATGGCCACCTCCGGCGATTCCGGAGGAAATCTTTGGTAAGGGGTCCTTTTTGTTTTTTTTTGTGGGGCCCAGGGGTCCAATTCAGCTGAAGAAAGAATTTTCAAGGAGTCTTCCGGAATTCTTCGGTGAAGCTTTTGGAGCCAATGCGAAGACTATCATTTTCTCAAACTAGAGCATAGTCATTCATGTAATGATGGCCACCTCCGGCGATTCCGGAGGAAATCTTTGGTAAGGGGCCCTTTTTTTTTTTTTTTTTTTGTGGGGCCCAGGGGTCCAATTCAGCTGAAGAAAGAATCTTCAAAGAGTCTCCTGGGATTCTTCGGTGAAGATTTTGGAGCCAATACGAAGACTATCATTTTCACAAACTAGAGCATAGTCATTCATGTAATGATGGCCACCTCCGTCGATTCCGGAGGAAATCTTTGGTAAGGGGTCCTTTTTTTTTTTTTTTCATGGGGCCCAGGGGTCCAGTTCAGCTGAAGAAAGAATCTTCAAGGAGTCTTCAGGGATTCTTCGGTGAAGATTTTGGCGCCAATATGAAGACTATCATTTTCTCAAACTAGAGCATAGTCATTCATGTAATGATGGCCTCCTCCGGCGATTCCGGAGGAAAACTTTGGTAAGTGGTCCTTTTTTGTTTTTTTGTGTGGGGCCCAGGGGTCCAATTCAGCTGAAGAAAGAATCTCCAAGGAGTCTTCTGGGATTCTTTGGTGAAGATTTTGGAGCCAATACGAACACTCTCATTTTCTCAAACTAGAGCATAGTCATTCATGTAATGATGGCCACCTCCGGCGATTCCGGAGGAAATCTTTGGTAAGGGTCTTTTTTTTTTTTTTTTTTGTGGGGCCCAGGGGTCCAGTTCAGCTGAAGAAAGAAACTTCAAGGAGTCTTCAGGGATACTTCGGAGAAGATTTTGGCGCCAATACGAAGACTATCATTTTCTCAAACTAGAGCATAGTCATTCATTTAATGATGGCCACCTCCGGCGATTCCGGAGGAAATCTTTAGTAAGGGGTAGTTTTTTGTTTTTTTTTTTTTGTTGGGCCCAGGAGTCCAATTCCGCTGAAGAAAGAATCTTCAAGGAGTCTTCAGGGATTCTTCGGTGAAGATTTTGGCGTCAATACGAAGACTATCATTTTTTCAAACTAGAGCATAGTCATTCATGTAATGATGGCCACCTCCGGCGATTCCAGAGGAAATCTTTGGTAAGGGGTCCTTTTTTGTTTTTTTTTGTGGGGCCCAGGGGTCCAATTCAGCTGAAGAAAGAATCTTCAAGGAGTCTTCAGGGATTCTTCGGTGAATATTTTGGAGCCAATACGAAGACTATCATTTTCTCAAACTAGAGCATAGTCATTCATGTAATGATGGCCACCTCCGGCGATTCCGGAGGAAATGTTTGGTAAGGGGTCCTTTTTTGTTTTTTTTTTTTTGTTGGGCCCAGGAACCAGTTCAGCTGAAGAAAGAATCTTCAAGGAGTCTTCAGGGATTCTTCGGTGAATATTTTGGAGCCAATACGAAGACTATCATTTTCTCAAACTAGAGCATAGTCATTCATGTAATGATGGCCACCTCCGGCGATTCCAGAGGAAATCTTTGGTAAGGGGTCCTTTTTTGTTTTTTTTTGTGGGGCCCAGGGGTCCAATTCAGCTGAAGAAAGAATCTTCAAGGAGTCTTCAGGGATTCTTCGGTGAATATTTTGGAGCCAATACGAAGACTATCATTTTCTCAAACTAGAGCATAGTCATTCATTTAATGATGGCCACCTCCGGCGATTCCGGAGGAAATCTTTGGTAAGGGGTCCTTTTTTTTTTTTTTTTTTTTGGGTACCAGGGGTCCAATTCCGCTGAAGAAAGAATCTTCAAAGAGTCTTCAGGGATTCTTCGGTGAAGATTTTGCGCCAATACGAAGACTATCATTTTCTCAAACTAGAGCATAGTCATTCATGTAATGATGCCCACCTCCGGCGATTCCGGAGGAAATCTTTGGTAAGGGGTCCTTTTTTGTTTTTTTTTGTGGGGAACAGGGGTCCAATTCAGCTGAAGAAAGAATCTTCAAGGAGTCTTCAGGGATTTTTCGGTGAAGATTTTGGAGCCAATACGAAGACTATCATTTTCTCAAACTAGAGCATTGTCATTCATGTAATGATGGCCACCTCCGGCGATTCCGGAGGAAATCTTTGGTAAGGGGTCCTTTTTTTTTTTTTTTTTTGTGGGGCCCAGGGGTCCAGTTCAGCTGAAGAGAGAATCTTCAAGGAGTCTTCAGGGATTCTTCGGTGAAGATTTTGGCGCCAATACTAAGACTATCATTTTCTCAAACTAGAGCATAGTCATAAAGGCTACCAGCTATATAAATGGTAGAAATTACCCTTGAAATTGAAAAATGACACCTGTTATACTGCTGAAGAAAGAGTCTTCAAGGAGTCTTCAGGGAATCTTGGGTGCGGATTTTGGAGCCAATATGAATACTATCATTTTCTAAAACTAGAGCATAGTCATTCATGTAATGATGGCCACCTACGGCGATTCCGGAGGAAATCTTTGGTAATGGGTCCTTTTTTGTTTTTTTTTGTGGGGCCCAGGGGTCCAATTCAGCTGAAGAAAGAATCTTCAAAGAGTCTTCAGGGATTCTTCGGTGAAGATTTTGGAGCCAATACGAAGACTATCATTTTCTCAAACTAGAGCATAGTCATTCATGTAATGATGGCCACCTCCGGCGATTCCGGAGGAAATCTTTGGTAAGGGTTACTTTTTTTTTTTTTTTTTTTTTTTTTTTTGTGGGGCCCAGGGGTCCAGTTCAGCTGAAGAAAGAATCTTCACGGAGTCTTCAGGGAGTCTTCGGTGAAGATTTTGGCGCCAATACGAAGACTATCATTTTCTCAAACTAGAGCATAGTCATTCATGTAATGATGGCCACCTCTGGCGATTCCGGAGGAAATGTTTGGTAAGGGGTCCTTTTTTGTTATTTTTTTTGTGGGGCCCAGGGGTCCAATTCAGCTGAAGAAAGAATCTTCAAGGAGTCTTCAGGGATTCTTCGGTGAAGATTTTGGCGCCAATACTAAGACTATCATTTTCTCAAACAAGAGCATAGTCATAAAAGCTACCAGCTATATAAATGGTAGAAATTACCCTTGAAATTGAAAAAATGACAACTGTTTTACTGCTGAAGAAAGAGTCTTCAAGGAGTCTTCAGGGAATCTTGGGTGAGGATTCTGGAGCCAATACGAAGACTATCATTTTCTAAAACTAGAGCATAGTCATTCATGTAATGATGGCCACCTCCGGCGATTCTGGAGGAAATCTTTCGTAAGGGGTCCTTTTTTGTTTTTTTTGGGGGGGCCCAGGGGTCCAATTCAGCTGAAGAATGAATCTTCAAAGAGTCTTCAGGGATTCTTCGGTGAAGATTTTGGAGCCAATACGAAGACTATCATTTTCTCAAACTAGAGCATAGTCATTCATGTAATGATGGCCACCTCCGGCGATTCCGGAGGAAATCTTTGGTAAGGGGTCCTTTTTTTTTTTTTTTTTTTTTGTGGGGCCCAGGGGTCCAGTTCAGCTAAAGAAAGAATCTTCAAGGAGTCTTCAGGGATTCTTCGGTGAAGATTTTGCGCCAATACGAAGACTATCATTTTCTCAAACTAGAGCATAGTCATCCATGTAATGATGGCCACCTCCGGCGATTCCGGAGGAAATCTTTGTTAAGGGGTCCTTTTTTTTTTTTTTTTTTGTGGGGCCCATGGGTCCAATTCAGCTGAAGAAAGAATCTTCAAAGAGTCTTCAGGGATTCTTCGGTGAAGATTTTGGAGCCAATACGAAGACTATCATTTTCTCGAACTAGAGCATAGTCATTCATGTAATGATGGCCACCTCCAGCGATTCCGGAGGAAATCTTTGGTAAGGGGTCCTTTTTTTTTTTTTGTGGGGCCCAGGGGTCCAGTTCAGCTGAAGAAAGAATCTTCAAGGAGCCTTCAGGGATTCTTCAGTGAAGATTTTGGCACCAATACGAAGACTATCATTTTCTCAAACTAGAGCATAGTCATTCATGTAATGATGGCTACCCCCTGCGATTCCGGAGGAAATCTTTGGTAAGGGGTCCTTTTTTTTTTTTTTTTTTTTGTGGGGCCCAGGGGTCCAGTTCAGCTGAAGAAAGAATCTTCAAGGAGTCTTCAGGGATTCCTCGGTGAAGATTTTGGCACCAATACGAAGACTATAATTTTCTCAAACTGGAGCATAGTCATTCAAGTAATGATGGCCACCTCCGGCGATTCCGGAGGAAATCTTTGGTAAGGGGTCCTTTTTTGTTTTTTTTTGTGGGGCCCAGTGGTCCAATTCAGCTGAAGAAAGAATCTTCAAGGAGTCTTCAGGGATTCTTCGGTGAATATTTTGGAGCCAATACGAAGACTATCATTTTCTCAAACTAGAGCATAGTCATTCATGTAATGATGGCAACCTCCGGTGATTCCGGAGGAAATCTTTGGTAAGGGGTCCTTTTTTTTTGGGGGGGGGGGCCCAGGGGTCCAGTTCAGCTGAAGTAAGAATCTTCAAGGAGTCTTCAGGGATTCTTCGGTGAAGATTTTGGCGCCAATACGAAGACTATCATTTTCTCAAACTAGAGCATAGTCATTCATGTAATGATGGCCACCTCCGGCGATTCCGGAGGAAATCTTTCGCAAGGGGTCCTTTTTTGTTTTGTTTTTTTTGTGGGGCCCAGGGGTCCAGTTCAGCTGAAGAAAGAATCTTCAAGGAGTCTTCAGGGATTCTTCGGTGAAGATTTTGCGCCAATACGAAGACTATCATTTTCTCAAACTAGAGCTTAGTCATTCATATAATCATGGCCACCTCCGGCGATTCCGGAGGAAATGTTTGGTAAGGGGTCCTTTTTTGTTTTTTTTGGGGGGGGCCCAGGGGTCCAATTCAGCTGAGGAAAGATTCTTCAAGGAGTCTTCAGGGATTCTTCGGTGAAGATTTTGGCGCCAATACGAAGACTATCATTTTCTCAAACTAGAGCATAGTCATTCATGTAATGATGGCCACCTCCGGCGATTCCAGAGGAAATCTTTGGTAAGGGGTCCTTTTTTTTTTTTTTTTTTTTGTGGGGCCCAGGGGTCCAGTTCAGCTAAAGAAAGAATCTTCAAGGAGTCTTCAGGGATTCTTCGGTGAAGATTTTGGCGCCAATACGAAGACTATCATTTTCTCAAACTAGAGTATAGTCATTCATGTAATGATGGACACCTCCGGCGATTCCAGAGGAAATCTTTGGTAAGGGGTCCTTTTTTGTTTTTTTTTTTGTGGGGCCCAGGGGTCCAGTTCAGCTGAAGAAAGAATCTTCAAGGAGTCTTCAGGGATTCTTCAGTGAAGATTTTGGCACCAATACGAAGACTATCATTTTCTCAAACTAGAGCATAGTCATTTATGTAATGATGGCTACCTCCTGCGATTCCGGAGGAAATCTTTGGTAGGGGGTACTTTTTTGTTTTAATTTTTGTGGGGCCCAGGGGTCCAATTCAGCTGAAGAAAGAATCTTCAAGGAGTCTTCAGGGATTCTTCGGTGAAGATTTTGGCACCAATACGAAGACTATCAATTTCTCAAACTAGAGCATAGTCATTCATGTAATGATGGCCACCTCCGGCGATTCCGGAGGAAATCTTTGCTAAGGGGTCCTTCTTTGTTTTTTTTTTGTGGGGCCCAGGGGTCCAATTCAGCTGAAGAAAGAATCTTCAAGGAGTCTTCAGGGATTCTTTGGTGAATATTTTGGAGCCAATACGAAGACTATCATTTTCTCAAACTAGAGCATAGTCTTTCATGTAATGATGGCCACCTCCGGCGATTCCGGAGGAAATCTTTGGTAAGGGGTCCTTTTTTTTTTTTTTTTTGTGGGGCCCAGGGGTCCAGTTCAGCTGAAGAAAGAATCTTCAAGGAGTCTTCAGGGATTCTTCGGTGAAGATTTTGGCACCAATACGAAGACTATCATTTTCTCAAACTAGAGCATAGTCAATCATGTAATGATGGCCACCTCCGGCGATTCCGGAGGAAATCTTTGGTAAGGGGTCCTTTTTGGTTTTTTTTTTTTTTTGTGGGGCCCAGGGGTCCAATTCAGCTGAAGGAAGAATCTTCAAGGAGTCTTCAGGGATTCTTCGGTGAAGATTTTGGTGCTAATACTAAGACTATCATTTTCTCAAACTAGAGTATAGTCATAAAGGCTACCAGCTATATAAATGGTAGAAATTACCCTTGAAATTGAAAAATGACACCTGTTATACTGCTGAAGAAAGAGTCTTCAAGGAGTATTCAGGGAATCTTGGGTGAGGATTTTGGAGCCAATATGAAGACTATTATTTTCTAAAACTAGAGCATAGTCATTCATGTAATGATGGCTACCTCCGGCGATTCCGGAGGAAGTCTTTGGTAAGGGGTCCTTTTTTGTTTTTTTTTTTTTTTGTGGGGCCCAGGGGTCCAATTCAGCTGAAGAAAGAATCTCCAAGGAGTCTTCAGGGATTCTTCCGTGAAGATTTTGGCGCCAATACGAAGACTATCATTTTCTCAAACTAGAGCATAGTCATTCATGTAATGATGGCCACCTCCGGCTATTCCGGAGGAAATCTTTGGTAAGGGGTCCTTTTTTTTTTTTTTTTTTTTTTTGTGGGGCCCAGGGGTCCAATTCAGCTGAAGAAAGAATCTTCAATGAGTCTTTAGGGATTCTTCGGTGAAGCTTTTGGAGCCAATGCGAAGACTATCATTTTCTCAAACTAGAGCATAGTCATTCATGTAATGATGGCCACCTCCGGCGATTCCGGAGGAAATCTTTGGTAAGGGGTCCTTTTTTTTTTTTTTTTTTTTGTGGGACCCAGGGGTCCAGTTCAGCTGAAGAAAAAGAATCTTCAAGGAGTCTTCATGGATTCTTCGGTGAAGATTTTGGCGCCAATATGAAGACTATCATTTTCTCAAACTAGAGCATAGTCATTCATGTAATGATGGCCACCTCCGGCGATTCCGGAGGAAATCTTTGGTAAGGGGTCTTTTTTTTTTTTTTTTCATGGGGCCCAGGGGTCCAGTTCATCTGAAGAAAGAATCTTCAAGGAGTCTTCAGGGATTCTTCGGTGAAGATTTTGGCGCCAATACGAAGACTATCATTTTCTCAAACTAGAGCATAGTCATTCATGTAATGATGGCTACCTCCGGCGATTCCGGAGGAAATCTTTGTTAAGGGGTCCTTTTTTGTTTTTTTGTGTGGGGCCCAGGGATCCAATTCAGCTGAAGAAAGAATCTCTAAGGAGTCTTCAGGGATTCTTCGGTGAAGATTTTGGAGCCAATACGAAGACTATCATTTTCTCAAACTAGAGCATAGTCATTCATGTAATGATGGCCACCTCCGGCGATTCCGGAGGAAATCTTTGGTAAGGGGTCCTTTTTTGTTTTTTTTTTTTTTCGTGGGGCCGAGGGGTCCAGTTCAGCTGAAGATAGAATCTTCAAGGAGTCTTCAGGGATTCTTCGGTGAAGATTTTGGCGCCAATACGAAGACTATCATTTTCTCAAACTAGAGCATAGTCATTCATGTAATGGTGGCCACCTCCGGCGATTCCGGAGGAAATCTTTGGTAAGGGGTCCTTTTTTTTTTTTTGTGGGGCCCAGGGGTCCAATTCAGCTGAAGAGAGAATCTTCAAGGAGTCTTCAGGGATTCTTCGGTGAAGATTTTGGCGCCAATACTAAGACTATCATTTTCTCAAACTAGAGCATAGTCATAAAGGCTACCAGCTATATAAATGGTAGAAATTACCCTTGAAATTGAAAAATGACACCTGTTATACTGCTGAAGAAAGAGTCTTCAAAGAGTCTTCAGGGAATCTTGGGTGAGGATTTTGGAGCCAATATGAAGACTATCATAGTCATTCATGTAATGATGGCCACCTCCGGCGATTGCAGAGGAAATCTTTGGTAAGGGGTCGTTTTTTTTTTTTTTTTTTTTGCGGGGCCCAGGGGTCCAATTCAGCCGGGACCCTTGCGTGGTGAAGGTCGCATATTATAAACCTGGGGTGTAAAAAAAAAATAGAACTTTCAAAATTTTCGACCTAGCTAACCCTTGTTAGTACAGTTCTATTAATTTTGGGGATGTAAAATTTTTCGGGCCAATATTTCCAGTTTCCAAAAATCGATGAATAGTAATTCAGACTTGCATAATTCTAAAATGACTATTAGCTACGGGCCTCAAAGTCGATTTTTTAGTTTATACAATAAAAATTCAGGCACCCAAAACTCAGCAAGGCCTGAACGTATTGATGTTTTGTATGAATTTTTTTAATAGAACGGATCAAAATAAAGGGGCTCTAATTGAAGGCTAATGTCCGTGGCAGGTTCCCTCTCGGCTATGGGACCTCAAAGTTGGTGTTTTTTGTTAATTTTACATATGAACCTTGCAATTTTAAAATGACCCCTCCATTACTTACAAGGTTACAGGAACCTTGAAACTGAAAAATGACACATGGAATACTACAACAGAGTGCCAATGATGAAAGGCTACCAGCTATATAAATGGTAGAAATTACCCTCGAAATTGAAAAATGACACTTGTTATACTGTTGAAGAAAGAGTCTTCAAAGAGTCTTCAGGGAATCTTGGGTGAGGATTTTGGAGCCCATATGAAGACTATGATTTTCTCAAACTAGAGCATAGTCATTCATGTAATGATGGCCACCTCCGGCGATTCCGGAGGAAATATTTGCTAAGGGGTCCTTTTTTGTTTTTTTTGGGGGGGCGGGGGGCTCAGGGGTTCAATTCAGCTGAAGAAAGAATCTTCAAGGAGTCTTCAGGGAATCTTGGGTGAGGATTTTGGAGCAAATATGAAGACTATCATTTTCTCAAACTAGAGCATAGTCATTCATGTAATGATGGCCACCTCCGGCGATTCCGGAGGAAATCTTTGCTAAGGGGTCCTTTTTTGTTTTTTTTTTGGGGGGGGGGCTCAGGGGTTCAATTCAGCTGAAGAAAGAATCTTCAAGGAGTCTTCAGGGATTCTTCGGTGAAGATTTTTTCGCCAATACGAACACTATCATTTTCTCAAACTAGAGCATAGTCATTCATGTAATGATAGCCACATCCGGCGATTCCGGAGGAAATCTTTGGTAAGGGGTCCTTTTTTGTTTTTTTGTTTTTTTTTGTGGGGCCCAGGGCTCCAATTCAGCTGAAGAAAGAATCTTCAAGAAGTCTTCAGGGATTCTTCGGTGAAGATTTTGGCACCAATACGAAGACTATCATTTTCTTAAACTAGAGCATAGTCATTGATGTAATGATGTCCACCTCCGGCGATTCCGGAGGAAATCTTTGGTAAGGGGTCCTTTTTTTGTTTTTTTTGTGGGGCCAAGGGGTCCAATTCAGCTGAAGAAAGAATCTTCAAAGAGTCTTCAGGGATTCTTCGGTGAAGATTTTGGAGCCAATACGAAGACTATCATTTTCTCAAACTAGAGCATAGTCATTCATGTAATGATGGCCACCTCTGGCGATTCCGGAGGAAATCTTTGGTAAGGGGTACTTTTTTTTTTTTTTTTTTTTGTGGGGCCCAGGGGTCCAGTTCAGCTGAAGAAAGAATCTTCAAGGAGTCTTCAGGGATTCTTCGGTGAAGATTTTGCCACCAATACGAAGACTATAATTTTCTCAAAATAGAGCATAGTCATTCATGTAATGATGGCTACCTCCGGCGATTCCGGAGGAAATCTTTGGTAAGGGGTCGTTTTTTGTTTTTTTTTTGTGGGGCCCAGGGGTCCAATTCAGCTGAAGAAAGAATCTCCAAGGAGTCTTCAGGGATTCTTCGGTGAAGATTTTGGCGCCAATACGAAGTCTATCATTTTCTCAAACTAGAGCATAGTCTTTCATGTAATGATGGCCACCTCCGGCGATTCCGGAGGAAATCTTTGGTAAGGGGTCCTTTTTTTTTTTTTTGTGGGGCCCAGGGGTCCAATTCAGCTGAAGAAAGAATCTTCAAGGAGTCTTCCGGAATTCTTCGGTGAAGCTTTTGGAGCCAATGCGAAGACTATCATTTTCTCAAACTAGAGCATAGTCATTCATGTAATGATGGCCACCTCCGGCGATTCCGGAGGAAATCTTTGGTAAGGGGCCCTTTTTTTTTTTTTTTTTTTTGTGGGGCCCAGGGGTCCAATTCAGCTGAAGAAAGAATCTTCACAGAGTCTCCTGGGATTCTTCGGTGAAGATTTTGGAGCCAATACGAAGACTATCATTTTCTCAAACTAGAGCATAGTCATTCATGTATTGATGGCCACCTCCGTCGATTCCGGAGGAAATCTTTGGTAAGGGGTCCTTTTTTTTTTTTTTTTTTTTTAATGGGGCCCAGAGGTCCAGTTCAGCTGAAGAAAGAATCTTCAAGGAGTCTTCAGGGATTCTTCGGTGAAGATTTTGGCGCCAATATGAAGACTATCATTTTCTCAAACTAGAGCATAGTCATTCATGTAATGATGGCCTCCTCCGGCGATTCCGGAGGAAAACTTTGGTAAGGGGTCCTTTTTTGTTTTTTTGTGTGGGGCCCAGGGGTCCAATTCAGCTGAAGAAAGAATCTCCAAGGAGTCTTCAGGGATTCTTCGGTGAAGATTTTGGAGCCAATACGAACACTATCATTTTCTCAAACTAGAGCATAGTCATTCATGTAATGATGGCCACCTCCGGCGATTCCGGAGGAAATCTTTGGTAAGGGTCTTTTTTTTTTTTTTTTTTGTGGGGCCCAGGGGTCCAGTTCAGCTTAAGAAAGAAACTTCAAGGAGTCTTCAGGGATTCTTCGGAGAAGATATTGGCGCCAATACGAAGACTATCATTTTCTCAAACTAGAGCATAGTCATTCATTTAATGATGGCCACCTCCGGCGATTCCGGAGGAAATCTTTAGTAAGGGGTAGTTTTTTGTTTTTTTTTTTGTTGGGCCCAGGAGTCCAATTCCGCTGAAGAAAGAATCTTCAAGGAGTCTTCAGGGATTCTTCGGTAAAGATTTTGGCGTCAATACGAAGACTATCATTTTTTCAAACTAGAGCATAGTCATTCATGAAATGATGGCCACCTCCGGCGATTCCAGAGGAAATCTTTGGTAAGGGGTCCTTTTTTGTTTTTTTTTTGTGGGGCCCAGGGGTCCAATTCAGCTGAAGAAAGAATCTTCAAGGAGTCTTCAGGGATTCTTCGGTGAATATTTTGGAGCCAATACGAAGACTATCATTTTCTCAAACTAGAGCATAGTCATTCATGTAATGATGGCCACCTCCGGCGATTCCGGAGGAAATGTTTGGTAAGGGGTCCTTTTTTGTTTTTTTTTTTGTTGGGCTCAGGAACCAGTTCAGCTGAAGAAAGAATCTTCAAGGAGTCTTCAGGGATTCTTCGGTGAAGATTTTGGCGCCAATACGAAGACTATCATTTTCTCAAACTAGAGCATAGTCATTCATGTAATGATGGCCACCTCCGGCGATTCCGGAGGAAATCTTTGGTAAGGGGTCCTTTTTTTTTTTTTTTTTTTTTGGGTACCAGGGGTGCAATTCCGCTGAAGAAAGAATCTTCAAAGAGTCTTCAGGGATTCTTCGGTGAAGATTTTGAGCCAATACGAAGACTATCATTTTCTCAAACTAGAGCATAGTCATTCATGTAATGATGGCCACCTCCGGCGATTCCGGAGGAAATCTTTGGTAAGGGGTCCTTTTTTGTTTTTTTTTTGTGGGGAACAGGGGTCCAATTCAGCTGAAGAAAGAATCTTCAAGGAGTCTTCAGGGATTTTTCGGTGAAGATTTTGGAGCCAATACGAAGACTATCATTTTCTCAAACTAGAGCATTGTCATTCATGTAATGATGGCCACCTCCGGCGATTCCGGAGGAAATCTTTGGTAAGGGGTCCTTTTTTTTTTTTTTTTTTTGTGGGGCCCAGGGGTCCAGTTCAGCTGAAGAGAGAATCTTCAAGGAGTCTTCAGGGATTCTTCGGTGAAGATTTTGGCGCCAATACTAAGACTATCATTTTCTCAAACTAGAGCATAGTCATAAAGGCTACCAGCTATATAAATGGTAGCAATTACCCTTGAAATTGAAAAATGACACCTGTTATACTGCTGAAGAAAGAGTCTTCAAGGAGTCTTCAGGGAATCTTGGGTGCGGATTTTGGAGCCAATATGAATACTATCATTTTCTAAAACTAGAGCATAGTCATTCATGTAATGATGGCCACCTACGGCGATTCCGGAGGAAATCTTTGGTAAGGGGTCCTTTTTTGTTTTTTTTTGTGGGGCCCAGGGGTCCAATTCAGCTGAAGAAAGAATCTTCAAAGAGTCTTCAGGGATTCTTCGGTGAAGATTTTGGAGCCAATACGAAGACTAACATTTTCTCAAACTAGAGCATAGTCATTCATGTAATGATGGCCACCTCCGGCGATTCCGGAGGAAATCTTTGGTAAGGGGTCCTTTTTTCTTTTTTTGGGGGGGGCTCAGGGGTGCAATTCAGCTGAAGAAAGAATCTTCAAGGAGTTTTCAGGGATTCTTCGGTGAAGATTTTGGCGACAATACGAAGACTATCATTTTCTCAAACTAGAGCATAGTCATTCATGTAATGATAGCCACCTCCGGCGATTCCAGAGGAAATCTTTGGTAAGGGGTCCTTTTTTGTTTTTTTTTTTTTTGTGGGGCCCAGGAGTCCAATTCACCTGAAGAAAGAATCTTCAAGGAGTCTTCAGGGATTCTTCGGTGAAGATTTAGGCGCCAATACGAAGACTATCATTTTCTCAAACTAGAGCATAGTCATTGATGTAATGATGTTCACCTCCGGCGATACCAGAGGAAATCTTTGGTAAGAGGTCCTTTTTTTGTTTTTTTTTGTGGGGCCCAGGGGTCCAATTCAGCTGAAAAAAGAATCTTCAAAGAGTCTTCAGGGATTCTTCGGTGAAGATTTTGGAGCCAATACGAAGACTATCATTTTCTCAAACTAGAGCATAGTCATTCATGTAATGATGGCCACCTCCGGCGATTCCGGAGGAAATCTTTAGTAAGGGGTACTTTTTTTTTTTGTGGGGCCCAGGGGTCCAGTTCAGCTGAAGAAAAAATCTTCAAGGAGTCTTCAGGGATTCTTCGGTGAAGATTTTGCCACCAATACGAAGACTATCATTTTCTCAAACTAGAGCATAGTCATTCATGTAATGATGGCTACCTCCGGCGATTCCGGAGGAAATCTTTGGTAAGGGGTCCTTTTTTTTTTTTTTTTTTTTGTGGGGCCCAGGGGTCCAATTCAGCTGAAGAAAGAATCTTCAAGGAGTCTTCAGGGATTCTTCGGTGAAGCTTTTGGAGCCAATGCGAAGACTATCATTTTCTCAAACTAGAGCATAGTCATTCATGTAATGATGGCCACCTCCGGCGATTCCTGAGGAAATCTTTTATAGGGGTCCTTTTTTTTGTGTGTGTGTGGGACCCAAGGGTCCAGTTCAGCTGAAGAAAAAGAAACTTCAAGGAGTCTTCATGGATTCTTCGGTGAAGATTTTGGCGCCAATATGAAGACTATCATTTTCTCAAACTAGAGCATAGTCATTTATGTAATGATGGCCACCTCCAGAGATTCAGGAGGAAATCTTTGGTAAGGGGTCCTTTTTTTTTTTTTTTTTTTGTGGGGCCCAGGGGTGCAATTCAGCTGAAGAAAGAATCTTCAAAGAGTCTCCTGGGATTCTTCGGTGAAGATTTTGGAGCCAATACTAAGACTATCATTTTCTCAAACTAGAGCATAGTCATTCATGTAATGATGGCCACCTCCGTCGATTCCGGAGGAAATCTTTGGTAAGGGGTCCTTTTTTGTTTTGTTTTTTTTCATGGGGCCCAGGGGTCCAGTTCAGCTGAAGAAAGAATCTTCAAGGAGTCTTCAGGGATTCTTCGGTGAAGATTTTGGCGCCAATATGAAGACTATCATTTTCTCAAACTAGAGCATAGTCATTCATGTAATGATGGCTACCTCCGGCGATTCCGGAGGAAATCTTTGGTAAGGGGTCCTTTTTTTTTTTTTTTTTTTTGTTGGGCCCAGGGGTCCAATTCAGCTGAAGAAAGAATCTCCAAGGAGTCTTCAGGGATTCTTCGGTGAAGATTTTGGAGCCAATACGAAGACTATCATTTTCTCAAACTAGAGCATAGTCATTCATGTAATGATGGCCACCTCCCGCGATTCCGGAGGAAATCTTTGGTAAGGGGTCCTTTTTTTTTTTTTTTCCGGGGTCCCAGGGGTCCAGTTCAGCTGAAGAAAGAATCTTCAAGGAGTCTTCAGGGATTCTTCGGTGAAGATTTTGACGCCAATACGAAGACTATCATTTTCTCAAACTAGAGCATAGTCATTCATGTAATGATGGCCACCTCCGGCGATTCCGGAGGAAATCTTTGGTAAGGGGTCCTTTTTTTTTGGGGGGGGGGGCCCAGGGGTCCAATTCAGCTGAAGAGAGAATCTTCAAGGAGTCTTCAGGGATTCTTCGGTGAAGATTTTGGCGCCAATACTAAGACTATCATTTTCTCAAACTAGAGCATAGTCATAAAGGCTACCAGCTATATAAATGGTAGAAATTACCCTTGAAATTGAAAAATGACACCTGTTATACTGCTGAAGAAAGAGTCTTCAAGGAGTCTTCAGGGAATCTTGGGTGCGGATTTTGGAGCCAATATGAATACTATCATTTTCTAAAACTAGAGCATAGTCATTCTTGTAATGATGGCCACCTCCGGCGATTCCGGAGGAAATCTTTGGTAAGGGGACCTTTTTTGTTTTTTTTTTTTTGTGGGGCCCACGGGGCCAATTCAGCTGAAGAAAGAATCTTCAAAGAGTCTTCAGGGATTCTTCTGTGAAGATTTTGGAGCCAATACGAAGACTAACATTTTCTCAAACTAGAGCATAGTCATTCATGTAATGATGGCCACCTCCGGCGATTCCGGAGGAAATCTTTGCTAAGGGGTCCTTTTTTGTTTTTTTTGGGGGGGGGCTCATGGGTTCAATTCAGCTGAAGAAAGAATCTTCAAGGAGTCTTCAGGGATTCTTCGGTGAAGATTTTGGCGACAATACGAAGACTATCATTTTCTCAAACTAGAGCATAGTCATTCATGTAATGATGGCCACCTCCGGCGATTCCGGAGGAAATCTTTGGTAAGGGGTCCTTTTTTTTTTTTTTTTTTTTTTTTTTGTGGGGCCCAGGGGTCCAATTCAGCTGAAGAAAGAATCTTTAAGGAGTCTTCAGGGATTCTTCGGTGAAGATTTAGGCGCCAATACGAAGTCTATCATTTTCTCAAACTAGAGCATAGTCATTGATGTAATGATGTTCACCTCCGGCGATTCCGGAGGAAATCTTTGGTAAGATGTCCTTTTTTGTTTTTTTTTGTGGGGCCCAGGGGTCCAATTCAGCTGAAAAAAGAATCTTCAAAGAGTCTTCAGGGATTCTTCGGTGAAGATTTTGGAGCCAATACGAAAACTATCATTTTCTCAAACTAGAGCATAGTCATTCATGTAATGGTGGCCACCTCCGGCGATTCCGGAGGAAATCTTTGGTAAGGGGTACTTTTTTATTTTTTTGTGGGGCCCAGGAGTCCAGTTCAGCTGAAAAAAGAATCTTCAAGGAGTATTCAGGGATTCATCGGTGAAGATTTTGCCACCAATACGAAGACTATCATTTTCTCAAACTAGAGCATAGTCATTCATGTAATGATGGCTACCTCCGGCGATTCCGGAGGAAATCTTTGGTAAGGGGTCCTTTTTTTTTTTTTTTTTTTTTGTGGGGCCCAGGGGTCCAATTCAGCTGAAGAAAGAATCTCCAAGGAGTCTTCAGGGATTCTTCGGTGAAGATTTTGGAGCCAATACGAAGACTATCATTTTCTCAAACTAGAGCATAGTCATTCATGTAATGATGGCCACCTCCGGCGATTCCGGAGGAAATCTTTGGTAAGCGGTCCGTTTTTTTTTTTTTTTTTTTTCGTGGGGCCCAGGGGTCCAATTCAGCTGAAGAAAGAATCTCCAAGGAGCCTTCAGGGATTCTTCGGTGAAGATTTTGGAGCCAATACGAAGACTATCATTTTCTCAAACTAGAGCATAGTCATTCATGTAATGATGGCCACCTCCGGCGATTCCGGAGGAAATCTTTGGTAAGGGGTCCTTTTTTTTTTTTTTTTTTTTGTGGGACCCAGGGGTCCAGTTCAGCTGAAGAAAAAGAATCTTTAAGGAGCCTTCATGGATTCTTCGGTGAAGATTTTGGAGCCAATATGAAGACTATCATTTTCTCAAACTAGAGCATAGTCATTCATCTAATGATGGCCACCTCCGGCGATTAAGGAGGAAATCTTTCGTAAGGGGTCCTTTTTTTTTTTTTTTTTTTTGTGGGGCCCAGGGGTCCAATTCAGCTGAAGAAAGAATCTTCAAAGAGTCTCCTGGGATTCTTCGGTGAAGATTTTGGCGCCAATACGAAAACTATCATTTTCTCAAACTAGAGCATAGTCATTCATGTAATGATGGCCACCTCCGGCGATTCCGGAGGAAATCTTTGGTAACTGGTCCTTTTTTTTTTTTTTTTTTTTTCATGGGGCCCAGGGGTCCAGTTCAGCTGAAGAAAGAATCTTCAAGGAGTCTTCAGGGATTCTTCGGTGAAGATTTTGGCGACAATACGAAGGCTATCATTTTCTCAAACTAGAGCATAGTCATTCATGTAATGATGGCTACCTGCGGCGATTCCAGAGGAAATCTTTGGTAAGGGGTCCTTTTTTGTTTTTTTGTGTGGGGCCCAGGGGTCCAATTCAGCTGAAGAAAGAATCTCCAAGGAGTCTTCAGGGATTCTTCGGTGAAGATTTTGGAGCCAATACGAAGATTATCATTTTCTCAAACTAGAGCATAGTCATTCATGTAATGATGGCCACCTCCGGCGATTCCGGAGGAAATCTTTGGTAAGGGGTCCTTTTTTTTTTTTTTTTTTTTTTTGTGGGGCCCAGGGGTCCAGTTCAGCTGAAGATAGAATCTTCAAGGAGTCTTCAGGGATTCTTCGGTGAAGATTTTGGCTCCAATACGAAGACTATCATTTTCTCAAACTAGAGCATAGTCATTCATGTAATGATGGCCACCTCCGGCGATTCCGGAGGAAATCTTTGGTTAGGGGTCCTTTTTTTTTTTTTTTGTTGGGCCCAGGGGTCCAATTCAGCTGAAGAGAGAATCTTCAAGGAGTCTTCAGGGATTCTTCGGTGAAAATTTTGGAGCCAATACTAAGACTATCATTTTCTCAAACTAGAGCATAGTCATAAAGGCTACCAGCTATATAAATGGTAGAAATTACCCTTGAAATTGAAAAATGACACCTGTTATACTGCTGAAGAAAGAGTCTTCAAGGAGTCTTCAGGGAATCTTGGGTGAGGATTTCGGAGCCAATATGAATACTATCATTTTCTAAAACTAGAGCATAGTCATTCATGTAATGATGGCCACCTCCGGCGATTCCGGAGGAAATCTTTGGTAAGGGGTCCTTTTTTGTTTTTTTTTGTGGAGCCCAGGGGTCCAACTCAGCTGAAGAAAGAATCTTCAAAGAGTCTTCATGGATTCTTCGGTGAAGATTTTGGAGCCAATACGAAGACTATCATTTTCTCACACTAGACCATAGTCATTCATGTAATGATGGCCACCTACGGCGATTCCAGAGGAAATCTTTGGTAAGGGGTGGTTTTTTGTTTTTTTTTGCGGGGCCCAGGGGTCCAATTCAGCCGGGACCCTTGCGTGGTGAAGGTCGCATATTCTAATCCTGGGGTGTAAAAAAAAAAAAAAAAAAAAAAAAAGGAGTCCAGCCTCAAAAAATAGAACTTTCAAAATTTTTGACCTAACTAACCCTTGTTAGTACAGATCTATTAATTTTGGGGATGTAAAATTTTTTGGGCCAATATTTCCAGTTTCCAAAAATCGATGAATAGGAATTCAGACTTGCATAATTCTAAAATGACTATTAGCTACGGGGCCTCAAAGTCGATTTTTTAGTTTATACAATAAAAATTCTGGCACCCAAAACTCAGCAAGGCCTGAACGTATTGATGTTTTGTATGAATTTTTTTAATAGAACGGATCAAAATAAAGGGGCTCTAATTGAAGGCTAATGTCCGTGGTAGGTTCCCTCTCGGCTATGGGACCTCAAAGTTGGTGTTTTTTGTTAATTTTACATATGAACCTTGCAATTTCAAAATGACACCTCCATTACTTACAAGGTTACAGGAGCCATGAAACTGAAAAATGACACATGGAATACTACAACAGAGTGCCAATGATGAAAGGCTACCAGCTATATAAATGGTAGAAATTACCCTTGAAATTGAAAAATGACAATTGTTATACTGCTGAAGAAAGAGTCTTCAAAGAGTCTTCAGGGAATCTTGGGTGAGGATTTTGGAGCCAATATGAAGACTATCATTCTCTCAAACTAGAGCATAGTCATTCATGTAATGATGGCCACCTCCGGCGATTCCGGAGGAAATCTTTGCTAAGGGGTCCTTTTTTGTTTTTTTTTTTGGGGGGGGGGGCTCAGGGGTTCAATTCAGCTGAAGAAAGAATCTTCAAGGAGTCTTCAGGGATTCTTCGGTGAAGATTTTGGCGACAATACGAAGACTATCATTTTCTCAAACTAGAGCATAGTCATTCATGTAATGATAGCCACCTCCGGCGATTCCGGAGGAAATCTTTGGTAAGGGGTCCTTTTTGTTTTTTTTTTTTTGTGGGGCCCAGGGGTCCAATTCAGCTGAAGAAAGAATCTTCAAGAAGTCTTCAGGGATTCTTCGGTGAAGATTTTGGCGACAATAAGAAGACTATCATTTTCTTAAACTAGAGCATAGTCATTGATGTAATGATGTCCACCTCCGGCGATTCCGGAGGAAATCTTTGGTAAGGGGTCCTTTTTTGTTTTTTTTTGTGGGGCCCAGGGGTCCAATTCAGCTGAAGAAAGAATCTTCAAGGAGTCTTCAGGGATTCTTTGGTGAAGATTTTGGCACCAATACGAAGACTATCATTTTCTCAAACTAGAGCATAGTCATTCATGTAATGATGGCCACCTCCGGCGATTCCGGAGGAAATCTTTGGTAAGGGGTACTTTTTAGGGTTTGTTTGTGGGGCCCAGGGGTCCAATTCAGCTGAAGAAAGAATCTTCAAGGAGTCTTCAGGGATTCTTCGGTGAAGATTTTGGGGCCAATACGAAGACTATCATTTTCTCAAACTAGAGCATAGTCATTCATGTAATGATGGCCACCTCCGGCGATTCCGGAGGAAATCTTTGGTAAGGGGTCCTTTTTTTTTTTTTTTTTTTGTGGGGCCCAAGGGTCCAATTCAGCTGAAGAAAGAATCTTCAAAGAGGCTTCAGGGATTCTTCGGTGAAGATTTTGGAGCCAATACGAAGACTATCATTTTCTCAAACTAGGGCATAGTCATTCATGTAATGATGGCCACCTCCGGCGATTCCGGAGGAAATCTTTGGTAAGGGGTCCTTTTTTGGGTTTGTTTGTGGGGCCCAGAGGTCCAATTCAGCTGAAGAAAGAATCTTCAAGGAGTCTTCAGGGATTCTTCGGTGAAGATTTTGGCGCCAATACGAAGACTATCATTTTCTCAAACTAGAGCATAGTCATTCATGTAATGATGGCCACCTCCGGCGATTCCGGAGGAAATCTTTGGTAAGGGGTCCGTTTTTTTTTTTTTTTTGTGGGGCCCAAGGGTCCAATTCAGCTGAAGAAAGAATCTTCAAAGAGGCTTCAGGGATTCTTCGGTGAAGATTTTGGAGCCAATACGAAGACTATCATTTTCTCAAACTAGAGCATAGTCATTCATGTAATGATGGCCACCTCCGGCGATTCCGGAGGAAATCTTTGGTAAGGGGTCCTTTTTTTTTTTTTTTTTTTTGTGGGGCCCACGGGTCCAATTCAGCTGAAGAAAGAATCTTCAAAGAGGCTTCAGGGATTCTTCGTGAAGATTTTGGAGCCAATACGAAGACTATCATTTTCTCAAACTACGGCATAGTCATTCATGTAATGATGGCCACCTCCGGCGATTCCGGAGGAAATCTTTGGTAAGGGGTCCTTTTTTGGGTTTGTTTGTGGGGCCCAGAGGTCCAATTCAGCTGAAGAAAGAATCTTCAAGGAGTCTTCAGGGATTCTTCGGTGAAGATTTTGGAGCCAATACGAAGACTATCATTTTCTCAAACTAGAGCATAGTCATTCATGTAATGATGGCCACCTCCGGCGATTCCGGAGGAAATCTTTTGTAAGGGGTCCTTTTTTTTTTTTTTTTTTTTGTGGGGCCCAGGGGTCCAATTCAGCTGAAGAAAGAATCTTCAAGGAGTCTTCAGGGTTTCTTCGGTGAAGATTTTTTCGCCAATACGAAGACTATCATTTTCTCAAACTTTAGCATAGTCATTCATGTAATGTTGGCCACCTCCGGCGATTCCAGAGGAAATCTTTGGTAAGGGGTCCTTTTTTTTTTTTTGTGGGGCCCAGGGGTCCAATTCAGCTGAAGAAAGAATCTTCAAGGAGTCTTCAGGGATTCTTCGGTGAAGATTTTAGCGCCAATACGAAGACTATCATTTTCTCAAACTAGAGCATAGTCATTCATGTAATGATGGCCACCTCCGGCGATTCCGGAGGAAATCTTTGGTAAGGGGTCCTTTTATTTTTTTTTTTTTTTGTGGGGCCCAGAGGTCCAATTCAGCTGAAGAAAGAATCTTCAAGGAGTCTTCAGGGATTCTTCGGTGAAGATTTTGGCGCCAATACGAAGACTATCATTTTCTCAAACTAGAACATAGTCGTTCATGTAATAATGGCCACCTCAGGCGATTCCGGAGGATATCTTTGGTAAGGGGTCCTTTTTTGTTTTTTTTTGTGGGGCCCAGGGGTCCAGTTCAGCTGAAGAAAGAATCTTCAAAGAGGCTTCAGGGATTCTTCGGTGAAGATTTTGGAGCCAATACGAAGACTATCATTTTCTCAAACTAGAGCATAGTCATTCATGTAATTATGGCCACCTCCGGCGATTGCGGAGGAAATCTTTGGTAAGGGGTTCTTTTTTTTTTTTTTTTTTTTTGTGGGGCCCAGGGGTCCAATTCAGCTGAAGAAAGAATCTTCAAGGAGTCTTCAGGGATTCTTCGGTGAAGATTTTGGCGCCAATACGAAGACTATCATTTTCTCAAACTAGAGCATAGTCATTCATGTAATGATGGCCACCTCCGGCGATTCCAGAGGAAATCTTTGGTAAGGGGTCCTTTTTTTTTTTTTTTTTTTTTTTGTGGGGCCCAGGGGTCCAATTCAGCTGAAGAAAGAATCTTCAAAGAGTCTTCAGGGATTCTTCGGTGAAGATTTTTTCGCCAATACGAAGACTATTATTTTCTCAAACTAGAGCATAGTCATTCATGTAATGATGGCCACCTCCGGTGATTCCGGAGGAAATCTTTGGTAAGGGGGCCCATTTTTTTTTTTTTTTTTGTGGGGCCCAGGGGTCCAATTCAGCTGAAGAAAGAATCTTCAAGGAGTCTTCAGGGATTCTTCGGTGAAGATTTTGGCGCCAATACTAAGACTAACATTTTCTCAAACTAGAGCATAGTCATTCATGTAATGATGGCCACCTACGGCGATTCCGGAGGAAATCTTTGGTAAGGGGTCCTTTTTTGTTTTCTTTTTGTGGGGACCAGGGGTCCAATTCAGCTGAAGAAAGAATCTTCAAGGAGTCTTCAGGGATTTTTCGGTGAAGATTTTGGCGCCAATACTAAGACTAACATTTTCTCAAACTAGAGCATAGTCATTCATATAATGATGGCCACCTCCGACGATTCCGGAGGAAATCTTTGGTAAGGGGTCCTTTTTTGTTTTCTTTTTGTGGGGACCAGGGGTCCAATTCAGCTGAAGAAAGAATCTTCAAAGAGTCTTCAGGGATTCTTCGGTGAAGATTTTGGCACCAATACGAAGACTATCATTTTCTCAAACTAGAGCATAGTCATTCATGTAATGATGGCCACCTCCGGCGATTCCGGAGGAAATCTTTGGTAAGGGGTCCTTTTTTTGGGTTTGTTTGTGGGGCCCAGGGGTCCAATTCAGCTGAAGAAAGAATCTTCAAGGAGTCTTCAGGGATTCTTCGGTGAAGATTTTGGCGCCAATACGAAGACTATCATTTTCTCAAACGAGAGTATAGTCATTCATGTAATGATGGCCACCTCCGGCGATTCCGGAGGAAATCTTTGGTAAGGGGTCCTTTTTTTTTTTTTTTTTTTGTGGGGCCCAGGGGTCCAATTCAGCTGAAGAAAGAATCTTCAAAGAGTCTTCAGGGATTCTTCGGTGAAGATTTTGGAGCCAATACGAAGACTATCATTTTCTCAAACTAGAGCATAGTCATTCATGTAATGATGGCCACCTCCGGCGATTCCGGAGGAATTCTTTGGTAAGGGGTCCTTTTTTGTTTTTTTTTGTTTTTTGTGGGGCCCAGGAGTCCAATTCAGCTGGAGAAACAATCTTCAAGGAGTCTTCAGGGATTCTTCGGTGAAGATTGTGGCGCCAATACGAAGACTATCATTTTCTCAAACTAGAGCATAGTCATTCAGGTAATGATGGACACCTCCGGCGATTCCAGAGGAAATTTTTGGTAAGGGGTCCTTTTTTGTTTTTTTTTTGTGGGGCCCAGGGGTTCAATTCAGCTGAAGAAAGAATCTTCAAGGAGTCTTCAGGGATTCTTCGGTGAAGATTTTGGAGCCAATACGAAGACTATCATTTTCTCAAACTAGAGCATAGTCATTCATGTAATGATGGCCACCTCCGGCGATTCCAGAGGAAATCTTTGGTAAGGGGTCCTTTTTTGGGTTTGTTTGTGGGGCCCAGGGGTCCAATTTAGCTGAAGAAAGAATCTTCAAGGAGTCTTCAGGGATTCTTCAGTGAAGATTTTGGCGCCAATACGAAGACTATCATTTTCTCAAACTAGAGCATAGTCATTCAAGTAATGATGGCCACCTCCGGCGATTCTGGAGGAAATCTTTGGTAAGGGGTCCTTTTTTTTGGGGGGGGGGCCCAGGGGTCCAATTCAGCTGAAGAAAGAATCTTCAAGGAGTCTTCAGGGATTCTTCGGTGAAGATTTTGGCGCCAATACGAAGACTATCATTTTCTCAAACTAGAGCAGTCATTCATGTAATGATGGCCACCTCCGGCGATTCCGGAGGAAATCTTTGGTAAGGGGTCCTTTTTTGTTTTTTTTTTGTTGGGCCCAGGGGTCCAATTCAGCTGAAGAAAGAATCTTCAAGGAGTCTTCAGGGATTCTTCGGTGAAGATTTTTTCGCCAATACGAAGACTATCATTTTCTCAAACTAGAGCATAGTCATTCATGTAATGATGGCCACCTCCGGCGATTCTGGAGGAAATCTTTGGTAAGGGGTCCTTTTTTGTTTTTTTTTTGTGGGGCCAAGGGGTCCAATTCAGCTGAAGAAAGAATCTTCAAGGAGTCTTCAGGGATTCTTCGGTGAAGATTTTGGTACTGATACGAAGACTATCATTTTCTCAAACTAGAGCATAATCATTCATGTAATGATTGCCACCTCCAGCGATTCCGGATTAAATCTTTGGTAAGGGGTCCTTTTTTGGGTTTGTTTGTGGGGCCCAGGGGTCCAATTCAGCTGAAGAAAGAATCTTCAAGGAGTCTTCAGGGATTCTTCGGTGAAGATTTTGGCGCCAATACGAAGACTATCATTTTCTCAAACTAGAGCATAGTCATTCATGTAATGATGGCCACCTCCGGCGATTCTGGAGGAAATTTTTGGTAAGGGGTCCTTTTTTTTTTTTGTGGGGCCAAGGGGTCTAATTCAGCTGAAGAAAGAATCTTCAAAGAGGCTTCAGGGATTCTTCGGTGAAGATTTTGGAACCAATACGAAGACTGTCATTCTTTCAAACTAGAGCATAGTCATTCATGTAATGATGGCCACCTCCGGCAATTCCTGAGGAAATCTTTGGTAAGGGGTCCTTTTTTTTTTTTTTTTTTTGTGGGGCCCAGGGGTCCAATTCAGCTGAAGGAAGAATCTTCAAGGAGTCTTCAGGGATTCTTCGGTGAAGATTTTTTCGCCAATACGAAGACTATCATTTTCTCAAACTAGTGCATAGTCATTCATGGAATGATGGACACCTCCGGCGATTCCGGAGGAAATCTTTGGTAAGGGGTCCTTTTTTTTTTGGGGGGGGGGACCAGTGGTCCAATTCAGCTGAAGAAAGAATCTTCAAGGAGTCTTCAGGGATTCTAAGGTGAAGATTTTGGCACCAATACGAAGACTATCATTTTTTGAAACTAGAGGATAGTCATTCATGTAATGATGGCCACCTCCGGCGATTCCGGAGGAAATCTTTGGTAAGGGGTCCTTTTTTTTTGGGGGGGGGGGCCCAGGGGTCCAATTCAGCTGAAGAAAGAATCTTCAAAGAGGCTTCAGGGATTCTTCGGTGAAGATTTTGGCGCCAATACGAAGACTATCATTTTCTCAAACTAGAGCATAGTCATTCATGTAATGATGGCAACCTACGGCGATTCTGGAGGAAATCTTTGGTAAGGGGTCCTTTTTTTTTTTTTCATGTTCCAGGGGTCCAATTCAGCTAAAGAAAGAATCTTCAAGGAGTTTTAAGGGATTCTTCGGTGAAGATTTTGGCGCCAATACGAAGACTATCATTTTCTCAAACTAGAGCATAGTCGTTCATGTAATGATGGCCACCTCTGGCGATTCCAGAGGAAATCTTTGATAAGGGTCCTTTTTTGTTTTTTCTTTGTGGGGCCCAGGGGTCCAATTCAACTGAAGAAAGAATCTTCAAGGAGTCTTCAGGGATTCTTCGGTGAAGATTTTGGCGCCAATACGAAGACTATCATTTTCTCAAACTAGAGCATACTCATTCATGTAATGATGGACACCTCCGGCGATTCCGTAGGAAAACTTTGGTAAGGGGACCTTCTTTGTTTTTTTTTGTGGGGACCAGGGGTCCAATTCTCCTGAAGAAAGAATCTTCAAGGAGTCTTCAGGGATTCTTCGTTGAAGATTTTGGCGCCAATACGAAGACTATCATTTTCTCAAACTAGAGCATAGTCATTCATGTAATGATGGACACCTCCGGCGATTCCAGAGGAAATCTTTGGTAAGGGGTCCTTTTTTGTTTTTTTTTTGTGCGGCCCAGGGGTTCAATTCAGCTGAAGAAAGAATCTTCAAGGAGTCTTCAGGGATTCTTCGGTGAAGATTTTGGCGCCAATACGAAGACTATCATTTTCTCAAGCTAGAGCATAGTCATTCATGTAACGATGGCCACCTCCGGCGATTCCAGAGAAAATCTTTGGTAAGGGGTCCTTTTTTGGGTTTGTTTGTGGGGCCCAGGGGTCCAATTTAGCTGAAGAAAGAATCTTCAAAGAGTCTTCAGGGATTCTTCAGTGAAGATTTTGGCGCCAATACGAAGACTATCATTTTCTCAAACTAGAGCATAGTCATTCAAGTAATGATGGCCACCTCCGGCGATTCCAGAGGAAATCTTTGGTAAGGGGTCCTTTTTTTGGGGGGGGGGGCCCAGTGGTCCAATGCAGCTGAAGAAAGAATCTTCAAGGAGTCTTCAGGGATTCTTCGGTGAAGATTTTGGCGCCAATACGAAGACTATCATTTTCTCAAACTAGAACATAGTCGTTCATGTAATAATGGCCACCTCAGGCGATTCCGGAGGATATCTTTGGTAAGGGGTCCTTTTTTGTTTTTTTTTGTGGGGCCCAGGGGTCCAGTTCAGCTGAAGAAAGAATCTTCAAAGAGGCTTCAGGGATTCTTCGGTGAAGATTTTGGAGCCAATACGAAGACTATCATTTTCTCAAACTAGAGCATAGTCATTCATGTAATTATGGCCACCTCCGGCGATTGCGGAGGAAATCTTTGGTAAGGGGTTCTTTTTTTTTTTTTTTTTTTTTGTGGGGCCCAGGGGTCCAATTCAGCTGAAGAAAGAATCTTCAAGGAGTCTTCAGGGATTCTTCGGTGAAGATTTTGGCGCCAATACGAAGACTATCATTTTCTCAAACTAGAGCATAGTCATTCATGTAATGATGGCCACCTCCGGCGATTCCAGAGGAAATCTTTGGTAAGGGGTCCTTTTTTTTTTTTTTTTTTTTTTTGTGGGGCCCAGGGGTCCAATTCAGCTGAAGAAAGAATCTTCAAAGAGTCTTCAGGGATTCTTCGGTGAAGATTTTTTCGCCAATACGAAGACTATTATTTTCTCAAACTAGAGCATAGTCATTCATGTAATGATGGCCACCTCCGGTGATTCCGGAGGAAATCTTTGGTAAGGGGGCCCATTTTTTTTTTTTTTTTTGTGGGGCCCAGGGGTCCAATTCAGCTGAAGAAAGAATCTTCAAGGAGTCTTCAGGGATTCTTCGGTGAAGATTTTGGCGCCAATACTAAGACTAACATTTTCTCAAACTAGAGCATAGTCATTCATGTAATGATGGCCACCTACGGCGATTCCGGAGGAAATCTTTGGTAAGGGGTCCTTTTTTGTTTTCTTTTTGTGGGGACCAGGGGTCCAATTCAGCTGAAGAAAGAATCTTCAAGGAGTCTTCAGGGATTTTTCGGTGAAGATTTTGGCGCCAATACTAAGACTAACATTTTCTCAAACTAGAGCATAGTCATTCATATAATGATGGCCACCTCCGACGATTCCGGAGGAAATCTTTGGTAAGGGGTCCTTTTTTGTTTTCTTTTTGTGGGGACCAGGGGTCCAATTCAGCTGAAGAAAGAATCTTCAAAGAGTCTTCAGGGATTCTTCGGTGAAGATTTTGGCACCAATACGAAGACTATCATTTTCTCAAACTAGAGCATAGTCATTCATGTAATGATGGCCACCTCCGGCGATTCCGGAGGAAATCTTTGGTAAGGGGTCCTTTTTTTGGGTTTGTTTGTGGGGCCCAGGGGTCCAATTCAGCTGAAGAAAGAATCTTCAAGGAGTCTTCAGGGATTCTTCGGTGAAGATTTTGGCGCCAATACGAAGACTATCATTTTCTCAAACGAGAGTATAGTCATTCATGTAATGATGGCCACCTCCGGCGATTCCGGAGGAAATCTTTGGTAAGGGGTCCTTTTTTTTTTTTTTTTTTTGTGGGGCCCAGGGGTCCAATTCAGCTGAAGAAAGAATCTTCAAAGAGTCTTCAGGGATTCTTCGGTGAAGATTTTGGAGCCAATACGAAGACTATCATTTTCTCAAACTAGAGCATAGTCATTCATGTAATGATGGCCACCTCCGGCGATTCCGGAGGAATTCTTTGGTAAGGGGTCCTTTTTTGTTTTTTTTTGTTTTTTGTGGGGCCCAGGAGTCCAATTCAGCTGGAGAAACAATCTTCAAGGAGTCTTCAGGGATTCTTCGGTGAAGATTGTGGCGCCAATACGAAGACTATCATTTTCTCAAACTAGAGCATAGTCATTCAGGTAATGATGGACACCTCCGGCGATTCCAGAGGAAATTTTTGGTAAGGGGTCCTTTTTTGTTTTTTTTTTGTGGGGCCCAGGGGTTCAATTCAGCTGAAGAAAGAATCTTCAAGGAGTCTTCAGGGATTCTTCGGTGAAGATTTTGGAGCCAATACGAAGACTATCATTTTCTCAAACTAGAGCATAGTCATTCATGTAATGATGGCCACCTCCGGCGATTCCAGAGGAAATCTTTGGTAAGGGGTCCTTTTTTGGGTTTGTTTGTGGGGCCCAGGGGTCCAATTTAGCTGAAGAAAGAATCTTCAAGGAGTCTTCAGGGATTCTTCAGTGAAGATTTTGGCGCCAATACGAAGACTATCATTTTCTCAAACTAGAGCATAGTCATTCAAGTAATGATGGCCACCTCCGGCGATTCTGGAGGAAATCTTTGGTAAGGGGTCCTTTTTTTTGGGGGGGGGGCCCAGGGGTCCAATTCAGCTGAAGAAAGAATCTTCAAGGAGTCTTCAGGGATTCTTCGGTGAAGATTTTGGCGCCAATACGAAGACTATCATTTTCTCAAACTAGAGCAGTCATTCATGTAATGATGGCCACCTCCGGCGATTCCGGAGGAAATCTTTGGTAAGGGGTCCTTTTTTGTTTTTTTTTTGTTGGGCCCAGGGGTCCAATTCAGCTGAAGAAAGAATCTTCAAGGAGTCTTCAGGGATTCTTCGGTGAAGATTTTTTCGCCAATACGAAGACTATCATTTTCTCAAACTAGAGCATAGTCATTCATGTAATGATGGCCACCTCCGGCGATTCTGGAGGAAATCTTTGGTAAGGGGTCCTTTTTTGTTTTTTTTTTGTGGGGCCAAGGGGTCCAATTCAGCTGAAGAAAGAATCTTCAAGGAGTCTTCAGGGATTCTTCGGTGAAGATTTTGGTACTGATACGAAGACTATCATTTTCTCAAACTAGAGCATAATCATTCATGTAATGATTGCCACCTCCAGCGATTCCGGATTAAATCTTTGGTAAGGGGTCCTTTTTTGGGTTTGTTTGTGGGGCCCAGGGGTCCAATTCAGCTGAAGAAAGAATCTTCAAGGAGTCTTCAGGGATTCTTCGGTGAAGATTTTGGCGCCAATACGAAGACTATCATTTTCTCAAACTAGAGCATAGTCATTCATGTAATGATGGCCACCTCCGGCGATTCTGGAGGAAATTTTTGGTAAGGGGTCCTTTTTTTTTTTTGTGGGGCCAAGGGGTCTAATTCAGCTGAAGAAAGAATCTTCAAAGAGGCTTCAGGGATTCTTCGGTGAAGATTTTGGAACCAATACGAAGACTGTCATTCTTTCAAACTAGAGCATAGTCATTCATGTAATGATGGCCACCTCCGGCAATTCCTGAGGAAATCTTTGGTAAGGGGTCCTTTTTTTTTTTTTTTTTTTGTGGGGCCCAGGGGTCCAATTCAGCTGAAGGAAGAATCTTCAAGGAGTCTTCAGGGATTCTTCGGTGAAGATTTTTTCGCCAATACGAAGACTATCATTTTCTCAAACTAGTGCATAGTCATTCATGGAATGATGGACACCTCCGGCGATTCCGGAGGAAATCTTTGGTAAGGGGTCCTTTTTTTTTGGGGGGGGGGGACCAGTGGTCCAATTCAGCTGAAGAAAGAATCTTCAAGGAGTCTTCAGGGATTCTAAGGTGAAGATTTTGGCACCAATACGAAGACTATCATTTTTTGAAACTAGAGGATAGTCATTCATGTAATGATGGCCACCTCCGGCGATTCCGGAGGAAATCTTTGGTAAGGGGTCCTTTTTTTTTGGGGGGGGGGGCCCAGGGGTCCAATTCAGCTGAAGAAAGAATCTTCAAAGAGGCTTCAGGGATTCTTCGGTGAAGATTTTGGCGCCAATACGAAGACTATCATTTTCTCAAACTAGAGCATAGTCATTCATGTAATGATGGCAACCTACGGCGATTCTGGAGGAAATCTTTGGTAAGGGGTCCTTTTTTTTTTTTTCATGTTCCAGGGGTCCAATTCAGCTAAAGAAAGAATCTTCAAGGAGTTTTAAGGGATTCTTCGGTGAAGATTTTGGCGCCAATACGAAGACTATCATTTTCTCAAACTAGAGCATAGTCGTTCATGTAATGATGGCCACCTCTGGCGATTCCAGAGGAAATCTTTGATAAGGGTCCTTTTTTGTTTTTTCTTTGTGGGGCCCAGGGGTCCAATTCAACTGAAGAAAGAATCTTCAAGGAGTCTTCAGGGATTCTTCGGTGAAGATTTTGGCGCCAATACGAAGACTATCATTTTCTCAAACTAGAGCATACTCATTCATGTAATGATGGACACCTCCGGCGATTCCGTAGGAAAACTTTGGTAAGGGGACCTTCTTTGTTTTTTTTTGTGGGGACCAGGGGTCCAATTCTCCTGAAGAAAGAATCTTCAAGGAGTCTTCAGGGATTCTTCGTTGAAGATTTTGGCGCCAATACGAAGACTATCATTTTCTCAAACTAGAGCATAGTCATTCATGTAATGATGGACACCTCCGGCGATTCCAGAGGAAATCTTTGGTAAGGGGTCCTTTTTTGTTTTTTTTTTGTGCGGCCCAGGGGTTCAATTCAGCTGAAGAAAGAATCTTCAAGGAGTCTTCAGGGATTCTTCGGTGAAGATTTTGGCGCCAATACGAAGACTATCATTTTCTCAAGCTAGAGCATAGTCATTCATGTAACGATGGCCACCTCCGGCGATTCCAGAGAAAATCTTTGGTAAGGGGTCCTTTTTTGGGTTTGTTTGTGGGGCCCAGGGGTCCAATTTAGCTGAAGAAAGAATCTTCAAAGAGTCTTCAGGGATTCTTCAGTGAAGATTTTGGCGCCAATATGAAGACTATCATTTTCTCAAACTAGAGCATAGTCATTCAAGTAATGATGGCCACCTCCGGCGATTCCAGAGGAAATCTTTGGTAAGGGGTCCTTTTTTTGGGGGGGGGGGGCCCAGTGGTCCAATGCAGCTGAAGAAAGAATCTTCAAGGAGTCTTCAGGGATTCTTCGGTGAAGATTTTGGCGCCAATACGAAGACTATCATTTTCTCAAACTAGAGCATAGTCATTCATGTAATGATGGCCACCTCCGGCGATTCCGGAGGAAATCTTTGGTAAGGGGTCCTTTTTTGTTTTTTTTTTTTTTTGTTGGGCCCAGGGGTCCAATTCAGCTGAAGAAAGAATCTTCAAGGAGTCTTCAGGGATTCTTCGGTGAAGATTTTTTCGCCAATACGAAGACTATCATTTTCTCAAACTAGAGCATAGTCATTCATGTAATGGTGGCCACCTCCGGCGATTCCGGAGGAAATCTTTGGTAAGGGGTCCTTTTTTGTTTTTTTTTGTGGGGCCAAGAGGTCCAATTCAGCTGAAGAAAGAATCTTCAAGGAGTCTTCAGGGATTCTTCGGTGAAGATTTTGGCACTAATACGAAGACTATCATTTTCTCAAACTAGAGCATAATCATTCATGTAATGATTGCCACCTCCGGCGATTCCGGAATAAATCTTTGGTAAGGGGTCCTTTTTTGGGTTTGTTTTTGGGGCCCAGGGGTAAAATTCAGCTGAAGAAAGAATCTTCAAGGAGTCTTCAGGGATTCTTCGGTGAAGATTTTGGCGCCAATACGAAGACTATCATTTTCTCAAACTAGAGCATAGTCATTCATGTAATGATGGCCACCTCCGGCGATTCTGGAGAAAATTTTTGGTAAGTTGTCCTTTTTTTTTTTTTTTGTGGGGCCCAGGGGTCCAATTCAGCTGAAGAAAGAATCTTCAAAGAGGCTTCAGGGATTCTTCGGTGAAGATTTTGGAACCAATACGAAGACTGTCATTCTTTCAAACTAGAGCATAGTCATTCATGTAATGATGGCCACCTCTGGCAATTCCTGAGGAAATCTTTGGTAAGGGGTTCTTTTTTTTTTTTTTTTTTTTTTTTGTGGGGCCCAGGGGTCCAATTCAGCTGAAGGAAGAATCTTCAAGGAGTCTTCAGGGATTCTTCGGTGAAGATTTTTTCGCCAATACGAAGACTATCATTTTCTCAAACTAGTGCATAGTCATTCATGGAATGATGGACACCTCCGGCGATTCCGGAGGAAATCTTTGGTAAGGGGTCCTTTTTTTGGGGGGGGGGACCAGGGGTCCAATTCAGCTGAAGAAAGAATCTTCAAGGAGTCTTCAGGGATTCTAAGGTGAAGATTTTGGCACCAATACGAAGACTATCATTTTCTGAAACTAGAGGATAGTCATTCATGTAATGATGGCAACCTCCGGCGATTCCAGAGGAAATCTTTGGTAAGGGGTCCTTTTTTGTTTTTTTTTGTTTTTTGTGGGGCCCAGGGGTCCAATTCAGCTGAAGAAAGAATCTTCAAGAAGTCTTCAGGGATTCTTCGGTGAAGATTTTGGAGCCAATACGAAGACTATCATTTTCTCTAACTAGAGCATTGTCATACATGTAATAATGGCCACCTCCAGCGATTCCGGAGGAAATCTTTGTTATGGGGTGTTTTTTTTTTTTTTTTTTGTGGGGCCCGGGGGTCCAATTCAGCTGAAGAAAGAATCTTCAAGGAGTATTCAGGGATTCTTCGGTGAAGATTTTGGCGCCAATACGAAGACTATCATTTTCTCAAACTAGAGCATAGTCATTCATGTAATGATGGACACCTCCGGCGATTCCGTAGGAAAACTTTGGTAAGGGGACCTTCTTTGTTTTTTTTTTGTGGGGACCAGGGTTCCAATTCTCCTGAAGAAAGAATTTTCAAGGAGTCTTCAGGGATTCTTCGGTGAAGATTTTGGCGCCAATACGAAGACTATCATTTTCTCAAACTAGAGCATAGTCATTCATGTAATGATGGCCACCTCCTGCAATTCTGGAGAAAATCTTTTGTAAGGGATCCTTTTTTTTTTTTTTTTTTTTTGTAGGGCCCAGGGGTCCAATTCAGCTGAAGAAAGAATCTTCAAGGAGTCTTAAGGGATTCTTCGGTGAAGATTTTGGCGCCAATACGAAGACTATCATTTTCTCAATCTAGAGCATAGTGCCAGTTGTGTAGAACAAAGTTGTGCCAGTTGCATAGAACAAACTTGTGCCAGTTATGTAGAAGAAACTTGTGCCAGTTGAATCGAACAAACTTGTGCCAGTTGTGTCGAACAAACCTGTGCCAGTTACGGCGAACAAACTTGTGGCAGTTTCGTCGAGAAAACTTATGCCAGTTGCGTCAAATAAACTCGTGCCAGTTGCATCAAACAAACTTGTGCCAGTTGCGTCAAACAAACTTGTGCCAGTTGCGTCAATCAAATTTGTTCCAGTTGCGTCAAACAAACTTGTGCCATTTGAGTCGAAAAACTTGTGAAAGTTGCGTCGAACAAACTTGTGCCAGTTGCGTCTAACAAACTTGTACCAGTTGCGTCGAACAAACTTGTGCCAGTTGCGTCTAACAAACTTGTACCAGTTGCGTCAAAAAAACTTGGGCCCGTTTCGTCGAACAAACTTGTGCCAGTGGCATCCAACAAACTTGTGCCAGTTGCGCAGAACAAACTTGTGCCAGTTGCGTCAAACAAACTTGTGCCAATTGCGTAGAACAAACTTGTGCCAGTTGCGTAGAACATCCTTGTGCCAGTTGCGTCGAACAAACTTGTGCTAGTTGGTAGAACAAACTTGTGCCAGTTACATCAAACAAAGTTATGCCAGTTGCGTAAAACAAACTAGTGCCAGTTGCATAGAACAAACTTGTGACAGTTGAGTAGAACAAACTTGTGCCAATTGCGTCAAACAAACTTGTGCCAGTTCGTCGAACAAGCTTGTGCCAGTTGCGTCGAACAAACTTGTGCCAGTTGCGTCAAACAAACTTGTGCCAGTTGCGTCTAACAAACTTGTGCCAGTTGCGTCAAACAAACTTGTGCCAGTTATGGCGAACAAACTTGTGCCACTTGCGTCGAGAAAATTTGTGCCTGTTGCGTCAAATAAACTTGTGCCAGTTGCGTCAAACAAACTTGTGCCAGTTACGGCGAACAAACTTGTGCTAGTTGCGTCGATCAAAGTTGTGCCAGTTGCGTCAAATAAACTTGCACCAGTTGCGTCAAACAAACTTATGCCAGTTGCGTCAAACAAACTTGTGTCAGTTGCGTCAAACAAACTTGTGCCAGTTGCGTCAAACAAACCTGTGCCAATTGATTCGAAAAAACTTGTGCCAGTTGCGTTGAACAAACTTGTGACAGTTGCGTCTAACAAACTTGTGCCAGTTGCGTCAAACAAACTTGTGCCAGTTGCATCAAAAAAACTTGTGCCAGTTGCGTCAAACAAACATGTGCCAGTGGCATCGAACAAACTAGTGCCAGTTGCGTAGAACAAACTTGTGCCAGTTGCGTCAAGCAAACTTGTGCCAGTTGCGTAGAACAAACTTATGCCAGTTGCGTAGAACAACCTTGTGCCAGTTGCGTCGAACAAACTTGTGCCAGTTGCCTAGAACAAACTTGTGCCAGTTGCGTCAAACAAACTTATGCCAATTGCGTAGAACAATCTAGTGCCAGTTGCATAGAACAAACTTGTGCCAGTTGCGTAGAACAAACTTGTGCCAATTGCGTCAAACAAACTTGTGCCAGTTGCGTAGAACAAACTTGTGCCAGTTGCGTCGAAGAAACTTGTGCCAGTTGCGTCAAACAAACTTGTGCCAGTTGCGTCAAACAAACTTGTGCCAGTTGCGTCGAACAAACTTGTGCCAGTTATGGCGAACAAACTTGTGCCACTAGCGTCGAGAAAACTTGGGCCAGTTGCGTCAAATAAACTTGCGCCAGTTGCTATAAACTTTTGCCAGTTGCATCAAACAAACTTGTGCCAGTTGCGTCGAACAAACTTGTGCCAGTTGCGTCAAACAAACTTGTGCTAGTTGCGTCAAACAAACTTGTGACAATTGAGTCGAAAAAACTTGTGCCAGTTGCATCGAACAAACCTGTGCCAGTTGCTTAGAACAAACTTGTGCCAGTTGCGTCAAACAAACTTGGGCCAGTTGCGTCGAATAAACTTGTGCCAGTTGCATCGAACAAACTAGTGCCAGTTGCATAGAACAAACTTGTGCCAGTTGTGTCAAACAAACTTGTGCCAGTTGTGTCAAACAAACTTGTGCCAGTTGCGTAGAACAAACTTTTGCATGTTGCGCAGAACAACCTTCTGCCAGTTGTGTCAAACAAACTTTTGCCAGTTGCGTCAAACAAACTTGTGCCAGTTGTGTCGAACAAACTTGTGCCAGTTTTGTCAAACAAACTTGTGCCAGATGGGTCGAACAAACCTGTGCCAGTTACGTTAAACAAACTTGTACCAGTTGTGTCGAACAAACTTGTGCCAGTTGCATCGAACAAACTTGTGCCAGTTTCGTCGAACAAGCTTGCGCCAGTTCCGTCGAACAAACTTGTGCCAGTTGCGTCGAACAAACTTGTGCCAGTTGTGTCAAACAAACTTGTTACAGTTGCGTAGAACTAAATTGTGCCAGTTGCGTCGAACAAAATTGTGCCAGTTGGGTAGAACAAACATGTGCCAGTTGCATCAAACAAATATGTGCCAGTTGCGTAGAAGAAACTAGTGCCTGTTGCATAGAAGAAACTTGTGCCAGATGCATAGAACAAACTTTTGCCATTTGCGTAGAACAAACTTCTGCCAGTTGTGTTAAACAAACTTGTGCCAGTTGTGTACAACAAACTTGTAAGAGTTGCGTAGAACAAACTTGTGCCAGTTGCTTCAAACAAACTTGTGCCAGTTGCGTCAAAAAAACTTGTGCCAGTTGCATAGAACAAATTTGTGCCAGTTGCGTAGAACAAACTTGTGCCAGTTGCGTCAAACAAAGTTGTGCCAGTTGCGTCGAACAAACTTGTGCCAGTTGCGTCGAACAAACTTGTGCCAGTTGCGTCGAACAAACTTGTGCCAGTTGCATCGAACAAACTTGTATCAGTTGCGTCAAAGAAACTTGTGCCAGTTGCGTCAAACAAACTTGTGGCAATTGAGTGGAAAAAACTTGTTCCAGTTACGTCGAACAAACTTGTGCCAGTTGCGTCTAACAAACTTGTGCCAGTTGCGTCGAACAAACTTGTGCTAGTTTGTAGAACAAACTTGTGCCAGTTGCGTCAAACAAACTTATGCCAGTTGCGTAAAACAAACTAGTGCCAGTTGCATAGAACAAACTTGTTCCAGTTGAGTAGAACAATCTTGTGCCAATTGCGTCAAACAAACTTGTGCCGGTTCGTCGAACAAACTTGTGCCAGTTGCGTCGAAGAAACTTGTGCCAGTTGCATCAAACAAACTTTTGCCAGTTGCGTCGAACAAACTTGTGCCAGTTGCATCGAACAAACTTGTGCCAGTTACGGCGAACCAACTTGAGCCACTTGCGTCGAGAAAACTTGTGCCAGTTGTGTCAAATAAACTTGTGCCAGTTGCGTCAAACAAACTTGTTCCAGTTACGGCGAACAAACTTGTGCCAGTTGCGTCGAGAAAAGTTGTGCCAGTTGCGTCAAATAAACTTTTGCCAGTTGTGTCAAACAAACTTGTGCCAGTTGCGTCAAACAAATTTGTGCCAGTTGAGTCAAACAAACTAGTGCCAGTTGCGTCAAACAAACTTGTGCCAGTTGATTAAAAAAAACTTGTGCCAGTTGCGTTGAACAACCTAGTGCCAGTTGCGTCTAACAAACTTGTGCCAGCTGCGTCAAACAAACTTGTGCCAGTTGCGTTGAACAAACTTGTGCCAGTTGCATCGAACACAATAGTGCCAGTTGCATAGAACAAACTTGTGCCAGTTGCGTCAAACAAACTTGTG
This sequence comes from Macrobrachium rosenbergii, assembly GCA_039081455.1. Lineage (NCBI taxonomy): Eukaryota > Metazoa > Arthropoda > Malacostraca > Decapoda > Palaemonidae > Macrobrachium > Macrobrachium rosenbergii. Next base: position 2,612,952 of record JANJGK010000011.1, on the reverse strand, counting down.
CCAGTTGCGTAGAACAAACTTGTACATGTTGCGTAGAACAACCTTGTGCCAGTTGCGTCAAACAAACTTGTGCCAGTTGTGTCAAACAAACTTGTGCCAGTTGGGTCGAACAAACTTGTGCCAGTTATGTTAAAGAAACTTGTTCCAGTTGCGTCGAACAAACTTGTGCCAGTTGCGTCGAACAAACTTGTGCCAGTTGCGTCGAAGAAACTTGCGCCAGTTCCGTCGAACAAACTTGTGCCAGTTGCTTATAACAAACTTGTGCCAGTTGTGTCAAACAAACTTGTGCCAGTTGCATCAAACAAACTTGTGCCAGTTGCGTCGAACAAACTTGTGCCAGTTGGGTAGAACAAACATGTGCCAGTTGTGTCAAACAAATTTTTGCCAGTTGCGTAGAACACACTAGTGCCAATTGCATAGAACAAACTTGTGCCAGATGCGTAGAACAAACATTTGCCATTTGCGTAGAACAAACTTGTGCCAGTTGTGTCAAACAAATCTGTGCCAGTTATGTACAACAAACTAGTAAGAGTTGCGTAGAACAAACTTGTGCCAGTTGTGTCGAACAAACTTGTGCCAGTTGAGTAGAACAAACTTGTACCAGTTGCGTCAAACAAACTTATGCCAGTTGCATAGAACAAACTAGTGCCAGTTGCATAGAACAAACTTGTGCCAGTTGCGTAGAACAAACTTGTGCCAGTTGCGTCAAACAAACTTGTGCCAGTTGCGTTGAACAAACTTGTGCCAGTTGCGTCGAAGAAACTTGTGCCAGTTGTGTCAAACAAACTTGTGCCATTTGCGTTGAACAAACTTGTGCCAGTTGCGTCGAACAAACTTGTCCCAGATATGGCGAACAAACTTATGCCAGTTGCTTCGAGAAAACTTGTGCCAGTTGCGTAAAGAAAAAACTTGTGTCAGTTGCGTCAAACAAACTTGTGCCTCTTGCGTCAAACAAACTTGTGCCAGTTGCGTCAAACAAACTTGTACCAATTGAGTCGAAAAAACTTGTGCCTGTTACGTCAAACAAACTTGTGCCAGTTGTGTCTAACAAACTTGTGCCAGTTGCGTCAAACAAACTTGTGCCAGTTGCGTCAAACAAACTTGTGCCAGTTGCATCAAACAAACTTGTGCCAGTTGTGTAGAACAAACTTGTGCCAGTTGCGTCAAACAAACTTGTACCAGTTGCGTAGAAGAACCTTGTGCCAGTTGCGTCAAACGAACTTGTGCCAGTTGCGTCAAACAAACTTGTGCCAGTTGCGTCAAACAAACTAGTGCCAGTTGCATAGAACAAACTTGTGCCAGTTGGGTCGAACAAACTTGTGCCAGTTGCGTTAAACAAACTTGTGCCAGTTGCAACGAACAAACTTTTGCCAGTTGCGTCGAACAAACTTGAGCCAGTTGCGTCGAACAAACTTGCGCCAGTTACGTTAAACAAACTTGTGCCAGTTGCGTTGAACAAACTTCTGCCAGTTATGTCAAACAAACTTGTGTCAGTTGCGTAGAAAAAACTTGTGCCAGTTGCGTCGAACAAACTTGTGTCAGTTGGGTAGAACAAACTTGTGCCAGATGCGTCAAACAAACATGTGCCAGTTGCGTAGAACAAACTAGTGCCAGTTGCATAGAACAAACTTGTGCCAGATGTGTAGAACAAACTTGTGCCAGTTGCGTAGAACAAACTTGTGCCAGTTGCATAGAACAAACTTGTGCCAGTTATGTAGAACAAACTTGTGCCAGTTGCGTTGAACAAACTTGTGCCAGTTGCGTCGAACAAACTTGTGCCAGTTACGGCGAACAAACTTGTGCCAGTTTCGTCGAGAAAACTTGTGCCAGTTGCGTCAAATAAACCTGTGCCAGTTGCGTCAAACAAACTTTTGCCAGTTGCGTCAAACAAACTTGTGCCAGTTGCGTCAAACAAGCTTGTTCCAGTTGCGTCAAACAAACTTGTGCCAATTGAGTCGAAAAAACTTGTGCTAGTTGCGTCGAACAAACTTGTGCCAGTTGCGTCTAACAAACTTGTGCCTGTTGCGTCAAAAAACTTGGGCCAGTTTCGTCAAATAAACTTGTGCCAGTGGTATCCAACAAACTTATGCCAGTTGCGTCGAAAAAACTTGTGCCAGTTGTGTCAAACAAACTTGTGCAGTTGCGTAGAACAAACTTGTGCCAGTTGCGGAGAACAACCTTGTGCCAGTTGAGTCGAACAAACTTGTGTTAGTTAGTAGAACAAACTTGTGTCAGTTGCGTCAAACAAACTTATGCCAGTTGCGTAAAACAAACTAGTGCCAGTTGCACAGAACAAACTTGTGCCTGTTGAGTAGAACAAACTTGTGCCAATTGCATCAAACAAACTTGTGCCAGTTGCGCCGAACAAACTTGTGCCAGTTGCGTTGAAGAAACTTGTGCCATTTGCGTCAAACAAAGTTGTGCCAGTTGCGTCGAACAAACTTGTGTCAGTTGCGTCGAACAAACTTGTGCCAGTTACAGCGAACCAACTTGTGCCACTTGCATCGAGAAAACTTTTGCCAGATGCGTCAAATAAACTTGTGCCAGTTGCGTCAAACAAACTTGGGCCAGTTGGGTAGAACAAACATGTGCCAGTTGCGTCGAGAAAAGTTGTGCCAGTTGCGTCAAATAAACTTGTGCCAGTTGCGTCAAACAAACTTGTGCCAGTTGCGTCAAACAAACTTGTGCCAGTTGCGTCAAACAAACTTGTGCCAGTTGCGTCAAACAAACTTGTGCCAATTGATTCGAAAAAACTTGTGCCAGTTGCGTTGAACAAACTTGTGCCAGTTGCGTCTAACAAACTTGTCCCAGTTGCATCAAACAAACTTGTACCAGTTGCGTCGAACAAACTTGTGCCAGTTGCATCAAACAAACTAGTGCAAGTTGCATAGAACAAACTTGTGCCAGTTGCGTAGAACAACCTTGTGCCAGTTGCGTAGAACAAACTTGTACATGTTGCGTAGAACAACCTTGTGCCAGTTGCGTCAAACAAACTTGTGCCAGTTGCGTCAAACAAACTTGTGCCAGTTGTTTGAAACAAACTTGTGCCAGTTGTGTCGAACATACTTGTGCCAGTTACGTTAAACAAACTTGTACCAGTTGCGTCGTACAAAATTGTACCAGTTGTGTCGAACAAACTTGTGCCAGTTGCGTCGAACAAACTTGCGCCAGTTCCGTCGAACAAACTTGTGCCAGTTGATTAGAACAAACTTGTGGCAGTTGTGTCAAACAAACTTGTGCCAGTTGTGTACAACAAACTTGTGCCAGTTCCGTCGAACAAACTTGTGCCAGTTGGGTAGAACAAACATGTGCCAGTTGCGTCAAACAAATTTGTGCCAGTTGCGTAGAACAAACTAGTGCCAGTTGCATAGAATAAACTTGTGCCAGATGCGTAGAACAAACTTTTGCCATTTGCGTAGAACAAACTTGTGCCAGTTGTGTCAAACAAACTTGTGCCAGTTGTGTACAACAAACTTATGCCTGTTGCATTAAACAAACTTGTGCCACTTCAAACAAACTTGTGCCAGTTGCATAGAACAAACTTGTGCCAGTTGCATAGAACAACCTTGTGCCAGTTGCGTCAAACAAACTTGTGCCAGTTGCGTCAAACAAACTTGTGCCAGTTGTGACAAACAAACTTGTGCCAGTTGCATAAAACAAACTTGTGCCAGTTGCGTCCTACAAACTTGTGCCAATTGCGTCAAAAAAACCTGTGCCAGTTGCGTCAAAAAAACTTGGGCCAGTTGCGTCGAACAAACTTGTGCCAGTTGCATCGAACAAACTTGTGTCAGTTGCGTAGAACAAACTTGTGCCAGTTGCGTCAAACAAACTTGTGCCAGTTGCGTAGAACAACCTTGTGCCAGTTGCGTCAAACAAATTTGTGCCAGTTGCGTCAAACAAACTTGTGCCAGTTGCGTCGAACAAACTTGGGCCAGTTGTGTCAAACAAACTTGTGCCAGTTGGTTCGAACAAACTTGTGCCAGTTGCGTTCAACAAACTTGTACCAGTTGCGTCAAACAAACTTGTACCAGTTATGTCGAACAAACTTGTGCCAGTTGCGTAGAACAAACTTGTGCCAGTTGCGTCAAACAAACTTATACCAGTTGCATAGAACAAACTAGTGCCAGTTGCATAGAACAAATTTGTGCCAGTTGCGTAGAACAACATAGTGCCAGTTGCGTCGAACAAACTTGTGACAGTAGCGTCGAACAAACTAGTGCCAGTTGCGTCGAACAAACTTGTGTCAGTTGCGTCGAACAAACTTGTGCCAGTTGCGTCGAACAAACTTGTGTCAGTTGCGTCAAACAAACTTGTGCCAGTTGCGTCAAACAAACTTGTGCCAATTAAGTCGAAAAAACTTGTGCCAGATGCGTCGAACAAACTTGTGCCTGTTGCATTTAACAAACTTGTGCCAATTGCGTCAAACAAACTTGTGCCAGTTGCGTCGAACAAACTTCTGCCAGTTGCATCGAACAAACTTGTGCCAGTTGCGTAGAACAAACTTGTGCCAGTTGCATCAAACAAACTTGTGCCAGTTACGTAGAACAAACTTGTGCCAGTTGCGTAGAACAACCTTGTGCCAGTTGCGTCAAACAAACTTGTGCCAGTTGCGTCAAACAAACTTGTGCCAGTTGTGTCAAACAAACTTGTGCCAGGTGGTTCGAACAAACTTGTGCCATTTGCGTCCAAAAAACTTGTACCAGTTGCGTCAAACAAACTTGTGCCAGTTGCGTCGAACAAACTTGTGCCAGTTGCGTAGAACAAACTTGTGCCAGTTGCGTCAAACAAACTTGTGCCAGTTGCATAGAACAAACTAGTGCCAGTTGCATAGAACAAACTTGTGCCAGTTGCGTAGAACAAACTTGTGCCAAATGCGTCAAACAAACTTGTGCCAGTTGCGTCGAAGAAACTTGTGCCAGTTGCGTCGAAGAAACTTGTGTCAGTTGCGTCAAACAAACATGTGCCAGTTGCATCGAACAAACTTGTGCCAGTTGTGTTGAACAAACTTGTACCAGTTATGGCGAACAAACTTGTAAAAGTTGCGTCGAGAAAACTTGTGCCAGTTGCGTCAAAAAAAACTTGTGCCAGTTGCGTCAAACAAACTTGTGCCAGTTGCGTCAAACAAACTTGTGCCCTTACGTCAAACAAACTTGTGCCAATTGAGTCGAAAAAACTTGTGCCGGTTACGTTGAACAAACTTGTGCCAGTTGCGTCTAACAAACTTGTGCCAGTTGCGTCGAACAAACTTGTGCCAGTTGCATCAAACAAACTTTTGCCAGTTGCATCAAACAAACTTCTGCCAGTTGCGTCAAACAAACTTGTGCCAGTTGCGTAGAACAAACTTGTGCCAGTTGCGTAGAAGAACCTTGTGCCAGTTGCGTCAAACAAACTTGTGCCAGTTGCGTCAAACAAACTTGTGCCAGTTGCATTAAACAAACTTGTGCCAGTTGCATCGAACAAACTTGTGCCAGTTGCGTCTAACAAACTTGTGCCAGTTGCGTAGAACAAACTTGTGCCAGTTACGTAGAACAAACTTGTGCCAGTTGCATAGAACAAACTTGTGCCAGTTATGTATGAACAAACTTGTGCCAGTTGCATAAAACAAACATGTTCCAGATGCGTAGAACAAACTTGTGCCAGTTACGGCGAACAAACTTTTGCCAGATGCGTCAAACAAACTTGTTCCAGTTGCGCCAAATAAACTTGTGCCAATTGAGTCGAAAAAACTTGTGCCAGTTGCGTAAAAAAAAACTTGTGCCAGTTGCGCCAAACAAACTTGTGCCAGTTGCGTCAAACAAACTTGTTCCAGTTGCACCAAACAAACTTGTGCCAATTGAGTCGAAAAAACTTGTGCCAGTTGCGTCGAAAAAACTTGTGCCAGTTGCGTCGAACAAAGTTGTGCCAGTTGCGTCGAACAAACTTGTGCCAGTTGCGTCGAACAAACTTGTGCCAGTTGCGTCGAACAAACTTGTGCCAGTTGCGTCGAACAAACTTGTGTCAGTTGCGTCAAACAAACTTGTGCCAGTTGCGTCAAACAAACTTGTGCCAATTGAGTCGAAAAAACTTGTTCCAGTTACGTCGAACAAACTTGTGCAAGTTGCGTCTAACAAACTTGTGCCAGTTGCGTCGAACAAACTTGTGCTAGTTTGTAGAACAAACTTGTGCCAGTTGCATCAAACAAACTTATGCCAGTTGCGTAAAACAAACTAGTGCCAGTTGCATACAACAAACTTGTTCCAGTTGAGTAGAACAAACTAGTGCCAATTGCGTCAAACAAACTTGTGCCGGTTCGTCGAACAAACTTGTGCCAGTTGCGTCGAAGAAACTTGTGCCAGTTGCGTCAAACAAACTTTTGCCAGTTGCGTCGAACAAACTTGTGCCAGTTGCGTCGAACAAACTTGTGCCAGTTACGGCGAACCAACTTTTGCCACTTGCGTCGAGAAAACTTGTGCCAGTTGCGTCAAATAAACTTGTGCCAGTTGCGTCAAACAAACTTGTGCCAGTTACGGCGAACAAACTTGTGCCAGTTGCGTCGAGAAAAGTTGTGCCAGTTTCGTCAAAAAACTTGTGCCAGTTGCGTCAAACAAACTTGTGCCAGTTGCGTCAAACAAACTTGTGCCAGTTGTGTCAAACAAACTTGTGCCAGTTTCGTCAAACAAACTTGTGCCAGTTGCGTCAAACAAACTTCTGCCAGTTGCGTCAAACAAACTTGTGCCAGTTGCGTCATACAAACTTGTGCCAGTTGCGGCAAACAAACTTGTACCAATTGATTAAAAAAAACTTGTGCCAGTTGCGTTGAACAAACTTGTGCCAGTTGCGTCTAACAAACTTGTGGCAGCTGCGTCAAACAAACTTGTGCCAGTTTCGTCGAACAAACTTGTGCCCGTTGCATCGAACACACTAGTACCAGTTGCATAGAACAAACTTGTGCCAGTTGCGTCAAACAAACTTGTGCCAGTTGCGTAGAACAAACTTGTACATGTTGCGTAGAACATTCTTGTGCCAGTTGCGTCAAACAAACTTGTGCCAGTTGTGTCAAACAAACTTGTGCCAGTTGGGTCGAACAAACTTGTGCCAGTTATGTTAAACAAACTTGTTCCAGTTGCGTCGAACAAACTTGTGCCAGTTGCGTCGAACAAACTTTTGCCAGTAGCGTCGAACAAACTTGCGCCAGTTCCGTCGAACAAACTTGTGCCAGTTGCTTAGAACAAACTTGTGCCAGTTGTGTCAAACAAACTTGTGCCAGTTGCATCAAACAAACTTCTGCCAGTTGCGTCGAACAAACTTGTGCCATTTGGGTAGAACAAACATGTGCCAGTTGTGTCAAACAAATTTGTGCCAGTTGCGTAGAACACACTAGTGCCAATTGCACAGAACAAACTTGTGCCAGGTGCGTAGAACAAACATTTGCCATTTGCGTAGAACAAACTTGTCCCAGTTGTGTCAAACATACCTGTGCCAGTTGTGTACAACAAACTAGTAAGAGTTGCGTAGAACAAACTTGTGCCAGTTGTGTCGAACAAACTTGTGCCAGTTGCGTAGAACAAACTTGTACCAGTTGCGTCAAACAAACTTATGCCAGTTGCATAGAACAAACTAGTGCCAGTTGCATAGAACAAACTTGTGCCAGTTGCGTAGAACAAACTTGTGCCAGTTGCGAAAAAACAAACTTGTGCCAGTTGCGTCGAACAAACTTGTGCCAGTTGCGTCGAAGAAACTTGTGCCAGTTGCGTCAAACAAACTTGTGCCATTTGCGTTGAACAAACTTGTGCCAGATGCGTCGAAGAAACTTGTGCCAGATATGGCGAAAAAACTTGTGCCAGTTGCTTCGAGAAAACTTGTGCCAGTTGCGTAAAAAAAAACTTGTGCCAGTTGCATCAAACAATCTTGTGCCAGTTGCGTCAAACAAACTTGTGCCTCTTGCATCAAACAAACTTGTGCCAGTTGCGTCTAACAAACTTGTTCCAGTTGCGTCAAACAAACTTGTGCCAGTTGCGTCAAACAAACTTGTGCCAGTTGCGTCAAACAAACTTGTGCCAGTTGCGTAGAACAAACTTGTGCCAGTTGCGTCAAACAAACTTGAGCCAGTTGCGTAGAAGAACCTTGTGCCAGTTGCATCAAACGAACGTGTGCCAGTTGCGTCAAACAAACTTGTGCCAGTTGCGTCAAACAAATTAGTGCCAGTTGCATAGAACAAACTTGTGCCAGTTGGGTCGAACAAACTTGTGCCAGTTACGTTGAACAAACTTGTGTCAGTTGCATCGAAAAAACTTTTGCCAGTTGCGTCGACCAAACTTGTGCCAGTTGCATCGAACAAACTTGCGCCAGTTACGTCAAACAAACTTGTGCCAGTTGCGTTGAACAAACTTCTGCCAGTTGTGTCAAACAAACTTGTGTCAGTTGCGTAGAAAAAACTTGTGCCAGTTGCGTCGAACAAACTTGTGTCAGTTGGGTAGAACAAACTTGTGCCAGTTACGGCGAACCAACTTGTGCCACTTGCATCGAGAAAACTTGTGCCAGTTGCGTCAAATAAACTTGTGCCAGTTGCGTCAAACAAACTTGTGCCAGTTGGGTAGAACAAACATGTGCCAGTTGCGTTGAGAAAAGTTGTGCCAGTTGCGTCAAATAAACTTGTGCCAGTTGCGTCAAACAAACTTGTGCCAGTTGCGTCAAACAAACTTGTGCCAGTTGCGTCAAACAAACTTGTGCCAGTTGCGTCAAACAAACTTGTGCCAATTGATTCGAAAAAACTTGTGCCAGTTGCGTTGAACAAACTTGTGCCAGTTGCGTCTAACAAACTTGTCCCAGTTGCATCAAACAAACTTGTACCAGTTGCGTCGAACAAACTTGTGCCAGTTGCATCGAACAAACTAGTGCAAGTTGCATAGAACAAACTTGTGCCAGTTGCGTCAAACAAACTTGTGCCAGTTGCGTAGAACAAACTTGTACATGTTGCGTAGAACAACCTTGTGCCAGTTGCGTAGAACAAACTTGTACATGTTGCATAGAATAACCTTGTGCCAGTTGCGTCAAACAAACTTGTGCCAGTTGCGTCAAACAAACTTGTGCCAGTTGCGTCAAACAAACTTGTGCCAGTTGTTTGAAACAAACTTGTGCCAGTTGTGTCGAACAAACTTGTGCCAGTTACGTTAAACAAACTTGTACCAGCTGCGTCGTACAAAATTGTACCAGTTGCGTCGAACAAACTTGTGCCAGTTGCGTCGAACAAACTTGCGCCAGTTCCGTCGAACAAACTTGTGCCAGTTGCTTAGAACAAACTTGTGCCAGTTGTGTCAAACAAACTTGTGCCAGTTGTGTAGAACAAACTTGTGCCAGTTCCGTCGAACAAACTTGTGCCAGTTGGGTAGAACAAACATGTGCCAGTTGCGTCAAACAAATTTGTGCCAGTTGCGTAGAACAAACTTGGGCCAGTTGTGTCAAACAAACTTGTGCCAGTTGGTTCGAACAAACTTGTGCCAGTTGCGTTCAACAAACTTGTACCAGTTGTGTCAAACAAACTTGTACCAGTTATGTCGAACAAACTTGTGCCAGTTGGGTCGAACAAACTTGTGCCAGTTGCGTCAAACAAACTTATGCCAGTTGCATAGAACAAACTAGTGCCAGTTCCATAGAACAAATTTGTGCCAGTTGCGTACAACAACATAGTGCCAGTTGCGTCGAACAAACTTGTGACAGTAGCGTCGAACAAACTAGTGCCAGTTGCGTCGAACAAACTTGTGCCAATTGCGTCGAACAAACTTGTGCCAGTTGCGTCGAACAAACTTGTGTCAGTTGCGTCAAACAAACTTGTGCCAGTTGCGTCAAACAAACTTGTGCCAATTAAGTCGAAAAAACTTGTGCCAGATGCGTCGAACAAACTTGTGCCAGTTGCATTTAACAAACTTGTGCCAGTTGCGTCAAACAAACTTGTGCCAGTTGCGTCGAACAAACTTGTGCCAGTTGCATCGAACAAACATGTGCCAGTTGCATAGAACAAACTTGTGCCAGTTGCGTCAAACAAACTAGTGCCAGTTACGTAGAACAAACTTGTGCCAGTTGCGTAGAACAACCTTGTGCCAGTTGCGTCAAACAAACTTGTGCCAGTTGCGTCAAACAAACTTGTGCCAGTTGTGTCAAACAAACTTGTGCCAGTTGCGTCAAACAAACTTGTGCCATTTGCGTCCAAAAAACTTGTACCAGTTGCGTCAAACAAACTTGTGCCAGTTGCGTCCAACAAACTTGTGCCAGTTGCGTAGAACAAACTTGTGCCAGTTGCGTCAAACAAACTTGTGCCAGTTGCATAGAACAAACTAGTGCCAGTTGCATAGAACAAACTTGTTCCAGTTGCATAGAACAAACTTGTGCTAAATGCGTCAAACAAACTTGTGCCAGTTGCGTCGAAGAAACTTGTGCCAGTTGTGTCGAAGAAACTTGTGCCAGTTGCGTCAAACAAACATGTGCCAGTTGCGTCGAACAAACTTGTGCCAGTTGCGTTGAACAAACTTGTGCCAGATATGGCGAACAAACTTGTGAAAGTTGCGTCGAGAAAACTTGTGCCAGTTGCGTGAAAAAAAACTTGTGCCAGTTGCGTCAAACAAACTTGTGCAAGTTGCGTCAAACAAACTTGTGCCTCTTGCGTCAAACAAACTTGTGCCAATCGAGTCGAAAAAACTTGTGCCGGTTACGTTGAACAAACTTGTGCTAGTTGCGTCTAACAAACTTGTGCCAGTTGCGTCGAACAAACTTGTGCCAGTTGCATCAAACAAACTTTTGCCAGTTGCATCAAACAAACTTCTGCCAGTTGCGTCAAACAAACTTGTGCCAGTTGCGTAGAACAAACTTGTGCCAGTTGGGTAGAACAAACATGTGCCAGTTGCGTCAAACAAATTTGTGCCAGTTGCGTAGAACAAACTTGGGCCAGTTGTGTCAAACAAACTTGTGCCAGTTGGTTCGAACAAACTTGTGCCAGTTGCATTCAACAAACTTGTACCAGTTGCGTCAAACAAACTTGTACCAGTTATGTCGAACAAACTTGTGCCAGTTGGGTCGAACAAACTTGTGCCAGTTGCTTCAAACAAACTTAGGCCAGTTGCATAGAACAAACTAGTGCCAGTTCCATAGAACAAATTTGAGCCAGTTGCGTAGAACAACATAGTGCCAGTTGCGTCGAACAAACTTGTGACAGTAGCGTCGAACAAACTAGTGCCAGTTGCGTCGAACAAACTTGTGCCAATTGCGTCGAACAAACTTGTGCCAGTTGCGTCGAACAAACTTGTGTCAGTTGCGTCAAACAAACTTGTTCCAGTTGCGTCAAACAAACTTGTGCCAATTAAGTCGAAAAAACTTGTGCCAGATGCGTCGAACAAACTTGTGCCAGTTGCATTTAACAAACTTGTGCCAGTTGCGTCAAACAAACTTGTGCCAGTTGCGTCGAACAAACTTGTGCCAGTTGCATCGAACAAACTTGTGCCAGTTGCATAGAACAAACTTGTGCCAGTTGCGTCAAACAAACTAGTGCCAGTTACGTAGAACAAACTTGTGCCAGTTGCATAGAACAACCTTGTGCCAGTTGCGTCAAACAAACTTGTGCCAGTTGCGTCAAACAAACTTGTGCCAGTTGTGTCAAACAAACTTGTGCCAGTTGGTTCGAACAAACTTGTGCCATTTGCGTCCAAAAAACTTGTACCAGTTGCGTCAAACAAACTTGTGCCAGTTGCGTCGAACAAACTTGTGCCAGTTGCGTAGAACAAACTTGTGCCAGTTGCGTCAAACAAACTTGTGCCAGTTGCATAGAACAAACTAGTGCCAGTTGCATAGAACAAACTTGTTCCAGTTGCATAGAACAAACTTGTGCCAAATGCGTCAAACAAACTTGTGCCAGTTGCGTCGAAGAAACTTGTGCCAGTTGTGTCGAAGAAACTTGTGCCAGTTGCGTCAAACAAACATGTGCCAGTTGCGTCGAACAAACTTGTGCCAGTTGCGTTGAACAAACTTGTGCCAGATATGGCGAACAAACTTGTGAAAGTTGCGTCGAGAAAACTTGTGCCAGTTGCGTCAAAAAAAACTTGTGCCAGTTGCGTCAAACAAACTTGTGCCAGTTGCGTCAAACAAACTTGTGCCTCTTGCATCAAACAAACTTGTGCCAATTGAGTCGAAAAAACTTGTGCCGGTTACGTTGAACAAACTTGTGCCAGTTGCATCTAACAAACTTGTGCCAGTTGCGTCGAACAAACTTGTGCCAGTTGCATCAAACAAACTTTTGCCAGTTGCATCAAACAAACTTCTGCCAGTTGCGTCAAACAAACTTGTGCCAGTTGCGTAGAACAAACTTGTGCCAGTTGCGTAGAAGAACCTTGTGCCAGTTGCGTCAAACAAACTTGTGCCAGTTGCGTCAAACAAACTTGTGCCAGTTGCGTTAAACAAACTTGTGCCAGTTGCATCGAACAAACTTGTGCCAGTTGTGTCTAACAAACTTGTGCCAGTTGCGTAGAACAAACTTGTGCCAGTTGCGTAGAACAAACTTGTGCCAGTTGCATAGAACAAACTTGTGCCAGTTATGTATGAACAAACTTGTGCCAGTTGCGTAAAACAAACTTGTGCCAGATGCGTAGAACAAACTTGTGCTAGTTACGGCGAACAAACTTTTGCCAGATGCGTCAAACAAACTTGTTCCAGTTGCGCCAAACAAACTTGTGCCAAATGAGTCGAAAAAACTTGTGCCAGTTGCGTCGAACAAACTTGTGCCAGTTGCGCCAAACAAACTTGTGCCAGTTGCGTCAAACAAACTTGTTCCAGTTGCACCAAACAAACTTGTGCCGATTGAGTCGAAAAAACTTGTGCCAGTTGCGTCGAACAAACTTGTGCCAGTTGCGCCAAACAAACTTGTGCCAGTTGCGTCAAACAAACTTGTTCCAGTTGCACCAAACAAACTTGTGCCGATTGAGTCGAAAAAACTTGTGCCAATAGCGTCGAAAAAACTTGTGCCAGTTGCGTCAAAAAAACTTGGGCCAGTTGCGTCAAACAAACTTGTGCCAGTTGCGTCGAACAAAGTTGTGCCAGTTGCGTCGAACAAACTTGTGCCAGTTGCGTCGAACAAACTTGTGCCAGTTGCGTCGAACAAACTTGTGCCAGTTGCGTCGAACAAACTTGAGTCAGTTGCGTCAAACAAACTTGTGCCAGTTGCGTCAAACAAACTTGTGCCAATTGAGTCGAAAAAACTTGTTCCAGTTACGTCGAACAAACTTGTGCCAGTTGCGTCTAACAAACTTGTGCCAGTTGCGTCGAACAAACTTGTGCTAGTTTGTAGAACAAACTTGTGCCAGTTGCATCAAACAAACTTATGCCAGTTGCGTAAAAAAAACTAGTGCCAGTTGCATACAACAAACTTGTTCCAGTTGAGTAGGACAAACTTGTGCCAATTGCGTCAAACAAACTTGTGCCGGTTCGTTGAACAAACTTGTGCCAGTTGCGTCGAAGAAACTTGTGCCAGTTGCATCAAACAAACTTTTGCCAGTTGCGTCGAACAAACTTGTGCCAGTTGCGTCGAACAAACTTGTGCCAGTTACGGCGAACCAACTTGTGCCACTTGCGTCGAGAAAACTTGTGCCAGTTGCGTCAAATAAACTTGTGCCAGTTACGTCAAACAAACTTTTGCCAGATGCGTCAAACAAACTTGTTCCAGTTGCGCCAAATAAACTTGTGCCAATTGAGTCGAAAAAACTTGTGCCAGTTGCGTCGAACAAACTTGTGCCAGTTGCGCCAAACAAACTTGTGCCAGTTGCGTCAAACAAACTTGTTCCAGTTGCACCAAACAAACTTGTGCCAATTGAGTCGAAAAAACTTGTGCCAGTTGCGTTGAAAAAACTTGTGCCAGTTGCGTCGAACAAAGTTGTGCCAGTTGCGTCGAACAAACTTGTGCCAGTTGCGTCGAACAAACTTGTGCCAGTTGCGTCAAACAAACTTGTGCCAATTGAGTCGAAAAAACTTGTTCCAGTTACATCGAACAAACTTGTGCAAGTTGCGTCGAACAAACTTGTGCCAGTTGCGTCGAACAAACTTGTGCTAGTTTGTAGAACAAACTTGTGCCAGTTGCATCAAACAAACTTATGCCAGTTGCGTAAAACAAACTAGTGCCAGTTGCATACAACAAACTTGTTCCAGTTGAGTAGAACAAACTAGTGCCAATTGCGTCAAACAAACTTGTGCCGGTTCGTCGAACAAACTTGTGCCAGTTGCGTCGAAGAAACTTGTGCCAGTTGCGTCAAACAAACTTTTGCCAGTTGCGTCGAACAAACTTGTGCCAGTTGCGTCGAACAAACTTGTGCCAGTTACGGCGAACCAACTTGTGCCACTTGCGTCGAGAAAACGTGTGCCAGTTGCGTCAAATAAACTTGTGCCAGTTGCGTCAAACAAACTTGTGCCAGTTACGGCGAACAAACTTGTGCCAGTTGCGTCGAGAAAAGTTGTGCCAGTTTCGTCAAAAAACTTGTGCCAGTTGCGTCAAACAAACTTGTGCCAGTTGCGTCAAACAAACTTGTGCCAGTTGCGTTGAACAAACTTGTGCCAGTTTCGTCAAACAAACTTGTGCCAGTTGCGTCAAACAAACTTGTGCCAGTTGCGTCAAACAAACTTGTGCCAGTTGCGTCATACAAACTTGTGCCAGTTGCGGCAAACAAACTTGTACCAATTGATTAAAAAAAACTTGTGCCAGTTGCGTTGAACAAACTTGTGCCAGTTGCGTCTAACAAACTTGTGGCAGCTGCGTCAAACAAACTTGTGCCAGTTTCGTCGAACAAACTTGTGCCCGTTGCATCGAACACACTAGTGCCAGTTGCATAGAACAAACTTGTGCCAGTTGCGTCAAACAAACTTGTGCCAGTTGCGTAGAACAAACTTGTACATGTTGCGTAGAACATTCTTGTGCCAGTTGCGTCAAACAAACTTGTGCCAGTTGTGTCAAACAAACTTGTGCCAGTTGGGTCGAACAAACTTGTGCCAGTTATGTTAAACAAACTTGTTCCAGTTGCGTCGAACAAACTTGTGCCAGTTGCGTCGAACAAACTTTTGCCAGTTGCGTCGAACAAACTTGCGCCAGTTCCGTCGAACAAACTTGTGCCAGTTGCTTAGAACAAACTTGTGCCAGTTGTGTCAAACAAACTTGTGCCAGTTGCATCAAACAAACTTCTGCCAGTTGCGTCGAACAAACTTGTGCCATTTGGGTAGAACAAACATGTGCCAGTTGTGTCAAACAAATTTGTGCCAGTTGCGTAGAACACACTAGTGCCAATTGCACAGAACAAACTTGTGCCAGGTGCGTAGAACAAACATTTGCCATTTGCGTAGAACAAACTTGTCCCAGTTGTGTCAAACATACCTGTGCCAGTTGTGTACAACAAACTAGTAAGAGTTGCGTAGAACAAACTTGTGCCAGTTGTGTCGAACAAACTTGTGCCAGTTGCGTAGAACAAACTTGTCCAGTTGCGTCAAACAAACTTATGCCAGTTGCATAGAACAAACTAGTGCCAGTTGCATAGAACAAACTTGTGCCAGTTGCGTAGAACAAACTTGTGCCAGTTGCGAAAAAACAAACTTGTGCCAGTTGCGTCGAACAAACTTGTGCCAGTTGTGTCGAAGAAACTTGTGCCAGTTGCGTCAAACAAACTTGTGCCATTTGCGTTGAACAAACTTGTGCCAGATGCGTCGAAGAAACTTGTGCCACATATGGCGAAAAAACTTGTGCCAGTTGCTTCGAGAAAACTTGTGCCAGTTGCGTAAAAAAAAACTTGTGCCAGTTGCGTCAAACAATCTTGTGCCAGTTGCGTCAAACAAACTTGTGCCTCTTGCATCAAACAAACTTGTGCCAGTTGCGTCTAACAAACTTGTTCCAGTTGCGTCAAACAAACTTGTGCCAGTTGCGTCAAACAAACTTGTGCCAGTTGCGTCAAACAAACTTGTGCCAGTTGCGTAGAACAAACTTGTGCCAGTTGCGTCAAACAAACTTGAGCCAGTTGCGTAGAAGAACCTTGTGCCAGTTGCATCAAACGAACGTGTGCCAGTTGCGTCAAACAAACTTGTGCCAGTTGCGTCAAACAAATTAGTGCCAGTTACATAGAACAAACTTGTGCCAGTTGGGTCGAACAAACTTGTGCCAGTTACGTTGAACAAACTTGTGTCAGTTGCATCGAAAAAACTTTTGCCAGTTGCGTCGACCAAACTTGTGCCAGTTGCATCGAACAAACTTGCGCCAGTTACGTCAAACAAACTTGTGCCAGTTGCGTTGAACAAACTTCTGCCAGTTGTGTCAAACAAACTTGTGTCAGTTGCGTAGAAAAAACTTGTGCCAGTTGCGTCGAACAAACTTGTGTCAGTTGGGTAGAACAAACTTGTGCCAGTTACGGCAAACCAACTTGTGCCACTTGCATCGAGAAAACTTGTGCCAGTTGCGTCAAATAAACTTGTGCCAGTTGCGTCAAACAAACTTGTGCCAGTTGGGTAGAACAAACATGTGCCAGTTGCGTCGAGAAAAGTTGTGCCAGTTGCGTCAAATAAACTTGTGCCAGTTGCGTCAAACAAACTTGTGCCAGTTGCGTCAAACAAACTTGTGCCAGTTGCGTCAAAGAAACTTGTGCCAGTTGCGTCTAACAAACTTGTGCCAATTGATTCGAAAAAACTTGTGCCAGTTGCGTTGAACAAACTTGTGCCAGTTGCGTCTAACAAACTTGTCCCTGTTGCATCAAACAAACTTGTACCAGTTGCGTCGAACAAACTTGTGTAAGTTGCATCGAACAAACTAGTGCAAGTTGCATAGAACAAACTTGTGCCAGTTGCGTCAAACAAACTTGTGCCAGTTGCGTAGAACAAACTTGTACATGTTGCGTAGAACAACCTTGTGCCAGTTGCGTAGAACAAACTTGTACATGTTGCATAGAATAACCTTGTGCCAGTTGCGTCAAACAAACTTGTGCCAGTTGCGTCAAACAAACTTGTGCCAGTTGCGTCGAACAAACTTGTGCCAGTTGTTTGAAACAAACTTGTGCCAGTTGTGTCGAACAAACTTGTGCCAGTTACGTTAAACAAACTTGTACCAGTTGCGTCGTACAAAATTGTACCAGTTGCGTCGAACAAACTTGTGCCAGTTGCGTCGAACAAACTTGCGCCAGTTCCGTCGAACAAACTTGTGCCAGTTGCTTAGAACAAACTTGTGCCAGTTGTGTCAAACAAACTTGTGCCAGTTGTGTAGAACAAACTTGTGCCAGTTCCGTCGAACAAACTTGTGCCAGTTGGGTAGAACAAACATGTGCCAGTTGCGTCAAACAAATTTGTGCCAGTTGCGTAGAACAAACTTGGGCCAGTTGTGTCAAACAAACTTGTGCCAGTTGGTTCGAAGAAACTTGTGCCAGTTGCGTTCAACAAACTTGTACCAGTTGCGTCAAACAAACTTGTACCAGTTATGTCGAACAAACTTGTGCCAGTTGGGTCGAACAAACTTGTGCCAGTTGCGTCAAACAAACTTATGCCAGTTGCATAGAACAAACTAGTGCCAGTTCCATAGAACAAATTTGTGCCAGTTGCGTAGAACAACATAGTGCCAGTTGCGTCGAACAAACTTGTGACAGTAGCGTCGATCAAACTAGTGCCAGTTGCGTCGAACAAACTTGTGCCAATTGCGTCGAACAAACTTGTGCCAGTTGCGTCGAACAAACTTGTGTCAGTTGCGTCAAACAAACTTGTGCCAGTTGCGTCAAACAAACTTGTGCCAATTAAGTCGAAAAAACTTGTGCCAGATGCGTCGAACAAACTTGTGCCAGTTGCATTTAACAAACTTGTGCCAGTTGCGTCAAACAAACTTGTGCCAGTTGCGTCGAACAAACTTTTGCCAGTTGCATCGAACAAACTTGTGCCAGTTGCATAGAACAAACTTGTGCCAGTTGCGTCAAACAAACTAGTGCCAGTTACGTAGAACAAACTTGTGCCAGTTGCGTAGAACAACCTTGTGCCAGTTGCGTCAAACAAACTTGTGCCAGTTGCGTCAAACAAAATTGTGCCAGTTGTGTCAAACAAACTTGTGCCAGTTGGTTCGAACAAACTTGTGCCATTTGCGTCCAAAAAACTTGTACCAGTTGCGTCAAACAAACTTGTGCCAGTTGCGTCCAACAAACTTGTGCCAGTTGCGTAGAACAAACTTGTGCCAGTTGCGTCAAACAAACTTGTGCCAGTTGCATAGAACAAACTTGTTCCAGTTGCATAGAACAAACTTGTGCCAAATGCGTCAAACAAACTTGTGCCAGTTGCGTCGAAGAAACTTGTGCCAGTTGTGTCAAAGAAACTTGTGCCAGTTGCGTCAAACAAACATGTGCCAGTTGCGTCGAACAAACTTGTGCCAGTTGCGTTGAACAAACTTGTGCCAGATATGGCGAACAAACTTGTGAAAGTTGCGTCGAGAAAACTTGTGCCAGTTGCGTCAAACAAACTTGTGCCAGTTGCGTCAAACAAACTTGTGCCTCTTGCGTCAAACAAACTTGTGCCAATCGAGTCGAAAAAACTTGTGCCGGTTACGTTGAACAAACTTGTGCTAGTTGCGTCTAACAAACTTGTGCCAGTTGCGTCGAACAAACTTGTGCCAGTTGCATCAAACAAACTTTTGCCAGTTGCATCAAACAAACTTCTGCCAGTTGCGTCAAACAAACTTGTGCCAGTTGCGTAGAACAAACTTGTGCCAGTTGGGTAGAACAAACATGTGCCAGTTGCGTCAAACAAATTTGTGCCAGTTGCGTAGAACAAACTTGGGCCAGTTGTGTCAAACAAACTTGTGCCAGTTGGTTCGAACAAACTTGTGCCAGTTGCATTCAACAAACTTGTACCAGTTGCGTCAAACAAACTTGTACCAGTTATGTCGAACAAACTTGTGCCAGTTGGGTCGAACAAACTTGTGCCAGTTGCGTCAAACAAACTTATGCCAGTTGCATAGAACAAACTAGTGCCAGTTCCATAGAACAAATTTGTGCCAGTTGCGTAGAAAAACATAGTGCCAGTTGCGTCGAACAAACTTGTGACAGTAGCGTCGAACAAACTAGTGCCAGTTGCGTCGAACAAACTTGTGCCAATTGCGTCGAACAAACTTGTGCCAGTTGCGTCGAACAAACTTGTGTCAGTTGCGTCAAACAAACTTGTGGCAGTTGCGTCAAACAAACTTGTGCCAATTAAGTCAAAAAAACTTGTGCCAGATGCGTCGAACAAACTTGTGCCAGTTGCATTTAACAAACTTGTGCCAGTTGCGTCAAACAAACTTGTGCCAGTTGCGTCGAACAAACTTGTGCCAGTTGCATCGAACAAACTTGTGCCAGTTGCATAGAACAAACTTGTGCCAGTTGCGTCAAACAAACTAGTGCCAGTTACGTAGAACAAACTTGTGCCAGTTGCGTAGAACAACCTTGTGCCAGTTGCGTCAAACAAACTTGTGCCAGTTGCGTCAAACAAATTTGTGCCAGTTGTGTCAAATAAACTTGTGCCAGTTGGTTCGAACAAACTTGTGCCATTTGCGTCCAAAAAACTTGTACCAGTTGCGTCAAACAAACTTGTGCCAGTTGCGTCGAACAAACTTGTGCCAGTTGCGTAGAACAAACTTGTGCCAGTTGCGTCAAACAAACTTGTGCCAGTTGCATAGAACAAACTAGTGCCAGTTGCATAGAACAAACTTGTTCCAGTTGCATAGAACAAACTTGTGCCAAATGCGTCAAACAAACTTGTGCCAGTTGCGTCGAAGAAACTTGTGCCAGTTGTGTCGAAGAAACTTGTGCCAGTTGCGTCAAACAAACATGTGCCAGTTGCGTCGAACAAACTTGTGCCAGTTGCGTTGAACAAACTTGTGCCAGATATGGCGAGCAAACTTGTGAAAGTTGCGTCGAGAAAACTTGTGCCAGTCGCGTCAAAAAAAACTTGTGCCAGTTGCGTCAAACAAACTTGTGCCAGTTGCGTCAAACAAACTTGTGCCTCTTGCATCAAACAAACTTGTGCCAATTGAGTCGAAAAAACTTGTGCCGGTTACGTTGAACAAACTTGTGCCAGTTGCGTCTAACAAACTTGTCCCAGTTGCGTCGAACAAACTTGTGCCAGTTGCATCAAACAAACTTTTGCCAGTTGCATCAAACAAACTTCTGCCAGTTGCGTCAAACAAACTTGTGCCAGTTGCGTAGAACAATCTTGTGCCAGTTGCGTAGAAGAACCTTGTGCCAGTTGCGTCAAACAAACTTGTGCCAGTTGCGTCAAACAAACTTGTGCCAGTTGCGTTAAACAAACTTGTGCCAGTTGCATCGAACAAACTTGTGCCAGTTGTGTCTAACAAACTTGTGCCAGTTGCGTAGAACAAACTTGTGCCAGTTGCGTAGAACAAACTTGTGCCAGTTGCATAGAACAAACTTGTGCCAGTTATGTATGAACAAACTTGTGCCAGTTGCGTAAAACAAACTTGTGCCAGATGCGTAGAACAAACTTGTGCTAGTTACGGCGAACAAACTTTTGCCAGATGCGTCAAACAAACTTGTTCCAGTTGCGCCAAACAAACTTGTGCCAAATGAGTCGAAAAAACTTGTGCCAGTTGCGTCGAACAAACTTGTGCCAGTTGCGCCAAACAAACTTGTGCCAGTTGCGTCAAACAAACTTGTTCCAGTTGCACCAAACAAACTTGTGCCGATTGAGTCGAAAAAACTTGTGCCAATAGCGTCGAAAAAACTTGTGCCAGTTGCGTCAAAAAAACTTGGGCCAGTTGCGTCAAACAAACTTGTGCCAGTTGCGTCGAACAAAGTTGTGCCAGTTGCGTCGAACAAACTTGTGCCAGTTGCGTCGAACAAACTTGTGCCAGTTGCGTCGAACAAACTTGTGCCAGTTGCGTCGAACAAACTTGAGTCAGTTGCGTCAAACAAACTTGTGCCAGTTGCGTCAAACAAACTTGTGCCAATTGAGTCGAAAAAACTTGTTCCAGTTACGTCGAACAAACTTGTGCCAGTTGCGTCTAACAAACTTGTGCCAGTTGCGTCGAACAAACTTGTGCTAGTTTGTAGAACAAACTTGTGCCAGTTGCATCAAACAAACTTATGCCAGTTGCGTAAAACAAACTAGTGCCAGTTGCATACAACAAACTTGTTCCAGTTGAGTAGAACAAACTTGTGCCAATTGCGTCAAACAAACTTGTGCCGGTTCGTTGAACAAACTTGTGCCAGTTGCGTCGAAGAAACTTGTGCCAGTTGCATCAAACAAACTTTTGCCAGTTGCGTCGAACAAACTTGTGCCAGTTGCGTCGAACAAACTTGTGCCAGTTACGGCGAACCAACTTGTGCCACTTGCGTCGAGAAAACTTGTGCCAGTTGCGTCAAATAAACTTGTGCCAGTTGCGTCAAACAAACTTGTGCCAGTTACGGCGAACAAACTTCTGCCAGTTGCGTCGAGAAAAGTTGTGCCAGTTTCATCAAATAAACTTGTGCTAGTTGCGTCAAACAAACTTGTGCCAGTTGCGTCAAACAAACTTGTGCCAGTTGCGTCAAACAAACTTGTGCCAGTTTCGTCAAATAAACTTGTGCCAGTTGCATCAAACAAACTTGTGCCAGTTGCGTCAAACAAACTTGTGCCAGTTGCGTCATACAAACTTGTGCCAGTTGCGGCAAACAAACTTGTGCCAATTGATTAAAAAAAACTTGTGCCAGTTGCGTTGAACAAACTTGTGCCAGTTGCGTCTAACAAACTTGTGCCAGCTGCGTCAAACAAACTTGTGCCAGTTTCGTCGAACAAACTTGTGCCCGTTGCATCGAACACACTAGTGCCAGTTGCATAGAACAAACTTGTGCCAGTTGCGTCAAACAAACTTGTGCCAGTTGCGTAGAACAAACTTTTACATGTTGCGTAGAACATTCTTGTGCCAGTTGCGTCAAACAAACTTGTGCCAGTTGTGTCAAACAAACTTGTGCCAGTTGGGTCGAACAAACTTGTGCCAGTTATGTTAAACAAACTTGTTCCAGTTGCGTCGAACAAACTTGTGCCAGTTGCGTCGAACAAACTTTTGCCAGTTGCGTCGAAAAAACTTGCGACAGTTCCGTCGAACAAACTTGTACCAGTTGCTTAGAACAAACTTGTGCCAGTTGTGTCAAACAAACTTGTGCCAGTTGCATCAAACAAACTTCTGCCAGTTGCGCCGAACAAACTTGTGCCAGTTGGGTAGAACAAACATGTGCCAGTTGTGTCAAACAAATTTGTGCCAGTTGCGTAGAACACACTAGTGCCAATTGTATAGTTCAAACTTGTGCCAGGTGCGTAGAACAAACATTTGCCATTTGCGTAGAACAAACTTGTCCCAGTTGTGTCAAACATACCTGTGCCAGTTGTGTACAACAAACTAGTAAGAGTTGCGTAGAACAAACTTGTGCCAGTTGTGTCGAACAAACTTGTGCCAGTTGCGTAGAACAAACTTGTACCAGTTGCGTCAAACAAACTTATGCCAGTTGCATAGAACAAACTTGTGCCAGTTGCGTAGAACAAACTTGTACCAGTTGCGTCAAACAAACTTATGCCAGTTGCATAGAACAAACTTGTGCCAGTTGCGTAGAACAAACTTGTGCCAGTTGCGTCAAACAAACTTGTGCCACTTGCGTCGAACAAACTTGCGCCAGTTGCGTCGAAGAAACTTGTGCCAGTTGCATCAAACAAACTTGTGCCATTTGCGTTGAACAAATTTGTGCCAGATGCGTCGAAGAAACTTGTGCCAGATATGGCGAAAAAACTTGTGCCAGTTGCTTCGAGAAAACTTGTGCCAGTTGCGTAAAAAAAAAACTTGTGCCAGTTGCGTCAAACAATCTTGTGCCAGTTGCGTCAAACAAACTTGTGCCTCTTGCATCAAACAAACTTGTGCCAGTTGCGTCTAACAAACTTGTGCCAGTTGCGTCAAACAAACTTGTGCCAGTTGCGTCAAACAAACTTGTGCCAGTTGCGTCAAACAAACTTGTGCCAGTTGCGTAGAACAAACTTGTGCCAGTTGCGTCAAACAAACTTGTGCCAGTTGCGTAGAAGAACCTTGTGCCAGTTGGGTCGAACGAACGTGTGCCAGTTGCGTCAAACAAACTTGTGCCAGTTACGTCAAACAAATTAGTGCCAGTTACATAGAACAAATTTGTGCCAGTTGGGTCGAACAAACTTGTGCCAGTTGCGTTAAACAAATTTGTGCCAGTTGCATCGAAAAAACTTTTGCCAGTTGCGTCGACCAAACTTGTGACAGTTGCATCGAACAAACTTGCGCCAGTTACGTCAAACAAACTTTTGCCAGTTGCGTTGAACAAACTTCTGCCAGTTGTGTCAAACAAACTTGTGTCAGTTGCGTAGAAAAAACTTGTGCCAGTTGCGTCGAACAAACTTGTGTCAGTTGGGTAGAACAAACTTTTGCCAGTTGCATCAAACAAACATGTGCCAGTTGCGTAGAACAAACTAGTGCCAGTTGCATAGAACAAACTTGTGCCAGATGTGTAGAACAAACTTGTGCCAGTTGCGTAAAACAAACTTGTGCCAGTTGCATAGAACAAACTTGTGCCAGTTATGTAGAACAAACTTGTGCCAGTTGCGTCGAACAAACTTGTGCCAGTTGCGTCAAACAAACTTGTGCCAGTTGCGTCAAACAAACTTGTGCCAATTAAGTCGAAAAAACTTGTGCCAGATGCGTCGAACAAACTTGTGCCAGTTGCATTTAACAAACTTGTGCCAGTTGCGTCAAACAAACTTGTGCCAGTTGCGTCGAACAAACTTGTGCCAGTTGCATCGAACAAACATGTGCCAGTTGCATAGAACAAACTTGTGCCAGTTGCGTCAAACAAACTAGTGCCAGTTACGTAGAACAAACTTGTGCCAGTTGCGTAGAACAACCTTGTGCCAGTTGCGTCAAACAAACTTGTGCCAGTTGCGTCAAACAAACTTGTGCCAGTTGTGTCAAACAAACTTGTGCCAGTTGCGTCAAACAAACTTGTGCCATTTGCGTCCAAAAAACTTGTACCAGTTGCGTCAAACAAACTTGTGCCAGTTGCGTCCAACAAACTTGTGCCAGTTGCGTAGAACAAACTTGTGCCAGTTGCGTCAAACAAACTTGTGCCAGTTGCATAGAACAAACTAGTGCCAGTTGCATAGAACAAACTTGTTCCAGTTGCATAGAACAAACTTGTGCTAAATGCGTCAAACAAACTTGTGCCAGTTGCGTCGAAGAAACTTGTGCCAGTTGTGTCGAAGAAACTTGTGCCAGTTGCGTCAAACAAACATGTGCCAGTTGCGTCGAACAAACTTGTGCCAGTTGCGTTGAACAAACTTGTGCCAGATATGGCGAACAAACTTGTGAAAGTTGCGTCGAGAAAACTTGTGCCAGTTGCGTGAAAAAAAACTTGTGCCAGTTGCGTCAAACAAACTTGTGCAAGTTGCGTCAAACAAACTTGTGCCTCTTGCGTCAAACAAACTTGTGCCAATCGAGTCGAAAAAACTTGTGCCGGTTACGTTGAACAAACTTGTGCTAGTTGCGTCTAACAAACTTGTGCCAGTTGCGTCGAACAAACTTGTGCCAGTTGCATCAAACAAACTTTTGCCAGTTGCATCAAACAAACTTCTGCCAGTTGCGTCAAACAAACTTGTGCCAGTTGCGTAGAACAAACTTGTGCCAGTTGGGTAGAACAAACATGTGCCAGTTGCGTCAAACAAATTTGTGCCAGTTGCGTAGAACAAACTTGGGCCAGTTGTGTCAAACAAACTTGTGCCAGTTGGTTCGAACAAACTTGTGCCAGTTGCATTCAACAAACTTGTACCAGTTGCGTCAAACAAACTTGTACCAGTTATGTCGAACAAACTTGTGCCAGTTGGGTCGAACAAACTTGTGCCAGTTGCTTCAAACAAACTTATGCCAGTTGCATAGAACAAACTAGTGCCAGTTCCATAGAACAAATTTGAGCCAGTTGCGTAGAACAACATAGTGCCAGTTGCGTCGAACAAACTTGTGACAGTAGCGTCGAACAAACTAGTGCCAGTTGCGTCGAACAAACTTGTGCCAATTGCGTCGAACAAACTTGTGCCAGTTGCGTCGAACAAACTTGTGTCAGTTGCGTCAAACAAACTTGTTCCAGTTGCGTCAAACAAACTTGTGCCAATTAAGTCGAAAAAACTTGTGCCAGATGCGTCGAACAAACTTGTGCCAGTTGCATTTAACAAACTTGTGCCAGTTGCGTCAAACAAACTTGTGCCAGTTGCGTCGAACAAACTTGTGCCAGTTGCATCGAACAAACTTGTGCCAGTTGCATAGAACAAACTTGTGCCAGTTGCGTCAAACAAACTAGTGCCAGTTACGTAGAACAAACTTGTGCCAGTTGCATAGAACAACCTTGTGCCAGTTGCGTCAAACAAACTTGTGCCAGTTGCGTCAAACAAACTTGTGCCAGTTGTGTCAAACAAACTTGTGCCAGTTGGTTCGAACAAACTTGTGCCATTTGCGTCCAAAAAACTTGTACCAGTTGCGTCAAACAAACTTGTGCCAGTTGCGTCGAACAAACTTGTGCCAGTTGCGTAGAACAAACTTGTGCCAGTTGCGTCAAACAAACTTGTGCCAGTTGCATAGAACAAACTAGTGCCAGTTGCATAGAACAAACTTGTTCCAGTTGCATAGAACAAACTTGTGCCAAATGCGTCAAACAAACTTGTGCCAGTTGCGTCGAAGAAACTTGTGCCAGTTGTGTCGAAGAAAATTGTGCCAGTTGCGTCAAACAAACATGTGCCAGTTGCGTCGAACAAACTTGTGCCAGTTGCGTTGAACAAACTTGTGCCAGATATGGCGAACAAACTTGTGAAAGTTGCGTCGAGAAAACTTGTGCCAGTTGCGTCAAAAAAAACTTGTGCCAGTTGCGTCAAACAAACTTGTGCCAGTTGCGTCAAACAAACTTGTGCCTCTTGCATCAAACAAACTTGTGCCAATTGAGTCGAAAAAACTTGTGCCGGTTACGTTGAACAAACTTGTGCCAGTTGCATCTAACAAACTTGTGCCAGTTGCGTCGAACAAACTTGTGCCAGTTGCATCAAACAAACTTTTGCCAGTTGCATCAAACAAACTTCTGCCAGTTGCGTCAAACAAACTTGTGCCAGTTGCGTAGAACAAACTTGTGCCAGTTGCGTAGAAGAACCTTGTGCCAGTTGCGTCAAACAAACTTGTGCCAGTTGCGTCAAACAAACTTGTGCCAGTTGCGTTAAACAAACTTGTGCCAGTTGCATCGAACAAACTTGTGCCAGTTGTGTCTAACAAACTTGTGCCAGTTGCGTAGAACAAACTTGTGCCAGTTGCGTAGAACAAACTTGTGCCAGTTGCATAGAACAAACTTGTGCCAGTTATGTATGAACAAACTTGTGCCAGTTGCGTAAAACAAACTTGTGCCAGATGCGTAGAACAAACTTGTGCTAGTTACGGCGAACAAACTTTTGCCAGATGCGTCAAACAAACTTGTTCCAGTTGCGCCAAACAAACTTGTGCCAAATGAGTCGAAAAAACTTGTGCCAGTTGCGTCGAACAAACTTGTGCCAGTTGCGCCAAACAAACTTGTGCCAGTTGCGTCAAACAAACTTGTTCCAGTTGCACCAAACAAACTTGTGCCGATTGAGTCGAAAAAACTTGTGCCAGTTGCGTCGAACAAACTTGTGCCAGTTGCGCCAAACAAACTTGTGCCAGTTGCGTCAAACAAACTTGTTCCAGTTGCACCAAACAAACTTGTGCCGATTGAGTCGAAAAAACTTGTGCCAATAGCGTCGAAAAAACTTGTGCCAGTTGCGTCAAAAAAACTTGGGCCAGTTGCGTCAAACAAACTTGTGCCAGTTGCGTCGAACAAAGTTGTGCCAGTTGCGTCGAACAAACTTGTGCCAGTTGCGTCGAACAAACTTGTGCCAGTTGCGTCGAACAAACTTGTGCCAGTTGCGTCGAACAAACTTGAGTCAGTTGCGTCAAACAAACTTGTGCCAGTTGCGTCAAACAAACTTGTGCCAATTGAGTCGAAAAAACTTGTTCCAGTTACGTCGAACAAACTTGTGCCAGTTGCGTCTAACAAACTTGTGCCAGTTGCGTCGAACAAACTTGTGCTAGTTTGTAGAACAAACTTGTGCCAGTTGCATCAAACAAACTTATGCCAGTTGCGTAAAACAAACTAGTGCCAGTTGCATACAACAAACTTGTTCCAGTTGAGTAGAACAAACTTGTGCCAATTGCGTCAAACAAACTTGTGCCGGTTCGTTGAACAAACTTGTGCCAGTTGCGTCGAAGAAACTTGTGCCAGTTGCATCAAACAAACTTTTGCCAGTTGCGTCGAACAAACTTGTGCCAGTTGCGTCGAACAAACTTGTGCCAGTTACGGCGAACCAACTTGTGCCACTTGCGTCGAGAAAACTTGTGCCAGTTGCGTCAAATAAACTTGTGCCAGTTGCGTCAAACAAACTTTTGCCAGATGCGTCAAACAAACTTGTTCCAGTTGCGCCAAATAAACTTGTGCCAATTGAGTCGAAAAAACTTGTGCCAGTTGCGTCGAACAAACTTGTGCCAGTTGCGCCAAACAAACTTGTGCCAGTTGCGTGAAACAAACTTGTTCCAGTTGCACCAAACAAACTTGTGCCAATTGAGTCGAAAAAACTTGTGCCAGTTGCGTTGAAAAAACTTGTGCCAGTTGCGTCGAACAAAGTTGTGCCAGTTGCGTCGAACAAACTTGTGCCAGTTGCGTCGAACAAACTTGTGCCAGTTGCGTCAAACAAACTTGTGCCAATTGAGTCGAAAAAACTTGTTCCAGTTACATCGAACAAACTTGTGCAAGTTGCGTCGAACAAACTTGTGCCAGTTGCGTCGAACAAACTTGTGCTAGTTTGTAGAACAAACTTGTGCCAGTTGCATCAAACAAACTTATGCCAGTTGCGTAAAACAAACTAGTGCCAGTTGCATACAACAAACTTGTTCCAGTTGAGTAGAACAAACTAGTGCCAATTGCGTCAAACAAACTTGTGCCGGTTCGTCGAACAAACTTGTGCCAGTTGCGTCGAAGAAACTTGTGCCAGTTGCGTCAAACAAACTTTTGCCAGTTGCGTCGAACAAACTTGTGCCAGTTGCGTCGAACAAACTTGTGCCAGTTACGGCGAACCAACTTGTGCCACTTGCGTCGAGAAAACGTGTGCCAGTTGCGTCAAATAAACTTGTGCCAGTTGCGTCAAACAAACTTGTGCCAGTTACGGCGAACAAACTTGTGCCAGTTGCGTCGAGAAAAGTTGTGCCAGTTTCGTCAAAAAACTTGTGCCAGTTGCGTCAAACAAACTTGTGCCAGTTGCGTCAAACAAACTTGTGCCAGTTGCGTTGAACAAACTTGTGCCAGTTTCGTCAAACAAACTTGTGCCAGTTGCGTCAAACAAACTTGTGCCAGTTGCGTCAAACAAACTTGTGCCAGTTGCGTCATACAAACTTGTGCCAGTTGCGGCAAACAAACTTGTACCAATTGATTAAAAAAAACTTGTGCCAGTTGCGTTGAACAAACTTGTGCCAGTTGCGTCTAACAAACTTGTGGCAGCTGCGTCAAACAAACTTGTGCCAGTTTCGTCGAACAAACTTGTGCCCGTTGCATCGAACACACTAGTGCCAGTTGCATAGAACAAACTTGTGCCAGTTGCGTCAAACAAACTTGTGCCAGTTGCGTAGAACAAACTTGTACATGTTGCGTAGAACATTCTTGTGCCAGTTGCGTCAAACAAACTTGTGCCAGTTGTGTCAAACAAACTTGTGCCAGTTGGGTCGAACAAACTTGTGCCAGTTATGTTAAACAAACTTGTTCCAGTTGCGTCGAACAAACTTGTGCCAGTTGCGTCGAACAAACTTTTGCCAGTTGCGTCGAACAAACTTGCGCCAGTTCCGTCGAACAAACTTGTGCCAGTTGCTTAGAACAAACTTGTGCCAGTTGTGTCAAACAAACTTGTGCCAGTTGCATCAAACAAACTTCTGCCAGTTGCGTCGAACAAACTTGTGCCATTTGGGTAGAACAAACATGTGCCAGTTGTGTCAAACAAATTTGTGCCAGTTGCGTAGAACACACTAGTGCCAATTGCACAGAACAAACTTGTGCCAGGTGCGTAGAACAAACATTTGCCATTTGCGTAGAACAAACTTGTCCCAGTTGTGTCAAACATACCTGTGCCAGTTGTGTACAACAAACTAGTAAGAGTTGCGTAGAACAAACTTGTGCCAGTTGTGTCGAACAAACTTGTGCCAGTTGCGTAGAACAAACTTGTCCAGTTGCGTCAAACAAACTTATGCCAGTTGCATAGAACAAACTAGTGCCAGTTGCATAGAACAAACTTGTGCCAGTTGCGTAGAACAAACTTGTGCCAGTTGCGAAAAAACAAACTTGTGCCAGTTGCGTCGAACAAACTTGTGCCAGTTGCGTCGAAGAAACTTGTGCCAGTTGCGTCAAACAAACTTGTGCCATTTGCGTTGAACAAACTTGTGCCAGATGCGTCGAAGAAACTTGTGCCACATATGGCGAAAAAACTTGTGCCAGTTGCTTCGAGAAAACTTGTGCCAGTTGCGTAAAAAAAAACTTGTGCCAGTTGCGTCAAACAATCTTGTGCCAGTTGCGTCAAACAAACTTGTGCCTCTTGCATCAAACAAACTTGTGCCAGTTGCGTCTAACAAACTTGTTCCAGTTGCGTCAAACAAACTTGTGCCAGTTGCGTCAAACAAACTTGTGCCAGTTGCGTCAAACAAACTTGTGCCAGTTGCGTAGAACAAACTTGTGCCAGTTGCGTCAAACAAACTTGAGCCAGTTGCGTAGAAGAACCTTGTGCCAGTTGCATCAAACGAACGTGTGCCAGTTGCGTCAAACAAACTTGTGCCAGTTGCGTCAAACAAATTAGTGCCAGTTACATAGAACAAACTTGTGCCAGTTGGGTCGAACAAACTTGTGCCAGTTACGTTGAACAAACTTGTGTCAGTTGCATCGAAAAAACTTTTGCCAGTTGCGTCGACCAAACTTGTGCCAGTTGCATCGAACAAACTTGCGCCAGTTACGTCAAACAAACTTGTGCCAGTTGCGTTGAACAAACTTCTGCCAGTTGTGTCAAACAAACTTGTGTCAGTTGCGTAGAAAAAACTTGTGCCAGTTGCGTCGAACAAACTTGTGTCAGTTGGGTAGAACAAACTTGTGCCAGTTACGGCAAACCAACTTGTGCCACTTGCATCGAGAAAACTTGTGCCAGTTGCGTCAAATAAACTTGTGCCAGTTGCGTCAAACAAACTTGTGCCAGTTGGGTAGAACAAACATGTGCCAGTTGCGTCGAGAAAAGTTGTGCCAGTTGCGTCAAATAAACTTGTGCCAGTTGCGTCAAACAAACTTGTGCCAGTTGCGTCAAACAAACTTGTGCCAGTTGCGTCAAACAAACTTGTGCCAGTTGCGTCTAACAAACTTGTGCCAATTGATTCGAAAAAACTTGTGCCAGTTGCGTTGAACAAACTTGTGCCAGTTGCGTCTAACAAACTTGTCCCTGTTGCATCAAACAAACTTGTACCAGTTGCGTCGAACAAACTTGTGTAAGTTGCATCGAACAAACTAGTGCAAGTTGCATAGAACAAACTTGTGCCAGTTGCGTCAAACAAACTTGTGCCAGTTGCGTAGAACAAACTTGTACATGTTGCGTAGAACAACCTTGTGCCAGTTGCGTAGAACAAACTTGTACATGTTGCATAGAATAACCTTGTGCCAGTTGCGTCAAACAAACTTGTGCCAGTTGCGTCAAACAAACTTGTGCCAGTTGCGTCGAACAAACTTGTGCCAGTTGTTTGAAACAAACTTGTGCCAGTTGTGTCGAACAAACTTGTGCCAGTTACGTTAAACAAACTTGTACCAGTTGCGTCGTACAAAATTGTACCAGTTGCGTCGAACAAACTTGTGCCAGTTGCGTCGAACAAACTTGCGCCAGTTCCGTCGAACAAACTTGTGCCAGTTGCTTAGAACAAACTTGTGCCAGTTGTGTCAAACAAACTTGTGCCAGTTGTGTAGAACAAACTTGTGCCAGTTCCGTCGAACAAACTTGTGCCAGTTGGGTAGAACAAACATGTGCCAGTTGCGTCAAACAAATTTGTGCCAGTTGCGTAGAACAAACTTGGGCCAGTTGTGTCAAACAAACTTGTGCCAGTTGGTTCGAAGAAACTTGTGCCAGTTGCGTTCAACAAACTTGTACCAGTTGCGTCAAACAAACTTGTACCAGTTATGTCGAACAAACTTGTGCCAGTTGGGTCGAACAAACTTGTGCCAGTTGCGTCAAACAAACTTATGCCAGTTGCATAGAACAAACTAGTGCCAGTTCCATAGAACAAATTTGTGCCAGTTGCGTAGAACAACATAGTGCCAGTTGCGTCGAACAAACTTGTGACAGTAGCGTCGATCAAACTAGTGCCAGTTGCGTCGAACAAACTTGTGCCAATTGCGTCGAACAAACTTGTGCCAGTTGCGTCGAACAAACTTGTGTCAGTTGCGTCAAACAAACTTGTGCCAGTTGCGTCAAACAAACTTGTGCCAATTAAGTCGAAAAAACTTGTGCCAGATGCGTCGAACAAACTTGTGCCAGTTGCATTTAACAAACTTGTGCCAGTTGCGTCAAACAAACTTGTGCCAGTTGCGTCGAACAAACTTTTGCCAGTTGCATCGAACAAACTTGTGCCAGTTGCATAGAACAAACTTGTGCCAGTTGCGTCAAACAAACTAGTGCCAGTTACGTAGAACAAACTTGTGCCAGTTGCGTAGAACAACCTTGTGCCAGTTGCGTCAAACAAACTTGTGCCAGTTGCGTCAAACAAAATTGTGCCAGTTGTGTCAAACAAACTTGTGCCAGTTGGTTCGAACAAACTTGTGCCATTTGCGTCCAAAAAACTTGTACCAGTTGCGTCAAACAAACTTGTGCCAGTTGCGTCCAACAAACTTGTGCCAGTTGCGTAGAACAAACTTGTGCCAGTTGCGTCAAACAAACTTGTGCCAGTTGCATAGAACAAACTTGTTCCAGTTGCATAGAACAAACTTGTGCCAAATGCGTCAAACAAACTTGTGCCAGTTGCGTCGAAGAAACTTGTGCCAGTTGTGTCGAAGAAACTTGTGCCAGTTGCGTCAAACAAACATGTGCCAGTTGCGTCGAACAAACTTGTGCCAGTTGCGTTGAACAAACTTGTGCCAGATATGGCGAACAAACTTGTGAAAGTTGCGTCGAGAAAACTTGTGCCAGTTGCGTCAAACAAACTTGTGCCAGTTGCATAGAACAAACTTGTGCCTCTTGCGTCAAACAAACTTGTGCCAATCGAGTCGAAAAAACTTGTGCCGGTTACGTTGAACAAACTTGTGCTAGTTGCGTCTAACAAACTTGTGCCAGTTGCGTCGAACAAACTTGTGCCAGTTGCATCAAACAAACTTTTGCCAGTTGCATCAAACAAACTTCTGCCAGTTGCGTCAAACAAACTTGTGCCAGTTGCGTAGAACAAACTTGTGCCAGTTGGGTAGAACAAACATGTGCCAGTTGCGTCAAACAAATTTGTGCCAGTTGCGTAGAACAAACTTGGGCCAGTTGTGTCAAACAAACTTGTGCCAGTTGGTTCGAACAAACTTGTGCCAGTTGCATTCAACAAACTTGTACCAGTTGCGTCAAACAAACTTGTACCAGTTATGTCGAACAAACTTGTGCCAGTTGGGTCGAACAAACTTGTGCCAGTTGCGTCAAACAAACTTATGCCAGTTGCATAGAACAAACTAGTGCCAGTTCCATAGAACAAATTTGTGCCAGTTGCGTAGAAAAACATAGTGCCAGTTGCGTCGAACAAACTTGTGACAGTAGCGTCGAACAAACTAGTGCCAGTTGCGTCGAACAAACTTGTGCCAATTGCGTCGAACAAACTTGTGCCAGTTGCGTCGAACAAACTTGTGTCAGTTGCGTCAAACAAAGTTGTGGCAGTTGCGTCAAACAAACTTGTGCCAATTAAGTCAAAAAAACTTGTGCCAGATGCGTCGAACAAACTTGTGCCAGTTGCATTTAACAAACTTGTGCCAGTTGCGTCAAACAAACTTGTGCCAGTTGCGTCGAACAAACTTGTGCCAGTTGCATCGAACAAACTTGTGCCAGTTGCATAGAACAAACTTGTGCCAGTTGCGTCAAACAAACTAGTGCCAGTTACGTAGAACAAACTTGTGCCAGTTGCGTAGAACAACCTTGTGCCAGTTGCGTCAAACAAACTTGTGCCAGTTGCGTCAAACAAATTTGTGCCAGTTGTGTCAAATAAACTTGTGCCAGTTGGTTCGAACAAACTTGTGCCATTTGCGTCCAAAAAACTTGTACCAGTTGCGTCAAACAAACTTGTGCCAGTTGCGTCGAACAAACTTGTGCCAGTTGCGTAGAACAAACTTGTGCCAGTTGCGTCAAACAAACTTGTGCCAGTTGCATAGAACAAACTAGTGCCAGTTGCATAGAACAAACTTGTTCCAGTTGCATAGAACAAACTTGTGCCAAATGCGTCAAACAAACTTGTGCCAGTTGCGTCGAAGAAACTTGTGCCAGTTGTGTCGAAGAAACTTGTGCCAGTTGCGTCAAACAAACATGTGCCAGTTGCGTCGAACAAACTTGTGCCAGTTGCGTTGAACAAACTTGTGCCAGATATGGCGAGCAAACTTGTGAAAGTTGCGTCGAGAAAACTTGTGCCAGTTGCGTCAAAAAAAACTTGTGCCAGTTGCGTCAAACAAACTTGTGCCAGTTGCGTCAAACAAACTTGTGCCTCTTGCATCAAACAAACTTGTGCCAATTGAGTCGAAAAAACTTGTGCCGGTTACGTTGAACAAACTTGTGCCAGTTGCGTCTAACAAACTTGTCCCAGTTGCGTCGAACAAACTTGTGCCAGTTGCATCAAACAAACTTTTGCCAGTTGCATCAAACAAACTTCTGCCAGTTGCGTCAAACAAACTTGTGCCAGTTGCGTAGAACAATCTTGTGCCAGTTGCGTAGAAGAACCTTGTGCCAGTTGCGTCAAACAAACTTGTGCCAGTTGCGTCAAACAAACTTGTGCCAGTTGCGTTAAACAAACTTGTGCCAGTTGCATCGAACAAACTTGTGCCAGTTGTGTCTAACAAACTTGTGCCAGTTGCGTAGAACAAACTTGTGCCAGTTGCGTAGAACAAACTTGTGCCAGTTGCATAGAACAAACTTGTGCCAGTTATGTATGAACAAACTTGTGCCAGTTGCGTAAAACAAACTTGTGCCAGATGCGTAGAACAAACTTGTGCTAGTTACGGCGAACAAACTTTTGCCAGATGCGTCAAACAAACTTGTTCCAGTTGCGCCAAACAAACTTGTGCCAAATGAGTCGAAAAAACTTGTGCCAGTTGCGTCGAACAAACTTGTGCCAGTTGCGCCAAACAAACTTGTGCCAGTTGCGTCAAACAAACTTGTTCCAGTTGCACCAAACAAACTTGTGCCGATTGAGTCGAAAAAACTTGTGCCAATAGCGTCGAAAAAACTTGTGCCAGTTGCGTCAAAAAAACTTGGGCCAGTTGCGTCAAACAAACTTGTGCCAGTTGCGTCGAACAAAGTTGTGCCAGTTGCGTCGAACAAACTTGTGCCAGTTGCGTCGAACAAACTTGTGCCAGTTGCGTCGAACAAACTTGTGCCAGTTGCGTCGAACAAACTTGAGTCAGTTGCGTCAAACAAACTTGTGCCAGTTGCGTCAAACAAACTTGTGCCAATTGAGTCGAAAAAACTTGTTCCAGTTACGTCGAACAAACTTGTGCCAGTTGCGTCTAACAAACTTGTGCCAGTTGCGTCGAACAAACTTGTGCTAGTTTGTAGAACAAACTTGTGCCAGTTGCATCAAACAAACTTATGCCAGTTGCGTAAAACAAACTAGTGCCAGTTGCATACAACAAACTTGTTCCAGTTGAGTAGAACAAACTTGTGCCAATTGCGTCAAACAAACTTGTGCCGGTTCGTTGAACAAACTTGTGCCAGTTGCGTCGAAGAAACTTGTGCCAGTTGCATCAAACAAACTTTTGCCAGTTGCGTCGAACAAACTTGTGCCAGTTGCGTCGAACAAACTTGTGCCAGTTACGGCGAACCAACTTGTGCCACTTGCGTCGAGAAAACTTGTGCCAGTTGCGTCAAATAAACTTGTGCCAGTTGCGTCAAACAAACTTGTGCCAGTTACGGCGAACAAACTTCTGCCAGTTGCGTCGAGAAAAGTTGTGCCAGTTTCATCAAATAAACTTGTGCTAGTTGCGTCAAACAAACTTGTGCCAGTTGCGTCAAACAAACTTGTGCCAGTTGCGTCAAACAAACTTGTGCCAGTTTCGTCAAATAAACTTGTGCCAGTTGCATCAAACAAACTTGTGCCAGTTGCGTCAAACAAACTTGTGCCAGTTGCGTCATACAAACTTGTGCCAGTTGCGGCAAA
This sequence comes from Macrobrachium rosenbergii, assembly GCA_039081455.1. Classification (NCBI taxonomy): domain Eukaryota; kingdom Metazoa; phylum Arthropoda; class Malacostraca; order Decapoda; family Palaemonidae; genus Macrobrachium; species Macrobrachium rosenbergii. The sequence goes on along the minus strand of JANJGK010000011.1, from coordinate 2,577,470 downwards.
CAAACTTGTGCCAATTGATTAAAAAAAACTTGTGCCAGTTGCGTTGAACAAACTTGTGCCAGTTGCGTCTAACAAACTTGTGCCAGCTGCGTCAAACAAACTTGTGCCAGTTTCGTCGAACAAACTTGTGCCCGTTGCATCGAACACACTAGTGCCAGTTGCATAGAACAAACTTGTGCCAGTTGCGTCAAACAAACTTGTGCCAGTTGCGTAGAACAAACTTTTACATGTTGCGTAGAACATTCTTGTGCCAGTTGCGTCAAACAAACTTGTGCCAGTTGTGTCAAACAAACTTGTGCCAGTTGGGTCGAACAAACTTGTGCCAGTTATGTTAAACAAACTTGTTCCAGTTGCGTCGAACAAACTTGTGCCAGTTGCGTCGAACAAACTTTTGCCAGTTGCGTCGAAAAAACTTGCGACAGTTCCGTCGAACAAACTTGTACCAGTTGCTTAGAACAAACTTGTGCCAGTTGTGTCAAACAAACTTGTGCCAGTTGCATCAAACAAACTTCTGCCAGTTGCGCCGAACAAACTTGTGCCAGTTGGGTAGAACAAACATGTGCCAGTTGTGTCAAACAAATTTGTGCCAGTTGCGTAGAACACACTAGTGCCAATTGTATAGTTCAAACTTGTGCCAGGTGCGTAGAACAAACATTTGCCATTTGCGTAGAACAAACTTGTCCCAGTTGTGTCAAACATACCTGTGCCAGTTGTGTACAACAAACTAGTAAGAGTTGCGTAGAACAAACTTGTGCCAGTTGTGTCGAACAAACTTGTGCCAGTTGCGTAGAACAAACTTGTACCAGTTGCGTCAAACAAACTTATGCCAGTTGCATAGAACAAACTTGTGCCAGTTGCGTAGAACAAACTTGTACCAGTTGCGTCAAACAAACTTATGCCAGTTGCATAGAACAAACTTGTGCCAGTTGCGTAGAACAAACTTGTGCCAGTTGCGTCAAACAAACTTGTGCCACTTGCGTCGAACAAACTTGCGCCAGTTGCGTCGAAGAAACTTGTGCCAGTTGCATCAAACAAACTTGTGCCATTTGCGTTGAACAAATTTGTGCCAGATGCGTCGAAGAAACTTGTGCCAGATATGGCGAAAAAACTTGTGCCAGTTGCTTCGAGAAAACTTGTGCCAGTTGCGTAAAAAAAAAACTTGTGCCAGTTGCGTCAAACAATCTTGTGCCAGTTGCGTCAAACAAACTTGTGCCTCTTGCATCAAACAAACTTGTGCCAGTTGCGTCTAACAAACTTGTGCCAGTTGTGTCAAACAAACTTGTGCCAGTTGCGTCAAACAAACTTGTGCCAGTTGCGTCAAACAAACTTGTGCCAGTTGCGTAGAACAAACTTGTGCCAGTTGCGTCAAACAAACTTGTGCCAGTTGCGTAGAAGAACCTTGTGCCAGTTGGGTCGAACGAACGTGTGCCAGTTGCGTCAAACAAACTTGTGCCAGTTACGTCAAACAAATTAGTGCCAGTTACATAGAACAAATTTGTGCCAGTTGGGTCGAACAAACTTGTGCCAGTTGCGTTAAACAAATTTGTGCCAGTTGCATCGAAAAAACTTTTGCCAGTTGCGTCGACCAAACTTGTGACAGTTGCATCGAACAAACTTGCGCCAGTTACGTCAAACAAACTTTTGCCAGTTGCGTTGAACAAACTTCTGCCAGTTGTGTCAAACAAACTTGTGTCAGTTGCGTAGAAAAAACTTGTGCCAGTTGCGTCGAACAAACTTGTGTCAGTTGGGTAGAACAAACTTTTGCCAGTTGCATCAAACAAACATGTGCCAGTTGCGTAGAACAAACTAGTGCCAGTTGCATAGAACAAACTTGTGCCAGATGTGTAGAACAAACTTGTGCCAGTTGCGTAAAACAAACTTGTGCCAGTTGCATAGAACAAACTTGTGCCAGTTATGTAGAACAAACTTGTGCCAGTTGCGTCGAACAAACTTGTGCCAGTTGCGTCGAACAAACTTGTGCCAGTTACGGCGAACAAACTTGTGCCAGTTTCGTCGAGAAAACTTGTGCCAGTTGCGTCAAATAAACTTGTGCCAGTTGCGTCAAACAAACTTTTGCCCGTTGCGTCAAACAAACTTGTGCCAGTTGCGTCAAACAAACTTGTTCCAGTTGCGTCAAATAAACTTGTGCCAATTGAGTTGAAAAAACTTGTGCCAGTTGCGTCGAACAAACTTGTGCCAGTTGCGTCAAACAAACTTGTGCCAGTTGCGTCAAAAAACTTGGGCCAGTTTCGTCAAACAAACTTGTGCCAGTGGCATCCAACAAACTTGTGCCAGTTGCGTCGAAAAAACTTGTGCCAGTTGTGTCAAACAAACTTGTGCTAGTTAGTAAAACAAACTTGTGCCAGTTGCGTCAAACAAACTTATGCCAGTCGCGTAAAACAAACTAGTGCCAGTTGCACAGAACAAACTTGTCCCAGTTGAGTAGAACAAACTTGTGCCAATTGCATCAAACAAACTTGTGCCAGTTGCGTCGAACAAACTTGTGCCAGTAGCATTGAAGAAACTTGTGCCAGTTGCGTCAAACAAACTTGTGCCAGTTGCGTCGAACAAACTTGTGCCAGTTGCGTCGAACAAACTTGTGCCAGTTACGGCGAACCAACTTGTGCCACTTGCGTCGAGAAAACTTGTGCCAGTTGCGTCAAATAAACTTGTGCCAGTTGCGTCAAACAAACTTGTGCCAGTTAAGGCGAACAAACATGTGCCAGTTGCGTCGAGAAAAGTTGTGCCAGTTGCGTCAAATAAACTTGTGCCAGTTGCGTCAAACAAACTTGTGCAGGTGCGTCAAACAAACTTGTGCCAGTTACGTCAAACAAATTAGTGCCAGTTACATAGAACAAATTTGTGCCAGTTGGGTCGAACAAACTTGTGCCAGTTGCGTTAAACAAATTTGTGCCAGTTGCATCGAAAAAACTTTTGCCAGTTGCGTCGACCAAACTTGTGACAGTTGCATCGAACAAACTTGCGCCAGTTACGTCAAACAAACTTTTGCCAGTTGCGTTGAACAAACTTCTGCCAGTTGTGTCAAACAAACTTGTGTCAGTTGCGTAGAAAAAACTTGTGCCAGTTGCGTCGAACAAACTTGTGTCAGTTGGGTAGAACAAACTTTTGCTAGTTGCATCAAACAAACATGTGCCAGTTGCGTAGAACAAACTAGTGCCAGTTGCATAGAACAAACTTGTGCCAGATGTGTAGAACAAACTTGTGCCAGTTGCGTAAAACAAACTTGTGCCAGTTGCATAGAACAAACTTGTGCCAGTTATGTAGAACAAACTTGTGCCAGTTGCGTCGAACAAACTTGTGCCAGTTGCGTCGAACAAACTTGTGCCAGTTACGGCGAACAAACTTGTGCCAGTTTCGTCGAGAAAACTTGTGCCAGTTGCGTCAAATAAACTTGTGCCAGTTGCGTCAAACAAACTTTTGCCCGTTGCGTCAAACAAACTTGTGCCAGTTGCGTCAAACAAACTTGTTCCAGCTGCGTCAAATAAACTTGTGCCAATTGAGTTGAAAAAACTTGTGCCAGTTGCGTCGAACAAACTTGTGCCAGTTGCGTCAAACAAACTTGTGCCAGTTGCGTCAAAAAACTTGGGCCAGTTTCGTCAAACAAACTTGTGCCAGTGGCATCCAACAAACTTGTGCCAGTTGCGTCGAAAAAACTTGTGCCAGTTGTGTCAAACAAACTTGTGCTAGTTAGTAAAACAAACTTGTGCCAGTTGCGTCAAACAAACTTATGCCAGTCGCGTAAAACAAACTAGTGCCAGTTGCACAGAACAAACTTGTCCCAGTTGAGTAGAACAAACTTGTGCCAATTGCATCAAACAAACTTGTGCCAGTTGCGTCGAACAAACTTGTGCCAGTAGCATTGAAGAAACTTGTGCCAGTTGCGTCAAACAAACTTGTGCCAGTTGCGTCGAACAAACTTGTGCCAGTTGCGTCGAACAAACTTGTGCCAGTTACGGCGAACCAACTTGTGCCACTTGCGTCGAGAAAACTTGTGCCAGTTGCGTCAAATAAACTTGTGCCAGTTGCGTCAAACAAACTTGTGCCAGTTAAGGCGAACAAACATGTGCCAGTTGCGTCGAGAAAAGTTGTGCCAGTTGCGTCAAATAAACTTGTGCCAGTTGCGTCAAACAAACTTGTGCAGGTGCGTCAAACAAACTTGTGCCAGTTGCGTCAAAAAAACTTGTGCCAGTTGCGTCAAACAAACTTGTGCCAATTGATTCGAAAAAGCATGTGCCAGTTGCATTGAACAAACATGTGCCAGTTGCGTCTAACAAACTTGTGCCAGATATGGCGAAAAACTTGTGGCAGTTGCTTCGAGAAAAATGGTGCCAGTTGCGTAAAAAAAAACTTGTGCCAGTTGCGTCAAACAAACTTGTGCCAGTTGCGTCAAACAAACTTGTGCCTCTTGCGTCAAACAAACTTGTGCCAGTTGCGTCAAACAAACTTGTACCAATTGAGACGAAAAAACTTGTGCCTGTTACGTCGAATAAACTTGTACCAGTTGCGTCTAACAAACTTGTGCCAGTTGCGTCAAACAAACTTGTGCCAGTTGCGTCAAACAAACTTGTGCCAATTGCGTCAAACAAACTTGTGCCAGTTGCGTCAAAGAAACTTGCGCCAGTTGCGTGGAAGAACCTTGTGCCAGTTGCGTCAAATGAACTTGCGCCAGTTGCGTGGAAGAACCTTGTGCCAGTTGCGTCAAAGAAACTTGCGCCAGTTGCGTGGAAGAACCTTGTGCCAGTTGCGTCAAACGAACTTGTGCCAGTTGCGTCAAACAAACTTTTGCCAGTTGCGTCGAACAAACTTGTGCCAGTTGCGTCGAACAAACTTGCGACAGTTGCGTCAAACAAACTTGTGCCAGTTGCTTTGAACAAACTTCTGCCAGTTGTGTCAAACTTGTGTCAGTTGCGTAGAACAAACTTGTGCTAGTTGCTTCGAACAAACTTTTCTCAGTTGGGTAGAACAAACTTGTGCCAGTTGCGTCAAACAAACTTGTGCCAGTTGCGTAGAACAAACTAGTGCCAGTTGCATAGAACAAAATTGTGCCAGATGCGTAGAACAAACTTGTGCCAGTTGCGTAGAACAAACTTGTGCCAGTTGCATAGAACAAACTTGTGCCGGTTATGTAGAACAAACTTGTGCCAGTTGCGTCGAACAAACTTGTGCCAGTTGTGTCGAACAAACTTGTGCCAGTTGCGTAAAAAAAACTTGGGCCGGTTTCGTCGAACAAACTTGTGCCAGTGGCATCCAACAAACTTGTGCCAGTTGCGTCGAACAAACTTGTGCCAGTTGGGTCGAAACAAACTTCTGCCAGTTGCGTAGAACAAACTTGTGCCAGTTGCATAGAACAACCTTGTGCCAGTTGCATAGAACAAACTTGTGCTAGTTGGTAGAACAAACTTGTGCCAGTTGCGTCAAACAACTTTATGCCAGTTGCGTAAAACAAACTAGTGGCAGTTGCATAGAACAAACTTGTGCCAGTTGAGTAGAACAAACTTGTGCCAATTGCATCAAACAAACTTGTGCCAGTTGCGTCGAACAAACTTGTGCCAGTTGCGTCGAAGAAACTTGTGCCAGTTGCGTCAAACAAACTTGTGCCAGTTGCGCCGAACAAACTTGTGCCAGTTGCGTCGAACAAACTTGTGCCAGTTACGGCGAACAAACTTGTGCCACTTGCATCGAGAAACTTGTGCCAGTTACATTAAACAAACTTGTACCAGTTGCGTCGTACAAATTTGTGCCAGTTGCGTCGAACAGACTTGTGCCAGTTGCATCGAACAAACTTGCGCCAGTTCCGTCAAACAAATTTGTGCCAGGTGCTTAGAACAAACTTGTGCCACTTGTGTCAAACAAACTTGTGCCAGTTGTGTAGAACAAACTTGTGCCAGTTGCGTCGAACAAACTTGTGCCTGTTGGGTAGAACAAACATGTGCCAGTTGCGTCAAACAAATTTGTGCTAGTTGCGTCAAACAAACTAGTGACAGTTGCCTAGAACAAACTTGTACCAGATGCGTAGAACAAACTTTTGCCATTTGCGTAGAACAAACTTGTGCCAGTTGTGTCAAACAAACTTGTGCCAGTTGCGTAGAACAAACTTGTGCCAGTTACGTCAAACAAACTTGTGCCAGTTGCGTCAAACAAACCTGTACCAGTTGCGTAGAACAAACTTGTGCCAGTTACGTCAAACAAACTTGTGCCAGTGGCGTCAAAGAAACTTGTGCCAGTTGTGTCAATCAAACTTGTGCCAATTTAGTCAAAAAAACTTGTGCCAGTTGCGTAAAACAAATTGTGGCAGTTGCGTCGAACAAACTTGTGCCAGTTGCTTCAAACAAACTTGGGCCAGTTGCGTCGAACAAACTTGTGCCAGTTGCATCAAACAAACTAGTGCCAGTTGCATAGAATAAACTTGTGCCAGTTGCGTCAAACAAACTTGTGCCAGTTGCGTAGAACAAACTTGTGCATGTTGCATAGAACAAACTTGTGCCAGTTGCGTCAAACAAACTTGTGCCAGTTGCGTCAAACAAACTTGTGCCAGTTGCGTCGAACAAACTTGTGCCAGTTGTGTCAAACAAACTTGTGCCAGTTGGGTCGAAGAAACTTGTGCCAGTTACGTTAAACAAACTTGTACCAGTTGCGTCGAACAAACTTGTGCCAGCTGGGTAGAACAAACATGTGCCAGTTGTGTCAAACAAATTTGTGCCAGTTGCGTAGAACACACTAGTGCCAGTTGCATAGAACAAACTTGTGCCAGATGCGTAGAACAAACATTTGCCATTTGCGTAGAACAAACTTGTGCCAGTTGTGTCAAACAAACTTGTGCCAGTTGTGTACAACAAACTAGTAAGAGTTGCGTAGAACAAACTTGTGCCAGTTGCGTCGAACAAACTTGTGCCAGTTGCGTAGAACAAACTTGTACCAGTTGCGTCAAACAAACTTATGCCAGTTGCGTCGAACAAACTTGTGCCAGTTGCGTCAAACAAACTTGTGCCATTTGCGTCTAACAAACTTGTGCCAGTTGCGTCGAACAAACTTGTGCCACATATGGCAAACAAACTTGTGCCAGTTGCTTCGAGAAAACTTGTGCCAGTTGCGTAAAAAAAAACATGTGCCATTTGCGTCAAACATACTTGTGCCAGTTGCGTCAAACAAACTTGTGCCTCTTGCGTCAAACAAACCTGTGCCAGTTGCGTCAAACAAACTTGTACCAATTGAGTCAAAAAAACTTGTGCCTGTTACGTCGAACAAACTTGTGCCAGTTGCGTCTAACAAACTTGTGCCAGTTGCGTCAAACAAACTTGTGCCAGTTGCGTCAAACAAACTTGTGCCAGTTGCGTCAAACAAACTTGTGCCAGTTGCGAAGAACAAACTTGTGCCAGTTGCGTCAAACAAACTTGTGCCAGTTGCGTAGAAGAACCTTGTGCCAGTTGCGTCAAACGAACTTGTGCCAGTTGCGTCAAACGAACTTGTGCCAGTTGCGTCAAACAAACTTGTGCCAGTTGCGTCAAACAAACTTGTGCCAGTTGGGTCGAACAAACTTGTGCCAGTTGCGTTAAACAAACTTGTGCCAGTTGCATCGAACAAACTTTTGCCAGTTGCGTCGAACAAACTTGTGCCAGTTGCGTCGAACAAACTTGCGACAGTTGCGTCAAACAAACTTGTGCCAGTTGCGTTGAACAAACTTCTGCCAGTTGTATCAAACAAACTTGTGTCAGTTGCGTAGAACAAACTTGTGCCAGTTGCGTCGAACAAACTTTTGTCATTTGGGTAGAACAAAGTTGTGCCAGTTGCGTCGAACAAACTTGTGCCATTTGCGTAGAACAAACTAGTGCCAGTTACATAGAACAAACTTGTGCCAGATGCGTAGAACAAACTTGTGCCAGTTACATAGAACAAACTTGTGCCAGTTATGTAGAACAAACTTGTGCCAGTTGCGTCAAACAAACTTGTGCCAGTTGTGTCGAACAAACTTGGCCAGTTGCATCAAAAAAACTTGGGCCAATTTCGTCGAACAAACTTGTGCCAGTGGCATCCAACTAACTTGTGCCAGTTGCGTCGAACAAACTTGGGCCAGTTGCGTCAAACAAACTTGTGCCAGTTGCGTAGAACAAACTTGTGCCAGTTGCGTAGAACAACCTTGTGCCAGTTGCGTCGAACAAACTTGTGCTAGTTGGTAGAACAAACTTGTGCCAGTTGCGTCAAAGAAACTTATGCCAGTTACGTAAAACAAACTAGTGCCAGTTGCATAGAACAAACTTGTGCCAGTTGAGTAGAACAAACTTGTGCCAATTGCATCAAACAAACTTGTGCCAGTTGCGTCGAACAAAACAGGTGCCAGTTGCGCCGAAGAAACTTGTGCCAGTTGCGTCAAACAAAGTTGTGCCAGTTGCGTCGAACAAACTTGTGCCAGTTGCGTCGAACAAACTTGTGCCAGTTACGGCGAACAAACTTGTGCCACTTGCGTCGAGAAACTTGTGCCAGTAGCGTCAAATAAACTTGTGCCAGGTGCGTCAAACAAACTTGTGCCAATTATGGCGAACAAACTTGTGCCAGTTGCGTCGAGAAAAGTTGTGCCAGTTGCGTCAAATAAACTTGTGCCAGTTGCATCAAGCAAACTTGTGCCAGTTGCATCAAACAAACTTGTGCCAGTTGCGTCAAACAAAGCTGTGCCAGTTGCGTCAAACAATCTTGTGCCAATTGATTCGAAAAAACTTGTGCCAGTTGCGTTGACCAAACTTGTGCAAGTTCCGTCTAATAAACTTGTGCCAGTTGCGTCAAACAAACTTGTGCCAGTTGCGTCGAACAAACTTGTGCCAGTTGCATCAAACAAACTAGTGCTAGTTGCATAGAACAAACTTGTGCCAGTTGCGTCAAACAAACTTGTGCCAGTTGCGTAGAACAAACTTGTACATGTTGTGTAGAACAACCTTGTGCCAGTTGCATTAAACAAACTTGTGCCAGTTGCGTCAAACAAACTTGTACCAGTTGCTTCGAACAAACTTGTGCCAGTTGTGTGAAACAAACTTGTACCAGGTGGGTCGAACAAACTTGTGCCAGTTACGTTAAACAAACTTGTACCAGTTGCGTCGTTCAAATTTGTGCCAGTTGCGTCATTCAAACTTGTGCCAGTTGCGTCGAACAAACTTTTGGCAGTTGCGTCGAACAAACTTGTGCCAGTTGATTAGAACAAACTTGTGCCAGTTGTGTCAAACAAACTTGTGCCAGTTGCGTAGAACAAACTTGTGCCAGTTGCTTCGAACAAACTTGTGCCATTTGGCTGAACAAACATGTGCCAGTTGCGTCAAACAAATTTGTGCCAGTTGCGTAGAACAAACTAGTGCCAGTTGCATAGAACAAACTTGTGCCAGATACGTAGAACAAACTTTTGCCATTTGCGTAGAACAAACTTGTGCCAATTGTGTACAACAAACTTGTGCCAGTTATGTAGAACAAACTTGTGCCTGTTGCGTCAAACAAACTTGTGCCAGTTGCGTCAAACAAACTTGTGCCAGTTACGTCAAACAAACTTGTGCCAGTTGCGTCGAACAAACTTTTGCCAGTTGCGTCCAACAAACTTGTGCCAGTAGCGTCAAACAAACTTGTGCCAGTGGCATCGAACAAACTTATGCCAGTTGCGTAAAAAAAACTTGTGCCAGTTGTGTAGAACAAACTTGTGCCAGTTGCGTAGAACAACCTTGTGCCAGTTGCGTCGAACAAACTTGTGCCAGTTGCGTAGAACAAACTTGTGCCAGTTGTGCCAAACAAACTTATGCCAGTTGCGTAGAACAAACTAGTGCCAGTTGCATAGAACAAACTTGTGCCAGTTGCATAGAACAAACTTGTGCCAATTGCGTCAAACAAACTTGTGCCAGTTGCGTCGAACAAACTTGTGCCAGTTTCGTCAAAGAAACTTGTGCCAGTTGCATCAAACAAACTTGTGCCAGTTGCATCGAACAAACTTGTGCCAGTTGCGTCTAACAAACTTGTGCCAGTTACTGCGAACAAACTTGTGCCAGTTGCGTCAAACAAACTTGTGCCAGTTACGTCAAACAAACTTGTGCCAGTTGCGTAGAACAAACTTGTGCCAGTTGCGTCAAACAAACTTGTGCCAGTTGCGTAGAAGAACCTTGTGCCAGTTGGGTCGAACGAACGTGTGCCAGTTGCGTCAAACAAACTTGTGCCAGTTACGTCAAACAAATTAGTGCCAGTTACATAGAACAAATTTGTGCCAGTTGGGTCGAACAAACTTGTGCCAGTTGCGTTAAACAAATTTGTGCCAGTTGCATCGAAAAAACTTTTGCCAGTTGCGTCGACCAAACTTGTGACAGTTGCATCGAACAAACTTGCGCCAGTTACGTCAAACAAACTTTTGCCAGTTGCGTTGAACAAACTTCTGCCAGTTGTGTCAAACAAACTTGTGTCAGTTGCGTAGAAAAAACTTGTGCCAGTTGCGTCGAACAAACTTGTGTCAGTTGGGTAAAACAAACTTTTGCCAGTTGCATCAAACAAACATGTGCCAGTTGCGTAGAACAAACTAGTGCCAGTTGCATAGAACAAACTTGTGCCAGATGTGTAGAACAAACTTGTGCCAGTTGCGTAAAACAAACTTGTGCCAGTTGCATAGAACAAACTTGTGCCAGTTATGTAGAACAAACTTGTGCCAGTTGCGTCGAACAAACTTGTGCCAGTTGCGTCGAACAAACTTGTGCCAGTTACGGCGAACAAACTTGTGCCAGTTTCGTCGAGAAAACTTGTGCCAGTTGCGTCAAATAAACTTGTGCCAGTTGCGTCAAACAAACTTTTGCCCGTTGCGTCAAACAAACTTGTGCCAGTTGCGTCAAACAAACTTGTTCCAGTTGCGTCAAATAAACTTGTGCCAATTGAGTTGAAAAAACTTGTGCCAGTTGCGTCGAACAAACTTGTGCCAGTTGCGTCAAACAAACTTGTGCCAGTTGCGTCAAAAAACTTGGGCCAGTTTCGTCAAACAAACTTGTGCCAGTGGCATCCAACAAACTTGTGCCAGTTGCGTCGAAAAAACTTGTGCCAGTTGTGTCAAACAAACTTGTGCTAGTTAGTAAAACAAACTTGTGCCAGTTGCGTCAAACAAACTTATGCCAGTCGCGTAAAACAAACTAGTGCCAGTTGCACAGAACAAACTTGTCCCAGTTGAGTAGAACAAACTTGTGCCAATTGCATCAAACAAACTTGTGCCAGTTGCGTCGAACAAACTTGTGCCAGTAGCATTGAAGAAACTTGTGCCAGTTGCGTCAAACAAACTTGTGCCAGTTGCGTCGAACAAACTTGTGCCAGTTGCGTCGAACAAACTTGTGCCAGTTACGGCGAACCAACTTGTGCCACTTGCGTCGAGAAAACTTGTGCCAGTTGCGTCAAATAAACTTGTGCCAGTTGCGTCAAACAAACTTGTGCCAGTTAAAGCGAACAAACATGTGCCAGTTGCGTCGAGAAAAGTTGTGCCAGTTGCGTCAAATAAACTTGTGCCAGTTGCGTCAAACAAACTTGTGCCAGTTGCGTCAAACAAACTTGTGCCAGTTGCGTCAAAAAAACTTGTGCCAGTTGCGTCAAACAAACTTGTGCCAATTGATTCGAAAAAGCATGTGCCAGTTGCATTGAACAAACATGTGCCAGTTGCGTCTAACAAACTTGTGCCAGATATGGCGAAAAACTTGTGGCAGTTGCTTCGAGAAAAATGGTGCCAGTTGCGTAAAAAAAAACTTGTGCCAGTTGCGTCAAACAAACTTGTGCCAGTTGCGTCAAACAAACTTGTGCCTCTTGCGTCAAACAAACTTGTGCCAGTTGCGTCAAACAAACTTGTACCAATTGAGACGAAAAAACTTGTGCCTGTTACGTCGAATAAACTTGTGCCAGTTGCGTCTAACAAACTTGTGCCAGTTGCGTCAAACAAACTTGTGCCAGTTGCGTCAAACAAACTTGTGCCAATTGCGTCAAACAAACTTGTGCCAGTTGCGTCAAAGAAACTTGCGCCAGTTGCGTGGAAGAACCTTGTGCCAGTTGCGTCAAATGAACTTGCGCCAGTTGCGTGGAAGAACCTTGTGCCAGTTGCGTCAAAGAAACTTGCGCCAGTTGCGTGGAAGAACCTTGTGCCAGTTGCGTCAAACGAACTTGTGCCAGTTGCGTCAAACAAACTTTTGCCAGTTGCGTCGAACAAACTTGTGCCAGTTGCGTCGAACAAACTTGCGACAGTTGCGTCAAACAAACTTGTGCCAGTTGCTTTGAACAAACTTCTGCCAGTTGTGTCAAACTTGTGTCAGTTGCGTAGAACAAACTTGTGCTAGTTGCTTCGAACAAACTTTTCTCAGTTGGGTAGAACAAACTTGTGCCAGTTGCGTCAAACAAACTTGTGCCAGTTGCGTAGAACAAACTAGTGCCAGTTGCATAGAACAAAATTGTGCCAGATGCGTAGAACAAACTTGTGCCAGTTGCGTAGAACAAACTTGTGCCAGTTGCATAGAACAAACTTGTGCCGGTTATGTAGAACAAACTTGTGCCAGTTGCGTCGAACAAACTTGTGCCAGTTGTGTCGAACAAACTTGTGCCAGTTGCGTAAAAAAAACTTGGGCCGGTTTCGTCGAACAAACTTGTGCCAGTGGCATCCAACTAACTTGTGCCAGTTGCGTCGAACAAACTTGGGCCAGTTGCGTCAAACAAACTTGTGCCAGTTGCGTAGAACAAACTTGTGCCAGTTGCGTAGAACAACCTTGTGCCAGTTGCGTCGAACAAACTTGTGCTAGTTGGTAGAACAAACTTGTGCCAGTTGCGTCAAAGAAACTTATGCCAGTTACGTAAAACAAACTAGTGCCAGTTGCATAGAACAAACTTGTGCCAGTTGAGTAGAACAAACTTGTGCCAATTGCATCAAACAAACTTGTGCCAGTTGCGTCGAACAAAACAGGTGCCAGTTGCGCCGAAGAAACTTGTGCCAGTTGCGTCAAACAAAGTTGTGCCAGTTGCGTCGAACAAACTTGTGCCAGTTGCGTCGAACAAACTTGTGCCAGTTACGGCGAACAAACTTGTGCCACTTGCGTCGAGAAACTTGTGCCAGTAGCGTCAAATAAACTTGTGCCAGGTGCGTCAAACAAACTTGTGCCAATTATGGCGAACAAACTTGTGCCAGTTGCGTCGAGAAAAGTTGTGCCAGTTGCGTCAAATAAACTTGTGCCAGTTGCATCAAGCAAACTTGTGCCAGTTGCATCAAACAAACTTGTGCCAGTTGCGTCAAACAAAGCTGTGCCAGTTGCGTCAAACAATCTTGTGCCAATTGATTCGAAAAAACTTGTGCCAGTTGCGTTGACCAAACTTGTGCAAGTTCCGTCTAATAAACTTGTGCCAGTTGCGTCAAACAAACTTGTGCCAGTTGCGTCGAACAAACTTGTGCCAGTTGCATCAAACAAACTAGTGCTAGTTGCATAGAACAAACTTGTGCCAGTTGCGTCAAACAAACTTGTGCCAGTTGCGTAGAACAAACTTGTACATGTTGTGTAGAACAACCTTGTGCCAGTTGCATTAAACAAACTTGTGCCAGTTGCGTCAAACAAACTTGTACCAGTTGCTTCGAACAAACTTGTGCCAGTTGTGTGAAACAAACTTGTACCAGGTGGGTCGAACACACTTGTGCCAGTTACGTTAAACAAACTTGTACCAGTTGCGTCGTTCAAATTTGTGCCAGTTGCGTCATTCAAACTTGTGCCAGTTGCGTCGAACAAACTTTTGGCAGTTGCGTCGAACAAACTTGTGCCAGTTGATTAGAACAAACTTGTGCCAGTTGTGTCAAACAAACTTGTGCCAGTTGCGTAGAACAAACTTGTGCCAGTTGCTTCGAACAAACTTGTGCCAGTTGGCTGAACAAACATGTGCCAGTTGCGTCAAACAAATTTGTGCCAGTTGCGTAGAACAAACTAGTGCCAGTTGCATAGAACAAACTTGTGCCAGATACGTAGAACAAACTTTTGCCATTTGCGTAGAACAAACTTGTACCAGTTGTTTCAAACAAACTTGTGCCAATTGTGTACAACAAACTTGTGCCAGTTATGTAGAACAAACTTGTGCCTGTTGCGTCAAACAAACTTGTGCCAGTTGCGTCAAACAAACTTGTGCCAGTTACGTCAAACAAACTTGTGCCAGTTGCGTCGAACAAACTTTTGCCAGTTGCGTCCAACAAACTTGTGCCAGTAGCGTCAAACAAACTTGTGCCAGTGGCATCGAACAAACTTATGCCAGTTGCGTAAAAAAAACTTGTGCCAGTTGTGTAGAACAAACTTGTGCCAGTTGCGTAGAACAACCTTGTGCCAGTTGCGTCGAACAAACTTGTGCCAGTTGCGTAGAACAAACTTGTGCCAGTTGTGCCAAACAAACTTATGCCAGTTGCGTAGAACAAACTAGTGCCAGTTGCATAGAACAAACTTGTGCCAGTTGCATAGAACAAACTTGTGCCAATTGCGTCAAACAAACTTGTGCCAGTTGCGTCGAACAAACTTGTGCCAGTTTCGTCAAAGAAACTTGTGCCAGTTGCATCAAACAAACTTGTGCCAGTTGCATCGAACAAACTTGTGCCAGTTGCGTCTAACAAACTTGTGCCAGTTACTGCGAACAAACTTGTGCCAGTTGCGTCAAACAAACTTGTGCCAGTTACGTCAAACAAACTTGTGCCAGTTGCGTAGAACAAACTTGTGCCAGTTGCGTCAAACAAACTTGTGCCAGTTGCGTAGAAGAACCTTGTGCCAGTTGGGTCGAACGAACGTGTGCCAGTTGCGTCAAACAAACTTGTGCCAGTTACGTCAAACAAATTAGTGCCAGTTACATAGAACAAATTTGTGCCAGTTGGGTCGAACAAACTTGTGCCAGTTGCGTTAAACAAATTTGTGCCAGTTGCATCGAAAAAACTTTTGCCAGTTGCGTCGACCAAACTTGTGACAGTTGCATCGAACAAACTTGCGCCAGTTACGTCAAACAAACTTTTGCCAGTTGCGTTGAACAAACTTCTGCCAGTTGTGTCAAACAAACTTGTGTCAGTTGCGTAGAAAAAACTTGTGCCAGTTGCGTCGAACAAACTTGTGTCAGTTGGGTAGAACAAACTTTTGCCAGTTGCATCAAACAAACATGTGCCAGTTGCGTAGAACAAACTAGTGCCAGTTGCATAGAACAAACTTGTGCCAGATGTGTAGAACAAACTTGTGCCAGTTGCGTAAAACAAACTTGTGCCAGTTGCATAGAACAAACTTGTGCCAGTTATGTAGAACAAACTTGTGCCAGTTGCGTCGAACAAACTTGTGCCAGTTGCGTCGAACAAACTTGTGCCAGTTACGGCGAACAAACTTGTGCCAGTTTCGTCGAGAAAACTTGTGCCAGTTGCGTCAAATAAACTTGTGCCAGTTGCGTCAAACAAACTTTTGCCCGTTGCGTCAAACAAACTTGTGCCAGTTGCGTCAAACAAACTTGTTCCAGTTGCGTCAAATAAACTTGTGCCAATTGAGTTGAAAAAACTTGTGCCAGTTGCGTCGAACAAACTTGTGCCAGTTGCGTCAAACAAACTTGTGCCAGTTGCGTCAAAAAACTTGGGCCAGTTTCGTCAAACAAACTTGTGCCAGTGGCATCCAACAAACTTGTGCCAGTTGCGTCGAAAAAACTTGTGCCAGTTGTGTCAAACAAACTTGTGATAGTTAGTAAAACAAACTTGTGCCAGTTGCGTCAAACAAACTTATGCCAGTCGCGTAAAACAAACTAGTGCCAGTTGCACAGAACAAACTTGTCCCAGTTGAGTAGAACAAACTTGTGCCAATTGCATCAAACAAACTTGTGCCAGTTGCGTCGAACAAACTTGTGCCAGTAGCATTGAAGAAACTTGTGCCAGTTGCGTCAAACAAACTTGTGCCAGTTGCGTCGAACAAACTTGTGCCAGTTGTGTCGAACAAACTTGTGCCAGTTACGGCGAACCAACTTGTGCCACTTGCGTCGAGAAAACTTGTGCCAGTTGCGTCAAATAAACTTGTGCCAGTTGCGTCAAACAAACTTGTGCCAGTTAAGGCGAACAAACATGTGCCAGTTGCGTTGAGAAAAGTTGTGCCAGTTGCGTCAAATAAACTTGTGCCAGTTGCGTCAAACAAACTTGTGCCAGTTGCGTCAAACAAACTTGTGCCAGTTGCGTCAAAAAAACTTGTGCCAGTTGCGTCAAACAAACTTGTGCCAATTGATTCGAAAAAGCATGTGCCAGTTGCATTGAACAAACATGTGCCAGTTGCGTCTAACAAACTTGTGCCAGATATGGCGAAAAACTTGTGGCAGTTGCTTCGAGAAAAATGGTGCCAGTTGCGTAAAAAAAAACTTGTGCCAGTTGCGTCAAACAAACTTGTGCCAGTTGCGTCAAACAAACTTGTGCCTCTTGCGTCAAACAAACTTGTGCCAGTTGCGTCAAACAAACTTGTACCAATTGAGACGAAAAAACTTGTGCCTGTTACGTCGAATAAACTTGTGCCAGTTGCGTCTAACAAACTTGTGCCAGTTGCGTCAAACAAACTTGTGCCAGTTGCGTCAAACAAACTTGTGCCAATTGCGTCAAACAAACTTGTGCCAGTTGCGTCAAAGAAACTTGCGCCAGTTGCGTGGAAGAACCTTGTGCCAGTTGCGTCAAATGAACTTGCGCCAGTTGCGTGGAAGAACCTTGTGCCAGTTGCGTCAAAGAAACTTGCGCCAGTTGCGTGGAAGAACCTTGTGCCAGTTGCGTCAAACGAACTTGTGCCAGTTGCGTCAAACAAACTTTTGCCAGTTGCGTCGAACAAACTTGTGCCAGTTGCGTCGAACAAACTTGCGACAGTTGCGTCAAACAAACTTGTGCCAGTTGCTTTGAACAAACTTCTGCCAGTTGTGTCAAACTTGTGTCATTTGCGTAGAACAAACTTGTGCTAGTTGCTTCGAACAAACTTTTCTCAGTTGGGTAGAACAAACTTGTGCCAGTTGCGTCAAACAAACTTGTGCCAGTTGCGTAGAACAAACTAGTGCCAGTTGCATAGAACAAAATTGTGCCAGATGCGTAGAACAAACTTGTGCCAGTTGCGTAGAACAAACTTGTGCCAGTTGCATAGAACAAACTTGTGCCGGTTATGTAGAACAAACTTGTGCCAGTTGCGTCGAACAAACTTGTGCCAGTTGTGTCGAACAAACTTGTGCCAGTTGCGTAAAAAAAACTTGGGCCGGTTTCGTCGAACAAACTTGTGCCAGTGGCATCCAACAAACTTGTGCCAGTTGCGTCGAACAAACTTGTGCCAGTTGGGTCGAAACAAACTTCTGCCAGTTGCGTAGAACAAACTTGTGCCAGTTGCATAGAACAACCTTGTGCCAGTTGCATAGAACAAACTTGTGCTAGTTGGTAGAACAAACTTGTGCCAGTTGCGTCAAACAACTTTATGCCAGTTGCGTAACACAAACTAGTGGCAGTTGCATAGAACAAACTTGTGCCAGTTGAGTAGAACAAACTTGTGCCAATTGCATCAAACAAACTTGTGCCAGTTGCGTCGAACAAACTTGTGCCAGTTGCGTCAAAGAAACTTGTGCCAGTTGCGTCAAACAAACTTGTGCCAGTTGCGCCGAACAAAATTGTGCCAGTTGCGTCGAACAAACTTGTGCCAGTTACGGCGAACAAACTTGTGCCACTTGCATCGAGAAACTTGTGCCAGTTACGTTAAACAAACTTGTACCAGTTGCGTCGTACAAATTTGTGCCAGTTGCGTCGAACAGACTTGTGCCAGTTGCATCGAACAAACTTGCGCCAGTTCCGTCGAACAAATTTGTGCCAGGTGCTTAGAACAAACTTGTGCCACTTGTGTCAAACAAACTTGTGCCAGTTGTGTAGAACAAACTTGTGCCAGTTGCGTCGAACAAACTTGTGCCTGTTGGGTAGAACAAACATGTGCCAGTTGCGTCAAACAAATTTGTGCTAGTTGCGTCAAACAAACTAGTGACAGTTGCCTAGAACAAACTTGTACCAGATGCGTAGAACAAACTTTTGCCATTTGCGTAGAACAAACTTGTGCCAGTTGTGTCAAACAAACTTGTGCCAGTTGCGTAGAACAAACTTGTGCCAGTTACGTCAAACAAACTTGTGCCAGTTGCGTCAAACAAACCTGTGCCAGTTGCGTAGAACAAACTTGTGCCAGTTACGTCAAACAAACTTGTGCCAGTGGCGTCAAAGAAACTTGTGCCAGTTGTGTCAATCAAACTTGTGCCAATTTAGTCAAAAAAACTTGTGCCAGTTGCGTAAAACAAATTGTGGCAGTTGCGTCGAACAAACTTGTGCCAGTTGCTTCAAACAAACTTGGGCCAGTTGCGTCGAACAAACTTGTGCCAGTTGCATCAAACAAACTAGTGCCAGTTGCATAGAATAAACTTGTGCCAGTTGCGTCAAACAAACTTGTGCCAGTTGCGTAGAACAAACTTGTGCATGTTGCATAGAACAAACTTGTGCCAGTTGCGTCAAACAAACTTGTGCCAGTTGCGTCAAACAAACTTGTGCCAGTTGCGTCAAACAAACTTGTGCCAGTTGCGTCGAACAAACTTGTGCCAGTTGTGTCAAACAAACTTGTGCCAGTTGGGTCGAAGAAACTTGTGCCAGTTACGTTAAACAAACTTGTACCAGTTGCGTCGAACAAACTTGTGCCAGCTGGGTAGAACAAACATGTGCCAGTTGTGTCAAACAAATTTGTGCCAGTTGCGTAGAACACACTAGTGCCAGTTGCATAGAACAAACTTGTGCCAGATGCGTAGAACAAACATTTGCCATTTGCGTAGAACAAACTTGTGCCAGTTGTGTCAAACAAACTTGTGCCAGTTGTGTACAACAAACTAGTAAGAGTTGCGTAGAACAAACTTGTGCCAGTTGCGTCGAACAAACTTGTGCCAGTTGCGTAGAACAAACTTGTACCAGTTGCGTCAAACAAACTTATGCCAGTTGCGTCGAACAAACTTGTGCCAGTTGCGTCAAACAAACTTGTGCCATTTGCGTCTAACAAACTTGTGCCAGTTGCGTCGAACAAACTTGTGCCACATATGGCGAACAAACTTGTGCCAGTTGCTTCGAGAAAACTTGTGCCAGTTGAGTAAAAAAAAACATGTGCCATTTGCGTCAAACAAACTTGTGCCAGTTGCGTCAAACAAACTTGTGCCTCTTGCGTCAAACAAACCTGTGCCAGTTGCGTCAAACAAACTTGTACCAATTGAGTCAAAAAAACTTGTGCCTGTTACGTCGAACAAACTTGTGCCGGTTGCGTCTAACAAACTTGTGCCAGTTGCGTCAAACAAACTTGTGCCAGTTGCGTCAAACAAACTTGTGCCAGTTGCGTCAAACAAACTTGTGCCAGTTGCGTAGAACAAACTTGTGCCAGTTGCGTCAAACAAACTTGTGCCAGTTGCGTAGAAGAACCTTGTGCCAGTTGCGTCAAACGAACTTGTGCCAGTTGCGTCAAACGAACTTGTGCCAGTTGCGTCAAACAAACTTGTGCCAGTTGCGTCAAACAAACTTGTGCCAGTTGGGTCGAACAAACTTGTGCCAGTTGCGTTAAACAAACTTGTGCCAGTTGCATCGAACAAACTTTTGCCAGTTGCGTCGAACAAACTTGTGCCAGTTGCGTCGAACAAACTTGCGACAGTTGCGTCAAACAAACTTGTGCCAGTTGCGTTGAACAAACTTCTGCCAGTTGTATCAAACAAACTTGTGTCAGTTGCGTAGAACAAACTTGTGCCAGTTGCGTCGAACAAACTTTTGTCATTTGGGTAGAACAAAGTTGTGCCAGTTGCGTCGAACAAACTTGTGCCATTTGCGTAGAACAAACTAGTGCCAGTTACATAGAACAAACTTGTGCCAGATGCGTAGAACAAACTTGTGCCAGTTACATAGAACAAACTTGTGCCAGTTATGTAGAACAAACTTGTGCCAGTTGCGTCAAACAAACTTGTGCCAGTTGTGTCGAACAAACTTGGCCAGTTGCGTCAAAAAAACTTGGGCCGGTTTCGTCGAACAAACTTGTGCCAGTGGCATCCAACTAACTTGTGCCAGTTGCGTCGAACAAACTTGGGCCAGTTGCGTCAAACAAACTTGTGCCAGTTGCGTAGAACAAACTTGTGCCAGTTGCGTAGAACAACCTTGTGCCAGTTGCGTCGAACAAACTTGTGCTAGTTGGTAGAACAAACTTGTGCCAGTTGCGTCAAAGAAACTTATGCCAGTTACGTAAAACAAACTAGTGCCAGTTGCATAGAACAAACTTGTGCCAGTTGAGTAGAACAAACTTGTGCCAATTGCATCAAACAAACTTGTGCCAGTTGCGTCGAACAAAACAGGTGCCAGTTGCGCCGAAGAAACTTGTGCCAGTTGCGTCAAACAAAGTTGTGCCAGTTGCGTCGAACAAACTTGTGCCAGTTGCGTCGAACAAACTTGTGCCAGTTACGGCGAACAAACTTGTGCCACTTGCGTCGAGAAACTTGTGCCAGTAGCGTCAAATAAACTTGTGCCAGGTGCGTCAAACAAACTTGTGCCAATTATGGCGAACAAACTTGTGCCAGTTGCGTCGAGAAAAGTTGTGCCAGTTGCGTCAAATAAACTTGTGCCAGTTGCATCAAACAAACTTGTGCCAGTTGCATCAAACAAACTTGTGCCAGTTGCGACAAACAAAGCTGTGCCAGTTGCGTCAAACAATCTTGTGCCAATTGATTCGAAAAAACTTGTGCCAGTTGCGTTGACCAAACTTGTGCAAGTTCCGTCTAATAAACTTGTGCCAGTTGCGTCAAACAAACTTGTGCCAGTTGCGTCGAACAAACTTGTGCCAGTTGCATCAAACAAACTAGTGCTAGTTGCATAGAACAAACTTGTGCCAGTTGCGTCAAACAAACTTGTGCCAGTTGCGTAGAACAAACTTGTACATGTTGTGTAGAACAACCTTGTGCCAGTTGCATTAAACAAACTTGTGCCAGTTGCGTCAAACAAACTTGTACCAGTTGCTTCGAACAAACTTGTGCCAGTTGTGTGAAACAAACTTGTACCAGGTGGGTCGAACAAACTTGTGCCAGTTACGTTAAACAAACTTGTACCAGTTGCGTCGTACAAATTTGTGCCAGTTGCGTCAAACAAACTTGTGCCAGTTGCGTCGAACAAACTTTTGGCAGTTGCGTCGAACAAACTTGTGCCAGTTGATTAGAACAAACTTGTGCCAGTTGTGTCAAACAAACTTGTGCCAGTTGCGTAGAACAAACTTGTGCCAGTTGCTTCGAACAAACTTGTGCCAGTTGGCTGAACAAACATGTGCCAGTTGCGTCAAACAAATTTGTGCCAGTTGCGTAGAACAAACTAGTGCCAGTTGCATAGAACAAACTTGTGCCAGATACGTAGAACAAACTTTTGCCATTTGCGTAGAACAAACTTGTACCAGTTGTTTCAAACAAACTTGTGCCAATTGTGTACAACAAACTTGTGCCAGTTATGTAGAACAAACTTGTGCCTGTTGCGTCAAACAAACTTGTGCCAGTTGCGTCAAACAAACTTGTGCCAATTGCATAGAACAAACTTGTGCCAGTTGCATAGAACAACCTTGTGCCAGTTGCGTCAAACAAACTTGTGCCAGTTGCGTCAAACAAACTTGTGCCAGTTACGTCAAACAAACTTGTGCCAGTTGCGTCCAACAAACTTTTGCCAGTTGCGTCCAACAAACTTGTGCCAGTAGCGTCAAACAAACTTGTGCCAGTGGCATCGAACAAACTTATGCCAGTTGCGTAAAAAAAACTTGTGCCAGTTGTGTAGAACAAACTTGTGCCAGTTGTGTAGAACAAACTTGTGCCAGTTGCGTAGAACAACCTTGTGCCAGTTGCGTCGAACAAACTTGTGCCAGTTGCGTAGAACAAACTTGTGCCAGTTGTGCCAAACAAACTTATGCCAGTTGCGTAGAACAAACTAGTGCCAGTTGCATAGAACAAACTTGTGCCAATTGCATAGAACAAACTTGTGCCAATTGCGTCAAACAAACTTGTGCCAGTTGCGTCGAACAAACTTGTGCCAGTTTCGTCAAAGAAACTTGTGCCAGTTGCATCAAACAAACTTGTGCCAGTTGCATCGAACAAACTTGTGCCAGTTGCGTCGAAAAAACTTGTGCCAGTTACGGCGAACAAACTTGTGCCAGTTGCGTCAAACAAACTTGTGCCAGTTACGTCAAACAAACTTGTGCCAGTGGCGTCAAACAAACTTGTGCCAATTGAGTCGATAAAACTTGTGCAAGTTGCGTCGAACAAACTTGTGGCAGTTGCGTCTAACAAACTTGTGCCAGTTGCGTCAAACAAACTTGGGCTGTTGCGTCGAACAAACTTGTGCCAGTTGCATCAAACAAACTAGTGCCAGTTCCATAGAACAAACTTCTGCCAGTTGCGTCAAACGAACTTGTGCCAGTTGCGTAGAACAAACTTGTGCATGTTGCGTAGAACAAACTTGTGCCAGTTGCGTCAAAAAAACTTTTGCCCGTTGCGTCTAACAAACTTGTGCCAGTTGCGTCGAACAAACTTGTGCCAGTTGTGTCAAACAAACTTGTGCCAGTTGGGTCGAAGAAACTTGTGCCAGTTACGTTAAACAAACTTGTACCAGTTGCATCGAACAAACTTGTGCCAGTTGCGTCGAACAAACTTGTGCCAGTTGCGTCAAACAAACTTGCGCCAGTTCCGTCGAACAAACTTGGGCCAGTTGCTTAGAACAAACTTGTGCCAGTTGTGTAAAACAAACTTGTGCCAGTTGCGTAGAACAAACTTGTGCCAGTTGAGTCGAACAAACTTGTGCCAGTTGGGAAGAACAAACATGTGCCAGTTGCGTCAAACAAATTTGTGCCAGTTGCCTAGAACAAACTTGTGCCAGTTGCATAGAACAAACGTGTCCCAGATGCGTAAAACAAACTTGTGCCAGTTGCGTAGAACAAACTTGTGCCAGTTGCGTCGAACAAATTTGTGCCAGTTGCATCGAACAAACTTGTGCCAGTTGCTTCTAACAAAATTGTGCCAGTTGCATAGAACAAACTTGTGCCAGTTGCGTCGAACAAACTTGTGCCAGTTGCGTCCAACAAAATTGTGCCAGTTGCGTAGAACAAACTTGTGCCAGTTGCGTCCAACAAACTTGTGCCAGTTGCATAGAACAAACTTGTGCCAGTTACGTCAAACAAACTTATGCCAGTTGCATAGAACAAACTAGTGCCAGTTGCATACAACAAACTTGTGCCAGTTGCGTAGAACAAACTTGTGCCAGTTGCGTAGAACAAACTTGTGCCAGTTGCATAGAACAAACTTGTGCCAGTTGCATAGAACAAACTTGTGCCAGTTGCGTCAAACAAACTTGTGCCAGTTTCTTCGAATAAACTTGTGCCAGTGGCGTCGAACAAACTTGTGCCAGTTACGGGGAACAAACTTGTGCCAGTTGCGTCGAGAAAAATTGTGCCAGTTACGTCAAAAAAATTTGTGCCAGTTGCGTCAAACAAACTTGTGCCAGTTGCGTCAAACAAACTTGTGCCAGTTACGGCGAACAAACTTGTGCCAGTTGCGTCGAGAAAACTTGTGCCAGTTGCGTCAAACAAACTTGTGCCAGTTGCGTCAAACAAACTTGTGCCAATTGATTAAAAAAAACTTGTGCCAGTTGCGTTGAACAAACTTGTGCCAGTTGCGTCAAACAAACTTGTGCCAGTTGTGTCAAACAAACTTGTGCCAGTTGCGTCGAACAGACTTGTGCCAGTTGCATCGAACAAACTAGTGCCAGTTGCATAGAACAAACTTGTGCCAGTTGCGTCAAACAAACGTGTGCCAGTTGCGTAGAACAAACTTGTACATGTTGCGTAGAACAACCTTGTGCCAGTTGCGTCAAACAAACCTGTGCCAGTTTTGTCAAACAAACTTGTGCCAGTTGGGTCGAACAAACTTGTGCCAGTTACGTTAAACAAACTTGTTCTAGTTGCATCGAACAAACTTGTGCCAGTTGCGTTGAACAAACTTATGCCAGTTGCGTCGAACAAACTTGCGCCAGTTCCATCGAACAAACTTGTGCCAGTTGCTTCGAACAAACTTGTGCCAGTTGTGTCAAACAAACTTGTGACAGTTGCGTAGAACAAACTTGTGCCAGTTGTGTCGAACAAACTTGTGCCAGTTGGGTAGAACAAACATGTGCCAGTTGTGTCAAACAAATTTGTGCCAGTTGCGTAGAACACACTAGTGCCAGTTGCATAGAACAAACTTGTGCCAGATGCGTAGAACAAACATTTGCCATTTGCGTAGAACAAACTTGTGCCAGTTTTGTCAAACAAACTTGTGCCAGTTGTGTACAACAAACTAGTAAGAGTTGCGTAGAACAAATTTGTGCCAGTTGTGTCGAACAAACTTGTGCCAGTTGCTTAGAACAAACTTGTACCAGTTGCATCAAACAAACTTATGCCAGTTGCATAGAACAAACTAGTGCCAGTTGCATAGAACAAACTTGTGCCAGTTGCGTAGAACAAACTTGTGCCAGTTGCGTCAAATAAACTTGTGCCAGTTGCGTCGAACAAACTTGTGCCAGTTGCGTCGAAGAAACTTGTGCCAGTTGCGTCAAACAAACTTGTGCCATTTGCGTCGAACAAACTTGTGCCAGTTGCGTCGAACAAACTTGTGCCAGATATGGTGAACAAACTTGTGCCAGTTGCTTCGAGAAAAATTGTGCCAGTTGCGTAAAAAAAAAACTTGTGCCAGTTGCGTCAAACAAACTTGTGCCAGTTGCGTCAAACAAACTTGTGCCTCTTGCGTCAAACAAACTTGTGCCAGTTGCGTCAAACAAACTTGTGCCAGTTTCGTCAAACAAACTTGTGCCAGTTGCGCATAACAAACTTGTGCCAGTTGCTTCAAACAAACTTGTGCCAGTTGCGTCAAACAAAATTGTGCCAGTTGCGTCAAACAAACTTGTGCCAGTTGCGTCAAACAAACTTGTGCCAGTTGCGTCAAACAAACTTGTGCCAGTTGCGTAGAACAAACTTGTGCCAGTTGCATCAAAGAAACTTGTGCCAGTTGCGTAGAAGAACCTTGTGCCAGTTGCGTCAAACGAACTTGTGCCAGTTGCGTCAAACAAACTTTTGCCAGTTGCGTCGAACAAACTTGTGCCAGTTGCGTCGAACAAACTTGCGACAGTTGCGTCAAACAAACTTGTGCCAACTGCGTTGAACAAACTTCTGCCAGTTGTGTCAAACAAACTTGTGTCAGTTGCGTAGAACAAACTTGTGCCAGTTGCGTCGAACAAACTTGTGTCAGTTGGGTAGAACAAACTTGTGCCAGTTGCGTCAAACAAACTTGTGCCAGTTGCGTAGAACAAACTAGTGCCAGTTGCATAGAACAAAATTGTGCCAGATGAGTAGAACAAACTTGTGCCAGTTGCGTAGAACAAACTTGTGCCAGTTATGTAGAACAAACTTGTGCCAGTGGCATCCAACAAACTTGTGCCAGTTGCGTCGAACAAACTTGTGCCAGTTGCGTCGAAACAAACTTGTGCTAGTTGCGTAGAACAAACTTGTGCCAGTTGCGTAGAACAACCTTGTGCCAGTTGCATCGAACAAACTTGTGTTAGTTGGTAGAACAAACTTGTGCCAGTTGCGTCAAACAAACTTATGCCAGTTGCGTAAAACAAACCAGTGCCAGTTGCATAGAACAAACTTGTGCCAGTTGAGTAGAACAATCTTGTGCCAATTGCATCAAACAAACTTTTGCCAGTTGCGTCAAACAAACTTGTGCCAGTTGCGTCAAACAAACTTGTGCCAGTTGCGTCAAACAAACTTGTGCCAGTTGCATTGAACAAACTTGTGCCAGTTGCGTCGAACAAACTTGTGCCAGTTGCGTCAAACAAACTTGTGCCAGTTGCATCGAACAAACTTATGCCAGTTACGTAAAAAAAAACTTGTGCCAGTTGCGACAAACAAACTTGTGCCAGTTGTGTAGAAAAAACTTGTGCCAGTTGCGTAGAACAACCTTGTGCCAGTTGCGTCAAACAAACTTGTGCCAGTTGCGTAGAACAAACTTGTGCCAGTTGTGCCAAACAAACTTATGCCAGTTGCGTAGAACAAACTAGTACCAGTGGCATAGAACAAACTTGTGCCAGTTGCGTAGAACAAACTTGTGCCAATTGCGTCAAACAAACTTGTGCCAGTTAAGGCGAACAAACTTGTGCCAGTTTCGTCAAAGAAACTTGTGCCAGTTGCATCAAACAAACTTGTGCCAGTTGCGCCGAACAAACTTGTGCCAGTTGCGTCGAAAAAACTTGTGCCAGTTACGGCAAACAAAATTGTGCCAGTTGTGTCGAGAAAACTTGTGCCAGTTGCGTCAAATAAACTTGTGCCAGTTGCGTCAAACAAACTTGTGCCAGTTACGTCAAACAAACTTGTGCCAGTGGCATCAAACAAACTTGTGCCAGTTGTGTCAAACAAACTTGTGCCAATTGAGTCGAAAAAACTTGTGCCAGTTGCGTCGAACAAACTTGTGGCAGTTGCGTCTAACAAACTTGTGCCAGTTGCGTCAAACAAACTTATGCTGTTGCGTCAAACAATCTTGTGCCAGTTGCATCAAACAAACTAGTGCCAGTTCCATAGAACAAACTTGTGCCAGTTGCGTCAAACAAACTTGTGCCAGTTGCGTTCAACAAACTTGTGCATGTTGCGTAGAACAAACTTGTGCCAGTTGCGTCAAAAAAACTTTTGCCAGTTGCGTCAAACAAACTTGTGCCAGTTGCGTCGAACAAACTTGTGCCAGTTGTGTCAAACAAACTTGTGCCAGTTGGGTCGAAGAAACTTGTGCCAGTTACGTTAAACAAACTTGTACCAGTTACATCGAACAAACTTGTGCCAGTTGCGTCGAACAAACTTGTGCCAGTTGCGTCGAACAAACTTGCGCCAGTTCCGTCGAACAAACTTAGGCCAGTTGCTTAGAACAAGCTTGTGCCAGTTGTGTCAAACAAACTTGTGCCAGTTGCGTAGAACAAACGTGTCCAAGATGCGTAAAACAAACTTGTGCCAGTTGCGTAGAACAAACTTGTGCCAGTTGCGTCGAACAAATTTGTGCCAGTTGCGTCGAACAAACTTGTGCCAGTTGCGTCCAACAAAATTGTGCCAGTTGCGTAGAACAAACTTGTGCCAGTTGCGTCGAACAAACTTGTGCCAGTTGCGTCCAACAAAATTGTGCCAGTTGCGTAGAACAAACTTGTGCCAGTTGCGTCCAACAAACTTGTGCCAGTTGCGTAGAACAAACTTTTGCCAGTTACGTCAAACAAACTTATGCCAGTTGCGTACAACAAACTAGTGCCAGTTGCATACAACAAACTTGAGCCAGTTGCGTAGAACAAACTTGTGCCAGTTGCGTAGAACAAACTTGTACCAGTTGCATAGAACAAACTTGTGCCAGTTGCATAGAACAAACTTGTGCCAGTTGCGTCAAACAAACTTGTGCCAGTTGCTTCGAATAAACTTGTGCCAGTGGCGTCGAACAAACTTGTGCCAGTTACGGGGAACAAACTTGTGCCAGTTGCGTCGAGAAAAATTGTGCCAGTTACGTCAAAAAAACTTGTGCCAGTTGCGTCAAACAAACTTGTGCCAGTTGCATCAAACAAACTTGTGCCAGTTACGGCGAACAAACTTGTGCCAGTTGCGTCGAGAAAACTTGTGCCAGTTGCGTCAAACAAACTTGTGCCAGTTGCGTCAAACAAACTTGTGCCAGTTGCGTCAAACAAACTTGTGCCAGTTGCGTCAAACAAACTTGTGCCAATTGATTAAAAAAAACTTATGCCAGTTGCGTTGAACAAACTTGTGCCAGTTGCGTCTAACAAACTTTTGCCAGTTGTGCCAAACAAACTTGTGCCAGTTGCGTCGAACAAACTTGTGCCAGTTGCATCGAACAAACTAGGGCCAGTTGCATAGAACAAACTTGTGCCAGTTGCGTCAAACAAACTTGTGCCAATTGCGTAGAACAAACTTGTACATGTTGCGTAGAACAACCTTGTGCCAGTTACGATAAACAAACTTGTTCTAGTTGCATCGAACAAACTTGTGCCAGTTGCGTCGAACAAACTTGTGCCAGTTGCGTCGAACAAACTTGCGCCAGTTCCATCGAACAAACTTGAGCCAGTTGCTTCGAACAAACTTTTGCCAGTTGTGTCAAACAAACTTGTGCCAGTTGCGTAAAACAAACTTGTGCCAGTTGCGTCGAACAAACTTGTGCCAGTTGGATAGAACAAACATGTGCCAGTTGTGTCAAACAAATTTGTGCCAGTTGCGTAGAACACACTAGTGCCAGTTGCATAGAACAAACTTGTCCCAGATGCGTAGAACAAACATTTGCCATTTGCGTAGAACAAACTTGTGCCAGTTTTGTCAAACAAACTTGTGCCAGTTGTGTACAACAAACTAGTAAGAATTGCGTAGAACAAACTTGTGCCAGTTGTGTCGAACAAACTTGTGCCAGTTGCGTAGAACAAACTTGTACCAGTTGCATCAAACAAACTTATGCCAGTTGCATAGAACAAACTAGTGCCAGTTGCATAGAACAAACTTGTGCCAGTTGCGTAGAACAAATCTTGTGCCAGTTGCGTCAAACAAACTTGTGCCAGTTGCGTCGAACAAACTTGTGCCAGTTGTGTCGAAGAAACTTGTGCCATTTGCGTCAAACAAACTTGTGCCAGTTGCGTCGAACAAACTTGTGCCAGATATGGCGAACAAACTTGTGCCAGTTGCTTCGAGAAAAATTGTGCCAGTTGCGTAAAAAAAAAACTTGTGCCAGTTGCGTCAAACAAACTTGTGCCAGTTGCGTTAAACAAACTTGTGCCTCTTGCATCAAACAAACTTGTGCCCTTTGCTTCAAACAAACTTGTGCCAGTTTCGTCAAACAAACTTGTGCCAGTTGCGCCGAACAAACTTGTGCCAGTTGCTTCAAACAAACTTGTGCCAGTTGCGTCAAACAAACTTGTGCCAGTTGCGTAGAACAAACTTGTGCCAGTTGCGTCAAAGAAACTTGTGCCAGTTGCGTAGAAGAACCTTGTGCCAGTTGCGTCAAACGAACTTGTGCCAGTTGCGTCAAACAAACTTTTGCCAGTTGCGTCGAACAAACTTGTGCCAGTTGCGTCGAACAAACTTGCGACGCTTGCGTCAAACAAACTTGTGCCAACTGCGTTGAACAAACTTCTGCCAGTTGTGTCAAACAAACTTGTGTTAGTTTCGTAGAACAAACTTGTGCCAGTTGCGTCGAACAAACTTGTGTCAGTTGGGTAGAACAACCTTATGCCAGTTGCGTCAAACAAACTTGTGCCAGTTGCGTAGAACAAACTAGTGCCAGTTGCATAGAACAAAATTGTGCCACATGCGTAGAACAAACTTGTGCCAGTTGCGTAGAACAAACTTGTGCCAGTTGCATAGAACAAACTTGTGCCAGTTATGTACAACAAACTTGTGCCAGTGGCATCCAACAAACTTGTGCCAGTTGCGTCGAATAAACTTGTGCCAGTTGCGTCGAAACAAACTTGTGCCAGTTGCGTAGAACAAACTTGTGCCAGTTGCGTAGAACAACCTTGTGCCAGTTGCGTCAAACAAACTTATGCCAGTTGCGTAAAACAAACCAGTGCCAGTTGCATAGAACAAACTTGTGCCAGTTGAGTAGAACAAACTTGTGCCAATTGCATCAAACAAACTTGTGCCAGTTGCGTCGAAGAAACTTGTGCCAGTTGCGTCGAAGAAACTTGTGCCAGTTGCGTCAAACAAACTTGTGCCTGTTGCGCCGAACAAACTTGTGCCAGTTGCTTCGAACAAACTTGTGCCAGTTATGGCGAACAAACTTGTGCCAGTTGCGTCGAAAAAAGATGTTCCTGTTGCGTCAAATAAACTTTTGCCAGTTGCGTCAAACAAACTTGTGCCAGTTGCGTCAAACAAACTTGTGCCAGTTGCGTCAAACAAACTTGTGCCAGTTGCGTCAAACAAACTTGTGCCAATTGATTCGAAAAAACTTGTGCCAGTTGCGTTGAACAAACTTGTGCCAGTTGCGTCTAACAAACTTGTGCCAGTTGCGTCAAACAAACTTGTGCCAGTTGCGCCGAACAAACTTGTACATGTTGCGTAGAACAACCTTGTGCCAGTTGCATCGAACAAACTAGTGCCAGTTGCATAGAACAAATTTGTGCCAGTTGCGTCAAACAAACTTGTGCCAGTTGCGTAGAACAAACTTGTACATGTTGCGTAGAACAACCTTGTGCCAGTTGCGTCAAACAAACTTGTGCCAGTTGCGTCAAACAAACTTGTGCCAGTTGCGTCGAACAAAATTGTGCCAGTTGTGTGAAACAAACTTTTGCAAGTTGGGTCGAACAAACTTGTGCCAGTTACGTTAAACAAACTTGTACCAGTTGCGTCGTACAAATTTGTGCCTGCGTCGAACAAACTTGAGCCAGTTGCGTCGAACAAACTTGCACCAGTTCCGTCGAACAAACTTGTGTCAGGTGCTTAGAACAATCTTGTGCCACTTGTGTCAAACAAACTTGTGCCAGTTGTGTAGAACAAACTTGTGCCAGTTGCGTCGAACAAACTTGTGCCTGTTGGGTAAAACAAACAAGTGCCAGTTGCGTCAAACAAATTTGTGCCAGTTACGTCAAACAAACTAGTGCTAGTTGTATAGAACAAACTTTTGCCAGATGCGTAGAACAAACTTTTGCCATAGGCGTAGAACAAACTTGTGCCAGTTGTGTCAAACAAACTTGTGCCAGTTGTGTACAACAAACTTGTGCCAGTTATATAGAACAAACTTGTAACTGTTGCATCATACAAACTTGTGCCAGTTGCGTCAAACAAACTTGAGCCATTTGCATAGAACAAACTTGTGCCAGTTGCATAGAACAACCTTGTGCCAGTTGCGTCAAACAAACTTGTGCCAGTTGCGTCAAACAAACTTGTGCCAGTTGCGTCAAACAAACTTGTGCCAGTTGCGTCAAACAAACTTGTGCCAGTTGCGTAGAACAAACTTGTGCCAGTTGCATAGAACAAACTTGTGCCAGTTATGTAGAACAAACTTGTGCCAGTTGTGTCAAACAAACTTGTGCCAGTTGCGTCGAACAAACTTGTGCCAGTTACGGCGAACAAACTTGTGCTAGTTTCGTAGAGAAAACTTGTGCCAGTTGCGTCAAATAAACTTGTGCCAGATGTATCAAACAAACTTGTGCCAGTTGTGTCAAACAAACTTGTGTCAGTTGTGTCAAACAAACTTGTTCCAGTTGCGCAAAACGAACTTGTGCCAATTAAGTCGAAAAAACTTGTGCCAGTTGCGTCGAACAAACTTGTGCCAGTTGCGTCTAACAAACTTGTGCCAGTTGCGTCAAAAAAACTTGGGCCAGTTTCGTCGAACAAACTTGTGTCAGTGGCATCCAACAAACTTGTGTCAGTTGCGTAGAACAACCTTGTTCCAGTTGCGTCAAACAAACTTGTGCCAGTTGCGTAGAACAAACTTGTGCCAGTTGCGTAGAACAACCTTGTGCCAGTTGCGTCGAACAAACTTGTGCTAGTTTGTAGAACAAACTTGTGCCAGTTGCGTCAAACAAATTTATGCCAGTTGCGTAAAACAAACTTGTGCCAGTTAAGTAGAACAAACTTGTGCCAATTGCGTCAAACAAACTTGTCCCAGTTCGTCGATCAAACTTGTGCCAGTTGTGTTGAACAAACTTGTGCCAGTTGCGTCAAACAAGCTTGTGCCAGTTGCTTCGAACAAACTTGTGCCACTTGCGTCGAGAAAACTTGTGCCAGTTGCGTCAAACAAACTTGTGCCAGTTGCATAGAACAAACTTGTGCCAGTTATGTAGAAAAAACTTGTGCCAGTTGCGTCGAACAAACTTGTGCCAGTTGCGTCGATCAAACTTGTGCCAGTTGCATAGAACAAACTTGTGCCAGTTGCATCGAACAAACTTGTGCCAGTTGCATAGAACAAACTAGTGCCAGTTGCATAGAACAAACTTGTGACAGTTGCATAGAACAAACTTGTGCCAGTTGCGTAGAACAACCTTGTGCCAGTTGCGTCAAACAAACTTGTGCCAGTTACGTCAAACAAACTTGTTCCAGTGGCATCAAACAAACTTGTACCAGTTGATTAGAACAAACTTGTGCCAGTTGTGTCAAACAAACTTGTGCCAGTAGCGTAGAACAAACTTGTGCCAGTTGCTTCGAACAAACTTGTGCCAGTTGGCTAAACAAACATGTGCCAGTTGCGTCAAACAAATTTGTGCCAGTTGCGTAGAACAAACTAGTGCCAGTTGCATAGAAAAAACTTGTGCCAGATGCGTAGAACAAACTTTTGCCATTTGCGTAGAACAGACTTTTACCAGTTGTGTCAAACAAACTTGTGCCAGTTGTGTACAACAAACTTGTGCCAGTTATGTAGAACATACTTGTGCCTGTTGCGTCAAACAAACTTGTGCCAGTTGCGTCAAACAAACTTGTGCCAATTGCATAGAAAAAACTTGTGCCAGTTGCATAGAACAACCTTGTGCCAGTTGCGTCAAACAAACTTGTGCCAGTTGCGTCAAACAAACTTGTGCCAGTTGCGTCAAACAAACTTGTGCCAGTTGCATCGAACAAACTTGTGCCAGTTGCGTCGAACAAACTTGTGCCAGTTGCGTCAAACAAACTTGTGCCAGTGGCATCGAACAAACTTATGCCAGTTGCGTAAAAAAAAACTTGTGCCAGTTGCGACAAACAAACTTGTGCCAGTTGTGTAGAACAAACTTGTGCCAGTTGCGTAGAACAACCTTGTGCCAGTTGCGTCGAACAAACTTGTGCCAGTTGCGTAGAACAAACTTGTGCCAGTTGTGCCAAACAAACTTATGCCAGTTGCGTAGAACAAACTAGTGCCAGTGGCATAGAACAAACTTGTGCCAGTTGCATAGAACAAACTTGTGCCAATTGCGTCAAACAAACTTGTGCCAGTTAAGGCAAACAAACTTGTGCCAGTTTCGTCAAAGGAACTTGTGCCAGTTGCATCAAACAAACTTGTGCCAGTTGCGTCGAACAAACTTGTGCCAGTTGCGTCGAAAAAACTTGTGCCAGTTACGGCAAACAAAATTGTGCCAGTTGTGTCGAGAAAACTTGTGCCAGTTGCGTCAAATAAACTTGTGCCAGTTGCGTCAAACAAACTTGTGCCAGTTACGTCAAACAAACTTGTGCCAGTGGCATAAAACAAACTTGTGCCAGTTGTGTCAAACAAACTTGTGCCAATTGAGTCGAAAAAACTTGTGCCAGTTGCGTCGAACAAACTTGTGGCAGTTGCGTCTAACAAACTTGTGCCAGTTGCATCAAACAAACTTATGCTGTTGCGTCGAACAATCTTGTGCCAGTTGTATCAAACAAACTAGTGCCAGTTCCATAGAACAAACTTGTGCCAGTTGCGTCAAACAAACTTGTGCCAGTTGCGTTCAACAAACTTGTGCATGTTGCGTAGAACAAACTTGTGCCAGTTGCGTCAAAAAAACTTTTGCCAGTTGCGTCAAACAAACTTGTGCCAGTTGCGTCGAACAAACTTTTGCCAGTTGTGTCAAACAAACTTGTGCCAGTTGGGTCGAAGAAACTTGTGCCAGTTACGTTAAACAAACTTGTACCAGTTACATCAAACAAACTTGTGCCAGTTGCGTCGAACAAACTTGTGCCAGTTGCGTCGAACAAACTTGCGCCAGTTCCGTCGAACAAACTTAGGCCAGTTGCTTAGAACAAGCTTGTGCCAGTTGTGTCAAACAAACTTGTGCCAGTTGCGTAGAACAAACGTGTCCCAGATGCGTAAAACAAACTTGTGCCAGTTGCGTAGAACAAACTTGTGCCAGTTGCGTCGAACAAATTTGTGCCAGTTGCGTCGAACAAACTTGTGCCAGTTGCGTCCAACAAAATTGTGCCAGTTGCGTAGAACAAACTTGTGCCAGTTGCGTCGAACAAACTTGTGCCAGTAGCGTCCAACAAAATTGTGCCAGTTGCGTAGAACAAACTTGTGCCAGTTGCGTCGAACAAACTTGTGCCAGTTGCGTCCAACAAAATTGTGCCAGTTGCGTAGAACAAACTTGTGCCAGTTGCGTCCAACAAACTTGTGCCAGTTGCGTAGAACAAACTTTTGCCAGTTACGTCAAACAAACTTATGCCAGTTGCGTAGAACAAACTAGTGCCAGTTGCATACAACAAACTTGAGCCAGTTGCGTAGAACAAACTTGTGCCAGTTGCGTAGAACAAACTTGTACCAGTTGCAAAGAACAAACTTGTGCCAGTTGCATAGAACAAACTTGTGCCAGTTGCGTCAAACAAACTTGTGCCAGTTGCTTCGAATAAACTTGTGCCAGTGGCGTCGAACAAACTTGTGGCAGTTATGGGGAACAAACTTGTGCCAGTTGCGTCGAGAAAAATTGTGCCAGTTACGTCAAAAAAACTTGTGCCAGTTGCGTCAAACAAACTTGTGCCTGTTGCGTCAAACAAACTTGTGCCAGTTACGGCGAACAAACTTGTGCCAGTTGCGTCGAGAAAACTTGTGCCAGTTGCGTCAAACAAACTTGTGCCAGTTGCGTCAAACAAACTTGTGCCAGTTGCGTCAAACAAACTTGTGCCAATTGATTAAAAAAAACTTGTGCCAGTTGCGTTGAACAAACTTGTGCCAGTTGCGTCTAACAAACTTTTGCCAGTTGTGTCAAACAAACTTGTGCCAGTTGCGTCGAACAAACTTGTGCCAGTTGCATCGAACAAACTAGGGCCAGTTGCATAGAACAAACTTGTGCCAGTTGCGTCAAACAAACTTGTGCCAGTTGCGTAGAACAAACTTGTACATGTTGCGTAGAACAACCTTGTGCCAGTTGCGTCAAACAAACTTGTGCCAGGTGTCAAACAAACTTGTGCCAGTTGGGTCGAACAAACTTGTGCCAGTTACGTTAAACAAACTTGTTCTAGTTGCATCGAACAAACTTGTGCCAGTTGCGTCGAACAAACTTGTGCCAGTTGCGTCGAACAAACTTGCGCCAGTTCCATCGAACAAACTTGTGCCAGTTGCTTCGAACAAACTTGTGCCAGTTGTGTCAAACAAACTTGTGCCAGTTGCGTAAAACAAACTTGTGCCAGTTGCGTCGAACAAACTTGTGCCAGTTGGGTAGAACAAACATGTGCCAGTTGTGTCAAACAAATTTGTGCCAGTTGCGTAGAACACACTAGTGCCAGTTGCATAGAACAAACTTGTCCCAGATGCGTAGAACAAACATTTGCCATTTGTGTAGAACAAACTTGTGCCAGTTTTGTCAAACAAACTTGTGCCAGTTGTGTACAACAAACTAGTAAGAATTGCGTAGAACAAACTTGTGCCAGTTGTGTCGAACAAACTTGTGCCAGTTGCGTAGAACAAACTTGTACCAGTTGCATCAAACAAACTTATGCCAGTTGCATAGAACAAACTAGTGCCAGTTGCATAGAACAAACTTGTGCCAGTTGCGTAGAACAAATCTTGTGCCAGTTGCGTCAAACAAACTTGTGCCAGTTGCGTCGAACAAACTTGTGCCAGTTGTGTCGAAGAAACTTGTGCCATTTGCGTCAAACAAACTTGTGCCAGTTGCGTCGAACAAACTTGTGCCAGATATGGCGAACAAACTTGTGGCAGTTGCTTCGAGAAAAATTGTGCCAGTTGCGTAAAAAAAAAACTTGTGCCAGTTGCGTCAAACAAACTTGTGCCAGTTGCGTTAAACAAACTTGTGCCTCTTGCATCAAACAAACTTGTGCCCTTTGCTTCAAACAAACTTGTGCCAGTTTCGTCAAACAAACTTGTGCCAGTTGCGCCGAACAAACTTGTGCCAGTTGCTTCAAACAAACTTGTGCCAGTTGCGTCAAACAAACTTGTGCCAGTTGCGTAGAACAAACTTGTGCCAGTTGCGTCAAAGAAACTTGTGCCAGTTGCGTAGAAGAACCTTGTGCCAGTTGCGTCAAACGAACTTGTGCCAGTTGCGTCAAACAAACTTTTGCCAGTTGCGTCGAACAAACTTGTGCCAGTTGCGTCGAACAAACTTGCGACGGTTGCGTGAAACAAACTTGTGCCAACTGCGTTGAACAAACTTCTGCCAGTTGTGTCAAACAAACTTGTGTTAGTTTCGTAGAACAAACTTGTGCCAGTTGCGTCGAACAAACTTGTGTCAGTTGGGTAGAACAACCTTATGCCAGTTGCGTCAAACAAACTTGTGCCAGTTGCGTAGAACAAACTAGTGCCAGTTGCATAGAACAAAATTGTGCCACATGCGTAGAACAAACTTGTGCCAGTTGCGTAGAACAAACTTGTGCCAGTTGCAGAGAACAAACTTGTGCCAGTTATGTAGAACAAACTTGTGCCAGCGGCATCCAACAAACTTGTGCCAGTTGCGTCGAATAAACTTGTGCCAGTTGCGTCGAAACAAACTTGTGCCAGTTGCGTAGAACAAACTTGTGCCAGTTGCGTAGAACAACCTTGTGCCAGTTGCGTCAAACAAACTTATGCCAGTTGCGTAAAACAAACCAGTGCCAGTTGCATAGAACAAACTTGTGCCAGTTGAGTAGAACAAACTTGTGCCAATTGCATCAAACAAACTTGTGCCAGTTGCGTCGAAGAAACTTGTGCCAGTTGCGTCGAAGAAACTTGTGCCAGTTGCGTCAAACAAACTCGTGCCTGTTGCGCCGAACAAACTTGTGCCAGTTGCTTCGAAATAAACTTGTGCCAGTTATGGCGAACAAACTTGTGCCAGTTGCGTCGAAAAAAGATGTTCCTGTTGCGTCAAATAAACTTTTGCCAGTTGCGTCAAACAAACTTGTGCCAGTTGCGTCAAACAAACTTGTGCCAGTTGCGTCAAACAAACTTGTGCCAGTTGCGCCAAACAAACTTGTGCCAATTGATTCGAAAAAACTTGTGCCAGTTGCGTTGAACAAACTTGTGCCAGTTGCGTCTAACAAACTTGTGCCAGTTGCGTCAAACAAACTTGTGCCAGTTGCGCCGAACAAACTTGTACATGTTGCGTAGAACAACCTTGTGCCAGTTGCATCGAACAAACTAGTGCCAGTTGCATAGAACAAATTTGTGCCAGTTGCGTCAAACAAACTTGTGCCAGTTGCGTAGAACAAACTTGTACATGTTCCGTAGAACAACCTTGTGACAGTTGCGTCAAACAAACTTGTGCCAGTTGCGTCAAACAAACTTGTGCCAGTTGCGTCGAACAAAATTGTGCCAGTTGTGTGAAACAAACTTTTGCAAGTTGGGTCGAACAAACTTGTGCCAGTTACGTTAAACAAACTTGTACCAGTTGCGTCGTACAAATTTGTGCCTGCGTCGAACAAACTTGAGCCAGTTGCGTCGAACAAACTTGCACCAGTTCCATCGAACAAACTTGTGTCAGGTGCTTAGAACAATCTTGTGCCACTTGTGTCAAACAAACTTGTGCCAGTTGTGTAGAACAAACTTGTGCCAGTTGCGTCGAACAAACTTGTGTCAGTGGCATCCAACAAACTTGTGTCAGTTGCGTAGAACAACCTTGTGCCAGTTGCGTCAAACAAACATGTGCCAGTTCCGTAGAACAAACTTGTGCCAGTTGCGTAGAACAACCTTGTGCCAGTTGCGTCGAACAAACTTGTGCTAGTTTGTAGAACAAACTTGTGCCAGTTGCGTCAAACAAATTTATGCCAGTTGCGTAAAACAAACTTGTGCCAGTTAAGTAGAACAAACTTGTGCCAATTGCGTCAAACAAACTAGTGCCAGTTCGTCGATCAAACTTGTGCCAGTTGTGTTGAACAAACTTGTGCCAGTTGCGTCAAACAAGCTTGTGCCAGTTGCTTCGAACAAACTTGTGCCACTTGCGTCGAGAAAACTTGTGCCAGTTGCGTCAAACAAACTTGTGCCAGTTGCATAGAACAAACTTGTGCCAGTTATGTAGAAAAAACTTGTGCCAGTTGCGTCGAACAAACTTGTGCCAGTTGCGTCGATCAAACTTGTGCCAGTTGCGTCGAACAAACTTGTGCCAGTTGCATCGAACAAACTTGTGCCAGTTGCATAGAACAAACTAGTGCCAGTTGCATAGAACAAACTTGTGACAGTTGCATAGAACAAACTTGTGCCAGTTGCGTAGAACAACCTTGTGCCAGTTGCGTCAAACAAACTTGTGACAGTTGCTTCAAACAAACTTGTGCCAGTTACGTCAAACAAACTTGTTCCAGTGGCATCAAACAAACTTGTGCCAGTTGTGTCAAACAAACTTGTGCCAATTGAGTCGAAAAAACTTGTGCCAGTTGCGTCGAACAAACTTGTGGCAGTTACGTCAAACAAACTTGGGCCAGTTGCATCGAACAAACTTGTGCCAGTTGCATCAAAAAAACTAGTGCCACTTGCATAGAACAAACTTGTGCCAGTTGCATCAAACAAACTTGTGCCAGTTGCGTAGAACAAACTTGTGCCAGTTGCGTCAAACAAACTTTTGCCAGTTCCATAGAACAAACTTGTGCCAGTTGCGTCAAACAAACTTGTGCCAGTTGCGTAGAACAAACTTGTGCATGTTGCGTAGAACAAACTTGTTCCAGTTGTGTCAAACAAACTTTTGCCAGTTGCGTCAAACAAACTTGTGCCAGTTGCGTCGAACAAACTTCTGCCAGTTGTGTCAAACAAACTTGTGCCAGTTGGGTCGAAGAAACTTGTGCCAGTTACGTTAAACAAACTTGTACCAGTTGCATCGAACAAACTTGTGCCAGTTGCATCGAACAAACTTGTGCCAGTTGCATCGAACAAACTTGCGCCAGTTCCGTCGAACAAACTTGGGCCAGTTGCTTAGAACTAACTTGTGCCAGTTGTGTCAAACAAACTTGTGCCAGTTGCGTAGAACAAACTTGTGCCAGTTGCGTCGAACAAACTTGTGCCAGTTGGGTAGAACAAACATGTGCCAGTGGCGTCAAACAAATTTGTGCCAGTTGCCTAGAACAAACTAGTGCCAGTTGCATAGAACAAACGTGTCCCAGATGCGTAAAACAAACTTGTGCCAGTTGCGTAGAACAAACTTGTGCCAGTTGCGTCGAACAAATTTGTGCCAGTTGCGTCGAACAAACTTGTGCCAGTTGCGTCCAACAAAATTGTGCCAGTTGCGTAGAACAAACTTGTGCCAGTTGTGTCGAACAAACTTGTGCCAGTTGCGTCCAACAAAATTGTGCCAGTTGCGTAGAACAAACTTGTGCCAGTTACGTCCAACAAACTTGTGCCAGTTGCGTAGAACAAACTTGTGCCAGTTGCGTCAAACAAATTTATGCCAGTTGCGTAGAACAAACTTGTGCCAGTTGCATACAACAAACTTGTGCCAGTTGTGTAGAACAAACTTGTGTCAGTTGCGTAGAACAAACTTGTGCCAGTTGCATCGAACAAATTTGTGCCAGTTGCATAGAACAAACTTGTGCCAGTTGCGTCAAACAAACTTGTGCCAGTTGCTTCGAATAAACTTGTGCCAGTGGCGTCGAACAAACTTGTGCCAGTTACGGGGAACAAACTTGTGCCAGTTGCGTCGAGAAAATTTGTGCCAGTTACGTCAAAAAAACTTGTGCCAGTTGCGTCAAACAAATTTGTGCTAGTTGCGTCAAACAAACTTGTGCCAGTTACGGCGAACAAACTTGTGCCAGTTGCGTCGAGAAAACTTGTGCCAGTTGCGCCAAATAAACTTATGCCAGTTGCGTCAAACAAACTTGTGCCAGTTGCGTAGAACAAAATTGTGCATGTTGCGTAGAACAAACTTGTGCCAGTTGCGCCAAACAAACTTTTGCCAGTTCCATAGAACAAACTTGTGCCAGTTGCGTCAAACAAACTTGTGCCAGTTGCGTAGAACAAACTTGTGCATGTTGCGTAGAACAAACTTGTGCCAGTTGCGTCAAACAAACTTTTGCCAGTTGCGTCAAACAAACTTGTGCCAGTTGCGTCGAACAAACTTCTGCCAGTTGTGTCAAACAAACTTGTGCCAGTTGGGTCGAAGAAACTTGTGCCAGTTACGTTAAACAAACTTGTACCAGTTGCATCGAACAAACTTGTGCCAGTTGCGTCGAACAAACTTGTGCCAGTTGCGTCGAACAAACTTGCGCCAGTTCCGTCGAACAAACTTGGGCCAGTTGCTTAGAACAAACTTGTGCCAGTTGTGTCAAACAAACTTGTGCCAGTTGCGTAGAACAAACTTGTGCCAGTTGCGTCGAACAAACTTGTGCCAGTTGGGTAGAACAAACATGTGCCAGTTGTGTCAAACAAATTTGTGCCAGTTGCGTAGAACACACTAGTGCCAGTTGCATAGAACAAACTTGTCCCAGATGCGTAGAACAAACATTTGCCATTTGCGTAGAACAAACTTGTGCCAGTTTTGTCAAACAAACTTGTGCCAGTTGTGTACAACAAACTAGTAAGAATTGCGTAGAACAAACTTGTGCCAGTTGTGTCGAACAAACTTGTGCCAGTTGCATAGAACAAACTTGTACCAGTTGCATCAAACAAACTTATGCCAGTTGCATAGAACAAACTAGTGCCAGTTGCATAGAACAAACTTGTGCCAGTTGCGTAGAACAAATCTTGTGCCAGTTGCGTCAAACAAACTTGTGCCAGTTACGTCGAACAAACTTGTGCCAGTTGTGTCGAAGAAACTTGTGCCATTTGCGTCAAACAAACTTGTGCCAGTTGCGTCGAACAAACTTGTGCCAGATATGGCGAACAAACTTGTGGCAGTTGCTTCGAGAAAAATTGTGCCAGTTGCGTAAAAAAAAAACTTGTGCCAGTTGCGTCAAACAAACTTGTGCCAGTTGCGTTAAACAAACTTGTGCCTCTTGCATCAAACAAACTTGTGCCCTTTTCTTCAAACAAACTTGTGCCAGTTTCGTCAAACAAACTTGTGCCAGTTGCGCCGAACAAACTTGTGCCAGTTGCTTCAAACAAACTTGTGCCAGTTGCGTCAAACAAACTTGTGCCAGTTGCGTAGAACAAACTTGTGCCAGTTGCGTCAAAGAAACTTGTGCCAGTTGCGTAGAAGAACCTTGTGCCAGTTGCGTCAAACGAACTTGTGCCAGTTGCGTCAAACAAACTTTTGCCAGTTGCGTCGAACAAACTTGTGCCAGTTGCGTCGAAGAAACTTGCGACGGTTGCGTGAAACAAACTTGTGCCAACTGCGTTGAACAAACTTCTGCCAGTAGTGTCAAACAAACTTGTGTTAGTTTCGTAGAACAAACTTGTGCCAGTTGCGTCAAACAAACTTGTGTCAGTTGGGTAGAACAACCTTATGCCAGTTGCGTCAAACAAACTTGTGCAAGTTGCGTAGAACAAACTAGTGCCAGTTGCATAGAACAAAATTGTGCCACATGCGTAGAACAAACTTGTGCCAGTTGCGTAGAACAAACTTGTGCCAGTTGCATAGAACAAACTTGTGCCAGTTATGTAGAACAAACTTGTGCCAGCGGCATCCAACAAACTTGTGCCAGTTGCGTCGAATAAACTTGTGCCAGTTGCGTCGAAACAAACTTGTGCCAGTTGCGTAGAACAAACTTGTGCCAGTTGCGTAGAACAACCTTGTGCCAGTTGCGTCAAACAAACTTATGCCAGTTGCGTAAAACAAACCAGTGCCAGTTGCATAGAACAAACTTGAGCCAGTTGAGTAGAACAAACTTGTGCCAATTGCATCAAACAAACTTGTGCCAGTTGCGTCGAAGAAACTTGTGCCAGTTGCGTCGAAGAAACTTGTGCCAGTTGCGTCAAACAAACTTGTGCCTGTTGCGCCGAACAAACTTGTGCCAGTTGCTTCGAACAAACTTGTGCCAGTTATGGCGAACAAACTTGTGCCAGTTGCGTCGAAAAAAGATGTTCCTGTTGCGTCAAATAAACTTTTGCCAGTTGCGTCAAACAAACTTGTGCCAGTTGCGTCAAACAAACTTGTGCCAGTTGCGTCAAACAAACTTGTGCCAGTTGCGCCAAACAAACTTGTGCCAATTGATTCGAAAAAACTTGTGCCAGTTGCGTTGAACAAACTTGTGCCAGTTGCGTCTAACAAACTTGTGCCAGTTGCGTCAAACAAACTTGTGCCAGTTGCGCCGAACAAACTTCTACATGTTGCGTAGAACAACCTTGTGCCAGTTGCATCGAACAAACTAGTGCCAGTTGCATAGAACAAATTTGTGCCAGTTGCGTCAAACAAACTTGTGCCAGTTGCGTAGAACAAACTTGTACATGTTGCGTAGAACAACCTTGTGACAGTTGCGTCAAACAAACTTGTGCCAGTTGCGTCAAACAAACTTGTGCCAGTTGCGTCGAACAAAATTATGCCAGTTGTGTGAAACAAACTTTTGCAAGTTGGGTCGAACAAACTTGTGCCAGTTACGTTAAACAAACTTGTACCAGTTGCGTCGTACAAATTTGTTCCTGCGTCGAACAAACTTGAGTCAGTTGCGTCGAACAAACTTGCACCAGTTCCGTCGAACAAACTTGTGTCAGGTGCTTAGAACAATCTTGTGCCACTTGTGTCAAACAAACTTGTGCCAGTTGTGTAGAACAAACTTGTGCCAGTTGCGTCGAACAAACTTCTGCCTGTTGGGTAAAACAAACAAGTGCCAGTTGCGTCAAACAAATTTGTGCCAGTTACGTCAAACAAACTAGTGCTAGTTGTATAGAACAAACTTTTGCCAGATGCGTAGAACAAACTTTTGCCATAGGCGTAGAACAAACTTGTGCCAGTTGTGTCAAACAAACTTGTGCCAGTTGTGTACAACAAACTTGTGCCAGTTATGTAGAACAAACTTGTAACTGTTGCATCAAACAAACTTGTGCCAGTTGCGTCAAACAAACTTGAGCCATTTGCATAGAACAAACTTGTGCCAGTTGCATAGAACAACCTTGTGCCAGTTGCGTCAAACAAACTTGTGCCAGTTGCATCAAACCAACTTGTGCCAGTTGCGTCAAAGAAAAATGTGCCAGTTGCGTCAAACAAACTTGTGCCAGTTGCGTAGAACAAACTTGTGCCAGTTGCATAGAACAAACTTGTGCCAGTTATGTAGAACAAACTTATGCCAGTTGTGTCAAAGAAACTTGTGCCAGTTGCGTCGAACGAACTTGTGCCAGTTACGGCGAACAAACTTGTGCCAGTTTCGTAGAGAAAACTTGTGCCAGTTGCGTCAAATAAACTTGTGCCAGTTGCATCAAACAAACTTGTGCCAGTTGAGTCAAACAAACTTGTGTCAGTAGTGTCAAACAAACTTGTTCCAGTTGCGCAAAACGAACTTGTGCTAATTAAGTCGAAAAAACTTGTGCCAGTTGCGTCGAAAAAGCTTGTGCCAGTTGCGTCAAAAAAACTTGGGCCAGTTTCGTCGAACAAACTTGTGTCAGTGGCATCCAACAAACTTGTGTCAGTTGCGTAGAACAACCTTGTGCCAGTTGCGTCAAACAAACTTGTGCCAGTTCCGTAGAACAAACTTGTGCCAGTTGCGTAGAACAACCTTGTGCCAGTTGCGTCGAACAAACTTGTGCTAGTTTGTAGAACAAACTTGTGCCAGTTGCGTCAAACAAATTTATGCCAGTTGCGTAAAACAAACTTGTGCCAGTTAAGTAGAACAAACTTGTGCCAATTGCGTCAAACAAACTTGTGCCAGTTCGTCGATCAAACTTGTGCCAGTTGTGTTGAACAAACTTGTGCCAGTTGCGTCAAACAAGCTTGTGCCAGTTGCTTCGAACAAACTTGTGCCACTTGCGTCGAGAAAACTTGTGCCAGTTGCGTCAAACAAACTTGTGCCAGTTGCATAGAACAAACTTGTGCCAGTTATGTAGAAAAAACTTGTGCCAGTTGCGTCGAACAAACTTGTGCCAGTTGCGTCGATCAAACTTGTGCCAGTTGCGTCGAACAAACTTGTGCCAGTTGCATCGAACAAACTTGTGCCAGTTGCATAGAACAAACTAGTGCCAGTTGCATAGAACAAACTTGTGACAGTTGCATAGAACAAACTTGTGCCAGTTGCGTAGAACAACCTTGTGCCAGTTGCGTCAAACAAACTTGTGACAGTTGCTTCAAACAAACTTGTGCCAGTTACGTCAAACAAACTTGTTCCAGTGGCATCAAACAAACTTGTGCCAGTTGTGTCAAACAAACTTGTGCCAATTGAGTCGAAAAAACTTGTGCCAGTTGCGTCGAACAAACTTGTGGCAGTTACGTCAAACAAACTTGGGCCAGTTGCATCGAACAAACTTGTGCCAGTTGCATCAAACAAACTAGTGCCACTTGCATAGAACAAACTTGTGCCAGTTGCATCAAACAAACTTGTGCCAGTTGCGTAGAACAAACTTGTGCCAGTTGCGTCAAACAAACTTTTGCCAGTTCCATAGAACAAACTTGTGCCAGTTGCGTCAAACAAACTTGTGCCAGTTGCGTAGAACAAACTTGTGCATGTTGCGTAGAACAAACTTGTTCCAGTTGTGTCAAACAAACTTTTGCCAGTTGCGTCAAACAAACTTGTGCCAGTTGCGTCGAACAAACTTCTCCCAGTTGTGTCAAACAAACTTGTGCCAGTTGGGTCGAAGAAACTTGTGCCAGTTACGTTAAACAAACTTGTACCAGTTGCATCGAACAAACTTGTGCCAGTTGCATCGAACAAACTTGTGCCAGTTGCATCGAACAAACTTGCGCCAGTTCCGTCGAACAAACTTGGGCCAGTTGCTTAGAACAAACTTGTGCCAGTTGTGTCAAACAAACTTGTGCCAGTTGCGTAGAACAAACTTGTGCCAGTTGCGTCGAACAAACTTGTGCCAGTTGGGTAGAACAAAC
Source organism: Macrobrachium rosenbergii (assembly GCA_039081455.1). Taxonomy (NCBI): domain Eukaryota; kingdom Metazoa; phylum Arthropoda; class Malacostraca; order Decapoda; family Palaemonidae; genus Macrobrachium; species Macrobrachium rosenbergii. The sequence goes on along the minus strand of JANJGK010000011.1, from coordinate 2,532,619 downwards.
ATGTGCCAGTGGCGTCAAACAAATTTGTGCCAGTTACCTAGAACAAACTAGTGCCAGTTGCATAGAACAAACGTGTCCCAGATGCGTAAAACAAACTTGTGCCAGTTGCGAAGAACAAACTTGTGCCAGTTGCGTCGAACAAATTTGTGCCAGTTGCGTCGAACAAACTTGTGCCAGTTGCGTCCAACAAAATTGTGCCAGTTGCGTAGAACAAACTTGTGCCAGTTGTGTCGAACAAACTTGTGCCAGTTGCGTCCAACAAAATTGTGCCAGTTGCGTAGAACAAACTTGTGTCAGTTACGTCCAACAAACTTGTGCCAGTTGCGTAGAACAAACTTGTGCCAGTTGCGTCAAACAAATTTTGCCAGTTGCGTAGAACAAACTAGTGCCAGTTGCATACAACAAACTTGTGCCAGTTGCGTAGAACAAACTTGTGTCAGTTGCGTAGAACAAACTTGTGCCAGTTGCATCGAACAAATTTGTGCCAGTTGCATAGAACAAACTTGTGCCAGTTGCGTCAAACAAACTTGTGCCAGTTGCTTCGAATAAACTTGTGCCAGTGGCGTCGAACAAACTTGTGCCAGTTACGGGGAACAAACTTGTGCCAGTTGCGTCGAGAAAATTTGTGCCAGTTACGTCAAAAAAACTTGTGCCAGTTGCGTCAAACAAATTTGTGCCAGTTGCATCAAACAAACTTGTGCCAGTTACGGCGAACAAAGTTGTGCCAGTTGCGTCGAGAAAACTTGTGCCAGTTGCGTCAAATAAACTTGTGCCAGTTGCGTCAAACAAACTTGTGCCAGTTGCGTAGAACAAACTTGTGCATGTTGCGTAGAACAAACTTGTGCCAGTTGCGTCAAACAAACTTTTGCCAGTTCCATAGAACAAACTTGTGCCAGTTGCGTCAAACAAACTTGTGCCAGTTGCGTAGAACAAACTTGTGCATGTTGCGTAGAACAAACTTGTGCCAGTTGCGTCAAACAAACTTTTGCCAGTTGCGTCAAACAAACTTGTGCCAGTTGCGTCGAACAAACTTCTGCCAGTTGTGTCAAACAAACTTGTGCCAGTTGGGTCGAAGAAACTTGTGCCAGTTACGTTAAACAAACTTGTACCAGTTGCATCGAACAAACTTGTGCCAGTTGCGTCGAATAAACTTGTGCCAGTTGCGTCGAAACAAACTTGTGCCAGTTGCGTAGAACAAACTTGTGTCAGTTGCGTAGAACAACCTTGTGCCAGTTGCGTCAAACAAACTTATGCCAGTTGCGTAAAACAAACCAGTGCCAGTTGCATAGAACAAACTTGTGCCAGTTGAGTAGAACAAACTTGTGCCAATTGCATCAAACAAACTTGTGCCAGTTGCGTCGAAGAAACTTGTGCCAGTTGCGTCGAAGAAACTTGTGCCAGTTGCGTCAAACAAACTTGTGCCTGTTGCGCCACACAAACTTGTGCCAGTTGCTTCGAACAAACTTGTGCCAGTTATGGCGAACAAACTTGTGCCAGTTGCGTCGAAAAAAGATGTTCCTGTTGCGTCAAATAAACTTTTGCCAGTTGCGTCAAACAAACTTGTGCCAGTTGCGTCAAACAAACTTGTGCCAGTTGCGTCAAACAAACTTGTGCCAGTTGCGCCAAACAAACTTGTGCCAATTGATTCGAAAAAACTTGTGCCAGTTGCGTTGAACAAACTTGTGCCAGTTGCGTCTAACAAACTTGTGCCAGTTGTGTCAAACAAACTTGTGCCAGTTGCGCCGAACAAACTTGTACATGTTGCGTAGAACAACCTTGTGCCAGTTGCATCGAACAAACTAGTGCCAGTTGCATAGAACAAATTTGTGCCAGTTGCGTCAAACAAACTTGTGCCAGTTGCGTAGAACAAACTTGTACATGTTGCGTAGAACAACCTTGTGACAGTTGCGTCAAACAAACTTGTGCCAGTTGCGTCAAACAAACTTGTGCCAGTTGCGTCGAACAAAATTGTGCCAGTTGTGTGAAACAAACTTTTGCAAGTTGGGTCGAACAAACTTGTGCCAGTTACGTTAAACAAACTTGTACCAGTTGCGTCGTACAAATTTGTGCCTGCATCGAACAAACTTGAGCCAGTTGCGTCGAACAAACTTGCACCAGTTCCGTCGAACAAACTTGTGTCAGGTGCTTAGAACAATCTTGTGCCACTTGTGTCAAACAAACTTGTGCCAGTTGTGTAGAACAAACTTGTGCCAGTTGCGTCGAACAAACTTCTGCCTGTTGGGTAAAACAAACAAGTGCCAGTTGCGTCAAACAAATTTGTGCCAGTTACGTCAAACAAACTAGTGCTAGTTGTATAGAACAAACTTTTGCCAGATGCGTAGAACAAACTTTTGCCATAGGCGTAGAACAAACTTGTGCCAGTTGTGTCAAACAAACTTGTGCCAGTTGTGTACAACAAACTTGTGCCAGTTATGTAGAACAAACTTGTAACTGTTGCATCAAACAAACTTGTGCCAGTTGCGTCAAACAAACTTGAGCCATTTGCATAGAACAAACTTGTGCCAGTTGCATAGAACAACCTTGTGCCAGTTGCGTCAAACAAACTTGTGCCAGTTGCGTCAAACCAACTTGTGCCAGTTGCGTCAAACAAAAATGTGCCAGTTGCGTCAAACAAACTTGTGCCAGTTGCGTAGAACAAACTTGTGCCAGTTGCATAGAACAAACTTGTGCCAGTTATGTAGAACAAACTTATGCCAGTTGTGTCAAAGAAACTTGTGCCAGTTGCGTCGAACAAACTTGTGCCAGTTACGGCGAACAAACTTGTGCCAGTTTCGTAGAGAATACTTGTGCCAGTTGCGTCAAATAAACTTGTGCCAGTTGCATCAAACAAACTTGTGCCAGTTGCGTCAAACAAACTTGTGTCAGTTGTGTCAAACAAACTTGTTCCAGTTGCGCAAAACGAACTTGTGCTAATTAAGTCGAAAAAACTTGTGCCAGTTGCGTCGAACAAACTTGTGCCAGTTGCGTCTAACAAGCTTGTGCCAGTTGCGTCAAAAAAACTTGGGCCAGTTTCGTCGAACAAACTTGTGTCAGTGGCATCCAACAAACTTGTGTCAGTTGCGTAGAACAACCTTGTGCCAGTTGCGTCAAACAAACTTGTGCCAGTTCCGTAGAACAAACTTGTGCCAGTTGCGTAGAACAACCTTGTGCCAGTTGCGTCGAACAAACTTGTGCTAGTTTGTAGAACAAACTTGTGCCAGTTGCGTCAAACAAATTTATGCCAGTTGTGTAAAACAAACTTGTGCCAGTTAAGTAGAACAAACTTGTGCCAATTGCGTCAAACAAACTTGTGCCAGTTCGTCGATCAAACTTGTGCCAGTTGTGTTGAACAAACTTGTGCCAGTTGCGTCAAACAAGCTTGTGCCAGTTGCTTCGAACAAACTTGTGCCACTTGCGTCGAGAAAACTTGTGCCAGTTGCGTCAAACAAACTTGTGCCAGTTGCATAGAACAAACTTGTGCCAGTTATGTAGAAAAAACTTGTGCCAGTTACGTCGAACAAACTTGTGCCAGTTGCGTCGATCAAACTTGTGCCAGTTGCGTCGAACAAACTTGTGCCAGTTGCATCGAACAAACTTGTGCCAGTTGCATAGAACAAACTAGTGCCAGTTGCATAGAACAAACTTGTGACAGTTGCATAGAACAAACTTGTGCCAGTTGCGTAGAACAACCTTGTGCCAGTTGCGTCAAACAAACTTGTGACAGTTGCTTCAAACAAACTTGTGCCAGTTACGTCAAACAAACTTGTTCCAGTGGCATCAAACAAACTTGTGCCAGTTGTGTCAAACAAACTTGTGCCAATTGAGTCGAAAAAACTTGTGCCAGTTGCGTCGAACAAACTTGTGGCAGTTACGTCAAACAAACTTGGGCCAGTTGCATCGAACAAACTTGTGCCAGTTGCATCAAACAAACTAGTGCCACTTGCATAGAACAAACTTGTGCCAGTTGCATCAAACAAACTTGTGCCAGTTGCGTAGAACAAACTTGTGCCAGTTGCGTCAAACAAACTTTTGCCAGTTCCATAGAACAAACTTGTGCCAGTTGCGTCAAACAAACTTGTGCCAGTTGCGTAGAACAAACTTGTGCATGTTGCATAGAACAAACTTGTTCCAGTTGTGTCAAACAAACTTGTGCCAGTTGCGTCGAACAAACTTCTGCCAGTTGTGTCAAACAAACTTGTGCCAGTTGGGTCGAAGAAACTTGTGCCAGTTACGTTAAACAAACTTGTACCAGTTGCATCGAACAAACTTGTGCCAGTTGCATCGAACAAACTTGTGCCAGTTGCATCGAACAAACTTGCGCCAGTTCCGTCGAACAAACTTGGGCCAGTTGCTTAGAACAAACTTGTGCCAGTTGTGTCAAATAAACTTGTGCCAGTTGCGTAGAACAAACTTGTGCCAGTTGCGTCGAACAAACTTGTGCCAGTTGGGTAGAACAAACATGTGCCAGTGGCGTCAAACAAATTTGTGCCAGTTGCCTAGAACAAACTAGTGCCAGTTGCATAGAACAAACGTGTCCCAGATGCGTAAAACAAACTTGTGCCAGTTGCGTAGAACAAACTTGTGCCAGTTGCGTCGAACAAATTTGTGCCAGTTGCGTCGAACAAACTTGTGCCAGTTGCGTCCAACAAAATTGTGCCAGTTGCGTAGAACAAACTTGTGCCAGTTGTGTCGAACAAACTTGTGCCAGTTGCGTCCAACAAAATTGTGCCAGTTGCGTAGAACAAACTTGTGCCAGTTACGTCCAACAAACTTGTGCCAGTTGCGTAGAACAAACTTGTGCCAGTTGCGTCAAACAAATTTATGCCAGTTGCGTAGAACAAACTAGTGCCAGTTGCATACAACAAACTTGTGCCAGTTGCGTAGAACAAACTTGTGTCAGTTGCGTAGAACAAACTTGTGCCAGTTGCATCGAACAAATTTGTGCCAGTTGCATAGAACAAACTTGTGCCAGTTGCGTCAAACAAACTTGTGCCAGTTGTTTCGAATAAACTTGTGCCAGTGGCGTCGAACAAACTTGTGCCAGTTACGGGGAACAAACTTGTGCCAGTTGCGTCGAGAAAATTTGTGCCAGTTACGTCAAAAAAACTTGTGCCAGTTGCGTCAAACAAATTTGTGCCAGTTGCGTCAAACAAACTTGTGCCAGTTACGGCGAACAAACTTGTGCCAGTTGCGTCGAGAAAACTTGTGCCAGTTGCGTCAAATAAACTTGTGCCAGTTGCGTCAAACGAACTTGTGCCAGTTGCGTAGAACAAACTTGTGCATGTTGCGTAGAACAAACTTGTGCCAGTTGCGTCAAACAAACTTTTGCCAGTTCCATAGAACAAACTTGTGCCAGTTGCGTCAAACAAACTTGTGCCAGTTGCGTAGAACAAACTTGTGCATGTTGCGTAGAACAAACTTGTGCCAGTTGCGTCAAACAAACTTTTGCCAGTTGCGTCAAACAAACTTGTGCCAGTTGCGTCGAACAAACTTCTGCCAGTTGTGTCAAACAAACTTGTGCCAGTTGGGTCGAAGAAACTTGTGCCAGTTACGTTAAACAAACTTGTACCAGTTGCATCGAACAAACTTGTGCCAGTTGCGTCGAACAAACTTGTGCCAGTTGCGTCGAACAAACTTGCGCCAGTTCCGTCGAACAAACTTGGGCCAGTTGCTTAGAACAAACTTGTGCCAGTTGTGTCAAACAAACTTGTGCCAGTTGCGTAGAACAAACTTGGGCCAGTTGCGTCGAACAAACTTGTGCCAGTTGGGTAGAACAAACATGTGCCAGTTACGTCAAACAAATTTGTGCCAGTTGCCTTGAACAAACTAGTGCCAGTTGCATAGAACAAACGTGTCCCAGATGCGTAAAACAAACTTGTGCCAGTTGCGTAGAACAAACTTGTGCCAGTTGCGTCGAACAAATTTGTGCCAGTTGCGTCAAACAAACTTGTGCCAGTTGCGTCCAACAAAATTGTGCCAGTTGCGTAGAACAAACTTGTGCCTGTTGTGTCGAACAAACTTGTGCCAGTTGCGTCCAACAAAATTGTGCCAGTTGCGTAGAACAAACTTGTGCCAGTTGCGTCGAACAAACTTGTGCCAGTTGCGTTGAACAAACTTGTGCCAGTTGCGTCAAACAAACTAATGCCAGTTGCGTAGAACAAGCTAGTGCCAGTTGCATACAACAAACTTGTGCCAGTTGCGTAGAACAAACTTGTGCCGGTTGCGTAGAACAAACTTGTGCCAGTTGCATAGAACAAACTTGTGCCAGTTGCATAGAACAAACTTGTGCCAGTTGCGTCAAACAAACTTGTGCCAGTTGCTTCGAATAAACTTGTTCCAGTTGCGTTGAACAAACTTGTGCCAGTTACAGGGAACAAACTTGTGCCAGTTGCGTCGAGAAAAATTGTGCCAGTTACGTCAAAAAAACTTGTGCCAGTTGCGTCAAACAAATTTTTGCCAGTTGCGTCGAGAAAACTTGTGCCAGTTGCGTCAAATAAACTTGTGCCAGTTGCGTCAAACAAACTTGTGCCAGTTGCGTCAAACAAACTTGTGCCAGTTGCGTCAAACAAACTTGTGCCAATTGATTAAAAAAAACTTGTGCCAATTGCGTTGAACAAACTTGTGCCAGTTGCGTCTAACAAACTTGTGCCAGTTGTGACAAACAAACTTGTGCCAGTTGCGTCGAACAAACTTGTGCCAGTTGCATCGAACAAACTAGTGCCAGATGCATAGAACAAACTTGTGCCAGTTGCGTCAAAGAAACTTGTGCCAGTTGCGTAGAACAAACTTGCACATGTTGCGTAGAACAACCTTGTGCCAGTTGCATCAAACAAACTTGTGCCAGTTGTGTCAAACAAACTTGTGCCAGTTGGGTCGAACAAACTTGTGCCAGTTACGTTAAACAAACTTGTTCTAGTTGCATCGAACAAACTTGTGCCAGTTGCGTCGAACAAACTTGTGCCAGTTGCGTCGAACAAACTTGCGCCAGTTCGGTCGAACAAACTTGTGCCAGTTGCTTCGAACAAACTTGTGCCGTTTGTGTCAAACAAACTTGTGCCAGTTGCGTAGAACAAACTTGTGCCAGTTGCGTCGAACAAACTTGTGCCAGTTGGGTAGAACAAACATGTGCCAGTTGTGTCAAACAAATTTGTGCCTGTTGCGTAGAACACACTAGTGCCAGTTGCATAGAACAAACTTGTGCCAGATGCGTAGAACAAACATTTGCCATTTGCGTAGAACAAACTTGTGCCAGTTTTGTCAAACAAACTTGTGCCAGTTGTGTACAACAAACTAGTAAGAGTTGCGTAGAACAAACTTGTGCCAGTTGTGTCGAACAAACTTGTGCCAGTTGCGTAGAACAAACTTGTACCAGTTGCATCAAACAAACTTATGCCAGTTGCATAGAACATACTAGTGCCAGTTGCATAGAACAAACTTGTGCCAGTTGCGTCGAAGAAACTTGTGCCAGTTGCGTCAAACAAACTTGTGCCATTTGCGTCGAACAAACTTGTGCCAGTTGCGTCGAACAAACTTGTGCCAGATATGGCGAACAAACTTGTGCCAGCTGCTTCGAGAAAAATTGTGCCAGGTGCGTAAAAAAAAAACTTGTGCCAGTTGCGTCAAACAAACTTTTGCCAGTTGCGTCGAACAAACTTGTGCCAGTTGCGTCGAACAAACTTGTGCCAGTTGCGTCGAACAAACTTGTGCCAGTTGCGTCAAACAAACTTGAGCCAGTTGCGTCCAACAAACTTGTGCCAGGTGCGTAGAAGAAACTTGTGCCAGTTGCGTCCAACAAACTTGTGCCAGTTGCGTAGAACAAACTTGTGCCAGTTGTGTCAAACAAACTTATGCCAGTTGCGTACAACAAACTAGTGCCAGTTGCATACAACAAACTTGTGCCAGTTGCGTAGAACAAACTTGTGCCAGTTGCGTAGAACCAACTTGTGCCAGTTGCTTAGAACACATTAGTGCCAGATGCGTCAAACAAACTTGTGCCAGTTGCTTCGAACAAACTTGTGCCAGTGGCGTCGAACAAACTTGTGCCATTTACGGCAAACAAACTTGTGCCAGTTGCGTCGAGAAAACTTGTGCCAGTTGCGTCAAAAAGACTTGTGCCAGTTGCGTCAAACAAACTTGTGCCAGTTGCGTCGAACAAACCTGTGCCAGTTACGGCGAACAAACTTGTGCCAGTTGCGTCGAGAAAACTTGTGCCTGTTGCGTCAAATAAACTTGTGCCAGTTGCGTCAAACAAACTTGCGCCAGTTGCGTCACACAAACTTGTGCCAGTTGCGTCAAACAAACTTCTGCCAATTGAGTCGAAAAAACTTGTTCTAGTTACATCGAACAAACTTGTGCCAGTTGGGTCTAACAAACTTGTGCCAGTTGTTTCAAACAAACTTGGGCCAGTTGCGCCGAACAAACTTGTGCCAGTTTTGTCAAACAAACTTCTGCCAGTTGCATCAAACAAACTTGTGCCAGTTGCACCAAACAAACTTGTGGCAGTTGCGTCGAACAAACTTGTGCCAGTTGCGTAGAACAAACTTTTGCCAGTTTCGTAGAACAAACTTGTGCCAGTTGTGTCAAACAAGCTTTTGCCAGTTGCGTCAAACAAACTTGTGCCAGTTGCGTCAAACAAACTTGTGCCAGTTGGGTCGAACAAACTTGTGCCAGTTGCGTTAAACAAACTTGTGCCAGTTGCATCGAACAAACTTGTGCCAGTTGCATAGAACAAACTTGTGCCAGTTGCGTCAAACAAACTTGTGCCAGTTGCTTTGAATAAACTTGTGCCAGTTGCGTTGAACAAACTTGTGCCAGTTACAGGGAACAAACTTGTGCAAGTTGCGTCGAGAAAAATTGTGCCAGTTACGTCAAAAAATCTTGTGCCAGTTGCGTCAAACAAATTTTTGCCAGTTGCTTCGAGAAAACTTGTGGCAGTTGCGTCAAATAAACTTGTGCCAGTTGCGTCAAACAAACTTGTGCCAGTTGCGTCAAACAAACTTGTGCCAGTTGCGTCAAACAAACTTGTGCCAATTGATTAAAAAAAACTTGTGCCAATTGCGTTGAACAAACTTGTGCCAGTTGCGTCTAACAAACTTGTGCCAGTTGTGTCAAACAAACTTGTGCCAGTTGCGTCGAACAAACTTGTGCCAGTTGCATCGAACAAACTAGTGCCAGATGCATAGAACAAACTTGTGCCAGTTGTCTCAAACAAACTTGTGCCAGTTGCGTAGAACAAACTTGTACATGTTGCGTAGAACAACCTTGTGCCAGTTGCATCAAACAAACTTGTGCCAGTTGTGTCAAACAAACTTGTGCCAGTTGGGTCGAACAAACTTGTGCCAGTTACGTTAAACAAACTTGTTCTAGTTGCAACGAACAAACTTGTGCCAGTTGCGTCGAACAAACTTGTGCCAGTTGCGTCGAACAAACTTGTGCCAGTTGCGTAGAACAAACTTGCGCCAGTTCCGTCGAACAAACTTGTGCCAGTTGCTTCGAACAAACTTGTGCCATTTGTGTCAAACAAACTTGTGCCAGTTGCGTAGAACAAACTTGTGCCAGTTGCGTCGAACAAACTTGTGCCAGTTGGGTAGAACAAACATGTGCCAGTTGTGTCAAACAAATTTGTGCCAGTTGCGTAGAACACACTAGTGCCAGTTGCATAGAACAAACTTGTGCCAGATGCGTAGAACAAACATTTGCCATTTGCGTAGAACAAACTTGTGCCAGTTTTGTCAAACAAACTTGTGACAGTTGTGTACAACAAACTAGTAAGAGTTGCGTAGAACAAACTTGTGCCACTTGTGTCGAACAAACTTGTGCCAGTTGCGTAGAACAAACTTGTACCAGTTGCATCAAACAAACTTATGCCAGTTGCATAGAACAAACTAGTGCCAGTTGCATAGAACAAACTTGTGCCAGTTGCGTCGAAGAAACTTGTGCCAGTTGCGTCAAACAAACTTGTGCCATTTGCGTCGAACAAACTTGTGCCAGTTTCGTCGAACAAACTTGTGCCAGATATGGCGAACAAACTTGTGCCAGCTGCTTCGAGAAAAATTGTGACAGTTGCGTAAAAAAAAAACTTGTGCCAGTTGCGTCAAACAAACTTTTGCCAGTTGCGTCGAACAAACTTGTGCCAGTTGCGTCGAACAAACTTGTGCCAGTTGCGTCGAACAAACTTGTGCCAGTTGCGTCAAACAAACTTGAGCCAGTTGCGTCCAACAAACTTGTGCCAGGTGCGTAGAAGAAACTTGTGCCAGTTGCGTCCAACAAACTTGTGCCAGTTGCGTAGAACAAACTTGTGCCAGTTGCGTCAAACAAACTTATGCCAGTTGCGTACAACAAACTAGTGCCAGTTGCATACAACAAACTTGTGCCAGTTGCGTAGAACAAACTTGTGCCAGTTGCGTAGAACCAACTTGTGCCAGTTGCTTAGAACACATTAGTGCCAGATGCGTCAAACAAACTTGTGCCAGTTGCTTCGAACAAACTTGTGCCAGTGGCGTCAAACAAACTTGTGCCAATTACGGCAAACAAACTTGTGCCAGTTGCATCGAGAAAACTTGTGCCAGTTACGTCAAAAAGACTTGTGCCAGTTGCGTCAAACAAACTTGTGCCAGTTGCGTCGAACAAACCTGTGCCAGTTACGGTGAACAAACTTGTGCCAGTTGCGTCGAGAAAACTTGTGCCTGTTGCGTCAAAGAAACTTGTGCCAGTTGCGTCAAACAAACTTGCGCAAGTTGCGTCAAACAAACTTGTGCCAGTTGCGTCAAACAAACTTCTGCCAATTGAGTCGAAAAAACTTGTTCTAGTTACATCGAACAAACTTGTGCCAGTTGGGTCTAACAAACTTGTGCCAGTTGCTTCAAACAAACTTGGGCCAGTTGCGCCGAACAAACTTGTGCCAGTTGTGTCAAACAAACTTCTGCCAGTTGCATCAAACAAACTTGTGCCAGTTGCATCAAACAAACTTGTGCCAGTTGCGTCGAACAAACTTGTGCCAGTTGCGTAGAACAAACTTTTGCCAGTTTCATAGAACAAACTTGTGCCAGTTGTGTCAAACAAGCTTTTGCCAGTTGCGTCAAACAAACTTGTGCCAGTTGCGTCAAACAAACTTGTGCCAGTTGGGTCGAACAAACTTGTGCCAGTTGCGTTAAACAAACTTGTGCCAGTTGCATCGAACAAACTTGTGCCAGTTGCATCGAACAAACTTGCGCCAGTTGCGTCAAACAAACTTGTGCCAGTTGCGCTGAACAAACTTCTGCCAGTTGTGTCAAACAAACTTGTGTCAGTTGCATCGAACAAACTTGTGCCAGTTGCGTCGAACAAACTTGTGCCAATTGCGTCGAACAAACTTGCGCCAGTTGCGTCAAACAAACTTGTGCCAGTTGCGTTGAACAAACTTCTGCCAGTTGTGTCAAACAAACTTGTGTCAGTTGCATAGAACAAACTTGTGTCAGTTGCTTAGAACAAACTTGTGCCTGTTGCGTCGAACAAACTTGTGCCAGTTGTGTAAAACAAACTTGTGCCAGTTGGTTCGAACAAACTTCTGAGAATTGCGTCCAACAAACTTGTACCAGTTGCGTCAAACAAACTTGTGCCAGATGCATAGAACAAATTGTGCCAGTTGCATAGAACAAACATGTGCCAATTGCGTCAAACAAACTTATGCCAGTTGCATAGAACAAACTAGTGCCAGTTGCATAGAACAAACTTGTGCCAGTTGCGTAGAACAAACTTGTGCAAGTTGCATAGAACAAACTTATGCCAGTTGCATCGAACAAACTTGTGCCAGTTGTGTCGAAGAAACCTGTGCCCTTTGCATCAAACAAACATGTGCCAGTTGCGTCGAACAAACTTGTGCCAGTTACGTCGAACAAACTTGTGCCAGATATGGCGAACAAACTTGTGCCAGTTGCGTCGAGAAAACTTGTGCCAGTTGCGTCAAAAAAAACTTGTGCCAGTTGCGTCAAACAAACTTGTGCCAGTTGCGTCAAACAAACTTGTGCCTCTTGCGTCAAACAAACTTGTGCCAGTTGCGTCAAACAAACTTGTACCAATTGAGTCGAAAAAACTTGTGCCTGTTACGTCGAACAAACTTGTGCCAGTTGTGTCTAACAAACTTGTGCAAGTTGCGTCGAACAAACTTGTGCCAGTTGCGTCAAACAAACTTGTGCCAGTTGTGTAGAACAAACTTGTGCCAGTTGCATCAAACAAACTTGTGCCATTTGCGTAGAACAAACTTGTGCCAGTTGCGTAGAAGAACCTTGTGCCAGTTGCGTCAAACAAACCCGTGCCAGTTGCGTCAAACAAACTTGTGCCAGTTGCGTTAAACAAACTTGTGCCAGTTGCGTCAAACAAACTTGTGCCAGTTGGGTCGAACAAACTTGTGCCAGTTGCGTTAAACAAACTTGTGCTAGTTGCATCGAACAAACTTTTGCCAGTTGCGCCGAACAAACTTGTGCCAGTTGCGTCAAACAAACTTGTGCCACTTGTGTCAAACAAACTTGTGCCAGTTGTGTAGAACAAACTTGTGCCAGTTGCGTCGAACAAACTTGTGCCTGTTGGGTAAAACAAACATGTGCCAGTTGCGTCAAACAAATTTGTGCCAGTTGCATCAAACAAACTAGTGCTAGTTGCATAGAACAAACTTGTGCCAGATGCGTAGAACAAACTTTTGCCATTTGCGAAGAACAAACTTGTGCCAGTTGTGTCAAACAAACTTGTGCCAGTTGTGTACAACAAACTTGTGCCAGTTATGTAGAACAAACGTGTAACTGTTGCATCAAACAAACTTGTGCCAGTTGCGTCAAACAAACTTGAGCCATTTGCATAGAACAAACTTGTGCCAGTTGCATAGAACAACCTTGTGCCAGTTGCGTCAAACAAACTTGTGCCAGTTGCGTCAAACAAACTTGTGACAGTTACGTCAAACAAACTTGTGCCAGTTGCGTCGAACAAACTTGTGTCAATTGGGTACAACAAATTTGTGCCAGTTGCGTCAAACAAACTTGTGCCAGTTGCGTAGAACAAACTAGTGCCAGTTGCATAGAACAAACTTGTGCCAGATGCGTAGAACAAACTTGTGCCAGTTGCGTAGAACAAACTTGTGCCAGTTGCATAGAACAAACTTGTGCCAGTTATGTAGAACAAACTTGTGCCAGTTGCGTCAAACAAACTTGTGCCAGTTGCGTCAAACAAACTTGTGCCAGTTACGGCGAACAAACTTGTGCCAGTTTCGTCGAGAAAACTTCTGCCAGTTGCGTCAAATAAACTTGTGCCAGTTGCATCAAACAAACATGTGCCAGTTGCGTCAAACAAACTTGTGCCAGTTGCGTCAAACAAACTTGTTCCAGTTGCGTCAAACAAACTTGTGCCAATTGAGTCGAAAAAACTTGTGCCAGTTGCGTCGAACAAACTTGTGCCAGTTGCGTCTGACAAACTTGTGCCAGTTGCGTCAAAAAATCTTGGGCCAGTTTCTTCGAACAAACTTGTGTCAGTGGCATCCAACAAACTAGTGCCAGTTGCATAGAACAAACTTGTGCCAGTTGCGTAGAACAACCTTGTGCCAGTTGCGTGAAAAAAACTTGTGCCAGTTGCGTAGAACAACCTTGTGCCAGTTGCGTCGAACAAACTTGTGCTAGTTTGTAGAACAAACTTGTGCCAGTTGCGTCAAACAAACTTAAGCCAGTTGCGTAAAACAAACTAGTGCCAGTTGCATAGAACAAACTTGTGCCAGTTGAGTAGAACAAACTTGTGCCAATTGCGTCAAACAAACTTGTGCCAGTTCGTCGAACAAACTTGTGCCAGTTGCGCCGAAGAAACTTGTGCCAGTTGCGACAAACAAACTTGTGCCAGTTGCGTCGAACAAACTTGTGCCAGTTGCGTCGAACAAACTTGTGCCAGTTACGGCGAACCAACTTTTGCCACTTACGTCGAGAAAACTTGTGCCAGTTGCGTCAAATAAACTTGTGCCAGTTGCGTCAAACAAACTTGTGCCAGTTACGGCGAACAAACTTGTGCCAGTTGCGTCGAGAAAAGTTGTGCCAGTTGCGTCAAATAAACTTGTGCCAGTTGCGTCAAACAAACTTGTGCCAGTTGCGTCTAACAAACTTGTGCCAGTTGCGTCAAACAAACTTGTGCCAGTTGCGTCAAACAAACTTGTGCCAATTGATTAAAAAAAACTTGTGCCAGTTGCGTCTAACAAACTTGTACCAGTTGCGTCTAACAAACTTGTGCCAGTTGCTTTCAAACAAACTTGTGCCAGTTGCGTCGAACAAACTTGTGCCAGTGGCATCGAACAAACTAGTGCCAGTTGCATAGAACAAACTTGTGCCAGTTGCATCAAAAAAACTTGTGCCAGTTGCGTAGAACATACTTGTACATGTTGCGTAGAACAACCTTGTGTCAGTTGCGTCAAACAAACTTGTGCCAGTTGTGTCAAACAAACTTGTGCCAGTTGTGTCGAACAAACTTGTGCCAGTTACGTTAAACAAACTTGTTCTAGTTGCGTCGAACAAACTTGCGCTAGTTGCGTCGAACAAACTTGTGCCAGTTGCGTCGAACAAACTTGCGTCAGTTCCGTCGAACAAACTTGTGCCAGTTGCTTAGAACAAACTTGTGCCAGTTGTGTCAAACAAACTTGTGCCAGTTGCGTAGAACAAACTTGTGCCAGTTGCGTCGAGAAACTTGTGCCAGTTGGGTAGAACAAATTTGTGCCAGTTGTGTCAAACAAATTTGTGCCAGTTGCGTAGAACACAATAGTGCCAGTTGCATAGAACAAACTTGTGCCAGATGCGTCGAAGAAACTTGTGCCAGTTGCGTAGAACAAACTTGTGCCAGTTGTGTCAAAAAAACTTGTGCCAGTTGCGTACAACAAACTAGTAAGAGTTGCGTAGAACAAACTTGTGCCAGGTGCGTCGAACAAACTTGTGCCAGTTGCGTAGAACAAACTTGTACCAGTTGCGTCAAACAAACTTATGCCAGTTGCATAGAACAAACTAGTGCCAGTTGCATAGAACAAACTTGTTCCAGTTGCGTAGAACAAACTTGTGCCAGTTGCGTCAAACAAACTTGTGCCAGTTGCGTCGAAGAAACTTGTGCCGGTTGCGTCGAAGAAACTTGTGCCAGTTGCGTCAAACAAACTTGTGCCATTTGCGTCGAACAAACTTGTGCCAGTTGCGTCGAACAAACTTCTGCTAGATATGGCGAACAAACTTGTGCCAGTTGCTTCGAGAAAACTTGTGCCAGTTGCATAAAAAAAAACTTGTGCCAGTTGCGTCAAACAAACTTGTGCCAGTTGCGTCAAACAAACTTGTGCCTCTTGCATCAAACAAACTTGTGCCAGTTGCCTCAAACAAACTTGTACCAGTTGAGTCGAAAAAACTTGTGCCTGTTACGTCGAACAAACTTGTGCCAGTTGCGTCTAACAAACTTGTGCCAGTTGCGTCAAACAAACTTTTGCCAGTTGCGTCAAACAAATTTGTGCCAGTTGCGTCAAACAAACTTGTGCCAGTTTCGTCAAACAAACTTGTGCCAGTTGCGCCGAACAAACTTGTGCCAGTTGCTTCAAACAAACTTGTGCCAGTTGCGTCAAACAAACTTCTGCCAGTTGCGTCAAACAAACTTATTCCAGTTGTGTCAAACAAACTTGTGCCAGTTGCGTAGAACAAACTTGTGCCAGTTGCGTCAAAGAAACTTGTGCCAGTTGCGTAGAAGAACCTTGTGCCAGTTGCGTCAAACGAACTTGTGCCAGTTGCTTCAAACAAACTTTTGCCAGTTGCGTCGAACAAACTTGTGCCAGTTGCGTCGAACAAACTTGCGACACTTGCGTCAAACAAACTTCTGCCAACTGCATTGAACAAACTTCTGCCAGTTGTGTCAAACAAACTTGTGTCAGTTGCGTAGAACAAACTTGTGCCAGTTGCATCAAACAAACTTGTGCCAGTCGTGTCAAACAAACTTCTTCCAGTTGCGCCAAACAAACTTGTGCCAATTGAGTAGAAAAAACTTGTGCCAGTTGCGTCGAACAAACTTGTGCCAGTTGCGTCTAACAAACTTGTGCCAGTTGCGTCAAAAAAACTTGGGCCAGTTTCGTCGAACAAACTTGTGTCAGTGGTATCCAACAAACTTGTGCCTGTTGCGTAGAACAACCTTGTGCCAGTTGCGTAGAACAACCTTGTGACAGTTGCGTCGAACAAACTTGTGCTAGTTTGTAGAACAGACTTGTGCCAGTTGCGTTAAACAAACTTATGCCAGTTGCGTAAAACAAACTAGTGCCAGTTGCATAGAACAAACTTGTGCCAGTTGAGTAGAACAAACTTGTGCCAATTGCATCAAACAAACTTGTGCCAGTTCGTCGTACAAACTTGTGCCAGTTGCGTCGAAGAAACTTGTGCCAAGTGCGTCAAACAAACTTGTGCCAGTTGCGTCGAACAAACTTGTGGCAGTTGCGTCGAACAAAATTGTGCCAGTTACGGCGAACCAACTTGTGCCACTTGCGTCGAGAAAACTTGTGTCAGTTGTGTAGAACAAACTTGTGCCAGTTGCGTCGATCAAACTTGTGCCAGTTGCGTCAAACAAACTTGTGCCAGTTGCGTAGAACAAACTTGTGCCAGTTGCATCGAACAAACTTGTGCCAGTTGCATAGAACAAACTTGTGCCAGTTGCGTCAAAGAAACTTGTGCCAGTTGCATAGAACAAACTTGTGCCAGTTGCATAGAACAACCTTGTGCCAGTTGCGTCAAACAAACTTGTGCCAGTTGCGTCAAACAAACTTCTGCCAGTTGTGTTGAACAAACTTGTGCCAGTTGTGTCAAACAAACTTGTGCAAGTTGGTTCGAACAAATTTGTGCCAGTTGCGTCCAACAAACTTGTACCAGTTGCGTTAAACAAACTTGGGCCAGTTGCGTCGAACAAACTTGTGCCAGATATGGCAAACAAACTTGTGCCAGTTTCATCAAACAAACTTATGCCAGTTGCATAGAACAAACTAGGTCCAGTTGCATAGGACAAACTTGTGCCAGTTGCGTAGAACAAACTTGTGCCAGTTGCATCAAACAAACTTGTGCCAGTTGCGTCGAACAAACTTATGCCAGTTGTGTCGAAGAAACTTGTGCCAGTTGCGTCAAACAAACATGTGCCAGTTGCCTCAAACAAACTTGTGCCAGTTCGTCGAACAAACTTGTGCCAGTTGCGTCGAAGAAACTTGTGCCAGTTGCGTCAAACAACCTTATGCCAGTTGCGTCGAACAAACTTGTGCCAGTTGCATCGAACAAACTAGTGCCAGTTGCATAGAACAAACTTGTACCAGTTGCATCTAACAAACTTGTGCCAGTTGCGTCAAGCAAACTTGTGCCAGTTGCGTCGAACAAACTTGTGCCAGTTGCATCGAACAAACTAGTGCCAGTTGCAGAGAACGAACTTGTGCCAGTTGCGCAGAACAAAATTGTATATATTGCGTAGAACAACCTTGTGCCAGTTGCGTCAAACAAACTTGTGCCAGTTGTGTCAAACAAACTTGTGCCAGTTTGGTCGAACAAACTTGTGCCAGTTATGTTAAACAAACTTGTTCTAGTTACGTCGAACAAACTTGTGCCAGTTGCGTCGAACAAACTTGTGCCAGTTGCGTCGAACAAACTTGCACCAGTTCCGTCGAACAAACTTGTGCCAGTTGCTTAGAACAAACTTGTGCCAGTTGTGTCAAACAATCTTGTGCCAGTTGCGTAGAACAAACTTGTGCCAGTTGCGTCAAACAAACTTGTGCCAGTTGGGTAGAACAAACATGTGCCAGTTGTGTCAAACAAATTTGTGCCAGTTGCGTAGAACACACTAGTGCCAGTTGCATAGAACAAACTTGTGCCAGATGCGTAGAACAAACATTTGCCATAGGCATAGAACAAACTTGTGCCAGTTGTGTCAAACAAACTTGTGCCAGTTGTGTACAACAAACTAGTAAGAGTTGCGTAGAACAAACTTGTGCCAGTTGCGTCGAACAAACTTGTGCCAGTTGCATAGAACAAACTTGTAAAAGTTGCGTCAAACAAACTTATGCCAGTTGCATAGAACAAACTAGTGCCAGTTGCATAGAACAAACTTGTGCCAGTTGCGTAGAACAAACTTGTGCCAGTTGCGTCAAACATACTTGTGCTAGTTGCGTCGCAGAAACTTGTGCCAGTTGCGTCAAACAAACTTGTGCCATTTGCGTCGAACAAACTTGTGCCAGTTGCGTCGAACAAACTTGTGCCAGATATGGCAAACAAACTTGTGCCAGTTGCTTCGAGAAAACTTGTGCCAGTTGCGTAAAAAAAAAACTTGTGCCAGTTGCGTCAAAGAAACTTGTGCCAGTTGCGTCAAACAAACTTGTGCCTCTTGCGTCAAACAACTTGTGCTGGTTGCTTCAAACAAACTTGTACCAATTGAGTCGAAAAAACTTGTGCCAGTTGCGTCTAACAAACTTGTGCCAGTTGCGTCAAACAAACTTGTGCCAGTTGCGTCAAACAAACTTGTGCAAACAAACTTGTGCCAGTTGCGTCAAACAAACTTCTGCCAGTTGCGTAGAACAAACTTGTGCCAGTTACTTCAAACAAACTTGTGCCAGTTGCGTAGAAGAACCTTGTGCCAGTTGCGTCAAACGAACTTGTGAGAGTTGCGTCAAACAAACTTTTGCCAGTTGCGTCGAACAAACTTGTGCCAGTTGCGTCGAATAAACTTGTGCCAGTTGCGTCGAAAAAACTTGCGACAGTTGCGTGAAACAAACTTGTGCCAGTTGCGTTGAACAAACTTCTGCCAGTTGTGTCAAAGAAACTTGTGTCAGTTGCGTAGAACAAACTTGTGCCTGTTGCGTCGAACAAACTTGTGTCAGTTGGGTAGAACAAACTTGTGCCAGTTGCGTCAAACAAACTTGTGCCAGTTGGGTAGAACAAACTAGTGCCAGTTGCATAGAACAAACTTGTGCCAGATGCGTAGAACAAACTTGTGCCAGTTGCGTAGAACAAACTTGTGCCAGTTGCATAGAACAAACTTGTGCCAGTTATGTAGAACAAACTTGTGCCAGTTGCGTCGAACAAACTTGTGCCAGTTTTGTCGAACAAACTTGTGCCAGTTGCGTCAAAAAAACTTGATCCAGTTTCGTCGAACAAACTTGTGCCAGTGGCATCCAACAAACTTGTGCCAGTTACGTCGAACAAAGTTGTGCCAGTTGCGTCGAAACAAACTTGTGCCAGTTGCGTAGAACAAACTTGTGCCAGTTGCGTAGAACAACCTTCTACCAGTTGCGTCGAAAAAACTTGTGCTAGTTGGTAGAACAAACTTGTGCCAGTTGCGTCAAACAAACTTATGCCAGTTGCGTAAAACAACCTAGTGCCAGTTGCATAGAACAAACTTGTGCCAGTTGAGTAGAACAAACTTGTGCCAATTGCATCAAACAAACTTGGGCCAGTTGCGTAGAACAACCTTGTACCAGTTGCGTCGAAGAAACTTGTGCCAGTTGCGTCAAACAAACTTGTGCCAGTTGCGTCGAACAAACTTGTCCCAGTTGCGTCGAACAAACTTGTGCCAGTTACGGCGAACAAACTTGTGCCACTTGCGTCGAGAAACTTGTGCCAATTGCGTCAAATAAACTTGTGCCAGTTGCGTCAAACAAACTTGTGCCAGTTACGGCGAACAAACTTGTGCCAGTTGCGTCAAAAAAAGTTGTGCCAATTACGTCAAATAAACTTGTGCCGGTTGCGTCAAACAAACTTGTGCCAGTTGCGTCAAACAAATTTGTGCCAGTTGCGTCAAACAAACTTGTGCCAGTTGCGTCAAACAAACTTGTGCCAATTATTTCGAAAAAAACTTGTGC
The DNA here is from genome assembly GCA_039081455.1 of Macrobrachium rosenbergii. Classification (NCBI taxonomy): domain Eukaryota; kingdom Metazoa; phylum Arthropoda; class Malacostraca; order Decapoda; family Palaemonidae; genus Macrobrachium; species Macrobrachium rosenbergii. Next base: position 2,512,779 of record JANJGK010000011.1, on the reverse strand, counting down.
CAGTTGCGTCTAACAAACTTGTGCCAGTTGCGTCAAACAAACTTGTGCCAGTTGCGTCGAACAAACTTGTGCCAGTTGCATCGAACAAACTTGTGCCAGTTGCATAGAACAAACTTGTGCCAGTTGCGTCAAAATAACTTGTGCCAGTTGCGTAGAACAATCTTGTACATGTTGCGTAGAACAACCTTGTTCCAGTTGCGTCAAACAAACTCGTGCCAGTTGCGTCAAACAAACTTTTGCCAGTTGCGTCGAACAAACTTGTGCCAGTAGTGTGAAACAAACTTTTGCCAGTTGGGTCTAACAAACTTGTGCCAGTTACGTTAAACAAACTTGTACCAGTTGCGTCGTACAAATTTGTGCAAGTTGCGTCGAACAAACTTGTGCCAGTTGCGTCGAACAAACTTGCGCCAGTTCCGTCGAACAAACTTGTGCCAGTTGCGTAGAACAAACTTGTGCCACTTGTGTCAAACAAACTTGTGCCAGTTGTGTAGAACAAACTTGTGCCACTTGCGTCGAACAAACTTGTGCCAGTTGGCTAGAACAAACATGTGCCAGTTGCGTCAAACAAATTTGTGCCAGTTGCGTCAAACAAACTAGTGCCAGTTGCATAGAACAAACTTGTGCCAGATGCGTAGAACAAACTTTTGCCATTTGTGTAGAACAAACTTGTGCCAGTTGTGTCAAACAAACTTGTGCCAATTGTGTACAACAAACTTGTGCCAGTTATGTAGAACAAACTTGTGCCTGTTGCATCAAACAAACTTGTGCCAGTTGCGTCAAACAAACTTGTGCCATTTGCATAGAAGAAACTTGTGCCAGTTGCATAGAACAACATTGTGCCAGTTGCGTCAAACAAACTTGTGCAAGTTGCGTCAAACAAACTTGTGCCAGTTGCGTCAAACAAACTTGTGCCAGTTGCGAACTACAAGCTTGTGCCACTTGCGTAGGACAAACTTGTGCCAGTTGCGTCAAACAAACTTGTGCCAGTTGCGTCAAACAAACTTGTGCCAGTTGCGTCAAACAAACTTGTGCCAGTTGCGTCGAACAAACTTGTGCCAGTTGCATAGAACAAACTTGTACCAGTTACGTAGAACAAACTTGTGCCATTTGTGTCAAACAAACTTGTGCCAATTGCGTCAAACAAACTTGGGCCAGTTGCGTAGGACAAACTTGTTCCAGTTACGTAGAAGAAACTTGTGCCAGTTGCGTAGAACAAACTTCTGCCAGTTGCGTCAAACAAACTTGGGACAGTTGCGTAAAACAAACTTGTGCCAGTTGCATCTAACAAACTTTTGCCAGTTGCGTCAAACAAACTTGTGCCAGTTGCGTAGAACAAACTTGAGACAGTTGCGTAGAACAAACTTGTGCCAGTTGCATCGAACATACTTGTGCCAGTTCCGTTGAACAAACTTGTGCCAGTTGCGTAGAACAAACTTGTATCAGTTGCGTAGAACAAACTTGTGCCAGTTGCGTAGAAGAAACATTTTCCAGTTGCGTAGAACAAACTTGTGCCAGTTGCGTCGAACAAACTTGTGCCAGTTGCGTCAAACAAACTTGTGCCAGTTGCGTCAAACAAACTTGTGCCAGTTGCGTCAAACAAACTTGTGCCAATTATTTCGAAAAAACTTGTGCCAGTTGCGTCTAACAAACTTGTGCCAGTTGCGTCAAATAAACTTGTGCCAGTTGCGTCGAACAAACTTGTGCCAGTTGCATCGAACAAACTTGTGACAGTTGCATAGAACAAACTTGTGCCAGTTGCGTCAAAATAACTTGTGCCAGTTGCGTAGAACAATCTTGTACATGTTGCGTAGAACAACCTTGTTCCAGTTGCGTCAAACAAACTCGTGCTAGTTGCGTCAAACAAACTTTTGCCAGTTGCGTCGAACAAACTTGTGCCAGTAGTGTGAAACAAACTTTTGCCAGTTGGGTCTAACAAACTTGTGCCAGTTACGTTAAACAAACTTGTACCAGTTGCGTCGTACAAATTTGTGCAAGTTGCGTCGAACAAACTTGTGCCAGTTGCGTCGAACAAACTTGCGCCAGTTCCGTCGAACAAACTTGTGCCAGTTGCGTAGAACAAACTTGTGCCACTTGTGTCAAACAAACTTGTGCCAGTTGTGTAGAACAAACTTCTGCCACTTGCGTCGAACAAACTTGTGCCAGTTGGCTAGAACAAACATGTGCCAGTTGCGTCAAACAAATTTGTGCCAGTTGCGTCAAACAAACTAGTGCCAGTTGCATAGAACAAACTTGTGCCAGATGCGTAGAACAAACTTTTGCCATTTGTGTAGAACAAACTTGTGCCAGTTGTGTCAAACAACCTTGTGCCAGTTGTGTACAACAAACTTGTGCCAGTTATTTAGAACAAACTTGTGCCTGTTGCATCAAACAAACTTGTGCCAGTTGCGTCAAACAAACTTGTGCCATTTGCATAGAAGAAACTTGTGCCAGTTGCATAGAACAACATTGTGCCAGTTGCGTCAAACAAACTTGTGCAAGTTGCGTCAAACAAACTTGTGCCAGTTGCGTCAAACAAACTTGTGCCAGTTGCGAACTACAAGCTTGTGCCACTTGCGTAGGACAAACTTGTGCCAGTTGCGTCAAACAAACCAGTGCCAGTTGCGTCAAACAAACTTGTGCCAGTTGCGTCAAACAAACTTGTGCCAGTTGCGTCGAACAAACTTGTGCCAGTTGCATAGAACAAACTTGTACCAGTTACGTAGAACAAACTTGTGCCATTTGTGTCAAACAAACTTGTGCCAATTGCGTCAAACAAACTTGGGCCAGTTGCGTAGGACAAACTTGTTCCAGTTACGTAGAACAAACTTGTGCCAGTTGCGTAGAACAAACTTCTGCCAGTTGCGTCAAACAAACTTGGGACAGTTGCGTAAAACAAACTTGTGCCAGTTGCATCTAACAAACTTTTGCCAGTTGCGTCAAACAAACTTGTGCCAGTTGCGTAGAACAAACTTGAGACAGTTGCGTAGAACAAACTTGTGCCAGTTGCATCGAACATACTTGTGCCAGTTCCGTTGAACAAACTTGTGCCTGTTGCGTAGAACAAACTTGTATCAGTTGCGTAGAACAAACTTGTGCCAGTTGCGTAGAAGAAACATTTTCCAGTTGCGTAGAACAAACTTGTGCCAGTTGCGTCGAACAAACTTGTGCCAGTTGCATCGAACAAACTTGTGCCAGTTGCGTTGGACAAACTTGTGCCAGTTGCGTTGAACAAACTTGTGACAGTTGCGTAGAACAAACTTGTGCCAGTTGTTTCAAACAAACTTTTGCCAGTTGCGTCAAACAAACTTGGGCCAGTTGCGTCAAACAAACTTGTGCCAGTTGCGTAGAACAAACTTGTGCCAGTTGCGAACTACAAACTTGTGCCAGTTGCGTTGAACAAACTTGGGCCAGTTGCGTCAAACAAACTTGTGCTAGTTGCGTTAAACAAACTTTTGCCAGTTGCGTTGAACAATCTTGTGCCAGTTGCGTCTAACAAACTTGTGCCAGTTGCGTCAAGCAAACTTGTGCTAGTTGCATTAAACAAACTTGTGCCAGTTGTGTCGAACATACTTGTGCCAGTTGTGTTGAATAAACTTGTGCCAGTTGCGTTGAACAAACTTGTGACAGTTGCGTAGAACAAACTTGTGCCAGTTGGGTCAAATAAACTTGTGCCATTTGTGTCAAACAAACTTGTGCCATTTGTGTCAAACAAACTTGTGCCAGTTGCGTAGAACAAACTTGTGCCAGTTGCGTAGAACAAACTTGAGCCAGTTGCGTCATACAAACTTGTGCCAGTTACGTAGAACAAACTTGTGCCAGTTGCATCAAACAAACTTGTGCCAGTTGCGTCAAACAAACTTGTGCCAGTTGCGTAGAACAAACTTGAGACAGTTGCGTAGAACAAACTTGTGCCAGTTGCATCGAACATACTTGTGCCAGTTCCGTTGAACAAACTTGTGCCAGTTGCGTAGAACAAACTTGTATCAGTTGCGTAGAACAAACTTGTGCCAGTTGCGTACAAGAAACATTTTCCAGTTGCGTAGAACAAACTTGTGCCAGTTGCGTCGAACAAACTTGTGCCAGTTGCATCGAACAAACTTTTGCCAGTTGCGTTGGACAAACTTGTGCCAGTTGCGTTGAACAAACTTGTGACAGTTGCGTAGAACAAACTTGTGCCAGTTGTTTCAAACAAACTTGTGCCAGTTGCGTCAAACACACTTGGGCCAGTTGCGTCAAACAAACTTGTGACAGTTGCGTAAAACAAACTTGTGCCAGTTGAGAACTACAAACTTGTGCCAGTTGCGTTGAACAAACTTGGGCCAGTTGCGTCAAACAAACTTGTGCTAGTTGCGTTAAACAAACTTTTGCCAGTTGCGTTGAACAATCTTGTGCCAGTTGCGTCGAACAAACTTGTGCCAGTTGCGTCAAACAAACTTGTGCTAGTTGCGTTAAACAAACTTGTGCCAGTTGCGTCGAACATACTTGTGCCAGTTGTGTTGAATAAACTTGTGCCAGTTGCGTTGAACAAACTTGTGACAGTTGCGTAGAACAAACTTGTGCCAGGTGGGTCGAATAAACTTGTGCCATTTGTGTCAAACAAACTTGTGCCATTTGTGTCAAACAAACTTGTGCCCGTTGCGTAGAACAAATTTGTGCCAGTTGCGTCAAACAAACTTGTGCCAGTTGCGTAGAACAAACTGGTGCCAGTTACGTAGAACAAACTTGTGCCAGTTGCGTCAAACAAACTTGTGCCAGTTGCGTCAAACAAACTTGGGCCAGTTCCGTAGAACAAACTTGTGCCAGTTGCGTAGGACAAACTTGTGCCAGTTGCATCAAACAAACTTGTGCCAGTTGCGTAGAACAAACTTGAGCCAGTTGCGTAGAACAAACTTGTGCCAGTTGTGTTGAATAAACTTGTGCCAGTAGCGTAGAACAAATTTGTGCCAGTTGCGTAGAACAAACATGTGCCAGTTGCGTCGAACAAAATTCTGCCAGTCGCATAGAACAAACTTGTGCCAGTTACATAGAATAAACTTGGGCCAGTTGCGTAGAACAAACTTGCGCCAGTTGCGTAGAACAAACTTGTGCCAGTTGCGTCGAACAAACTTGTGCCAGTTCCATTGAACAAACTTGTGCCTGTTGCAGCGAACAAACTTGTGCCAGTTGCGTCGGACAAACTTGTGCCAGTTGCGTTGAACAAACTTGTGCCAGTTGCGTAGAACAAACTTGTGCCAGTTGTTTCAAACAAACTTTTGCCAGTTGAGTCAAACAAACTTGTGCCAGTTGCGTCGAACAAACTTGTGCCAGTTGCGTAGAACAAACTTCTGCCAGTTGCGTCGAACAAACTTGTGCCAGTTGCATCAAACAAACTTGTGCCAGTTGCGTAGAACCAACTTGTGCCAGTTGCATAGAACAAACTTGTGCCAGTTGCGTCAAACAATCTTGTGCCGGTTACGAAGAACAAACTTGTGCCTGTTGCGTAGAACAAAATTGTGACAGTTGCGTAGAACAACCTTGTGCCAGTTCCGTAGAACAAACTTGTGCCAGTTGCGTAGAACAAACTTGTGCTAGTTGCGTCGAACAAACTTGTGCCAGTTGCGTAGAACAAACTTGTGTCAGTTGCGTAGAACAAACTTCTGCCAGTTGCGTCAAACAAACTTGGGCCAGTTGCGTAGAACAAACTTGTGCCAGTTGCGAACTACAAACTTGTGCCAGTTTCGTAGGACAAACTTGTGCCAGTTGCGTAGAATAAACTTCTGCCAGTTGCGTCAAACAAACTTGGGCCAGTTGCGTAGAACAAACTTGTGCCAGTTGCGAACTACTAACTTGTGCCAGTTTCGTAGAACAAACTTGTGTCAGTTGCGTAGAACAAAGTTCTACCAGCTGCGTCAAACAAACTTGGGCCAGTTGCGTAGAACAAACTAGTGACAGTTGTGAACTACAAACTTGTGCTACTTGCGTAGGACAAACTTGTGCCAGTTGCGTCAAACAAACTTGTGCCAGTTACGTCTAACAAACTTGTGCCAGTTGCGTAGAACAAACTTGTGAAAGTTGGCTAGAACAAACTTGTGCCAGTTGCATCGAACAAACTTGTGCCAGTTGCGTTGAACAAAGTTGTGCCAGTTGCGTAGAACAAACTTGTGCCAGTTGCATCGAACAAACTTGTGCCAGTTGCGTCGAACAAACTTGTGACAGTTGCGTCGAACATACTTGTGCCAGTTGCGTTGAACAAACTTCTGCCAGTTGCGTTGAACAAACTTGTGCCAGTTGCGTAGAACAAACTTGTGCCAGTTGCATAGAACAAACTTGTACCAGTTGCGTAGAACAAACTTGTGCCAGTTGCATCGAACAAACTTGTGCCAGTTGCGTAGAACAAACTTGTGCCAGTTACATAGAACAAACTTGTGCCAGTTGTGTCAAACAAACTTGTGCCAGTTGCGTCAAACAAACTTGTGCCAGTTGCGTCAAACAAACTTGTGCCAGTTGCGTAGAACAAACTTGAGCCAGTTGCGTAAAACAAACTTGTGACAGTTGCGTCGAACATACTTGTGCCCGTTGCGTTGAACAAACTTGTGCCAGTTGCGTAGAACAAACTTGTGCCAGTTGCGTCGGACAAACTTGTGCCAGTTGCGTCGAACAAACTTGTGACAGTTGCATATAACAAACTTTTGCCAGTTGTTTCAATCAAACTTTTGTCAGTTTTGTCAAACAAACTTGGGCCTGTTGCGTCAAACAAACTTGTACCAGTTGCTTAGAACAAACTTGTGCCAGTTGCGTAGAACAAACTTGTGCCAGTTGTGTCAAACAAACTTGTGCCAGATGCGTAGGACAAACTTGTGCCAGTTGCGTCAAACAAACTTGTGCCAGTTGCGTAGAACAAACTTGTTCCAGTTACGTCGAACAAACTTGCGCCAGTTGCGTCAAACAAACTTGTGCCAGTTGCGTCAAACAAACTTGTGCCAGTTGCATCAAACAAACTTGTACAAGTTGCGTCAAACAAACTTGTGCCAGTTGCGTCTAACAAACTTGTGTCAGTTGCGTAAAAAAAACTTGGGCCAGTTGCGTCGAACAAACTTGTGCCAGTTGCGTCGAACAAACTTGTGCCAGTTGCATAGAACAAACTTGCGCCAGTTGCGTCAAGCAAACTTTTGCCAGTTGCGTCGATCACACTTGTGCCAGTTACGTAGAACAACCTTGTGGCAGTTGCGTTGAACAAACTTGTGCCAGTTGCATAGAACAAACTTGTGCCAGTTGCGTCAAACAAACTTATGCCAGTTGCGTAGAACAAACTAGTGCCAGTTGCATAGAACAAACTTGTGCCAGTTGCGTAGAACAAACTTGTGCCAGTTTCGTCGAACAAACTAGTGCCAGTTGCGTCGAAGAAACTTGTGCCAGTTGCGTCAAACAAAACTTGTGCCAGTTGCGTCGAACAAACTTGTGCCAGTTGCGTCGAACAAACTTGTGCCAGTTACGGCGAACAAACTTGTGCCACTTGCGTCGAGAAAACTTGCGCCAGTTGCGTCAAATAAACTTGTGCCAGTTGCTATAAACTGGTGCCAGTTGCGTCAAACAAACTTGTGCCAGTTGCGTCAAACAAACTTGTTCCAGTTGCGCCAAACAAACTTGTGCCAGTTGCATCAAACAAACTTGTACCAATTGAGTAAAAAAAACTTGTGCCAGTTGCGTTTAGCAAACTTGGGCCAGTTGCGTCTAACAAACTTATGCCAGTTGCGTCAAACAAACTTGGGCCAATTGCGTCGAACAAACTTGTGCCAGTTGCATCGAACAAACTAGAGCCAGTTGCATAGAACAAACTTGCGCCAGTTGCGTCAAACAAACTTGTGCCAGTTGCGTAGAACAAACTTGTGCATATTGCGTAGAGCAACCTTGTGCCAGTTGCGTCAAACAAACTTTTGCCAGTTGCGTCAAACAAACTTGTCCCAATTGCGTCGAACAAACTTGTGCCAGTTGTGTCAAACAAACTTGTGCCAGTTAGGTCGAACAAACTTGTGCCAGTTACGTCGAACAAACTTGTACCAGTTGCGTCGAACAAACTTGTGTCGCCAGTTGCTTAGAACAAACTTGTGCCAGTTGTGTCAATCAAACTTGTGCCAGTTGCGTAGAACAAACTTGTGCCAGTTGCATAGAACAAACTTGTGCCAGATGGGTAGAACAAACATGTGCCAGTTGCGTCAAACAAATTTGAGCTTGTTGCGTAGAACAAACTAGTGCCAGTTGCATAGAACAAACTTGTGCCAGAAGCATAGAACAAACTTTTGCCATTTGCGTAGAACAAACTTGTGCCAGTTGTGTCAAACAAACTTGTGCCAGTTGCATTGATCAAACTTGTGCCAGTTGTGTAGAACAAACTTGTGCTAGTTGCGTCAAACAAACTCGTGCCAGTTGCGTCCAACAAACTTGTGCCAGTTGTGTAGAACAAACTTGTGCCAGTTATGTAGAAGAACCTTGTGCCAGTTGCGTCAAAGAAACTTGTGCCAGTTGTGTAGAACAAACTTGTGCCTGTTGCATCAAACAAACTTGTGCCAGTTGCGTAGAACAAACTTGTGCCAGTTGCGTCAAACAAACTTATGCCAGTTGCATAGAACAAACTAGTGCCAGTTGCATAGAACAAACTTATGCCAGTTGCGTAGAACAAACTTGTGCCAGTTGCGTCAAACAAACTTGTGCCAGTTGCGTCAAACAAACTTGTGCCAGTTGCGCCGAACAAACTTGTGCCAGTGGCGTCGAACAAACTTGTGCCAGTTACGGCGAACAAACTTGTGCCAGTTGCGTCGAGAAAACTTGTTCCAGTTGCGTCAAATAAACTTGTGACAGTTGCATAGAACAAACTTGTGCCAGTTACGGCGAACAAACTTGTGCCAGTTGCGTCAAACAAACTTGTGCCAGTTGCGTCAAATAAACTTGTGCCAGTTGCATCAAACAAACTTGTGCCAGTTGCATCAAAAAAACTTGTGCCAGTTGCATCAAACAAACTTGTGTCAGTTGCGTCAAACAAACTTGTGCCAATTGAGTCGAAAAAACTTATGCCAGTTACGTCGAACAAACTTGTGCCAGTTGCGTCTGACAAACTTGTGCCAGTTGCGTCAAACAAACTTGGGCCAGTTACGACGAACAAACTTGTGCCAATTGCGTCAAACAAACTTGTGCCAGTTGCATCAAACAAACTTGTGCCAGTTGCATCAAACAAACTTGTGCCAGTTGCTTCGAACAAACGTCTGCTAGTTGCGTTGAACAAACTTCTGCCAGTTGTTTCAAACCAACTTGTGCTAGTTGCGTCGAACAAACTTGCGCCAGTTGCGTCGAACAAACTTGCGCCAGTTGCGTAGAACAAACTTTTGCCAGTTGCATCAAACAAACTTATGCCAGTTGCGTAGAACAAACTTGTGCCAGTTGCGTAGAACAACCTTGTGCCAGTTGCGTCAAACAAACTTATGCCAGTTGCGTAGAACAAACTTGTGCCAGATGTGATGAACAAACTAGTGCCAGTTGCATAGAACAAACTTGTGCCAGTTGCGTAGAACAAACTTGTGCCAGTTTCGTCGAACAAACTAGTGCCAGTTGCGTCGAAGAAACTTGTGCCAGTTGCGTCAAACAAAACTTGTGCCAGTTGCGTCGAACAAACTTGTGCCAGTTGCGTCGAACAAACTTGTGCCAGTTACGGCGAACAAACTTGTGCCACTTGCGTCGAGAAAACTTGCGCCAGTTGCGTCAAATAAACTTGTGCCAGTTGCTATAAACTGGTGCCAGTTGCGTCAAACAAACTTGTGCCAGTTGCGTCAAACAAACTTGTTCCAGTTGCGCCAAACAAACTTGTGCCAGTTGCATCAAACAAACTTGTACCAATTGAGTAAAAAAAACTTGTGCCAGTTGCGTTTAGCAAACTTGGGCCAGTTGCGTCTAACAAACTTATGCCAGTTGCGTCAAACAAACTTGGGCCAATTGCGTCGAACAAACTTGTGCCAGTTGCATCGAACAAACTAGAGCCAGTTGCATAGAACAAACTTGCGCCAGTTGCGTCAAACAAACTTGTGCCAGTTGCGTAGAACAAACTTGTGCATATTGCGTAGAGCAACCTTGTGCCAGTTGCGTCAAACAAACTTTTGCCAGTTGCGTCAAACAAACTTGTCCCAATTGCGTCGAACAAACTTGTGCCAGTTGTGTCAAACAAACTTGTGCCAGTTAGGTCGAACAAACTTGTGCCAGTTACGTCGAACAAACTTGTACCAGTTGCGTCGAACAAACTTGTGTCGCCAGTTGCTTAGAACAAACTTGTGCCAGTTGTGTCAATCAAACTTGTGCCAGTTGCGTAGAACAAACTTGTGCCAGTTGCATAGAACAAACTTGTGCCAGATGGGTAGAACAAACATGTGCCAGTTGCGTCAAACAAATTTGAGCTTGTTGCGTAGAACAAACTAGTGCCAGTTGCATAGAACAAACTTGTGCCAGAAGCATAGAACAAACTTTTGCCATTTGCGTAGAACAAACTTGTGCCAGTTGTGTCAAACAAACTTGTGCCAGTTGCATTGATCAAACTTGTGCCAGTTGTGTAGAACAAACTTGTGCTAGTTGCGTCAAACAAACTCGTGCCAGTTGCGTCCAACAAACTTGTGCCAGTTGTGTAGAACAAACTTGTGCCAGTTATGTAGAAGAACCTTGTGCCAGTTGCGTCAAAGAAACTTGTGCCAGTTGTGTAGAACAAACTTGTGCCTGTTGCATCAAACAAACTTGTGCCAGTTGCGTAGAACAAACTTGTGCCAGTTGCGTCAAACAAACTTATGCCAGTTGCATAGAACAAACTAGTGCCAGTTGCATAGAACAAACTTATGCCAGTTGCGTAGAACAAACTTGTGCCAGTTGCGTCAAACAAACTTGTGCCAGTTGCGTCAAACAAACTTGTGCCAGTTGCGCCGAACAAACTTGTGCCAGTGGCGTCGAACAAACTTGTGCCAGTTACGGCGAACAAACTTGTGCCAGTTGCGTCGAGAAAACTTGTTCCAGTTGCGTCAAATAAACTTGTGACAGTTGCATAGAACAAACTTGTGCCAGTTACGGCGAACAAACTTGTGCCAGTTGCGTCAAACAAACTTGTGCCAGTTGCGTCAAATAAACTTGTGCCAGTTGCATCAAACAAACTTGTGCCAGTTGCGTCAAAAAAACTTGTGCCAGTTGCATCAAACAAACTTGTGTCAGTTGCGTCAAACAAACTTGTGCCAATTGAGTCGAAAAAACTTATGCCAGTTACGTCGAACAAACTTGTGCCAGTTGCGTCTGACAAACTTGTGCCAGTTGCGTCAAACAAACTTGGGCCAGTTACGACGAACAAACTTGTGCCAATTGCGTCAAACAAACTTGTGCCAGTTGCATCAAACAAACTTGTGCCAGTTGCATCAAACAAACTTGTGCCAGTTGCTTCGAACAAACGTCTGCTAGTTGCGTTGAACAAACTTCTGCCAGTTGTTTCAAACCAACTTGTGCTAGTTGCGTCGAACAAACTTGCGCCAGTTGCGTCGAACAAACTTGCGCCAGTTGCGTAGAACAAACTTTTGCCAGTTGCATCAAACAAACTTATGCCAGTTGCGTAGAACAAACTTGTGCCAGTTGCGTAGAACAACCTTGTGCCAGTTGCGTCAAACAAACTTATGCCAGTTGCGTAGAACAAACTTGTGCCAGATGTGATGAACAAACTTGTGCCAGTTGCGTTGAACAAACTTCTGCCAGTTGTGCCAAACAAACTTGTGTCAGTTGAGTAGAACAAACTTGTGCCAGTTGCGTCGAACAAACCTGTGTCAGTTGGGTAGAACAAACTTGTGCCAGTTGCGTCAAACAAACTTGTGCCAGTTGCGTAAAACAAACTAGTGTCAGTTGGATAGAACAAACTTGTGCCAGATGCGTAGAATAAACTTTTGTAGTTGCGTAGAACAAACTTGTGCCAGTTGCGTAGAACAAAATTGTGCCAGTTACGTAGAACAAACTTGTGCCAGTTGCACAGAACAAACTTGTGCCAGATGCGTAGAACAAACTTGTGCCAGTTGCGTAGAACAAACTTGTGCCAGTTGCGTAGAACAAACTTGTGCGAGTTGCACAGAACAAACCTTTGCCAGTTTCGTAGAACAAACTTGTGCAAGTTTCATAGAACAAACTTGTGCCAGTTGTGTAGAACATACTTGTGCCAGTTGCGCCGAGAAAAGTTGTGCCATTTGCGTCAAATAAACTTGTGCCAGTTGCGTCAAACAAACTTGTGCCAGTTGAGTCAAACAAACTTGTGCCTCTTGCGTCAAACCAACTTCTGCTAGTTGTGTCAAACAAACTTGAGCCAATTGAGTCGAAGAAACTTGTGCCAGTTGCGTCGAACAAACTTGTGCCAGTTGTGTCTAAGAAACTTGTGCCAGTTGCGTCAAACAAACTTGGGCTAGTTGCGTCGAACAAACTTGTGCCAGTTGCATCGAACAAACTTGTGCCAGTTGCATAGAACAAACTTGTGCCAGTTGCGTCAAACAAACTTGTGCCAGTTGCGTAGAACAAACTTGTGCCAGTTGCGTAGAACAACCTTGTGCCAGTTGCGTCAAACAAACTTGTGCCAGTTGCGTCAAACAAACTTGTGCCAGTTGCGTCAAACAAAATTGTGCCAGTTGTGTCAAACAAACTTGTGCCAGTTTGTTCGAACAAACTTGTGCCAGTTGCGTCCAACAAACTTGTACCAGTTGCGTCGAACAAGCTTGTGCCAGTTATGTCGAACAAACTTGTGCCAGTTGCATCAAACAAACTTATGCCAGTTGCATAGAACAAACTAGTGCCAGTTGCATAGAACATACTTGTGCCAGTTGCGTAGAACAAACTTGTGCCAGTTGCGTCAAACAAACTTGTGCCAGTTGCGTCGAACAAACTTGTGCCAGTTGCGTCGAACAAACTTGTGCCAGTTGCATCAAACAAACTTGTGCCAGTTGCGTCGAACAAACTTGTGCCAGTTGCGTCAAACAAACTTGTGCCAGTTACGTTAAACAAACTTGTTTCAGTTGCGTCAAAAGAAACTTTTGCCAGTTGCGTCAAACAAACTTGTGCTAGTTGCGTCACACAAACTTGTGCCTCTTGCATCAAAGAAACTTGTGCCAGTTGCGTCAAACAAACTTGTGCCAATTGAGTCGAAAAAACTTGTGCCTGTTACGTCGAACAAACTTATGCCAGTTGCGTCTAACAAAATTGTGCCAGTTGCGTAGAACAAACTTGTGCCAGTTGCATCGAACAAACGTGTGCCAGTTGCGTCACACAAACTTGTGCCAGTTGCGTCGAACAAACTTGTGCCAGTTGGGTCAAACAAACTTGTGCCAGTTGCAAAGAACAAACTTGTGCCAGTTGCGTAGAAGAACCTTGTGCCAGTTGCGTCAAACAAACTTGTGCCAGTTGCGTCAAACAAACTTGTGCCAGTTGCGTCAAACAAACTTGTGCCAGTTGGGTCGAACAAACTTGTGCCAGTTGCGTCGAACAAACTTGAGCCAGTTGCATCGAACAAACTTGTGCCAGTTGCATCCAACAAACTTGTGCCAGTTGCATCGAACAAACTTGCGCCAGTTGCGACGAACAAACTTGTGCCAGTTGCGTCAAACAAACTTGTGCCAGTTGCGTCAAACAAACTTGTGCCAGTTGCGTCGAAGATACTTGTGCCAGTTGCGTCAAACAAACTTGTGCCAGTTGCGTCAAACAAACTTGTGCCAGTTGCGTCAAACAAACTTGTGCCAATTGAGTCGAAAAAACTTGTGCCAGTTGCGTCGAACAAACTTGTGCCAGTTGCGTCCAAAAAACTTGTGCCAGTTGCGTCAAACAAACTTGGGCCAGTTGCGTCGAACAAACTTGTGCCAGTTGCATCGAACAAACTTGTGCCATTTGCATAGAACATACTTGTGCTAGTTGTGTCAAACAAACTTGTGCCAGTTGCGTAGAACAAACTTGTGCCAGTTGCGTAGAACAACGTTGTTCTTGTTGCGTCAAACAAACTTGTGCCAGTTGCGTCATACAAACTTGTGCCATTTGCGTAGAACAAACTTGTGCCAGTTGTGTCAAACAAACTTGTGCCAGTTCGTTCGAACAAACTTGTGCCAGTTGCGTCCAACAAACTTGTACCAGTTGCGTCGAACAAACTTGTGTCAGTTGCGTCGAACAAACTTATGCCAGTTGCGCAGAACAAACATGTGTCAGTTGCGCCAAACAAACTTAAGCCAGTTGCATAGAACAAACTAGTGCCAGTTGCGTAGAACAAACTTGTGCCAGTTGCGTAGAACAAACTTGTGCCAGTTGCGTCAAACAAACTTGTGCCAGTTGTGTCCAACAAACTTGTGCCAGTTGCGTCGAAGATACTTGTGCCAGTTGCGTCAAACAAACTTGTGCCAGTTGCGTCGAACAAACTTGTGCCAGTTGCATCGAACAAACTTGTGCCAGTTATGGCGAACAAACTTGTGCCAGTTGCGTCGAGAAAACTTGTGCCAGTTGTGTCAAAAAAAACTTGTGAGAGTTGCGTCAAACATACTTGTGCCAGTTGCGTCAAACAAACTTGTGCCTTTTGCATCAAACAAACTTGTGCCAGTTGCATAAAAAAAACTTGTGCCAGTTGCGTCAAACAAACTTGTGCCAGTTGCGTAGAACAAACTGGTGCCAGTTACGTAGAACAAACTTGTGCCAGTTGCGTCAAACAAACTTGTGCCAGTTGCGTCAAACAAACTTGGGCCAGTTCCGTAGAACAAACTTGTGCCAGTTGCGTAGGACAAACTTGTGCCAGTTGCATCAAACAAACTTGTGCCAGTTGCGTAGAACAAACTTGAGCCAGTTGCGTAGAACAAACTTGTGCCAGTTGTGTTGAATAAACTTGTGCCAGTAGCGTAGAACAAATTTGTGCCAGTTGCGTAGAACAAACATGTGCCAGTTGCGTCGAACAAAATTCTGCCAGTCGCATAGAACAAACTTGTGCCAGTTACATAGAATAAACTTGGGCCAGTTGCGTAGAACAAACTTGCGCCAGTTGCGTAGAACAAACTTGTGCCAGTTGCGTCGAACAAACTTGTGCCAGTTCCGTTGAACAAACTTGTGCCTGTTGCAGCGAACAAACTTGTGCCAGTTGCGTTGGACAAACTTGTGCCAGTTGCGTTGAACAAACTTGTGCCAGTTGCGTAGAACAAACTTGTGCCAGTTGTTTCAAACAAACTTTTGCCAGTTGAGTCAAACAAACTTGTGCCAGTTGCGTCGAACAAACTTGTGCCAGTTGCGTAGAACAAACTTCTGCCAGTTGCGTCGAACAAACTTGTGCCAGTTGCATCAAACAAACTTGTGCCAGTTGCGTAGAACCAACTTGTGCCAGTTGCATAGAACAAACTTGTGCCAGTTGCGTCAAACAATCTTGTGCCGGTTACGAAGAACAAACTTGTGCCTGTTGCGTAGAACAAAATTGTGACAGTTGCGTAGAACAACCTTGTGCCAGTTCCGTAGAACAAACTTGTGCCAGTTGCGTAGAACAAACTTGTGCTAGTTGCGTCGAACAAACTTGTGCCAGTTGCGTAGAACAAACTTGTGTCAGTTGCGTAGAACAAACTTCTGCCAGTTGCGTCAAACAAACTTGGGCCAGTTGCGTAGAACAAACTTGTGCCAGTTGCGAACTACAAACTTGTGCCAGTTTCGTAGGACAAACTTGTGCCAGTTGCGTAGAATAAACTTCTGCCAGTTGCGTCAAACAAACTTGGGCCAGTTGCGTAGAACAAACTTGTGCCAGTTGCGAACTACTAACTTGTGCCAGTTTCGTAGAACAAACTTGTGTCAGTTGCGTAGAACAAAGTTCTACCAGCTGCGTCAAACAAACTTGGGCCAGTTGCGTAGAACAAACTAGTGACAGTTGTGAACTACAAACTTGTGCTACTTGCGTAGGACAAACTTGTGCCAGTTGCGTCAAACAAACTTGTGCCAGTTACGTCTAACAAACTTGTGCCAGTTGCGTAGAACAAACTTGTGAAAGTTGGCTAGAACAAACTTGTGCCAGTTGCATCGAACAAACTTGTGCCAGTTGCGTTGAACAAAGTTGTGCCAGTTGCGTAGAACAAACTTGTGCCAGTTGCATCGAACAAACTTGTGCCAGTTGCGTCGAACAAACTTGTGACAGTTGCGTCGAACATACTTGTGCCAGTTGCGTTGAACAAACTTCTGCCAGTTGCGTTGAACAAACTTGTGCCAGTTGCGTAGAACAAACTTGTGCCAGTTGCATAGAACAAACTTGTACCAGTTGCGTAGAACAAACTTGTGCCAGTTGCATCGAACAAACTTGTGCCAGTTGCGTAGAACAAACTTGTGCCAGTTACATAGAACAAACTTGTGCCAGTTGTGTCAAACAAACTTGTGCCAGTTGCGTCAAACAAACTTGTGCCAGTTGCGTCAAACAAACTTGTGCCAGTTGCGTAGAACAAACTTGAGCCAGTTGCGTAAAACAAACTTGTGACAGTTGCGTCGAACATACTTGTGCCCGTTGCGTTGAACAAACTTGTGCCAGTTGCGTAGAACAAACTTGTGCCAGTTGCGTCGGACAAACTTGTGCCAGTTGCGTCGAACAAACTTGTGACAGTTGCATATAACAAACTTTTGCCAGTTGTTTCAATCAAACTTTTGTCAGTTTTGTCAAACAAACTTGGGCCTGTTGCGTCAAACAAACTTGTACCAGTTTCTTAGAACAAACTTGTGCCAGTTGCGTAGAACAAACTTGTGCCAGTTGTGTCAAACAAACTTGTGCCAGATGCGTAGGACAAACTTGTGCCAGTTGCGTCAAACAAACTTGTGCCAGTTGCGTAGAACAAACTTGTTCCAGTTACGTCGAACAAACTTGCGCCAGTTGCGTCAAACAAACTTGTGCCAGTTGCGTCAAACAAACTTGTGCCAGTTGCATCAAACAAACTTGTACAAGTTGCGTCAAACAAACTTGTGCCAGTTGCGTCTAACAAACTTGTGTCAGTTGCGTAAAAAAAACTTGGGCCAGTTGCGTCGAACAAACTTGTGCCAGTTGCGTCGAACAAACTTGTGCCAGTTGCATAGAACAAACTTGCGCCCGTTGCGTCAAGCAAACTTTTGCCAGTTGCGTCGATCACACTTGTGCCAGTTACGTAGAACAACCTTGTGGCAGTTGCGTTGAACAAACTTGTGCCAGTTGCATAGAACAAACTTGTGCCAGTTGCGTCAAACAAACTTATGCCAGTTGCGTAGAACAAACTAGTGCCAGTTGCATAGAACAAACTTGTGCCAGTTGCGTAGAACAAACTTGTGCCAGTTTCGTCGAACAAACTAGTGCCAGTTGCGTCGAAGAAACTTGTGCCAGTTGCGTCAAACAAAACTTGTGCCAGTTGCGTCGAACAAACTTGTGCCAGTTGCGTCGAACAAACTTGTGCCAGTTACGGCGAACAAACTTGTGCCACTTGCGTCGAGAAAACTTGCGCCAGTTGCGTCAAATAAACTTGTGCCAGTTGCTATAAACTGGTGCCAGTTGCGTCAAACAAACTTGTGCCAGTTGCGTCAAACAAACTTGTTCCAGTTGCGCCAAACAAACTTGTGCCAGTTGCATCAAACAAACTTGTACCAATTGAGTAAAAAAAACTTGTGCCAGTTGCGTTTAGCAAACTTGGGCCAGTTGCGTCTAACAAACTTATGCCAGTTGCGTCAAACAAACTTGGGCCAATTGCGTCGAACAAACTTGTGCCAGTTGCATCGAACAAACTAGAGCCAGTTGCATAGAACAAACTTGCGCCAGTTGCGTCAAACAAACTTGTGCCAGTTGCGTAGAACAAACTTGTGCATATTGCGTAGAGCAACCTTGTGCCAGTTGCGTCAAACAAACTTTTGCCAGTTGCGTCAAACAAACTTGTCCCAATTGCGTCGAACAAACTTGTGCCAGTTGTGTCAAACAAACTTGTGCCAGTTAGGTCGAACAAACTTGTGCCAGTTACGTCGAACAAACTTGTACCAGTTGCGTCGAACAAACTTGTGTCGCCAGTTGCTTAGAACAAACTTGTGCCAGTTGTGTCAATCAAACTTGTGCCAGTTGCGTAGAACAAACTTGTGCCAGTTGCATAGAACAAACTTGTGCCAGATGGGTAGAACAAACATGTGCCAGTTGCGTCAAACAAATTTGAGCTTGTTGCGTAGAACAAACTAGTGCCAGTTGCATAGAACAAACTTGTGCCAGAAGCATAGAACAAACTTTTGCCATTTGCGTAGAACAAACTTGTGCCAGTTGTGTCAAACAAACTTGTGCCAGTTGCATTGATCAAACTTGTGCCAGTTGTGTAGAACAAACTTGTGCTAGTTGCGTCAAACAAACTCGTGCCAGTTGCGTCCAACAAACTTGTGCCAGTTGTGTAGAACAAACTTGTGCCAGTTATGTAGAAGAACCTTGTGCCAGTTGCGTCAAAGAAACTTGTGCCAGTTGTGTAGAACAAACTTGTGCCTGTTGCATCAAACAAACTTGTGCCAGTTGCGTAGAACAAACTTGTGCCAGTTGCGTCAAACAAACTTATGCCAGTTGCATAGAACAAACTAGTGCCAGTTGCATAGAACAAACTTATGCCAGTTGCGTAGAACAAACTTGTGCCAGTTGCGTCAAACAAACTTGTGCCAGTTGCGTCAAACAAACTTGTGCCAGTTGCGCCGAACAAACTTGTGCCAGTGGCGTCGAACAAACTTGTGCCAGTTACGGCGAACAAACTTGTGCCAGTTGCGTCGAGAAAACTTGTTCCAGTTGCGTCAAATAAACTTGTGACAGTTGCATAGAACAAACTTGTGCCAGTTACGGCGAACAAACTTGTGCCAGTTGCGTCAAACAAACTTGTGCCAGTTGCGTCAAATAAACTTGTGCCAGTTGCATCAAACAAACTTGTGCCAGTTGCGTCAAAAAAACTTGTGCCAGTTGCATCAAACAAACTTGTGTCAGTTGCGTCAAACAAACTTGTGCCAATTGAGTCGAAAAAACTTATGCCAGTTACGTCGAACAAACTTGTGCCAGTTGCGTCTGACAAACTTGTGCCAGTTGCGTCAAACAAACTTGGGCCAGTTACGACGAACAAACTTGTGCCAATTGCGTCAAACAAACTTGTGCCAGTTGCATCAAACAAACTTGTGCCAGTTGCATCAAACAAACTTGTGCCAGTTGCTTCGAACAAACGTCTGCTAGTTGCGTTGAACAAACTTCTGCCAGTTGTTTCAAACCAACTTGTGCTAGTTGCGTCGAACAAACTTGCGCCAGTTGCGTCGAAAAAACTTGCGCCAGTTGCGTAGAACAAACTTTTGCCAGTTGCATCAAACAAACTTATGCCAGTTGCGTAGAACAAACTTGTGCCAGTTGCGTAGAACAACCTTGTGCCAGTTGCGTCAAACAAACTTATGCCAGTTGCGTAGAACAAACTTGTGCCAGATGTGATGAACAAACTTGTGCCAGTTGCGTTGAACAAACTTCTGCCAGTTGTGCCAAACAAACTTGTGTCAGTTGAGTAGAACAAACTTGTGCCAGTTGCGTCGAACAAACCTGTGTCAGTTGGGTAGAACAAACTTGTGCCAGTTGCGTCAAACAAACTTGTGCCAGTTGCGTAAAACAAACTAGTGTCAGTTGGATAGAACAAACTTGTGCCAGATGCGTAGAATAAACTTTTGTAGTTGCGTAGAACAAACTTGTGCCAGTTGCGTAGAACAAAATTGTGCCAGTTACGTAGAACAAACTTGTGCCAGTTGCACAGAACAAACTTGTGCCAGATGCGTAGAACAAACTTGTGCCAGTTGCGTAGAACAAACTTGTGCCAGTTGCGTAGAACAAACTTGTGCGAGTTGCACAGAACAAACCTTTGCCAGTTTCGTAGAACAAACTTGTGCAAGTTTCATAGAACAAACTTGTGCCAGTTGTGTAGAACATACTTGTGCCAGTTGCGCCGAGAAAAGTTGTGCCATTTGCGTCAAATAAACTTGTGCCAGTTGCGTCAAACAAACTTGTGCCAGTTGAGTCAAACAAACTTGTGCCTCTTGCGTCAAACCAACTTCTGCTAGTTGTGTCAAACAAACTTGAGCCAATTGAGTCGAAGAAACTTGTGCCAGTTGCGTCGAACAAACTTGTGCCAGTTGTGTCTAAGAAACTTGTGCCAGTTGCATCAAACAAACTTGGGCTAGTTGCGTCGAACAAACTTGTGCCAGTTGCATCGAACAAACTTGTGCCAGTTGCATAGAACAAACTTGTGCCAGTTGCGTCAAACAAACTTGTGCCAGTTGCGTAGAACAAACTTGTGCCAGTTGCGTAGAACAACCTTGTGCCAGTTGCGTCAAACAAACTTGTGCCAGTTGCGTCAAACAAACTTGTGCCAGTTGCGTCAAACAAAATTGTGCCAGTTGTGTCAAACAAACTTGTGCCAGTTTGTTCGAACAAACTTGTGCCAGTTGCGTCCAACAAACTTGTACCAGTTGCGTCGAACAAGCTTGTGCCAGTTGCGTCTAACAAACTTGTGCCAGTTGCATCAAACAAACTTATGCCAGTTGCATAGAACAAACTAGTGCCAGTTGCATAGAATATACTTGTGCCAGTTGCGTAGAACAAACTTGTGCCAGTTGCGTCAAACAAACTTGTGCCAGTTGCGTCGAACAAACTTGTGCCAGTTGCGTCGAACAAACTTGTGCCAGTTGCATCAAACAAACTTGTGCCAGTTGCGTCGAACAAACTTGTGCCAGTTGCGTCAAACAAACTTGTGCCAGTTACGTTAAACAAACTTGTTTCAGTTGCGTCAAAAGAAACTTTTGCCAGTTGCGTCAAACAAACTTGTGCCAGTTGCGTCACACAAACTTGTGCCTCTTGCATCAAAGAAACTTGTGCCAGTTGCGTCAAACAAACTTGTGCCAATTGAGTCGAAAAAACTTGTGCCTGTTACGTCGAACAAACTTATGCCAGTTGCGTCTAACAAAATTGTGCCAGTTGCGTAGAACAAACTTGTGCCAGTTGCATCGAACAAACGTGTGCCAGTTGCGTCACACAAACTTGTGCCAGTTGCGTCGAACAAACTTGTGCCAGTTGGGTCAAACAAACTTGTGCCAGTTGCAAAGAACAAACTTGTGCCAGTTGCGTAGAAGAACCTTGTGCCAGTTGCGTCAAACAAACTTGTGCCAGTTGCGTCAAACAAACTTGTGCCAGTTGCGTCAAACAAACTTGTGCCAGTTGGGTCGAACAAACTTGTGCCAGTTGCGTCGAACAAACTTGAGCCAGTTGCATCGAACAAACTTGTGCCAGTTGCATCCAACAAACTTGTGCCAGTTGCATCGAACAAACTTGCGCCAGTTGCGACGAACAAACTTGTGCCAGTTGCGTCAAACAAACTTGTGCCAGTTGCGTCAAACAAACTTGTGCCAGTTGCGTCGAAGATACTTGTGCCAGTTGCGTCAAACAAACTTGTGCCAGTTGCGTCAAACAAACTTGTGCCAGTTGCGT
The DNA here is from genome assembly GCA_039081455.1 of Macrobrachium rosenbergii. Lineage (NCBI taxonomy): Eukaryota > Metazoa > Arthropoda > Malacostraca > Decapoda > Palaemonidae > Macrobrachium > Macrobrachium rosenbergii. The sequence continues at coordinate 2,491,289 of JANJGK010000011.1, read as the reverse complement.
CAAACAAACTTGTGCCAGTTGCGTAGAACAAACTTGTGCATATTGCGTAGAGCAACCTTGTGCCAGTTGCGTCAAACAAACTTTTGCCAGTTGCGTCAAACAAACTTGTCCCAATTGCGTCGAACAAACTTGTGCCAGTTGTGTCAAACAAACTTGTGCCAGTTAGGTCGAACAAACTTGTGCCAGTTACGTCGAACAAACTTGTACCAGTTGCGTCGAACAAACTTGTGTCGCCAGTTGCTTAGAACAAACTTGTGCCAGTTGTGTCAATCAAACTTGTGCCAGTTGCGTAGAACAAACTTGTGCCAGTTGCATAGAACAAACTTGTGCCAGATGGGTAGAACAAACATGTGCCAGTTGCGTCAAACAAATTTGAGCTTGTTGCGTAGAACAAACTAGTGCCAGTTGCATAGAACAAACTTGTGCCAGAAGCATAGAACAAACTTTTGCCATTTGCGTAGAACAAACTTGTGCCAGTTGTGTCAAACAAACTTGTGCCAGTTGCATTGATCAAACTTGTGCCAGTTGTGTAGAACAAACTTGTGCTAGTTGCGTCAAACAAACTCGTGCCAGTTGCGTCCAACAAACTTGTGCCAGTTGTGTAGAACAAACTTGTGCCAGTTATGTAGAAGAACCTTGTGCCAGTTGCGTCAAAGAAACTTGTGCCAGTTGTGTAGAACAAACTTGTGCCTGTTGCATCAAACAAACTTGTGCCAGTTGCGTAGAACAAACTTGTGCCAGTTGCGTCAAACAAACTTATGCCAGTTGCATAGAACAAACTAGTGCCAGTTGCATAGAACAAACTTATGCCAGTTGCGTAGAACAAACTTGTGCCAGTTGCGTCAAACAAACTTGTGCCAGTTGCGTCAAACAAACTTGTGCCAGTTGCGCCGAACAAACTTGTGCCAGTGGCGTCGAACAAACTTGTGCCAGTTACGGCGAACAAACTTGTGCCAGTTGCGTCGAGAAAACTTGTTCCAGTTGCGTCAAATAAACTTGTGACAGTTGCATAGAACAAACTTGTGCCAGTTACGGCGAACAAACTTGTGCCAGTTGCGTCAAACAAACTTGTGCCAGTTGCGTCAAATAAACTTGTGCCAGTTGCATCAAACAAACTTGTGCCAGTTGCGTCAAAAAAACTTGTGCCAGTTGCATCAAACAAACTTGTGTCAGTTGCGTCAAACAAACTTGTGCCAATTGAGTCGAAAAAACTTATGCCAGTTACGTCGAACAAACTTGTGCCAGTTGCGTCTGACAAACTTGTGCCAGTTGCGTCAAACAAACTTGGGCCAGTTACGACGAACAAACTTGTGCCAATTGCGTCAAACAAACTTGTGCCAGTTGCATCAAACAAACTTGTGCCAGTTGCATCAAACAAACTTGTGCCAGTTGCTTCGAACAAACGTCTGCTAGTTGCGTTGAACAAACTTCTGCCAGTTGTTTCAAACCAACTTGTGCTAGTTGCGTCGAACAAACTTGCGCCAGTTGCGTCGAAAAAACTTGCGCCAGTTGCGTAGAACAAACTTTTGCCAGTTGCATCAAACAAACTTATGCCAGTTGCGTAGAACAAACTTGTGCCAGTTGCGTAGAACAACCTTGTGCCAGTTGCGTCAAACAAACTTATGCCAGTTGCGTAGAACAAACTTGTGCCAGATGTGATGAACAAACTTGTGCCAGTTGCGTTGAACAAACTTCTGCCAGTTGTGCCAAACAAACTTGTGTCAGTTGAGTAGAACAAACTTGTGCCAGTTGCGTCGAACAAACCTGTGTCAGTTGGGTAGAACAAACTTGTGCCAGTTGCGTCAAACAAACTTGTGCCAGTTGCGTAAAACAAACTAGTGTCAGTTGGATAGAACAAACTTGTGCCAGATGCGTAGAATAAACTTTTGTAGTTGCGTAGAACAAACTTGTGCCAGTTGCGTAGAACAAAATTGTGCCAGTTACGTAGAACAAACTTGTGCCAGTTGCACAGAACAAACTTGTGCCAGATGCGTAGAACAAACTTGTGCCAGTTGCGTAGAACAAACTTGTGCCAGTTGCGTAGAACAAACTTGTGCGAGTTGCACAGAACAAACCTTTGCCAGTTTCGTAGAACAAACTTGTGCAAGTTTCATAGAACAAACTTGTGCCAGTTGTGTAGAACATACTTGTGCCAGTTGCGCCGAGAAAAGTTGTGCCATTTGCGTCAAATAAACTTGTGCCAGTTGCGTCAAACAAACTTGTGCCAGTTGAGTCAAACAAACTTGTGCCTCTTGCGTCAAACCAACTTCTGCTAGTTGTGTCAAACAAACTTGAGCCAATTGAGTCGAAGAAACTTGTGCCAGTTGCGTCGAACAAACTTGTGCCAGTTGTGTCTAAGAAACTTGTGCCAGTTGCATCAAACAAACTTGGGCTAGTTGCGTCGAACAAACTTGTGCCAGTTGCATCGAACAAACTTGTGCCAGTTGCATAGAACAAACTTGTGCCAGTTGCGTCAAACAAACTTGTGCCAGTTGCGTAGAACAAACTTGTGCCAGTTGCGTAGAACAACCTTGTGCCAGTTGCGTCAAACAAACTTGTGCCAGTTGCGTCAAACAAACTTGTGCCAGTTGCGTCAAACAAAATTGTGCCAGTTGTGTCAAACAAACTTGTGCCAGTTTGTTCGAACAAACTTGTGCCAGTTGCGTCCAACAAACTTGTACCAGTTGCGTCGAACAAGCTTGTGCCAGTTGCGTCGAACAAACTTGTGCCAGTTGCATCAAACAAACTTATGCCAGTTGCATAGAACAAACTAGTGCCAGTTGCATAGAATATACTTGTGCCAGTTGCGTAGAACAAACTTGTGCCAGTTGCGTCAAACAAACTTGTGCCAGTTGCGTCGAACAAACTTGTGCCAGTTGCGTCGAACAAACTTGTGCCAGTTGCATCAAACAAACTTGTGCCAGTTGCGTCGAACAAACTTGTGCCAGTTGCGTCAAACAAACTTGTGCCAGTTACGTTAAACAAACTTGTTTCAGTTGCGTCAAAAGAAACTTTTGCCAGTTGCGTCAAACAAACTTGTGCCAGTTGCGTCACACAAACTTGTGCCTCTTGCATCAAAGAAACTTGTGCCAGTTGCGTCAAACAAACTTGTGCCAATTGAGTCGAAAAAACTTGTGCCTGTTACGTCGAACAAACTTATGCCAGTTGCGTCTAACAAAATTGTGCCAGTTGCGTAGAACAAACTTGTGCCAGTTGCATCGAACAAACGTGTGCCAGTTGCGTCACACAAACTTGTGCCAGTTGCGTCGAACAAACTTGTGCCAGTTGGGTCAAACAAACTTGTGCCAGTTGCAAAGAACAAACTTGTGCCAGTTGCGTAGAAGAACCTTGTGCCAGTTGCGTCAAACAAACTTGTGCCAGTTGCGTCAAACAAACTTGTGCCAGTTGCGTCAAACAAACTTGTGCCAGTTGGGTCGAACAAACTTGTGCCAGTTGCGTCGAACAAACTTGAGCCAGTTGCATCGAACAAACTTGTGCCAGTTGCATCCAACAAACTTGTGCCAGTTGCATCGAACAAACTTGCGCCAGTTGCGACGAACAAACTTGTGCCAGTTGCGTCAAACAAACTTGTGCCAGTTGCGTCAAACAAACTTGTGCCAGTTGCGTCGAAGATACTTGTGCCAGTTGCGTCAAACAAACTTGTGCCAGTTGCGTCAAACAAACTTGTGCCAGTTGCGTCAAACAAACTTGTGCCAATTGAGTCGAAAAAACTTGTGCCAGTTGCGTCGAACAAACTTGTGCCAGTTGCGTCCAAAAAACTTGTGCCAGTTGCGTCAAACAAACTTGGGCCAGTTGCGTCGAACAAACTTGTGCCAGTTGCATCGAACAAACTTGTGCCATTTGCATAGAACATACTTGTGCTAGTTGTGTCAAACAAACTTGTGCCAGTTGCGTAGAACAAACTTGTGCCAGTTGCGTAGAACAACGTTGTTCTTGTTGCGTCAAACAAACTTGTGCCAGTTGCGTCATACAAACTTGTGCCATTTGCGTAGAACAAACTTGTGCCAGTTGTGTCAAACAAACTTGTGCCAGTTCGTTCGAACAAACTTGTGCCAGTTGCGTCCAACAAACTTGTACCAGTTGCGTCGAACAAACTTGTGTCAGTTGCGTCGAACAAACTTATGCCAGTTGCGCAGAACAAACATGTGTCAGTTGCGCCAAACAAACTTAAGCCAGTTGCATAGAACAAACTAGTGCCAGTTGCGTAGAACAAACTTGTGCCAGTTGCGTAGAACAAACTTGTGCCAGTTGCGTCAAACAAACTTGTGCCAGTTGTGTCCAACAAACTTGTGCCAGTTGCGTCGAAGATACTTGTGCCAGTTGCGTCAAACAAACTTGTGCCAGTTGCGTCGAACAAACTTGTGCCAGTTGCATCGAACAAACTTGTGCCAGTTATGGCGAACAAACTTGTGCCAGTTGCGTCGAGAAAACTTGTGCCAGTTGTGTCAAAAAAAACTTGTGAGAGTTGCGTCAAACATACTTGTGCCAGTTGCGTCAAACAAACTTGTGCCTTTTGCATCAAACAAACTTGTGCCAGTTGCATAAAAAAAACTTGTGCCAGTTGCGTCAAACAAACTTGTGCCAGTTGCGTTGAACAAACTTGTGCCAGTTGCGTAGAACAAACTTGTGCCAGTTGCGTAGAAGAACCTTGTGCCAGTTGCGTCAAACAAACTTGAGCCAGTTGCGTAAAACAAACTTGTGCCAGTTGCGTCAAAAAAACTTGTGCCATTTGCCTCAAACAAACTTGTGCCAGTTGTGTCGAACAAACTTGTGCCAGTTGCGTTAAACAAACTTATACCAGTTGCATTGAACAAACTTGTGCCAGTTGCGTCAAACAAACTTGTGCCAGTGACATCGAACAAACTTGTGCCAGTTGCGTAGAACCAAAATTGTGCCAGTTGCGTAGAACAACCTTGTGCCAGTTGCGTCGAACAGACTTGTGCTAGTTGCGTAGAAGAAACTTGTACCAGTTGCGTCAAACAAACTTATGCCAGTTGCGTAAAACAAACTAGTGCCAGTTGCATAGAACAAACTTGTGCCAGTTAAGTAGAACAAACTTGTGCCAATTGTGTCAACCAAACTTGTGCCAGTTGCGTCAAACAAACTTGTGCCAGTTGCATCGAAGAAACTTTTGCCAGTTGCGTCAAACAAACTTGTGCCAGTTGCGTCGAACAAACTTGTGCCAGTTGCGTCGAACAAACTTGTGCCAGTTACGGCGAAGAATCTTGTGCCACTTGCGTCGAGAAAACTTGTGCCAGTTGCATACAACAAACTTGTGCCAGTTGCGTAACACAAACTAGTGCCAGTTGCATAGAACAAACTTGTGCCAGTTAAGTAGAACAAACTTGTGCCAATTGTGTCAACCAAACTTGTGCCAGTTGCGTCAAACAAACTTGTACCAGTTGCGTCGAAGAAACTTGTGCCAGTTGCGCAGAACAAATTTGTGCCAGTTGCGTCGAGAAAACTTGTGCCAGTTGCGTCAAAAAAACTTGTGCCAGTTCCGTCTAACAAACTTGTGCCAGTCACGGCGAACAAACTTGTGCCAGTTGCGTCTAGAAAAGTTGTGCCAGTTGCGTCAAATAAACTTGTGCCAGTTGCGTCAAACAAACTTGTGCCAGTTGCGACAAACAAACTTGTGCCAGTTGCGTTAAACTTGTGCCAGTTGCGTCAAACAAACTTGTGCCAATTGAGTCAAAAAAACTTGTGCCAGTTGCGTCAAACAAACTTGTGCCAGTTGCGTCTAACAAACTTGTGCCAGTTGCTTTCAAACAAACTTGTGCCAGTTGCATCGAACAAACTTGTGCCGGTTGCGTCGAACAAACTTGTGCCAGTTGCATCGAACAAACTAGTGACAGTTGCATAGAACAAACTTGTGCCAGTTGCGTCAAACAAACTTGTGCCAGTTGCGTAGAACAAACTTGTGCATGTTGCGTAGAAGAACCTTGTGCCAGTTGCGTCAAACAAACTTGTGCCAGTTGCGTCAAACAAATTTGTGCCAGTTGCACAGAACAAAAGTGTGCCAGATGCGTAGAACAAAGTTTTGCCATTTGTGTAGAACAAACTTGTGCCAGTTGTGTCAAACAAACTTGTACCAGTTGTGTACAACAAACTTGTGCCAGTTGCGTAGAACAAACTTGTGCCAGTTGCGTAGAACAAACTTGTGCCAGTTGCGTCAAACAAACTTGTGCCTTTTTCATAGAACAAACTTTTGCCAGTTGCGTAGAACAACCTTGTGCCAGTTGCGTCAAACAAACTTGTGCCCGTTGCATCAAACAAACTTGTGCCAGTTGCGTAGAACAAACTTGTGCCAGTTGCGTCGAACAAACTTGTGCCAGTTGCGTCAAACAAACTTGTGCCAGTTGCGTCAAACAAACTTGTGCCAGTTGCATCATACAAACTTGTACAAGTTGCGTCAAACAAACTTGTGCCAGTTGCGCCTAACAAACTTGTGCCAGTTGCGTCAAACAAATTTGTACAAGTTGCGAAAACAAACTTGTGCCAGTTGCGTCAGACAAACTTGTGCCAGTTGCGTCAAACAAACTTGTGCCAGTTGCGTCGAACAAACTTGTGCCAGTGGCGTCGAACAAACTTGTGCCAGTTACGGCGAACAAACTTGTGCCAGTTGCGTTGAGAAAACTTGTGCCAGTTGCATCAAATAAACTTGTGCCAGTTTCATAGAACAAACTTGTGCCAGTTACGGCGAACAAACTTGTGCCAGTTGCGTCGAGAAAACTTGTGCCAGTTGCATCAAATAAACTTGTGCCAGTTGCATCAAACAAACTTGTGCCAGTTGCGTCAAAAAAACTTGTGCCAGTTGCGTCAAACAAACTTGTGCCAGTTGCGTCAAACAAACTTGTGCCAGTTGCGTCAAACAAACATGGGCCAGTTGCGACGAACAAACTTGTGCCAATTTCGTCAAACAAACTTGTGCCAGTTGCATCAAACAAACTTGTGCCAGTTGCATCAAACAAACTTGTGCCAGTTGCATCCAACAAACTTGTGCTGGTTGCATTGAACAAACTTCTGCCAGTTGTTTCAAACAAACTTGTGCCAGTTGCATTGAACAAACTTGCGCCAGTTGCGTCGAACAAACTTGTGCCAGTTGTGTAGAACAAACTAGTGGCAGTTGAATTGAACAAACTTTTGCCAGTTGCGTCAAACAAACTTCTGCCAGTTGCATTGAACAAACTTCTGCCAGTTGTTTCAAACAAACTTGTGCCAGTTGCATTGAACAAACTTGCGCCAGTTGCGTCGAACAAACTTGTGCCAGTTGTGTAGAACAAACTAGTGGCAGTTGAATTGAACAAACTTTTGCCAGTTGCGTCAAACAAACTTGTGCCAGTTGCGTAGAACAACCTTGTGCCAGTTGCGTTAAACAAACTTATGCCAGTTGCGTAGAACAAACTTGTGCCAGTTGCGTCAAACAAACTTGTACAAGTTGCGAAAACAAACTTGTGCCAGTTGCGTCAAATAAACTTTTGCCAGATGTGATGAACAATCTTGTGCCAGTTGCGTTGAACAAACTTCTGCCAGTTGTGCCAAACAAACTTGTGTCAGTTGAGTAGAACAAACTTGTGCCAGTTGCGTCGAACAAACATGTGTCAGTTGGGTAAAACAAATTGTGCCAGTTGCGTCAAACAAACTTGTGCCAGTTGCGTAAAACAAACTAGTGTCAGTTGGATAGAACAAACTTGTGCCAGATGCGTAGAATAAACTTGTGCCAGTTGCGTAGAACAACCTTGTGCCAGTTGCGTAAAACAAACTTGTGCCAGTTACGTAGAACAAACTTGTGCCAGTTGCATAGAACAAACTTGTGCCAGATGCATAGAACAAACTTGTGCCAGTTGCGTAGAACAAACTTGTGCCAGTTGCGTAAAACAAACTTGTGCCAGTTGCGTAGAACAAATTTGTGCCAGTTGCTTAGAACAAACCTGTGCCAGTTGCGTAGAACAAACTTGCGCAAGTTGCATAGAACAAACTTGTTCCAGTTGTGTAGAACAAACTTGTGCCAGTTGCGCCGAGAAAAGTTGTGCCATTTGCGTCAAATAAACTTGTGCCAGTAGAGTCAAACAAACTTGTCCCTCTTGCGTCAAACAAACTTGTGCCAGTTGCATCAAACAAACTTGAGCTAATTGAGTCGAAGAAACTTGTGCCAGTTGCGTCGAACAAACTTGTGCCAGTTGTGTCTAACAAACTTGTGCCAGTTGCGTCAAACAAACTTGGGCTAGTTGCGTCGAACAAACTTGGGCCAGTTGCATCGAACAAACTTGTGCCTGTTGCGTAGAACAAACTTGTGCCAGTCGTGTCAAACAAACTTGTGCCAGTTGCGTAGAACAAATTTGTGCCACTTGCATCTAACAAACTTGTTCCAGTTGCGTAGAACAAACTTGTGCCAGTTACGTAGAACAAACTTTTGCCCTTTGTGTCAAACAAATTGTGAGAGTAGCGTAGAACAAACTTGTGCCAGTTGTGTAGAACAAACTTGTGCCAGTTACGTAGAACAAACTTGTGCCAGTTGCGTAGAACAAACTTCTGCCAGTTGTGTCAAACAAACTTGTGCCAGTTGCGCCAAAGAAACTTGTGCCACTTGCGTAGAACAACTTTGTGCCAGTTGCGTCAAACAAACTTGTGCCAGTTGCGTCAAACAAACTTGTGCCAGATGCGTCAAAAAAACTTGTGCCAGTTGCGTCAAACAAACTTGTGCCAGTTGTGTTAAACAAACTTGTGCCAGTTGCGTCAAACAAACTTGTGCCAGTTGCGTAGAACAAACTTGTGCCAGTTGCGTCAAACAAACTTGTTCCAGTTGCGTTGAACAAACTTGTGCCAGTTGCGTAGAACAAACTTGTGCCAGTTACGTAGAACAAACTTGTGCCAGTTGCGTAGAACAAACTTGTGCCAGTTGCGTAGAACAAACTTGTGCCAGTTGCGTCAAACAAACTTGTTCCAGTTGCGTTGAACAAACTTGTGCCAGTTGCGTAGAACAAACTTGTGCCAGTTACGTAGAACAAACTTGTGCCAGTTGCGTAGAACAAACTTGTGCCAGTTGCGTAGAACAAACTTGTCCCAGTTGTGTAGAACAAACTTGTGCCAGATGCATAGGACAAACTTGTGCCAGTTGCGTCAAACAAACTTGTGCCAGTTGCGTAGAACAAACTTAACCCAGTTGCGTAGAACAAACTTGTGCTAGTTGCGTCGAACAAACTTGTGCCAGTTGCGTTGAACAAACTTGTGCAAGTTGCGCAGAACAAACTTGTGCCAGTTGCGTCAAACAAATTTATGCCAGTTGCGTAGAACAAACTTGTGTCGGTTGCGTAGAACAAACTTGTGCCAGTTGCATCGAACAAACTTTTGCCAGTTGCGTCGAACAAACTTGTGCCAGTTGCGTAGAACAAAATTGTGCCAATTGCGTCGATCAAACTTTTGCCAGTTGCGTAGAACAAACTTGTGCCAGTTGTGTCAAACAAACTTGTGCCAGTTGCGTAAAACAAACTTGTGCCAGTTGCGTCGAACAAACTTGTGCCAGTTGCGTAGAACAAACTTGTGCTAGTTACGTAGAACAAACTTGTGCCAGTTATGTCAGACAAACTTGTGCCAGTTGCGCAGAACAAACTTGTGCCAGTTGCGTAGAACAAACTTGTGCCAGTTGCGTCGAACAAACTTGTGCCAGTTGCGTCGGACAAACTTGTGCCAGTTTCGTCGAACAAACTTGTGCCAGGTGCATAGAACAAACTTGTGCCAGTTGCGACAAACAAACTTGTGCTAGTTGGGTCGAATAAACTTGTGCCAGTTGTATTAAATAAACTTGTGCCAGTTGCGTCGAACAAACTTGTGCCAGTTGCATCGAACAAACTTGTGCCAGTTGCGCAGAACAAACTTGTGCCAGTTAAGTCAAACAGACTTGTGCCAGTTGCGTAGAACAAACTTGTGCCAGTTTCGTAGAACAAACTTGTGCCAGTTGCGTAGACCAAACTTGTGCCAGTTGCGTCGAACACACTTGTGCCAGTTGTGTCGGACAAACTTGTGCCAATTGCGTCGAACACACTTGTGCCAGTTGTGTCGGACAAACTTGTGCCAATTGCGTCGAACAAGCTTGTGCTAGTTGCGTCGAACAAACTTGTGCCAGTTGCGTAGAACAAACTTGTGCCAGTTACGTAGAACAAAATTGTGCCATTTGTGTCAGACAAACTTGTGCCAGTTGCGTAGAACAAACTTGTGCCAGTTGTGTCAAACAAACTTGTTCCAGTTCCGTAAAACAAACTTGTGCCAGTTGCGTCGAACCAACTTGTGCCAGTTGCGTCGAACAAACTTGTGCCAGTTTTGTCGAACAAACTTGTTTCAGTTGTGTAAAACAAACTTGTGCCAGTTTTGTCAAACAAACTTGTGCCAGTTGCGTCAAACAAACTTGGGCCAGTTGCGTTGAACAAACTTGTGCCAGTTTCGTCAAAGAAACTTGTGCCAGTTGCGTAGAACAAACTTGTACCAGTTGCGTCAAACAAACTTGTGTCAGTTGCATAGAACAAACTTGTGCCTGTTGTGTAGAACAACCTTGTGCCAGTTGCGTCAAACAAACTTGTGCCAGTTGCGTCAAAAAAACTTGTGCCAGTTGCGTCAAACAAACTTTTGCCAGTTGGGTCGAATAAACTTGTGCCAGTTGCGTTAAACAAACTTGTGCCAGTTGCGTCGAACAAACTTGTGCCATTTGCATCGAAAAAACTTGTGCCAGTTGCGTCGAATAAGCTTGTGCCAGTTGCGTCAAACAAACTTGTGCCAGTTGTATCGAACAAACTTGTGCCAGTTGCGTAGAACAAACTTGTGCCAGTTGTGTCAAACAAACTTGTGCCAGTTGCATAGAACAAACTTGTGCCACTTGCGTCAAACAAACTTGTGCCAATTGCGTTGAACAAACTTGTGCCAGTTGTGTCGGACAAACTTGTGCCAATTGCATCAAACAAACGTGTGCCAGTTGCGTAGAACAAACTTCTGCCAGTTGTGTCAAACAAACTTGTCCCAGTTGCATAAAACAAACTTGTGCCAGTTGCGTCGAACAAACTTGTGCCAGTTGCGTAGAACAAACTTGTGCCAGTTACGTAGAACAAAATTGTGCCAGTTATGTCAGACAAACTTGTGCCAGTTGCGTAGAACAAACTTGTGCCAGTTCCGTAAAAGAAACTTGTGCCAGTTCCGTAAAACAAACTTGTGCCAGTTGCGTCGAACAAACTTGTGCCTGTTGCGTCGAACAAACTTGTGCCAGTTTTGTTGAACAAACTTGTGCCAGTTGTGTAGAACAAACTTGTGCCAGTTTTGTCAAACAAACTTGTGCCAGTTGCGTCAAACAAACTTGGGCCAGTTGCGTCGAACAAACTTGTGCCAGTTTCGTCAAAGAAACTTGTGCCTGTTGCGTAGAACAAACTTGTGCCAGTTGCGTCAAACAAACTTGTGTCAGTTGCATAGAACAAACTTGTGCCAGTTGTGTAGAACAACCTTGAGCCAGTTGCGTCAAACAACCTTGTGCCAGTTGCGTCAAACAAACTTGTGCCAGTTGCGTCAAAAAAACTGGTGCTGTTGCGTCAAACAAACTTGTGCCAGTTGCATAGAACAAACTTGTGCCAGTTGCGTAGACCAAACTTGTGCCAGTTGCGTCGAACATACTTGTGCCAGTTGTGTCGGACAAACCTGTGCCAATTGCGTCGAACAAACTTGTGCCAGTTGTGTCGGACAAACTTGTGCCAATTGCATCGAACAAATTTGTGCCAGTTGCGTAGAACAAACTTCTGCCAGTTGTGTCAAACAAACTTGTGCCAGTTGCATAAAACAAACTTGTGCCAGTTGCGTCGAACAAACTTTTGCCAGTTGCGTAGAACAAACTTGTGCCATTTACGTAGAACAAAATTGTGCCAGTTGAGTCAGACAAACTTGTGCCAGTTGCGTAGAACAAACTTGTGCCAGTTCCGTAAAACAAACTTGTGCCAGTTCCGTAAAACAAACTTGTGCCAGTTGCGTTGAACAAACTTGTGCCAGTTTTGTTGAACAAACTTGTGCCAGTTGTGTAGAACAAACTTGTGCCAGTTTTGTCAAACAAACTTGTGCCAGTTGCGTCAAACAAACTTGGGCCAGTTGCGTCGAACAAACTTGTGCCAGTTTCGTCAAAGAAACTTGTGCCAGTTGCGCAGAACAAACTTGTGCCAGTTGCGTCAAACAAACTTGTGTAAGTTGCATAGAACAAACTTGTGCCTGTTGTGTAGAACAACCTTGTGCCAGTTGCGTCAAACAACCTTGTGCCAGTTGCGTCAAACAAACTTGTGCCAGTTGCGTCAAAAAAACTTGTGCCAGTTGCGTCAAACAAACTTGTGCCAGTTGGGTCGAATAAACTTGTGCCAGTTGCGTTAAACATACTTGTGCTAGTTGCGTCAAACAAACTTGTGCCATTTGCATCGAACAAACTTTTGCCAGTTGCGTCGAACAAGCTTGTGCCAGTTGCCTCAAACAAACTTGTGCCAGTTGCATCGGACAAACTTGTGCCAGTTGCGTAGAACAAACTTGTGCCAGTTGTGTCAAACAAACTTGTGCCAGTTGCATAGAACAAACTTGTGCCAGTTGCGTCGAACTAATTTGTGCCAGTTGCGTAGAACAAACTTTTGCCAGTTGCGTAGAACAAACTTGTGCCAGTTGTGTCAAACAAACTTGTGCCATTTGCGTCGAACAAACTTGTGCCAGTTGCGTAGAACAAACTTGTGCCAGTTACGTAGAACAAACTTGTGCCACTTGTGTCAGACAAACTTGTACCAGTTGCATAGAACAAACTTATGCCAGTTTCGTAGAACAAACTTATGCCAGTTTCGTAGAACAAACTTGTGCTAGTTGCGTAGAAAAAACTTGTACCAATTGCGAAGAACAAACTTGAGCCAGTTGCGCCGAACAAACTTGTTCCAGTTGCGTCGAACAATCTTGTGCCAGTTTCGTCGAACAAACTTGTGCCAGTTGCGTAGAACAAACTTGTGCCAGTTGTGTCAAACAAACTTGTGCCAGTTGCATCAAACAAACTTGGGCCAGTTGCGTCGAACAAACTTGTGCCAGTTGTGTCGAAGAAACTTGTGCCAGTTGCGTAGAACAAACTTGTGCCAGTTGCGTCAAACAAACTTGTGCCAGTTGCATAGAACAAACTTGTGCCAGTTGTGTAGAATAACCTTGTAACAGTTGCGTCAAACAACCTTGTGCCAGTTGCGTCAAACAAACTTGTGCCAGTTGCGTCAAAAAAACTTGTGCCAGTTGCGTAGAACAAACTTGTGCCAGTTGGGTCGAATAAACTTGTGCCAGTTGCGTTAAACAAAGTTGTGCCAGTTCGTCGAACAAACTTGTGCCAGTTGCATCGAACAAACTTGTGCCAGTTGTGTAGAACAAACTTGTGCCAGTTGTGTCAAACAAATTTGTCCCAGTTGCATAGAACAAACTTGGCCACTTGCGTCGAACAAACTTGTGCCAGTTGCGTAGAACAAACTTTTGCCAGTTGTGTCAAACAAACTTGTGCCAGATGTGTCAAACAAACTTGTGCAATTTGTGCAGAAGAAACTTCTGCCAGTTACGTAGAACAAACTTGTGCCAGTTGCGTAGAACAAACTTCTGCCAGTTGCGTCAAACAATCTTGGGCCATTTGCGTAGAACAAACTTGTGCCAGTTGCGTCAAACAAACTTGTGCCAGTTGCGTCAAACAAACTTGTGCCAGTTGCATAGAACAAACTTGAGCCAGTTGCGTAGAACAAACTTGTGCCAGTTGCGTCGAACATACTTGCGCCAGTTGCGTTGAACAAACTTGTGCCAGTTGCGTAGAACAAACTTGTGCCAGTTGCGTAGATCAAACTTGTGCGAGTTGGGTCAAACAAACTTCTGCCAGTTGCATAGAACAAACTTGTGCCAGTTGCGTAGAACAAACTTGGGCCAGTTGCATAGAACAAACTTGTGCCAGTTGCGAAGAACAAACTTGTGCCAATTGCATCAAACAAACTTGTATCAGTTGCGTAAAACAAACTTGTGCCAGTTGCGTAGAACAAATTTGTGCCAGTTGCATAGAACAATCTTGTGCCAGTTGCGTCGAACAAACTTGTGCCAGTTGCATCGAACAAACCTGTGCCAGTTGCATCGAACAAACTTGTGCCAGATGCGTTGAACAAACTTGTGCCAGTTGTTTCAAATAAACTTTTGCCCATTGCGTCAAACAAACTTGTGCCAGTTGTGTCAAACAAACTTCTGCCAGTTGCATAGAACAAACATGTGCCACTTGTGTCGAACAATCTTGTGCCAGTTGCGTAGAACAAACTTCTGCCAGTTGCGTCGAACAAACTTGTGCCAGTTGCATCGAACAAACTTGTGCCAGTTGCACAGAACAAACTTGTGCCAGTTAAGTCAAACAGACTTGTGCCAGTTGCACAGAACAAACTTGCGCCACTTGCATAGAACAAACTTGTGCCAGTTGCTTAGACCAAACTTGTGCCAGTTGCGTCGAACACACTTGTGCCAGTTGTGTCGGACAAACTTGTGCCAATTGCGTCGAACAAACTTGTGCCTGTTGTGTCAGACAAACTTGTGCCAATTGCGTTGAACAAACTTGTGCCAGTCGCGTCGAACAAACTTGTGCCAGTTGCGTAGAACAAACTTGTGCCAGTTACGTAGAACAAAATTGTGCCAGTTGTGTCACACAAACTTGTGCCAGTTGCGTAGAACAAACTTGTGCCAGTTCCGTAAAACAAACTTGTGCCAGTTCCGTAAAACAAACTTGTGCCAGTTGCGTCGAACAAACTTGTGCCAGTTGCTTCGAACAAACTTGTGACAGTTTTGTCGAACAAACTTGTGCCAGTTGTGTAGAACAAACTTGTGCCAGTTTTGTCAAACAAACTTGAGCCAGTTGCGTCAAACAAACTTGGGCCAGTTGCGTCGAACAAACTTGTGCCAGTTTCGTCAAAGAAACTTGTGCCAGTTGCGTAGAACAAACTTGTGCCAGTTGCGTCAAACAAACTTGTGTCAGTTGCATAGAACAAACTTGTGCCAGTTGTGTAGAACAACCTTGTGCCAGTTGCGTCAAACAACCTTGTGCCAGTTGCGTCAAACAAACTTGTGCCAGTTGCGTCAAAAAAACTTGTGCCAGTTGCGTCAAACAAACTTTTGCCAGTTGGGTTGAATAAACTTGTGCCAGTTGCGTCGAACAAACTTGTGCCATTTGCATCGAACAAACTTGTGCCAGTTGCGTCGAACAAGCTTGTGCCAGTTGCGTCAAACAAACTTGTGCCAGTTGTATCGAACAAACTTGTGCCAGTTGCATAGAACAAACTTGTGCCAGTTGTGTCAAACAAACTTGTGCCAGTTGCATAGAACAAACTTGTGCCACTTGCGTCGAACAAACTTGTGCTAGTTGCGTAGAACAAACTTTTGCCAGTTGTGTCGAACAAACTTGTGCCAGTTGTGTCAAACAAACTTGTGCCAGTTGCGTCGAACAAACTTGTGCCAGTTGCGTAGAACAAACTTGTGCCAGTTACGTAGAACAAACTTGTGCCAGTTGTGTCAGACAAACTTGTGCCAGTTGCGTAGAACAAACTTGTGCCAGTTTCGTAGAACAAACTTGTGCCAGTTGCGTAGAAAAAACTTGTTCCAGTTGCGAAGAACAAACTTGTGCCAGTTGCGCCGAACAAACTTGTTCCAGTTGCGTCGAATAATCTTGTGCCAGTTTCGTTGAACAAACTTGTGCCAGTTGCGTAGAACAAACTTGTGCCAGTTGTGTCAAACAAACTTGTGCCAGTTGCATCAAACAAACTTGGGCCAGTTGCGTCGAACAAACTTGTGCCAGTTGTGTCGAAGAAACTTGTGCCAGTTGCGTAGAAAAAATTTGTGCCAGTTGTGTCAAACAAACTTGTGCCAGTTGCATAGAACAAACTTGTGCCAGTTGTGTAGAATAACCTTGTGCCAGTTGCGTCAAACAACCTTGTGCCAGTTGCGTCAAATAAAGTGGTGCCAGTTGCATAAAAAAAACTTGTGCCAGTTGCATAAAACAAACTTGTGCCAGTTGGGTCGAATAAACTTGTGCCAGTTGCGTTAAACAAACTTGTTCCAGTTCGTCGAACAAACTTTTGCCAGTTGCATCGAACAAACTTGTGATAGTTGCGTCGAACAAACTTGTGGCAGTTGCGTCAAACAAACTTGTGCCAGTTGCAACAAACAAACTTTTGCCAGTTGTGTCAAACAAACTTGTGCCAGATGTGTCAAACAAACTTGTGCCACTTGCGTAGAACAAACTTGTGCCAGTTACATAGAACAAACTTGTGCCAGTTGCGTAGAACAAACTTCTGCCAGTTGCGTAGAACAAACTTGTGCCAGTTACGTAGAACAAACTTGTGCCAGTTGCGTAGAACAAACTTCTGCCAGTTGCGTCAAACAAACTTGGGCCAGTTGCGTAGAACAAACTTGTGCCAGTTGTGTCAAACAAACTTGTGCCAGTTGCGTCAAACAAACTTGTGCCAGTTGCATAGAACAAACTTGAGCCAGTTGCATAGAACAAACTTGTGCCAGTTGCGTCGAACATACTTGCGCCAGTTGCGTTGAACAAACTTGTGCCAGTTGCATAGAACAAACTTGTGCCAGTTGCGTAGAACACACTTGTGCGAGTTGTGTCAAACAAACTTCTGCCAGTTGCATAGGACAAACTTGTGCCAGTTGCGTAGAACACACTTGGGCCAGTTGCATACAACAAACTTGTGCCAGTTGCGAAGAACAAACTTGTGCCAATTGCGTCAAAGAAACTTGTGCCAGTTGCGTAGAACAAACTTGTGCCAGTTGCGTAGAACAAACTTGTGCCAGTTGCATAGAACAAATTTGTGCCAGTTGTGCAGAACAAACTTGTGCCAGTTGTGTCGAACAAACTTGTGCCAGTTGCGTTGAACAAACTTGTGCAAGTTGCGCAGAACAAACTTGTGCCAGTTGCGTCAAACAAACTTGTGCCAGTTGCGTCGAACAAATTTATGCCAGTTGCGTAGAACAAACCTGTGTCAGTTGCGCAGAACAAACTTGTTGCTGTTGCGTCGAACAAACTTGTGCCAGTTGCGTCGGACAAAATTGTGCCAATTGCGTCGAACAATTTGGTGCAAAAGTCCCTTTGAACCACAAAAAGCGCGCATTGGGGCCATTTTCCATGCACACTGATCAATTGCTTGCCCTTGGGCTGCATTTTTCTCAGTTTGGGGCAAAAGTCCGTTTGAGCCCCAAAAAGCGCGCAAGGCTATACCCTTACCGTTCGGGCCATCTGGGGCCACCCCTGCAACATGGCCCGATTGCACCATTGGGGCCATTTTCCATCCACACTGATCAATTGCTTGCCCTTGGGCTGCATTTTTCTCAGTTTGGTGCAAAATTCCTTTTGACCCCCAAAAACCGCGCAAGGCTATACCCTTACCGTTCGAGCCATCTGGGGCCACCCCTACAACATGGACCGATTGCACCATTGGGGCCATTTTCCATGCACATCTGGGGCCACCCCTGCAACATGGCCCGATTGCACCATTGGGGCCATTTTCCATGCACACTGATCAATTGCTTGCCCTTGGGCTGCATTTTCCTCAGTTTGGTGCAAAAGCACGTTTGAGCCCCAAAAAGCGCTCAAGGCTATACCCTTACGTTCAGGCCATCTGGGGCCACCCCTGCAACATGGCCCGATTGCACCATTGGGGCCATTTTCCATGCACACTGATCAATTGCTTGCCCTTGGGTTGCATTTTTCTCAGTTTGGGGCAAAAGTCCGTTTGAGCCCCAAAAAGCGCGCAAGGCTATACCCTTACCGTTCGGGCCATCTGGGGCCACCCCTGCAACATGGCCCGATTGCACCATTGGGGCCATTTTCCATGCACTCTGATCAATTGCTTGACCTTGGGCTGCATTTTTCTTAGTTTGGGGCAAAAGTCCGTTAGAGCCCCAAAAAGCGCGCAAGGCGGGCCATCTGGGGCCACCCCTGCAACATGGCCCGATTGCACCATTGGGGCCATTTTCCATGCACACTGATCAATTGCTTGCCCTTGGGCTGCATTTTTCTCAGTTTGGGGCAAAAGTCCGTTTGAGCCCCAAAAAGAGCCCTAGGCTATACCCTTACCGTTCAGGCCATCTGGGGCCACCCCTGCAACATGGCCCGATTGCACCATTGGGGCCATTTTCCATGCACACTGATCAATTGCTTGCCCTTGGGCAGCATTTTTCTCAGTTTGGGGCAAAAGTCCATTTGAGCCCCAAAAAGAGCCCAAGGCTATACCCTTACCGTTAGGGCCATCTGGGGCCACCCCTGCAACATGGCCCGATTGCACCATTGGGGCCATTTTCCATGCACACTGATCAATTGCTTGCTCTTGGGCTGCATTTTTCTCAGTTTGGGGCAAAAGTCCGTTTGAGCCCCAAAAAGCACGCAAGGATATACCCTTACCGTTCGGGCCATCTGGGGCCACCCTTGCAACATGGCCCGATTGCACCATTGGGGCCATTTTCCATGCACACTGATCAATTGCTTGCCCTTGGGCTGCATTTTTCTCAGTTTGGTGCAAAAGTCCGTTTGAGCCCCAAAAAACGCGCAAGGCTATAACCTTACCGTTCGGGCCATCTGGGGCCACCCCTGCAACATGGCCCGATTGCACCATTGGGGCCATTTTCCATGCACACTGATCAATTGCTTGCCCTTGGGCTGCATTTTTCTCAGTTTGAGACAAAAGTCCGTTTGAGCCCCAAAAAGCGCGCAAGGCTATACCCTTACCGTTCGGGCCATCTGGGGCCACCCCTGCAACATGGCCCGATTGCACCATTGGGGCCATTTTCTATGCACACTGATCAATTGCTTGGCCTTGGGCTGCATTTTTCTCAGTTTGGGGCAAAAGTCCGTTTGAGCCCCAAAACGCGCGCAAGGCTATACCCTTACCGTTCCGGCCATCTGGGGCCACCCCTGCAACATGGCCCGATTGCACCATTGGGGCCATTTTTCATGCACACTGATCAATTGCTTGGCCTTGGGCTGCATTTTTCTCAGTTTGGTGCAAAATTCCTTTTGAGCCCCAAAAACCGCGCTAGGCTATACCCTTACCGTTCGAGCCATCTGGGGCCACCCCCCTGCAACATGGACCGATTGCACCATTGGGGCCATTTTCCATGCACATCTGGGGCCACCCCTGCAACATGGCCCGATTGCACCATTGGGGCCATTTTCCATGCACACTGATCAATTGCTTGCCCTTGGGCTGCATTTTCCTCGGTTTGGTGCAAAAGTACGTTTGAGCCCCAAAAAGCGCTCAAGGCTATATACCCTTACCGTTTGGGCCACCTGGGGCCACCCCTGCAACATGGCCCGATTGCACCATTGGGGCCATTTTCCATGCACTCTGATCAATTGCTTGACCTTGGGCTGCATTTTTCTTAGTTTGGGGCAAAAGTCCGTTAGAGCCCCAAAAAGCGCGCAAGGCGGGCCATCATCTGGGGCCACCCCTGCAACATGGCCCGATTGCACCATTGGGGCCATTTTCCATGCACACTGATCAATTGCTTGCCCTTGGGCTGCATTTTTCTCAGTTTGGGGCAAAAGTCCGTTTGAGCCCCAAAAAGAGCCCAAGGCTATACCCTTACCGTTCAGGCCATCTGGGGCCACCCCTGCAACATGGCCCGATTGCACCATTGGGGCCATTTTCCATGCACACTGATCAATTGCTTGCCCTTGGGCTGCATTTTTCTCAGTTTGGGGCAAAAGTCCGTTTGAGCCCCAAAAAACGCGCAAGGCTATACCCTTACCGTTCGGGCCATCTGGGGCCACCCCTGCAACATGGCCCGATTGCACCATTGGGGCCGTTTTCCATGCACACTGATCAATTGCTTGCCCTTGGGCTGCATTTTTCTCAGTTTGGTGCAAAAGTCCGTTTGAGCCCCAAAAAGCGCGCAAGGCTGTACCCTTACCGTTCGGGCCATCTGGGGCCACCCCTGCAACATGGCCCGATTGCACCATTGGGGCCATTTTCCATGCACACTGATCAATTGCTTGCCCTTGGGCTGCATTTTTCTCAGTTTGGGGCAAAAGTCCGTTTGAGCCCCAAAGAGCGCCCAAGGCTATACCCTAACCGTTCGGGCCATCTGGGGCAACCCCTGCAATATGGCCCGATTGCACCATTGGGGCCATTTTCCATGCACACTGATCAATTGCTTGCTCTTGGGCTGCATTTTTCTCAGTTTGGGGCAAAAGTCCGTTTGAGCCCCAAAAAGCGCGCAAGGCTATATACCCTTACCGTTCGGGCCACCTGGGGCCACCCCTGCAACATGGCCCGATTGCACCATTGGGGCCATTTTCCATGCACACTGATCAATTGCTTGCCCTTGGGCTGCATTTTTCTCAGTTTGGTGCAAAAGTCTGTTTGAGCCCCAAAAAGCGCGCAAGGCTATACCCTTACCGTTCGTGCCATCTGGGGCCACCCCTGCAACATGGCCCGATTGCACCATTGGGGCCATTTTCCATGCACACTGATCAATTGCTTGCCCTTGGGCTGCATTTTTCTCAGTTTGGGGCAAAAGTCCGTTTGAGCCCCAAAAAAGCGCCCAAGGCTATACCCTTACCGTACGGGCCATCTGGGGCCACCCCTGCAACATGGCCCGATTGCACCATTGGGGCCATTTTCCATGCACTCTGATCAATTGCTTGACCTTGGGCTGCATTTTTCTCAGTTTGGGGCAAAAGTCCGTTTGAGACCCAAAAAGCGCGCAAGGCGGGCCATCTGGGGCAACCCCTGCAACATGGCCCGATTGCACCATTGGGGCCATTTTCCATGCACACTGATCAATTGCTTGCCCTTGGGCTGCATTTTTCTCAGTTTGGGGCAAAAGTCCATTTGAGCCCCAAAAAGAGCCCAAGGCTATACCCTTACCGTTAGGGCCATCTGGGGCCACCCCTGCAACATGGCCCGATTGCACCATTGGGGCCATTTTCCTTGCACACTGATCAATTGCTTGCCCTTGGGCTGCATTTTTCTCAGTTTGGGGCAAAAGTCCGTTTGAGCCCCAAAAAGCGCGCAAGGCAATACCCTTACCGTTCGGGCCATCTGGGACCACCCCTGCAACATGGCCCGATTGCACCATTGGGGCCATTTTCCATGCACACTGATCAATTGCTTGCTCTTGGGCTGCATTTTTCTCAGTTTGGGGCAAAAGTCCGTTTGAGCTCCAAAAAGCACGCAAGGCTATAACCCTTACAGTTCGGGCCATCTGGGGCCACCCCTGCAACATGGCCCGATTGCACCATTGGGGCCATTTTCCAGGCACACTGATCAATTGAATTGCCCATGGGCTGCATTTTTCTCAGTTTGGTGCAAAAGTCTGTTTGAGCCCCAAAAAGCGCGCAAGGCTATATCCTTACCGTTCGGGCCATCTGGGGCCACCCCTGCAACATGGATCGATTGCACCATTGGGGCCATTTTCCATGCACACTGATCAATTGATTGCTCTTCGGCTGCATTTTTCTCAGTTTGAGACAAAAGTCCGTTTGAGCCCCAAAAAGCGCGCAAGGCTATACCCTTACCGTTCGGGCCATCTGGGGCCACCCCTGCAACATGGCCCGATTGCACCATTGGGGCCATTTTCTATGCACACTGATCAATTGCTTGGCCTTGGGCTGCATTTTTCTCAGTTTGGGGCAAAAGTCCGTTTGAGCCCCAAAAAGCGCGCAAGGCTATACCCTTACCGTTCGGGCCATCTGGGGCCACCCCTGCAACATGGCCCGATTGCACCATTGGGGCCATTTTCCATGCACACTGATCAATTGCTTCCCCTTGGGCTGCATTTTTCTCAGTTTGGGGTAAAAGTCCGTTTGAGCCCCAAAAAGCGCGCAAGGCTATACCCTTACCGTTCGGGCCATCTGGGGCCACCCCTGCAACATGGCCCGATTGCACCATTGGGGCCATTTTCCATGCACACTGATCAATTGCTTGCCCTTGGGCTGCATTTTTCTCAGTTTGGGGCAAAAGTCCGTTTGAGCCCCAAAAAGCGCGCAAGGCTATACCCTTACCGTTCGGGCCATCTGGGGCCACGCCTGCAACATGGCCCGATTGCACCATTGGGGCCATTTTCCATGCACACTGATCAATTTCTTGGCCTTGGTCTGCATTTTTCTCAGTTTGGGGCAAAAGTCCGTTTGAGCCCCAAAAAGCACGCAATGCTATACCCTTACCGTTCGGGCCATCTGGGGCCACCCCTGCAACATGGCCCGATTGCATAATTGGGGCCATTTTCCATGCACACTGATCAATTGCTTGCCCTTGGGCTGCATTTTTCTCAGTTTGGTGCAAAAGTCCGTTTGAGCCCCAAAAAGCGCGCAAGGCTATACCCTTATCGTTCTTGCCATCTGGGGCCACCCCTGCAACTTGGACCGATTGCACCATTGGGGCCATTTTCCATGCACACTGATCAATTGCTTGCCCTTGGGCTGCATTTTTCTCAGTTTGGTGCAAAAGTCCGTTTGAGCCCCAAAAAGCGCGCTATACCCTTACCGTTCGGGCCATCTGGGGCCACCCCTGCAACATGGACCGATTGCACCATTGAGGCCATTTTCCATGCACACTGATCAATTGCTTGCCCTTGGGCAGCATTTTTCTCAGTTTGGGGCAAAAGTCCGTTTGAGCCCCAAAAAGCGCGTAAGGCTATACCCTTACCGTTCGGGCCACCTGGGGCCACCCCTGCAACATGGCCCGATTGCACCATTGGGGCCATTTTCCATGCACATCTGGGGCCACCCCTGCAACATGGACCGATTGCACCATTGGGGCCATTTTCCATGCACACTGATGAATTGCTTGCCCTTGGGCTGCATTTTTCTCAGTTTGGGGCAAAAGTCTCTTACCGTTCGGGCCATCTGGGGCCACCCCTGCAACATGGACCGATTGCACCATTGAGGCCATTTTACATGCACACTGATCAATTGCTTGCCCTTGGGCTGCATTTTTCTCAGTTTGGTGCAAAAGTCCGTTTGAGCCCCAAAAAGCGCGCAAGGCTATACCCTTACCGTTCGGGCCATCTGGAGCCACCCCTGCAACATGGACCGATTGCACCATTGAGGCCATTTTCCATGCACACTGATCAATTGCTTGCCCTTGGGCTGCATTTTTCTCAGTTTGGTGCAAAAGTCCGTTTGAGCCCCAAAAAGCGCGCAAGGCTATACCCTTACCGTTCGGGCCATCTGGGGCCACCCCTGCAACATGGACCGATTGCACCATTGAGGCCATTTTCCATGCACACTGATCAATTGCTTGCCCTTGGGCTGCATTTTTCTCAGTTTGGGGCAAAAGTCCGTTTGAGCCCCAAAAAGCGCGTAAGGCTATAACCCTTACCGTTCAGGCCACCTGGGGCCACCCCTGCAACATGGCCCGATTGCACCATTGGGGCCATTTTCCATGTACACTGATCAATTGCTTGCCCTTGGGCTGCATTTTTCTTAGTTTGGGGCAAAAGTCCGTTTGAGCCCCAAAAAGCGCGCAAGGCTATACCCTCACCGTTCGGGCCATCTGGGGCCACCCCTGCAATATGGCCCGATTGCACCATTGGGGCCATTTTCCATGCACACTGATCAATTGCTTGCCCTTGGTCTGCATTTTTCTCAGTTTGGGGCAAAAGTCCGTTTGAGCCCCAAAAAGCGCGCAAGGCTATAACCTTACCGTTCGGGCCATCTGGGGCCACCCCTGCAATATGGCCCGATTGCACCATTGGGGCCATTTTCCATGCACACTGATCAATTGCTTGCCCTTGGGCTGCATTTTTCTCAGTTTGGGGCAAAAGTCCGTTTGAGCCCCAAAAAGTGCGCTAGGCTATACCCTTACCGTTCGGGCCATCTGGGGACACCCCTGCAACATGGACCGATTGCACCATTGGGGCCATTTTCCATGCACACTGATCAATTGCTTGCCCTTGGGCTGCATTTTTCTCAGTTTGGGGCAAAAGTCCGTTTGAGCCCCAAAAAGCGCGCAAGGCTATACCCTTACCGTTCGGGCCATCTGGGGCCACCCCTGCAACATGGACCGATTGCACCATTGGGGCCATTTTCCATACACACTGATCAATTGCTTGCCTTTGGGCTGCATTTTTCTCAGTTTGGAGCAAAAGTCCGTTTGAGCCACAAATAGCGCGCAAGGCTATACCCTTACCGTTCGGGCCATCTGGGGCCACCCCTGCAACATATCCCGATTGCACCATTGGGGCCATTTTCCATGCACACTGAACAATTGCTTGCCCTTGGGCTGCATTTTTCTCAGTTTGGGGCAAAAGTCCGTTTGAGCCCCAAAAAGCGCGCAAGGCTATACCCTTACCGTTCGGGCCATCTGGGGCCACCCCTGCAACATGGCCCGATTGCACCATTGGGGCCATTTTCCATGCACACTGATCAATTGCTTGCCCTTGGGCTGCATTTTTCTCAGTTTGGGGCAAAAGTCCGTTTGAGCCCCAAAAAGCGCGCAAGGCTATACCCTTACTGTTCGGGCCATCTGGGGCCACCCCTGCAACATGGCCCGATTGCACCATTGGGGCCATTTTCCATGTACACTGATCAATTGCTTGCCCTTGGGCTGCATTTTTCTCAGTTTGGGGCAAAAGTCCGTTTGAGCCCCAAAAAGCGCGCAAGGCTACCTTACCGTTCGGGCCATCTGGAGCCACCCCTGCAACATGGCCCGATTGCACCATTGGGGCCATTTTCCATGCACACTGATCAATTGCTTGGCCTTGGGCTGCATTTTTCTCAGTTTGGTGCAAAAGTCCGTTTGAGCCCCAAAAAGCGCGCTAGGCTATACCCTTACCGTTCGGGCCATCTGGGGCCACCCCTGCAACATGGACCGATTGCACCATTGGGGCCATTTTCCATACACACTGATCAATTGCTTGCCTTTGGGCTGCATTTTACTCAGTTTGGGGCAAAAGTCCGTTTGAGCCCCAAAAAGCGCGCAAGGCTATACCCTTACCGTTCGGGCCATCTGGGGCCACCCCTGCAACATGGCCCGATTGCACCATTGGGGCCATTTTC
This sequence comes from Macrobrachium rosenbergii, assembly GCA_039081455.1. Lineage (NCBI taxonomy): Eukaryota > Metazoa > Arthropoda > Malacostraca > Decapoda > Palaemonidae > Macrobrachium > Macrobrachium rosenbergii. Next base: position 2,466,223 of record JANJGK010000011.1, on the reverse strand, counting down.
CATGCACACTGATCAATTGCTTGCCCTTGGGCTGCATTTTTCTCAGTTTGGGGCAAAAGTCCGTTTGAGCCCCAAAAAGCGCGCAAGGCTACACCCTTACCGTTCGGGCCATCTGGGGCCATCCCTGCAACATGGACCGATTGCACCATTGGGGCCATTTTCCATGCACACTGATCAATTGCTTGCCCTTGGGCTGCATTTTTCTCAGTTTGGGGCAGAAGTCCGTTTGAGCCCCAAAAAGCGCGCAAGGCTATACCCTTACTGTTCGGGCCAACTGGGGCCACCCCTGCAACATGGCCCGATTGCACCATTGGGGCCATTTTCCATGCAAATTGATCAATTGCTTGCCCTTGGGCTGCATTTTTCTCAGTTTGGGGCAAAATTCCGTTTGAGCCCCAAAAAGCGCGCAAGGCTACCCTTACCGTTCGGGCCATCTAGGGCCACCCCTGCAACATGGACCGATTGCACCATTGGGGCCATTTTCCATGCACACTGATCAATTGCTTGCCCTTGGGCTGCATTTTTCTCAGTTTGGGCAAAAGTCTGTTTGAGCCCCAAAAAGCGCGCAAAGCTATACCCTTACCGTTCGGGCCATCTGGGGCCACCCCTGCAACATGGCCCGATTGCACCATTGGGGCCATTTTCCATGCACACTGATCAATTGCTTGCCCTTGGGCTGCATTTTTCTCAGGTTGGGGCAAAAGTCTGTTTGAGCCCCAAAAACCACGCAAGGCTATACCCTTACCGTTCGGGCCATCTGCACCACCCCTGCAACATGACCCGATTGCACCATTGGGGCCATTTTCCATGCACACTGATCAATTGCTTGCCCTTGGGCTGCATTTGTCTCAGTTTGGGGCAAATGTCCGTTTGAGCCCCAAAAAGCGCGCAAGGCTATACCCTTCCCGTTCGGGCCATCTGGGGCCACCCCTGCAACATGGCCCGATTGCACCATTGGGGCCATTTTCCATGCACACTGATCAATTGCTTGCCCTTGGGCTGCACCTTTCTCAGTTTGGGGCAAAAGTCCGTTTGAGCCCCAAAAAGCGCGCAAGGCTATACCCTTACCGTTCGGCCCATCTGGGGCCACCCCTGCAACATGGACCGATTGCAACATTGGGGCCATTTTCCATACACACTGATCAATTGCTTGCCCTTGGGCTGCATTTTTCTCAGTTTGGGGCAAAAGTCCGTTTGAGCCCCAAAAAGCGCGCAATGCTATACCCTTACCGTTCGGGCCATCTGGGGCCACCCCTGCAACATGGCCCGATTGCACCATTGGGGCCATTTTCCGTGCACACTGATCAATTGCTTGCCCTTGGGCTGCATTTTTCTCAGTTTGGGGCAAAAGTCCGTTTGAGCCCTAAAAAGCGCGCCCTTACCGGTCGGGCCATCTGGGGCCATCCCTGCAACATGGACCGATTGCACCATTGGGGCCATTTTCCATGCACACTGATCAATTGCTTGTCCTTGGGCTGCACTTTTCTCAGTTTGGGGCAAAAGTCCGTTTGAGCCCCAAAAAGCGCGCAAGGCTATACCCTTACTGTTCGGGCCAACTGGGGCCACCCCTGCAACATGGCCCGATTGCACCATTGGGGCCATTTTCCATGCAAATTGATCAATTGCTTGCCCTTGGGCTGCATTTTTCTCAGTTTGGGGCAAAAGTCCGTTTGAGCCCCAAAAAGCGCGCAAGGCTATACCCTTACCGTTCGGGACATCTGGGGCCACCCCTGCAACATGGCCCGATTGCACCATTGGGGCCATTTTCCATGCACACTGATCAATTGCTTGCCCTTGGGCTGCATTTGTCTCAGTTTGGGGCTAATGTCCGTTTGAGCCCCAAAAAGCGCGCAAGGCTATACCCTTACCGTTCGGGCCATCTGGGGCCACCCCTGCAACATGGCCCGATTGCACCATTGGGGCCATTTTCCATGCACACTGATCAATTGCTTACCCTTGGGCTGCATTTTTCTCAGTTTGGTGCAAAAGTCCGTTTGAGCCCCAAAAAGCGCGCGAGGCTATACCCTTACCGTTTGGGCCATCTGGGGCCACCCCTGCAACATGGCCCGATTGCACCATTGGGGCCATTTTCCATGCACACTGATCAATTGCTTACCCTTGGGCTGCATTTTTCTCAGTTTGGTGCAAAAGTCCGTTTGAGCCCCAAAAAGCGCGCAAGGCTATACCCTTACCGTTCGGGCCATCTGGGGCCACCCCTGCAACATGGCCCGATTGCACCATTGGGGCCATTTTCCATGGACACTGATCAATTGCTTGCCCTTGGGCTGCATTTTTTTCAGTTTGGGGCAAAAGTCCGTTTGAGCCCCAAAATGAGCGCAAGGCTATACCCTGACCGTTCGGGCCATCTGGGGCCACCCCTGCAACATGGCCCGATTGCACCATTGGGGCCATTTTCCATGCACACTGATCAATTGCTTGCCCTTGGGCTGCATTTTTCTCAGTTTGGGGCAAAAGTCCGTTTGAGCCCCAAAAAGCGCGCAAGGCTATACCCTTACCGTTCGGGCCATCTGATGCCACCCCTGCAACATGACCCGATTGCACCATTGGGGCCATTTTCCATGCACACTGATCAATTGCTTGCCCTTGGGCTGCATTTTTCTCAGTTTGGGGCAAAAGTCCGTTTGAGCCCCAAAAAGCGCGCAAGGCTATACCCTTACCGTTCGGGCCATCTGGGGCCACCCCTGCAACATGGCCCGATTGCACCATTGGGGCCATTTTCCATGCACACTGATCAATTGCTTGCCCTTGGGCTGCATTTTTCTCAGTTTGGGGCAAAAGTCCGTTTGAGCCCCAAAAAGCGCGCAAGGCTATACCCTGACCGTTCGGGCCATCTGGGTCCACCCCTGCAACATGGCCCGATTGCACCATTGGGCCCATTTTCCATGCACACTGATCAATTGCTTGCCCTTGGGCTGCATTTTTCTCAGTTTGGGGCAAAAGTCCGTTTGAGTCCCAAAAAGCGCGCAAGGCTATACCCTTACCGTTCGGGCCATCTGGGGCCACCCCTGCAACATGGACCGATTGCACCATTGGGGCCATTTTCCATGCACACTGATCAATTGCTTGCCCTTGGGCTGCATTTTTCTCAGTTTGGTGCAAAAGTCCGTTTGAGCCCCAAAAAGCTCGCAAGGCTATACTCTTACCGTTCGGGCCATCTGGGCCCACCCCTGCAACATGGACCGATTGCATCATTGGGGCCATTTTCCATGCACACTGATCATTTGCTTGCCCTTGGGCTGCATTTTTCTCAGTTTGGGGCAAAAGTCCGTTTGAGCCCCAAAAAGCGCGCAAGGCTATACCCTTACCGTTCGGGCCATCTGGGGCCACCCCTGCAACATGGCCCGATTGCACCATTGGGACCATTTTCCATGCACACTGATCAATTGCTTGCCCTTGGGCTGCATTTTTCTCAGTTTGGGGCAAAAGTCCGTTTGAGCCCCAAAAAGCGCGCAAAGCTATACCCTTACCGTTCGGGCCATCTGGGGCCACCCCTGCAACATGGACCGATTGCACCTTTGGGGCCATTTTCCATGCACACTGATCAATTGCTTGCCCTTGGGCTGCATTTTTCTCAGTTTGGGGCAAAAGTCCGTTTGAGCCCCAAAAAGCGCGCAAGGCTATATCCTTACCGTTCGGGCCATCTGGGGCCACCTCTGCAACATGGACCGATTGCACCATTGGGGCCATTTTCCATGCACACTGATCAATTGCTTGCCCTTGGGCTGCATTTTTCTCAGTTTGCGGCAAAAGTCCGTTTGAGTCCCAAAAAGCGCGCAAGGCTATACCCTCACCGTTCGGGCCATCTGGGGCCACCCCTGCAACATGGCCCGATTGCACCATTGGGGCCATTTTCCATGCACACTGATCAATTGCTTGCCCTTGCGCTGCATTTTTCTCAGTTTGCGGCAAAAGTCCGTTTGAGCCCCAAAAAGCGCGCAAGGCTATATCCTTACCGTTCGGGCCATCTGGGGCCACCTCTGCAACATGGACCGATTGCACCATTGGGGCCATTTTCCATGCACACTGATCAATTGCTTGCCCTTGGGCTGCATTTTTCTCAGTTTGGGGCAAAAGTCCGTTTGAGCCCCAAAAAGCGCGCAAGGCTATACCCTTACCGTTCGGGCCATCTGGGGCCACCCCTGCAACATGGACCGATTGCACCATTGGGGCCATTTTCCATGCACACTGATCAATTGCTTGCCCTTGGGCTGCATTTTTCTCAGTTTCGGGCAAAAGTCCGTTTGAGCCCCAAAAAGCGCGCAAGGCTATATCCTTACCGTTCGGGCCATCTGGGGCCACCTCTGCAACATGGACCGATTGCACCATTGGGGCCATTTTCCATGCACACTGATCAATTGCTTGCCCTTGGGCTGCATTTTTCTCAGTTTGGGGCAAAAGTCCGTTTGAGCCCCTAAAAGCGCGCAAGGCTATACCCTTACCGTTCGGGCCATCTGGGGCCACCCCTGCAACATGGCCTGATTGCACCATTGGGGCCATTTTCCATGCACACTGATCAATTGCTTGCCCTTGGGCTGCATTTTTCTCAGTTTGGGGCAAAAGTCCGTTTGAGCCCCAAAAAGCGCGCAAGGCTATACACTTACCGTTCGGGCCATCTGGGGCCAACCCTGCACCATGGCCTGATTCCACCATTGGGGCCATTTTCCATGCACACTGATCAATTGCTTGCCCTTGGGCTGCATTTTTCTCAGTTTGGGGCAAAAGTCCGTTTGAGCCCCAAAAAGCGCGCAAGGCTATACCCTTACCGTTCGGGCCATCTGGGGCCACCCCTGCAACATGGCCCGATTGCACCATTGGGGCCATTTTCCATGCACACTGATCAATTGCTTGCCCTTGGGCTGCATTTTTCTCAGTTTGGGGCAAAAGTCCGTTTGAGCCCAAAAAAGCGCGCAAGGCTATACCCTTACCGTTCGGGCCATCTGGGGCCACCCCTGCAACATGGCCCGATTACACCATTGGGGCCATTTTCCATGCACACTGATCAATTGCTTGCCCTTGGGCTGCATTTTTCTCAGTTTGGGGCAAAAGTCCGTTTGAGCCCCAAAAAGCGCGCAAGGCTATACCCTTACCGTTCGGGCCATCTGGGGCCACCCCTGCAACAAGGCCCGATTGCACCATTGGGGCCATTTTCCATGCACACTGATCAATTTCTTGCCCTAGGGCTGCATTTTTCTCAGTTTGGGGCAAAAGTCTGTTTGAGCCCCAAAAAGCGCGCAAGGCTATACCCTTACCGTTCGGGCCATCTGGGGCCACCCCTGCAACATGGCCCTATTGCACCATTGGGGCCATTTTCCATGCACACTGATCAATTGCTTGGCCTTGGGCTGCATTTTTCTCAGTTTGGGGCAAAAGTCTGTTTGAGCCCCAGAAAGCGCGCAAGGCTATACCCTTACCGTTCGGGCCATCTGGGGCCACCCCTGCAACATGGCCCGATTGCACCATTGGGGCCATTTTCCATGCACACTGATCAATTTCTTGCCCTAGGGCTGCATTTTTCTCAGTTTGGGGCAAAAGTCCGTTTGAGCCCCAAAAAGCGCGCAAGGCTATACCCTAACCGTTCAGGCCATCTGGGGCCACCCCTGCAACATGGCCCGATTGCACCATTGGGGCCATTTTCCATGCACACTGATCAATTGCTTGCCCTTGGGCTGCATTTTTCTCAGTTTGGTGCAAAAGTCCGTTTGAGCCCCAAAAAGCGCGCAAGGCTATACCCTTACCGTTCGGGCCCTCTGGGGCCACCCCTGCAACATGGCCCGATTGCACCATTGGGGCTATTTTCCATGCACACTGATCAATTGCTTGCCCTTGGGCTGCATTTTTCTCAGTTTGGGACAAAAGTCCGTTTGAGCCCCAAAAAGCGCGCAAGGCTATACCCTTACCGTTCGGGCCATCTGGGGCCACCCCTGCAACATGGCCCTATTGCACCATTGGGGCCATTTTCCATGCACACTGATCAATTGCTTGCCCTTGGGCTGCATTTTTCTCAGTTTGGGGCAAAAGTCTGTTTGAGCCCCAAAAAGCGCGCAAGGCTATACCCTTACCGTTCGGGCCATCTGGGGCCACCCCTGCAACATAGCCCGATTGCACCATTGGGGCCATTTTCCATGCACAGTGATCAATTTCTTGCACTTGGGCTGCATTTTTCTCAGTTTGGGGCAAAAGTCCGTTTGAGCCCCAAAAAGCGCGCAAGGCTATACACTGATCAATTGCTTGCCCTTGGGCTGCATTTTTCTCAGTTTGGGGCAAAAGTCCGTTTGAGCCCAAAAAAGCGTGCAAGGCTATACCCTTACCGTTCGGGCCATCTGGGGCCACCCCTGCAACATGGCCCGATTACACCATTGGGGCCATTTTCCATGCACACTGATCAATTGCTTGCCCTTGGGCTGCATTTTTCTCAGTTTGGGGCAAAAGTCCGTTTGAGCCCCAAAAAGCGCGCAAGGCTATACCCTTACCGTTCGGGCCATCTGGGGCCACCCCTGCAACATGGACCGATTGCACCATTGGGGCCATTTTCCATGCACACTGATCAATTGCTTGGCCTTGGGCTGCATTTTTCTCAGTTTGGGGCAAAAGTCCGTTTGAGCCCCAGAAAGCGCGCAAGGCTATACCCTTACCGTTCGGGCCATCTGGGGCCACCCCTGCAACATGGCCCGATTGCACCATTGGGGCCATTTTCCATGCACACTGATCAATTGCTTGCCCTAGGGCTGCATTTTTCTCAGTTTGGGGCAAAAGTCCGTTTGAGCCCCAAAAAGCGCGCAAGGCTATACCCTAACCGTTCAGGCCATCTGGGGCCACCCCTGCAACATGGCCCGATTGCACCATTGGGGCCATTTTCCATGCACACTGATCAATTGCTTGCCCTTGGGCTGCATTTTTCTCAGTTTGGTGCAAAAGTCCGTTTGAGCCCCAAAAAGCGCGCAAGGCTATACCCTTACCGTTCGGGCCCTCTGGGGCCACCCCTGCAACATGGCCCGATTGCACCATTGGGGCTATTTTCCATGCACACTGATCAATTGCTTGCCCTTGGGCTGCATTTTTCTCAGTTTGGGACAAAAGTCCGTTTGAGCCCCAAAAAGCGCGCAAGGCTATACCCTTACCGTTCGGGCCATCTGGGGCCACCCCTGCAACATGGCCCGATTGCATCATTGGGGCCATTTTCCATGCACACTGATCAATTGCTTGCCCTTGGGCTGCATTTTTCTCAGTTTGGGGCAAAAGTCCGTTTGAGCCAAAAAAGCTCGCAAGGCTATACCCTTACCGTTCGGGCCATCTGGGGCCACCCCTGCAACATGGCCCGATTGCACCATTGGGGCCATTTTCCATGCACACTGATCAATTGCTTGAATTTTTCTCAGTTTGGGGCAAAAGTCCGTTTGAGCCCCAAAAAGCGCGCAAGACTATAACCTTACCGTTCGGGCCATCTGGGGCCACCCCTGCAACATGGACCGATTGGACCATTGGGGCCATTTTCCATGCACACTGATCAATTGCCTGCCCTTGGGCTGCATTTTTCTCAGTTTGGGGGAAAAGTCCGTTTGAGCCCCAAAAATCGCGCAAGGCTTACCGTTCGGGCCATCTGGGGCCACCCCTGCAACATGGCCCGATTGCACCATTGGGGCCATTTTCCATGCACACTGATCAATTGCTTGCCCTTGGGCTGCATTTTTCTCAGTTTGGGGCAAAAGTCCGTTTGAGCCCCAAAAAGCGCGCAAGGCTATACCCTTACCGTTTGGGCCATCTGGGGCCACCCCTGCAACATGGACCGATTGCACCACTGGGGCCATTTTCCATGCACACTGATCAATTGCTTGCCCTTGGGCTGCATTTTTCTCAGTTTGGGGCAAAAGTCCGTTTGAGCCCCAAAAAGCGCGCAAGGCTATTTCCTTACCGTTCGGGCCATCTGGGGTCACCCCTGCAACATGGCCCGATTGCACCATTGGGGCCATTTTCCATGCACACTGATCAATTGCTTGCCCTTGGGCTGCATTTTTCTCAGTTTAAGGCAAAAGTCCGTTTGAGCCCCAAAAAGCACGCAAGGCTATACCCTTACCGTTCGGGCCATCTGGGGCCACCCCTGCAACATGGCCCGATTGCACCATTGGGGCCATTTTCCATCCACACTGATCAATTGCTTGCCCTTGGGCTGCATTTTTCTCAGTTTGGGGCAAGAGTCCGTTTGAGCCCCAAAAACCGCGCAAGGCTATACCCTTACCGTTCGGGCCATCTGGGGCCACCCCTGCAACATGGCCTGATTGCACTATTGGGGCCATTTTCCATGCACACTGATCAATAGCTTGCCCTTGGGCTGCATTTTTCTCAGTTTGGGGCAAAAGTCTGTTTGAGCCCCAAAAAGCGCGCAAGGCTATACCCTTACCGTTCGGGCCATCTGGGGCCACCCCTGCAACATGGCCCTATTGCACCATTGGGGCCATTTTCCATGCACACTGATCAATTGCTTGCCCTTGGGCTGCATTTTTCTCAGTTTGGGGCAAAAGTCTGTTTGAGCCCCAAAAAGCGCGCAAGGCTATACCCTTACCGTTCGGGCCATCTGGGGCCACCCCTGCAACATGGCCCGATTGCACCATTGGGGCCATTTTCCATGCACAGTGATCAATTTCTTGCCCTTGGGCTGCATTTTTCTCAGTTTGGGGTAAAAGTCCGTTTGAGCCCCAAAAAGCGCGCAAGGCTATACACTTACCGTTCGGGCCATCTGGGGCCAACACTGCACCATGGCCTGATTCCACCATTGGGGCCATTTTCCATGCACACTGATCAATTGCTTGCCCTTGGGCTGCATTTTTCTCAGTTTGGGGAAAAAGTCCGTTTGAGCCCCAAAAAGCGCGCAAGGCTATACCCTTACCGTTCGGGCCATCTGGGGCCACCCCTGCAACATGGCCCGATTGCACCATTGGGGCCATTTTCCATGCACACTGATCAATTGCTTGCCCTTGGGCTGCATTTTTCTCAGTTTGGGGAAAAAGTCCGTTTGAGCCCAAAAAAGCGCGCAAGGCTATACCCTTACCGTTCGGGCCATTTGGGGCCACCCCTGCAACATGGCCCGATTACACCATTGGGGCCATTTTCCATGCACACTGATCAATTGCTTGCCCTTGGGCTGCATTTTTCTCAGTTTGGGGCAAAAGTCCGTTTGAGCCCCAAAAAGCGCGCAAGGCTATACCCTTACCGTTCGGGCCATCTGGGGCCACCCCTGCAACATGGACCGATTGCACCATTGGGGCCATTTTCCATGCACACTGATCAATTGCTTGGCCTTGGGCTGCATTTTTCTCAGTTTGGGGCAAAAGTCCGTTTGAGCCCCAGAAAGCGCGCAAGGCTATACCCTTACCGTTCGGGCCATCTGGGGCCACCCCTGCAACATGGCCCGATTGCACCATTGGGGCCATTTTCCATGCACACTGATCAATTTCTTGCCCTAGGGCTGCATTTTTCTCAGTTTGGGGCAAAAGTCCGTTTGAGCCCCAAAAAGCGCGCAAGGCTATACCCTAACCGTTCAGGCCATCTGGGGCCACCCCTGCAACATGGCCCGATTGCACCATTGGGGCCATTTTCCATGCACACTGATCAATTGCTTGCCCTTGGGCTGCATTTTTCTCAGTTTGGTGCAAAAGTCCGTTTGAGCCCCAAAAAGCGCGCAAGGCTATACCCTTACCGTTCGGGCCCTCTGGGGCCACCCCTGCAACATGGCCCGATTGCACCATTGGGGCTATTTTCCATGCACACTGATCAATTGCTTGCCCTTGGGCTGCATTTTTCTCAGTTTGGGACAAAAGTCCGTTTGAGCCCCAAAAAGCACGCAAGGCTATACCCTTACCGTTCGGGCCATCTGGGGCCACCCCTGCAACATGGCCCGATTGCACCATTGGGGCCATTTTCCATGCACACTGATCAATTGCTTGCCCTTGGGCTGCATTTTTCTCAGTTTGGGGCAAAAGTCCGTTTGAGCCCCAAAAAGCGTGCACAGCTATACCCTTACCGTTCGGGCCATCTGGGGCCACCCCTGCAACATGGCCTGATTGCACCATTGGGGCCATTTTCCATGCACACTGATCAATTGCTTGGCCTTGGGCTGCATTTTTCTCAGTTTGGGGCAAAAGTCCGTTTGAGCCCCAAAAAGCGCGCAAGGCTATACCCTTACCGTTCGGGCCATCTGGGGCCACCTCTGCAACATGGACTGATTGCACCATTGGGGCCATTTTCCATGCACACTGATCAATTGCTTGCCCTTGGGCTGCATTTTTCTCAGTTTGCGGCAAAAGTCCGTTTGAGTCCCAAAAAGCGCGCAAGGCTATACCCTTACCGTTCGGGCCATCTGGGGCCACCCCTGCAACATGGCCCGATTGCACCATTGGGGCCATTTTCCATGCACACTGATCAATTGCTTGCCCTTGCGCTGCATTTTTCTCAGTTTGGGGCAAAAGTCCGTTTGAGCCCCGAAAAGCGCGCAAGGCTATACCCTTACCGTTCGGGCCATCTGGGGCCACCCCTGCAACATGGACCGATTGCACCATTGGGGCCATTTTCCATGCACACTGATCAATTGCTTGCCCTTGGGCTGCATTTTTCTCAGTTTGGGGCAAAAGTCCGTTTGAGCCCCAAAAAGCGCGCAAGGCTATATCCTTACCGTTCGGGCCATCTGGGGCCACCTCTGCAACATGGACCGATTGCACCATTGGGGCCATTTTCCGTGCACACTGATCAATTGCTTGCCCTTGGGCTGCATTTTTCTCAGTTTGCGGCAAAAGTCCGTTTGAGTCCCAAAAAGCGCGCAAGGCTATACCCTTACCGTTCGGGCCATCTGGGGCCACCCCTGCAACATGGACCGATTGCACCATTGGGGCCATTTTCCATGCACACTGATCAATTGCTTGCCCTTGGGCTGCATTTTTCTCAGTTTGGGGCAAAAGTCCGTTTGAGTCCCAAAAAGCGCGCAAGGCTATACCCTTACCGTTCGGGCCATCTGGGGCCACCCCTGCAACATGGCCTGATTGCACCATTGGGGCCATTTTCCATGCACACTGATCAATTGCTTGCCCTTGGGCTGCATTTTTCTCAGTTTGGGGCAAAAGTCCGTTTGAGCCCCAAAAAGCGCGCAAGGCTATATCCTAACCGTTCGGGCCATCTGGGGCCACCCCTGCAACATGGCCTGATTGCACCATTGGGGCCATTTTCCATGCACACTGATCAATTGCTTGCCCTTGGGCTGCATTTTTCTCAGTTTGGGGCAAAAGTCCGTTTGAGCCCCAAAAAGCGCGCAAAGCTATACCCTTACCGTTCGGGCCATCTGGGGCCACCCCTGCAACATGGACCGATTGCACCTTTGGGGCCATTTTCCATGCACACTGATCAATTGCTTGCCCTTGGGCTGCATTTTTCTCAGTTTGGGGCAAAAGTCCGTTTGAGCCCCAAAAAGCGCGCAAGGCTATATCCTTACCGTTCGGGCCATCTGGGGCCACCTCTGCAACATGGACCGATTGCACCATTGGGGCCATTTTCCATGCACACTGATCAATTGCTTGCCCTTGGGCTGCATTTTTCTCAGTTTGCGGCAAAAGTCCGTTTGAGTCCCAAAAAGCGCGCAAGGCTATACCCTCACCGTTCGGGCCATCTGGGGCCACCCCTGCAACATGGCCCGATTGCACCATTGGGGCCATTTTCCATGCACACTGATCAATTGCTTGCCCTTGCGCTGCATTTTTCTCAGTTTGCGGCAAAAGTCCGTTTGAGCCCCAAAAAGCGCGCAAGGCTATATCCTTACCGTTCGGGCCATCTGGGGCCACCTCTGCAACATGGACCGATTGCACCATTGGGGCCATTTTCCATGCACACTGATCAATTGCTTGCCCTTGGGCTGCATTTTTCTCAGTTTGGGGCAAAAGTCCGTTTGAGCCCCAAAAAGCGCGCAAGGCTATACCCTTACCGTTCGGGCCATCTGGGGCCACCCCTGCAACATGGACCGATTGCACCATTGGGGCCATTTTCCATGCACACTGATCAATTGCTTGCCCTTGGGCTGCATTTTTCTCAGTTTCGGGCAAAAGTCCGTTTGAGCCCCAAAAAGCGCGCAAGGCTATATCCTTACCGTTCGGGCCATCTGGGGCCACCTCTGCAACATGGACCGATTGCACCATTGGGGCCATTTTCCATGCACACTGATCAATTGCTTGCCCTTGGGCTGCATTTTTCTCAGTTTGGGGCAAAAGTCCGTTTGAGCCCCTAAAAGCGCGCAAGGCTATACCCTTACCGTTCGGGCCATCTGGGGCCACCCCTGCAACATGGCCTGATTGCACCATTGGGGCCATTTTCCATGCACACTGATCAATTGCTTGCCCTTGGGCTGCATTTTTCTCAGTTTGGGGCAAAAGTCCGTTTGAGCCCCAAAAAGCGCGCAAGGCTATACACTTACCGTTCGGGCCATCTGGGGCCAACCCTGCACCATGGCCTGATTCCACCATTGGGGCCATTTTCCATGCACACTGATCAATTGCTTGCCCTTGGGCTGCATTTTTCTCAGTTTGGGGCAAAAGTCCGTTTGAGCCCCAAAAAGCGCGCAAGGCTATACCCTTACCGTTCGGGCCATCTGGGGCCACCCCTGCAACATGGCCCGATTGCACCATTGGGGCCATTTTCCATGCACACTGATCAATTGCTTGCCCTTGGGCTGCATTTTTCTCAGTTTGGGGCAAAAGTCCGTTTGAGCCCAAAAAAGCGCGCAAGGCTATACCCTTACCGTTCGGGCCATCTGGGGCCACCCCTGCAACATGGCCCGATTACACCATTGGGGCCATTTTCCATGCACACTGATCAATTGCTTGCCCTTGGGCTGCATTTTTCTCAGTTTGGGGCAAAAGTCCGTTTGAGCCCCAAAAAGCGCGCAAGGCTATACCCTTACCGTTCGGGCCATCTGGGGCCACCCCTGCAACAAGGCCCGATTGCACCATTGGGGCCATTTTCCATGCACACTGATCAATTTCTTGCCCTAGGGCTGCATTTTTCTCAGTTTGGGGCAAAAGTCTGTTTGAGCCCCAAAAAGCGCGCAAGGCTATACCCTTACCGTTCGGGCCATCTGGGGCCACCCCTGCAACATGGCCCTATTGCACCATTGGGGCCATTTTCCATGCACACTGATCAATTGCTTGGCCTTGGGCTGCATTTTTCTCAGTTTGGGGCAAAAGTCTGTTTGAGCCCCAGAAAGCGCGCAAGGCTATACCCTTACCGTTCGGGCCATCTGGGGCCACCCCTGCAACATGGCCCGATTGCACCATTGGGGCCATTTTCCATGCACACTGATCAATTTCTTGCCCTAGGGCTGCATTTTTCTCAGTTTGGGGCAAAAGTCCGTTTGAGCCCCAAAAAGCGCGCAAGGCTATACCCTAACCGTTCAGGCCATCTGGGGCCACCCCTGCAACATGGCCCGATTGCACCATTGGGGCCATTTTCCATGCACACTGATCAATTGCTTGCCCTTGGGCTGCATTTTTCTCAGTTTGGTGCAAAAGTCCGTTTGAGCCCCAAAAAGCGCGCAAGGCTATACCCTTACCGTTCGGGCCCTCTGGGGCCACCCCTGCAACATGGCCCGATTGCACCATTGGGGCTATTTTCCATGCACACTGATCAATTGCTTGCCCTTGGGCTGCATTTTTCTCAGTTTGGGACAAAAGTCCGTTTGAGCCCCAAAAAGCGCGCAAGGCTATACCCTTACCGTTCGGGCCATCTGGGGCCACCCCTGCAACATGGCCCTATTGCACCATTGGGGCCATTTTCCATGCACACTGATCAATTGCTTGCCCTTGGGCTGCATTTTTCTCAGTTTGGGGCAAAAGTCTGTTTGAGCCCCAAAAAGCGCGCAAGGCTATACCCTTACCGTTCGGGCCATCTGGGGCCACCCCTGCAACATAGCCCGATTGCACCATTGGGGCCATTTTCCATGCACAGTGATCAATTTCTTGCACTTGGGCTGCATTTTTCTCAGTTTGGGGCAAAAGTCCGTTTGAGCCCCAAAAAGCGCGCAAGGCTATACACTGATCAATTGCTTGCCCTTGGGCTGCATTTTTCTCAGTTTGGGGCAAAAGTCCGTTTGAGCCCAAAAAAGCGTGCAAGGCTATACCCTTACCGTTCGGGCCATCTGGGGCCACCCCTGCAACATGGCCCGATTACACCATTGGGGCCATTTTCCATGCACACTGATCAATTGCTTGCCCTTGGGCTGCATTTTTCTCAGTTTGGGGCAAAAGTCCGTTTGAGCCCCAAAAAGCGCGCAAGGCTATACCCTTACCGTTCGGGCCATCTGGGGCCACCCCTGCAACATGGACCGATTGCACCATTGGGGCCATTTTCCATGCACACTGATCAATTGCTTGGCCTTGGGCTGCATTTTTCTCAGTTTGGGGCAAAAGTCCGTTTGAGCCCCAGAAAGCGCGCAAGGCTATACCCTTACCGTTCGGGCCATCTGGGGCCACCCCTGCAACATGGCCCGATTGCACCATTGGGGCCATTTTCCATGCACACTGATCAATTGCTTGCCCTAGGGCTGCATTTTTCTCAGTTTGGGGCAAAAGTCCGTTTGAGCCCCAAAAAGCGCGCAAGGCTATACCCTAACCGTTCAGGCCATCTGGGGCCACCCCTGCAACATGGCCCGATTGCACCATTGGGGCCATTTTCCATGCACACTGATCAATTGCTTGCCCTTGGGCTGCATTTTTCTCAGTTTGGTGCAAAAGTCCGTTTGAGCCCCAAAAAGCGCGCAAGGCTATACCCTTACCGTTCGGGCCCTCTGGGGCCACCCCTGCAACATGGCCCGATTGCACCATTGGGGCTATTTTCCATGCACACTGATCAATTGCTTGCCCTTGGGCTGCATTTTTCTCAGTTTGGGACAAAAGTCCGTTTGAGCCCCAAAAAGCGCGCAAGGCTATACCCTTACCGTTCGGGCCATCTGGGGCCACCCCTGCAACATGGCCCGATTGCATCATTGGGGCTATTTTCCATGCACACTGATCAATTGCTTGCCCTTGGGCTGCATTTTTCTCAGTTTGGGGCAAAAGTCCGTTTGAGCCAAAAAAGCTCGCAAGGCTATACCCTTACCGTTCGGGCCATCTGGGGCCACCCCTGCAACATGGCCCGATTGCACCATTGGGGCCATTTTCCATGCACACTGATCAATTGCTTGAATTTTTCTCAGTTTGGGGCAAAAGTCCGTTTGAGCCCCAAAAAGCGCGCAAGACTATAACCTTACCGTTCGGGCCATCTGGGGCCACCCCTGCAACATGGACCGATTGGACCATTGGGGCCATTTTCCATGCACACTGATCAATTGCCTGCCCTTGGGCTGCATTTTTCTCAGTTTGGGGGAAAAGTCCGTTTGAGCCCCAAAAATCGCGCAAGGCTTACCGTTCGGGCCATCTGGGGCCACCCCTGCAACATGGCCCGATTGCACCATTGGGGCCATTTTCCATGCACACTGATCAATTGCTTGCCCTTGGGCTGCATTTTTCTCAGTTTGGGGCAAAAGTCCGTTTGAGCCCCAAAAAGCGCGCAAGGCTATACCCTTACCGTTTGGGCCATCTGGGGCCACCCCTGCAACATGGACCGATTGCACCACTGGGGCCATTTTCCATGCACACTGATCAATTGCTTGCCCTTGGGCTGCATTTTTCTCAGTTTGGGGCAAAAGTCCGTTTGAGCCCCAAAAAGCGCGCAAGGCTATTTCCTTACCGTTCGGGCCATCTGGGGTCACCCCTGCAACATGGCCCGATTGCACCATTGGGGCCATTTTCCATGCACACTGATCAATTGCTTGCCCTTGGGCTGCATTTTTCTCAGTTTAAGGCAAAAGTCCGTTTGAGCCCCAAAAAGCACGCAAGGCTATACCCTTACCGTTCGGGCCATCTGGGGCCACCCCTGCAACATGGCCCGATTGCACCATTGGGGCCATTTTCCATCCACACTGATCAATTGCTTGCCCTTGGGCTGCATTTTTCTCAGTTTGGGGCAAGAGTCCGTTTGAGCCCCAAAAACCGCGCAAGGCTATACCCTTACCGTTCGGGCCATCTGGGGCCACCCCTGCAACATGGCCTGATTGCACTATTGGGGCCATTTTCCATGCACACTGATCAATCGCTTGCCCTTGGGCTGCATTTTTCTCAGTTTGGGGCAAAAGTCTGTTTGAGCCCCAAAAAGCGCGCAAGGCTATACCCTTACCGTTCGGGCCATCTGGGGCCACCCCTGCAACATGGCCCTATTGCACCATTGGGGCCATTTTCCATGCACACTGATCAATTGCTTGCCCTTGGGCTGCATTTTTCTCAGTTTGGGGCAAAAGTCTGTTTGAGCCCCAAAAAGCGCGCAAGGCTATACCCTTACCGTTCGGGCCATCTGGGGCCACCCCTGCAACATGGCCCGATTGCACCATTGGGGCCATTTTCCATGCACAGTGATCAATTTCTTGCCCTTGGGCTGCATTTTTCTCAGTTTGGGGTAAAAGTCCGTTTGAGCCCCAAAAAGCGCGCAAGGCTATACACTTACCGTTCGGGCCATCTGGGGCCAACACTGCACCATGGCCTGATTCCACCATTGGGGCCATTTTCCATGCACACTGATCAATTGCTTGCCCTTGGGCTGCATTTTTCTCAGTTTGGGGAAAAAGTCCGTTTGAGCCCCAAAAAGCGCGCAAGGCTATACCCTTACCGTTCGGGCCATCTGGGGCCACCCCTGCAACATGGCCCGATTGCACCATTGGGGCCATTTTCCATGCACACTGATCAATTGCTTGCCCTTGGGCTGCATTTTTCTCAGTTTGGGGAAAAAGTCCGTTTGAGCCCAAAAAAGCGCGCAAGGCTATACCCTTACCGTTCGGGCCATCTGGGGCCACCCCTGCAACATGGCCCGATTACACCATTGGGGCCATTTTCCATGCACACTGATCAATTGCTTGCCCTTGGGCTGCATTTTTCTCAGTTTGGGGCAAAAGTCCGTTTGAGCCCCAAAAAGCGCGCAAGGCTATACCCTTACCGTTCGGGCCATCTGGGGCCACCCCTGCAACATGGACCGATTGCACCATTGGGGCCATTTTCCATGCACACTGATCAATTGCTTGGCCTTGGGCTGCATTTTTCTCAGTTTGGGGCAAAAGTCCGTTTGAGCCCCAGAAAGCGCGCAAGGCTATACCCTTACCGTTCGGGCCATCTGGGGCCACCCCTGCAACATGGCCCGATTGCACCATTGGGGCCATTTTCCATGCACACTGATCAATTTCTTGCCCTAGGGCTGCATTTTTCTCAGTTTGGGGCAAAAGTCCGTTTGAGCCCCAAAAAGCGCGCAAGGCTATACCCTAACCGTTCAGGCCATCTGGGGCCACCCCTGCAACATGGCCCGATTGCACCATTGGGGCCATTTTCCATGCACACTGATCAATTGCTTGCCCTTGGGCTGCATTTTTCTCAGTTTGGTGCAAAAGTCCGTTTGAGCCCCAAAAAGCGCGCAAGGCTATACCCTTACCGTTCGGGCCCTCTGGGGCCACCCCTGCAACATGGCCCGATTGCACCATTGGGGCTATTTTCCATGCACACTGATCAATTGCTTGCCCTTGGGCTGCATTTTTCTCAGTTTGGGACAAAAGTCCGTTTGAGCCCCAAAAAGCACGCAAGGCTATACCCTTACCGTTCGGGCCATCTGGGGCCACCCCTGCAACATGGCCCGATTGCACCATTGGGGCCATTTTCCATGCACACTGATCAATTGCTTGCCCTTGGGCTGCATTTTTCTCAGTTTGGGGCAAAAGTCCGTTTGAGCCCCAAAAAGCGTGCACAGCTATACCCTTACCGTTCGGGCCATCTGGGGCCACCCCTGCAACATGGCCTGATTGCACCATTGGGGCCATTTTCCATGCACACTGATCAATTGCTTGGCCTTGGGCTGCATTTTTCTCAGTTTGGGGCAAAAGTCCGTTTGAGCCCCAAAAAGCGCGCAAGGCTATACCCTTACCGTTCGGGCCATCTGGGGCCACCTCTGCAACATGGACCGATTGCACCATTGGGGCCATTTTCCATGCACACTGATCAATTGCTTGCCCTTGGGCTGCATTTTTCTCAGTTTGCGGCAAAAGTCCGTTTGAGTCCCAAAAAGCGCGCAAGGCTATACCCTTACCGTTCGGGCCATCTGGGGCCACCCCTGCAACATGGCCCGATTGCACCATTGGGGCCATTTTCCATGCACACTGATCAATTGCTTGCCCTTGCGCTGCATTTTTCTCAGTTTGGGGCAAAAGTCCGTTTGAGCCCCGAAAAGCGCGCAAGGCTATACCCTTACCGTTCGGGCCATCGGGGGCCACCCCTGCAACATGGACCGATTGCACCATTGGGGCCATTTTCCATGCACACTGATCAATTGCTTGCCCTTGGGCTGCATTTTTCTCAGTTTGGGGCAAAAGTCCGTTTGAGCCCCAAAAAGCGCGCAAGGCTATATCCTTACCGTTCGGGCCATCTGGGGCCACCTCTGCAACATGGACCGATTGCACCATTGGGGCCATTTTCCATGCACACTGATCAATTGCTTGCCCTTGGGCTGCATTTTTCTCAGTTTGCGGCAAAAGTCCGTTTGAGTCCCAAAAAGCGCGCAAGGCTATACCCTTACCGTTCGGGCCATCTGGGGCCACCCCTGCAACATGGACCGATTGCACCATTGGGGCCATTTTCCATGCACACTGATCAATTGCTTGCCCTTGGGCTGCATTTTTCTCAGTTTGGGGCAAAAGTCCGTTTGAGTCCCAAAAAGCGCGCAAGGCTATACCCTTACCGTTCGGGCCATCTGGGGCCACCCCTGCAACATGGCCTGATTGCACCATTGGGGCCATTTTCCATGCACACTGATCAATTGCTTGCCCTTGGGCTGCATTTTTCTCAGTTTGGGGCAAAAGTCCGTTTGAGCCCCAAAAAGCGCGCAAGGCTATATCCTTACCGTTCGGGCCATCTGGGGCCACCCCTGCAACATGGCCTGATTGCACCATTGGGGCCATTTTCCATGCACACTGATCAATTGCTTGCCCTTGGGCTGCATTTTTCTCAGTTTGGGGCAAAAGTCCGTTTGAGCCCCAAAAAGCGCGCAAGGCTATACCCTTACCGTTCGGGCCATCTGGGGCCACCCCTGCAACATGGACCGATTGCACCATTGGCGCCATTTTCCATGCACACTGATCAATTGCTTGCCCTTGGGCTGCATTTTTCTCAGTTTGGGGCAAAAGTCCGTTTGAGCCCCAAAAAGCGCGCAAGGCTATACCCTTACCGTTCGGGCCATCTGGGGCCACCCCTGCAACATGGCCTGATTGCACCATTGGGGCCATTTTCCATGCACACTGATCAATTGCTTGCCCTTGGGCTGCATTTTTTATGTTTGGGGCAAAAGTCCGTTTGAGCCCCAAAAAGCGCTCAAGGCTATACCCTTACCGTTCGGGGCATCTGGGGCCACCCCTGCAAAAAATTGCACCATTGGGGCCATTTTCCATGCACACTGATCAATTGCTTGCCCTTGGGCTGCATTTTTCTCAGTTTGGGGCAAAAGTCCGTTTGAGCCCCTAAAAGCGCGCAAGGCTATACCGTTACCGTTCGGGCCATCTGGGGCCACCCCTGCAACATGGCCCGATTGCACCATTGGGGCCATTTTCCATGCACACTGATCAATTGCTTGCCCTTGGGCTGGATTTTACTCAGTTTGGGGCAAGAGTCCGTTTGAGCCCAAAAAGCGCGCAAGGCTATACCCTTACCGTTCGGGCCATCTGGGGCCACCCCTGCAACACGGCTCGATTGCACCATTGGGGCCATTTTCCATGCACACTGATCAATTGCTTGCCCTTGGGCTGCATTTTTCTCAGTTTGGGGCAAAAGTCCGTTTGAGCCCCAAAAAGCGCGCAAGGCTATACCCTTACCGTTCGGGCCATCTGGGGCCACCCCTGCAACATGGCCCGATTGCATCATTGGGGCCATTTTCCATGCACACTGATCAATTGCTTGCCCTTGGGCTGCATTTTTCTCAGTTTGGGGCAAAAGTCCGTTTGAGCCAAAAAAGCGCGCAAGGCTATACCCTTACCGTTCGGGCCATCTGGGGCCACCCCTGCAACACGGCTCGATTGCACCATTGGGGCCATTTTCCATGCACACTGATCAATTGCTTGCCCTTGGGCTGCATTTTTCTCAGTTTGGGGCAAAAGTCCGTTTGAGCCCCAAAAAGCGCGCAAGGCTATACCCTTACCGTTCGGGCCATCTGGGGCCACCCCTGCAACATGGCCCGATTGCACCATTGGGGCCATTTTCCATGCACACTGATCAATTGCTTGAATTTTTCTCAGTTTGGGGCAAAAGTCCGTTTGAGCCCCAAAAAGCGCGCAAGACTATAACCTTACCGTTCGGGCCATCTGGGGCCACCCCTGCAACATGGACCGATTGGACCATTGGGGCCATTTTCCATGCACACTGATCAATTGCCTGCCCTTGGGCTGCATTTTTCTCAGTTTGGGGGAAAAGTCCGTTTGAGCCCCAAAAATCGCGCAAGGCTTACCGTTCGGGCCATCTGGGGCCACCCCTGCAACATGGCCCGATTGCACCATTGGGGCCATTTTCCATGCACACTGATCAATTGCTTGCCCTTGGGCTGCATTTTTCTCAGTTTGGGGCAAAAGTCCGTTTGAGCCCCAAAAAGCGCGCAAGGCTATACCCTTACCGTTTGGGCCATCTGGGGCCACCCCTGCAACATGGACCGATTGCACCACTGGGGCCATTTTCCATGCACACTGATCAATTGATTGCCCTTGGGCTGCATTTTTCTCAGTTTGGGGCAAAAGTCCGTTTGAGCCCCAAAAAGCGCGCAAGGCTATTTCCTTACCGTTCGGGCCATCTGGGGCCACCCCTGCAACATGGCCCGATTGCACCATTGGGGCCATTTTCCATGCACACTGATCAATTGCTTGCCCTTGGGCTGCATTTTTCTCAGTTTAAGGCAAAAGTCCGTTTGAGCCCCAAAAAGCACGCAAGGCTATACCCTTACCGTTCGGGCCATCTGGGGCCACCCCTACAACATGGCCCGATTGCACCATTGGGGCCATTTTCCATCCACACTGATCAATTGCTTGCCCTTGGGCTGCATTTTTCTCAGTTTGGGGCAAGAGTCCGTTTGAGCCCCAAAAACCGCGCAAGGCTATACCCTTACCGTTCGGGCCATCTGGGGCCACCCCTGCAACATGGCCTGATTGCACTATTGGGGCCATTTTCCATGCACACTGATCAATTGCTTGCCCTTGGGCAGCATTTTTCTCTGTTTGGGGCAAAAGTCCGTTTGAGCCCCAAAAAGCTCGCACGGCTATACCCTTACCGTTCGGGCCATCTGGGGCTACCCCTGCAACATGGCCCGATTGCACCATTGGGGCCATTTTCCATGCACACTGATCAATTGCTTGCCCTTGGGCTGCATTTTTCTCAGTTTGGGGCAAAAGTCCGTTTGAGCCCCAAAAAGCGCGGACGGCTATACCCTTACCGTTCGGGCCATCTGGGGCTACCCCTGCAACATGGCCCGATTGCACCATTGGGGCCATTTTCCATGCACACTGATCAATTGCTTGGCCTTGGGCTGCATTTTTCTCAGTTTGGGGCAAAAGTCCGTTTGAGCCCCAAAATGCGCGCAAGGCTATACCCTTACCGTTCGGGCCATCTGGGCCACCCCTGCAACATGGCCCGATTGCACCATTGGGGCCATTTTCCATGCACACTGATCAATTGCTTGCCCTTGGGCTGCATTTTTCTCACTTTGGGGCAAAAGTCCGTTTGAGCCCCAAAAAGCGTGCAAGGCTATACCCTTACCGTTCGGGCCATCTGGGGCCACCCCTGCAACATGGACCGATTGCACCATTGGGGCCATTTTCCATGCACACTGATCAATTGCTTGTCCTTGGGCTGCATTTTTCTCAGTTTGGGGCAAAAGTCCGTTTGAGCCCCAAAAAACGCGCAAGGCTATACCCTTACCGTTTGGGCCATCTGGGGCCACCCCTGCAACATGGACCGATTGCACCACTCGGGCCATTTTCCATGCACACTGATCAATTGCTTGCCCTTCGGCTGCATTTTTCTCAGTTTGGGGCAAAAGTCCGTTTGAGCCCCAAAAAGCGCGCAAGGCTATTTCCTTACCGTTCGGGCCATCTGGGGCCACCCCTGCAACATGGACCGATTGCACCATTGGGGCCATTTTCCATGCACACTGATCAATTGTTTGCCCTTGGGCTGCATTTTTCTCAGTTTAAGGCAAAAGTCCGTTTGAGCCCCAAAAAGCACGCAAGGCTATACCCTTACCGTTCGGGCCATCTGGGGCCACCCCTGCAACATGGCCCGATTGCACCATTGGGGCCATTTTCCATCCACACTGATCAATTGCTTGCCCTTGGGCTGCATTTTTCTCAGTTTGGGGCAAGATTCCGTTTGAGCCCCAAAAACCGCGCAAGGCTATACTCTTACCGTTCGGGCCATCTGGTGCCACCCCTGCAACATGGCCTGATTGCACTATTGGGGCCATTTTCCATGCACACTGATCAATTGCTTGCCCTTGGGCGGCATTTTTCTCTGTTTGGGGCAAAAGTCCGTTTGAGCCCCAAAAAGCGCGCAAGGCTATACTCTTACCGTACGGGCCATTTGGGGCCACCCCTGCAACATGGACCGATTGCACCATTGGGGCCATTTTCCATGCACACTGATCAATTGCTTGTTCTTGGGCTGCATTTTTCTCATTTTGGGGCAAAAGTCCGTTTGAGCCCCAAAAAAGCACGCAAGGCTATACCCTTACCGTTCGGGCCATCTGGGGCCACCCTTGCAACATGGCCCGATTGCACCATTGGGGCCATTTTCCATGCACACTGATCAATTGCTTGCCCTTGCGCTGCATTTTTCTCAGTTTGGGGCAAAAGTCCGTTTGAGCCCCAAAAAGCGCGCACGGCTATACCCTTACCGTTCGGGCCATCTGGGGCTACCCCTGCAACATGGCCCGATTGCACCATTGGGGCCATTTTCCATGCACACTGATCAATTGCTTGGCCTTGGGCTGCATTTTTCTCAGTTTGGGGCAAAAGTCCGTTTGAGCCCCAAAAAGCGCGCAAGGCTATACCCTTACCGTTCGGGCCATCTGGGGCCACCCCTGCAACATGGACCGATTGCACCATTGGGGCCATTTTCCATGCACACTGATCAATTGCTTCCCCTTGGGCTGCATTTTTCTCAGTTTGGAGCAAAAGTCCGTTTGAGCCAAAAAAGCGCGCAAGGCTATACCCTTACCGTTCGGGCCATCTGGGGCCACCCCTGCAACATGGGCCGATTGCACCATTGGGGCCATTTTCCATGCACACTGATCAATTGCTTGCCCTTGGGCTGCATTTTTCTCAGTTTGGGGCAAAAGTCCGTTTGAGCCCCAAAAAGCGCGCAATGCTATACCCTTACCGTTCGGGCCATCTGGGGCCACCCCTGCAACATGGCCTGATTGCACCATTGGGGCCATTTTCCATGCACACTGATCAATTGCTTGCCCTTGGGCTGCATTTTTCTCAGTTTGGGGCAAAAGTCCGTTTGAGCCCCAAAAAGCGCTCAAGGCTATACCCTTACCGTTCGGGGCATCTGGGGCCACCCCTGCAAAAAATTGCACCATTGGGGCCATTTTCCATGCACACTGATCAATTGCTTGGCCTTGGGCTGCATTTTTCTCAGTTTGGGGCAAAAGTCCGTTTGAGCCCCAAAAAGCGCGCAAGGCTATACCCTTACCGTTCGGGCCATCTGGGGCCACCCCTGCAACATGGACCGATTGCACCATTGGGGCCATTTTCCATGCACACTGATCAATTGCTTCCCCTTGGGCTGCATTTTTCTCAGTTTGGAGCAAAAGTCCGATTGAGCCAAAAAAGCGCGCAAGGCTATACCCTTACCGTTCGGGCCATCTGGGGCCACCCCTGCAACATGGGCCGATTGCACCATTGGGGCCATTTTCCATGCACACTGATCAATTGCTTGCCCTTGGGCTGCATTTTTCTCAGTTTGGGGCAAAAGTCCGTTTGAGCCCCAAAACGCGCGCAATGCTATACCCTTACCGTTCGGGCCATCTGGGGCCACCCCTGCAACATGGCCTGATTGCACCATTGGGCCATTTTCCATGCACACTGATCAATTGCTTGCCCTTGGGCTGCATTTTTTATGTTTGGGGCAAAAGTCTGTTTGAGCCCCAAAAAGCGTGCAAGGCTATACCCTTACCGTTCGGGCCATCTGGGGCCACCCCTGCAACATGGACCGATTGCACCATTGGGGCCATTTTCCATGCACACTGATCAATTGCTTCCCCTTGGGCTGCATTTTTCTCAGTTTGGAGCAAAAGTCCGATTGAGCCAAAAAAGCGCGCAAGGCTATACCCTTACCGTTCGGGCCATCTGGGGCCACCCCTGCAACATGGACCGATTGCACCATTGGGGCCATTTTCCATGCACACTGATCAATTGCTTGCCCTTGGGCTGCATTTTTCTCAGTTTGGGGCAAAAGTCCGTTTGAGCCCCAAAAAGCGCGCAAGGCTATATCCTTACCGTTCGGGCCATCTGGGGCCACCTCTGCAACATGGACCGATTGCACCATTGGGGCCATTTTCCATGCACACTGATCAATTGCTTGCCCTTGGGCTGCATTTTTCTCAGTTTGCGGCAAAAGTCCGTTTGAGTCCCAAAAAGCGCGCAAGGCTATACCCTTACCGTTCGGGCCATCTGGGGCCACCCCTGCAACATGGACCGATTGCACCATTGGGGCCATTTTCCATGCACACTGATCAATTGCTTGCCCTTGGGCTGCATTTTTCTCAGTTTGCGGCAAAAGTCCGTTTGAGTCCCAAAAAGCGCGCAAGGCTATACCCTTACCGTTCGGGCCATCTGGGGCCACCCCTGCAACATGGCCCCAT
Organism: Macrobrachium rosenbergii; assembly: GCA_039081455.1. Taxonomy (NCBI): domain Eukaryota; kingdom Metazoa; phylum Arthropoda; class Malacostraca; order Decapoda; family Palaemonidae; genus Macrobrachium; species Macrobrachium rosenbergii. The sequence continues at coordinate 2,441,212 of JANJGK010000011.1, read as the reverse complement.
TGCACCATTGGGGCCATTTTCCATGCACACTGATCAATTGCTTGCCCTTGCGCTGCATTTTTCTCAGTTTGGGGCAAAAGTCCGTTTGAGCCCCAAAAAGCGCGCAAGGCTATACCCTTACCGTTCGGGCCATCTGGGGCCACCCCTGCAACATGGACCGATTGCACCATTGGGGCCATTTTCCATGCACACTGATCAATTGCTTGCCCTTGGGCTGCATTTTTCTCAGTTTGCGGCAAAAGTCCGTTTGAGTCCCAAAAAGCGCGCAAGGCTATACCCTAACCGTTCGGGCCATCTGGGGCCACCCCTGCAACATGGCCCCAATGCACCATTGGGGCCATTTTCCATGCACACTGATCAATTGCTTGCCCTTGCGCTGCATTTTTCTCAGTTTGGGGCAAAAGTCCGTTTGAGCCCCGAAAAGCGCGCAAGGCTATACCCTTACCGTTCGGGCCATCTGGGGCCACCCCTGCAACATGGACCAATTGCACCATTGGGGCCATTTTCCATGCACACTGATCAATTGCTTGCCCTTGGGCTGCATTTTTCTCAGTTTGCGGCAAAAGTCCGTTTGAGTCCCAAAAAGCGCGCAAGGCTATACCCTTACCGTTCGGGCCATCTGGGGCCACCCCTGCAACATGGACCGATTGCACCATTGGGGCCATTTTCCATGCACACTGATCAATTGCTTGCCCTTGGGCTGCATTTTTCTCAGTTTGCGGCAAAAGTCCGTTTGAGTCCCAAAAAGCGCGCAAGGCTATACCCTTACCGTTCGGGCCATCTGGGGCCACCCCTGCAACATGGCCCCATTGCACCATTGGGGCCATTTTCCATGCACACTGATCAATTGCTTGCCCTTGCGCTGCATTTTTCTCAGTTTGGGGCAAAAGTCCGTTTGAGCCCCGAAAAGCGCGCAAGGCTATACCCTTACCGTTCGGGCCATCTGGGGCCACCCCTGCAACATGGACCGATTGCACCATTGGGGCCATTTTCCATGCACACTGATCAATTGCTTGCCCTTGGGCTGCATTTTTCTCAGTTTGGGGCAAAAGCCCGTTTGAGCCCCAAAACGCGCGCAATGCTATACCCTTACCGTTCGGGCCATCTGGGGCCACCCCTGCAACATGGCCTGATTGCACCATTGGGCCATTTTCCATGCACACTGATCAATTGCTTGCCCTTGGGCTGCATTTTTTATGTTTGGGGCAAAAGTCTGTTTGAGCCCCAAAAAGCGTGCAAGGCTATACCCTTACCGTTCGGGCCATCTGGGGCCACCCCTGCAACATGGACCGATTGCACCATTGGGGCCATTTTCCATGCACACTGATCAATTGCTTCCCCTTGGGCTGCATTTTTCTCAGTTTGGAGCAAAAGTCCGATTGAGCCAAAAAAGCGCGCAAGGCTATACCCTTACCGTTCGGGCCATCTGGGGCCACCCCTGCAACATGGACCGATTGCACCATTGGGGCCATTTTCCATGCACACTGATCAATTGCTTGCCCTTGGGCTGCATTTTTCTCAGTTTGGGGCAAAAGTCCGTTTGAGCCCCAAAAAGCGCGCAAGGCTATATCCTTACCGTTCGGGCCATCTGGGGCCACCTCTGCAACATGGACCGATTGCACCATTGGGGCCATTTTCCATGCACACTGATCAATTGCTTGCCCTTGGGCTGCATTTTTCTCAGTTTGCGGCAAAAGTCCGTTTGAGTCCCAAAAAGCGCGCAAGGCTATACCCTTACCGTTCGGGCCATCTGGGGCCACCCCTGCAACATGGACCGATTGCACCATTGGGGCCATTTTCCATGCACACTGATCAATTGCTTGCCCTTGGGCTGCATTTTTCTCAGTTTGCGGCAAAAGTCCGTTTGAGTCCCAAAAAGCGCGCAAGGCTATACCCTTACCGTTCGGGCCATCTGGGGCCACCCCTGCAACATGGCCCCATTGCACCATTGGGGCCATTTTCCATGCACACTGATCAATTGCTTGCCCTTGCGCTGCATTTTTCTCAGTTTGGGGCAAAAGTCCGTTTGAGCCCCAAAAAGCGCGCAAGGCTATACCCTTACCGTTCGGGCCATCTGGGGCCACCCCTGCAACATGGACCGATTGCACCATTGGGGCCATTTTCCATGCACACTGATCAATTGCTTGCCCTTGGGCTGCATTTTTCTCAGTTTGCGGCAAAAGTCCGTTTGAGTCCCAAAAAGCGCGCAAGGCTATACCCTAACCGTTCGGGCCATCTGGGGCCACCCCTGCAACATGGCCCCAATGCACCATTGGGGCCATTTTCCATGCACACTGATCAATTGCTTGCCCTTGCGCTGCATTTTTCTCAGTTTGGGGCAAAAGTCCGTTTGAGCCCCGAAAAGCGCGCAAGGCTATACCCTTACCGTTCGGGCCATCTGGGGCCACCCCTGCAACATGGACCAATTGCACCATTGGGGCCATTTTCCATGCACACTGATCAATTGCTTGCCCTTGGGCTGCATTTTTCTCAGTTTGCGGCAAAAGTCCGTTTGAGTCCCAAAAAGCGCGCAAGGCTATACCCTTACCGTTCGGGCCATCTGGGGCCACCCCTGCAACATGGACCGATTGCACCATTGGGGCCATTTTCCATGCACACTGATCAATTGCTTGCCCTTGGGCTGCATTTTTCTCAGTTTGCGGCAAAAGTCCGTTTGAGTCCCAAAAAGCGCGCAAGGCTATACCCTTACCGTTCGGGCCATCTGGGGCCACCCCTGCAACATGGCCCCATTGCACCATTGGGGCCATTTTCCATGCACACTGATCAATTGCTTGCCCTTGCGCTGCATTTTTCTCAGTTTGGGGCAAAAGTCCGTTTGAGCCCCGAAAAGCGCGCAAGGCTATACCCTTACCGTTCGGGCCATCTGGGGCCACCCCTGCAACATGGACCGATTGCACCATTGGGGCCATTTTCCATGCACACTGATCAATTGCTTGCCCTTGGGCTGCATTTTTCTCAGTTTGGGGCAAAAGTCCGTTTGAGCCGCAAAAAGCGCGCAAGGCTATATCCTTACCGTTCGGGCCATCTGGGGCCACCCCTGCAACATGGACCGATTGCACCATTGGGGCCATTTTCCATGCACACTGATCAATTGCTTGCCCTTGGGCTGCATTTTTCTCAGTTTGCGGCAAAAGTCCGTTTGAGTCCCAAAAAGCGCGCAAGGCTATACCCTTACCGTTCGGGCCATCTGGGGCCACCCCTGCAACATCGACCGATTGCACCATTGGGGCCATTTTCCATGCACACTGATCAATTGCTTGCCCTTGGGCTGCATTTTTCTCAGTTTGGGGCAAAAGTCCGTTTGAGTCCCAAAAAGCGCGCAAGGCTATACCCTTACCGTTCGGGCCATCTGGGGTCACCCCTGCAACATGGCCCGATTGCACCATTGGGGCCATTTTCCATGCACACTGATCAATTGCTTGCCCTTGGGCTGCATTTTTCTCAGTTTAAGGCAAAAGTCCGTTTGAGCCCCAAAAAGCACGCAAGGCTATACCCTTACCGTTCGGGCCATCTGGGGCCACCCCTGCAACATGGCCCGATTGCACCATTGGGGCCATTTTCCATCCACACTGATCAATTGCTTGCCCTTGGGCTGCATTTTTCTCAGTTTGGGGCAAGAGTCCGTTTGAGCCCCAAAAACCGCGCAAGGCTATACCCTTACCGTTCGGGCCATCTGGGGCCACCCCTGCAACATGGCCTGATTGCACTATTGGGGCCATTTTCCATGCACACTGATCAATAGCTTGCCCTTGGGCTGCATTTTTCTCAGTTTGGGGCAAAAGTCTGTTTGAGCCCCAAAAAGCGCGCAAGGCTATACCCTTACCGTTCGGGCCATCTGGGGCCACCCCTGCAACATGGCCCTATTGCACCATTGGGGCCATTTTCCATGCACACTGATCAATTGCTTGCCCTTGGGCTGCATTTTTCTCAGTTTGGGGCAAAAGTCTGTTTGAGCCCCAAAAAGCGCGCAAGGCTATACCCTTACCGTTCGGGCCATCTGGGGCCACCCCTGCAACATGGCCCGATTGCACCATTGGGGCCATTTTCCATGCACAGTGATCAATTTCTTGCCCTTGGGCTGCATTTTTCTCAGTTTGGGGTAAAAGTCCGTTTGAGCCCCAAAAAGCGCGCAAGGCTATACACTTACCGTTCGGGCCATCTGGGGCCAACACTGCACCATGGCCTGATTCCACCATTGGGGCCATTTTCCATGCACACTGATCAATTGCTTGCCCTTGGGCTGCATTTTTCTCAGTTTGGGGAAAAAGTCCGTTTGAGCCCCAAAAAGCGCGCAAGGCTATACCCTTACCGTTCGGGCCATCTGGGGCCACCCCTGCAACATGGCCCGATTGCACCATTGGGGCCATTTTCCATGCACACTGATCAATTGCTTGCCCTTGGGCTGCATTTTTCTCAGTTTGGGGAAAAAGTCCGTTTGAGCCCAAAAAAGCGCGCAAGGCTATACCCTTACCGTTCGGGCCATTTGGGGCCACCCCTGCAACATGGCCCGATTACACCATTGGGGCCATTTTCCATGCACACTGATCAATTGCTTGCCCTTGGGCTGCATTTTTCTCAGTTTGGGGCAAAAGTCCGTTTGAGCCCCAAAAAGCGCGCAAGGCTATACCCTTACCGTTCGGGCCATCTGGGGCCACCCCTGCAACATGGACCGATTGCACCATTGGGGCCATTTTCCATGCACACTGATCAATTGCTTGGCCTTGGGCTGCATTTTTCTCAGTTTGGGGCAAAAGTCCGTTTGAGCCCCAGAAAGCGCGCAAGGCTATACCCTTACCGTTCGGGCCATCTGGGGCCACCCCTGCAACATGGCCCGATTGCACCATTGGGGCCATTTTCCATGCACACTGATCAATTTCTTGCCCTAGGGCTGCATTTTTCTCAGTTTGGGGCAAAAGTCCGTTTGAGCCCCAAAAAGCGCGCAAGGCTATACCCTAACCGTTCAGGCCATCTGGGGCCACCCCTGCAACATGGCCCGATTGCACCATTGGGGCCATTTTCCATGCACACTGATCAATTGCTTGCCCTTGGGCTGCATTTTTCTCAGTTTGGTGCAAAAGTCCGTTTGAGCCCCAAAAAGCGCGCAAGGCTATACCCTTACCGTTCGGGCCCTCTGGGGCCACCCCTGCAACATGGCCCGATTGCACCATTGGGGCTATTTTCCATGCACACTGATCAATTGCTTGCCCTTGGGCTGCATTTTTCTCAGTTTGGGACAAAAGTCCGTTTGAGCCCCAAAAAGCACGCAAGGCTATACCCTTACCGTTCGGGCCATCTGGGGCCACCCCTGCAACATGGCCCGATTGCACCATTGGGGCCATTTTCCATGCACACTGATCAATTGCTTGCCCTTGGGCTGCATTTTTCTCAGTTTGGGGCAAAAGTCCGTTTGAGCCCCAAAAAGCGTGCACAGCTATACCCTTACCGTTCGGGCCATCTGGGGCCACCCCTGCAACATGGCCTGATTGCACCATTGGGGCCATTTTCCATGCACACTGATCAATTGCTTGGCCTTGGGCTGCATTTTTCTCAGTTTGGGGCAAAAGTCCGTTTGAGCCCCAAAAAGCGCGCAAGGCTATACCCTTACCGTTCGGGCCATCTGGGGCCACCTCTGCAACATGGACTGATTGCACCATTGGGGCCATTTTCCATGCACACTGATCAATTGCTTGCCCTTGGGCTGCATTTTTCTCAGTTTGCTGCAAAAGTCCGTTTGAGTCCCAAAAAGCGCGCAAGGCTATACCCTTACCGTTCGGGCCATCTGGGGCCACCCCTGCAACATGGCCCGATTGCACCATTGGGGCCATTTTCCATGCACACTGATCAATTGCTTGCCCTTGCGCTGCATTTTTCTCAGTTTGGGGCAAAAGTCCGTTTGAGCCCCGAAAAGCGCGCAAGGCTATACCCTTACCGTTCGGGCCATCTGGGGCCACCCCTGCAACATGGACCGATTGCACCATTGGGGCCATTTTCCATGCACACTGATCAATTGCTTGCCCTTGGGCTGCATTTTTCTCAGTTTGGGGCAAAAGTCCGTTTGAGCCCCAAAAAGCGCGCAAGGCTATATCCTTACCGTTCGGGCCATCTGGGGCCACCTCTGCAACATGGACCGATTGCACCATTGGGGCCATTTTCCGTGCACACTGATCAATTGCTTGCCCTTGGGCTGCATTTTTCTCAGTTTGCGGCAAAAGTCCGTTTGAGTCCCAAAAAGCGCGCAAGGCTATACCCTTACCGTTCGGGCCATCTGGGGCCACCCCTGCAACATGGACCGATTGCACCATTGGGGCCATTTTCCATGCACACTGATCAATTGCTTGCCCTTGGGCTGCATTTTTCTCAGTTTGGGGCAAAAGTCCGTTTGAGTCCCAAAAAGCGCGCAAGGCTATACCCTTACCGTTCGGGCCATCTGGGGCCACCCCTGCAACATGGCCTGATTGCACCATTGGGGCCATTTTCCATGCACACTGATCAATTGCTTGCCCTTGGGCTGCATTTTTCTCAGTTTGGGGCAAAAGTCCGTTTGAGCCCCAAAAAGCGCGCAAGGCTATATCCTAACCGTTCGGGCCATCTGGGGCCACCCCTGCAACATGGCCTGATTGCACCATTGGGGCCATTTTCCATGCACACTGATCAATTGCTTGCCCTTGGGCTGCATTTTTCTCAGTTTGGGGCAAAAGTCCGTTTGAGCCCCAAAAAGCGCGCAAAGCTATACCCTTACCGTTCGGGCCATCTGGGGCCACCCCTGCAACATGGACCGATTGCACCTTTGGGGCCATTTTCCATGCACACTGATCAATTGCTTGCCCTTGGGCTGCATTTTTCTCAGTTTGGGGCAAAAGTCCGTTTGAGCCCCAAAAAGCGCGCAAGGCTATATCCTTACCGTTCGGGCCATCTGGGGCCACCTCTGCAACATGGACCGATTGCACCATTGGGGCCATTTTCCATGCACACTGATCAATTGCTTGCCCTTGGGCTGCATTTTTCTCAGTTTGCGGCAAAAGTCCGTTTGAGTCCCAAAAAGCGCGCAAGGCTATACCCTCACCGTTCGGGCCATCTGGGGCCACCCCTGCAACATGGCCCGATTGCACCATTGGGGCCATTTTCCATGCACACTGATCAATTGCTTGCCCTTGCGCTGCATTTTTCTCAGTTTGCGGCAAAAGTCCGTTTGAGCCCCAAAAAGCGCGCAAGGCTATATCCTTACCGTTCGGGCCATCTGGGGCCACCTCTGCAACATGGACCGATTGCACCATTGGGGCCATTTTCCATGCACACTGATCAATTGCTTGCCCTTGGGCTGCATTTTTCTCAGTTTGGGGCAAAAGTCCGTTTGAGCCCCAAAAAGCGCGCAAGGCTATACCCTTACCGTTCGGGCCATCTGGGGCCACCCCTGCAACATGGACCGATTGCACCATTGGGGCCATTTTCCATGCACACTGATCAATTGCTTGCCCTTGGGCTGCATTTTTCTCAGTTTCGGGCAAAAGTCCGTTTGAGCCCCAAAAAGCGCGCAAGGCTATATCCTTACCGTTCGGGCCATCTGGGGCCACCTCTGCAACATGGACCGATTGCACCATTGGGGCCATTTTCCATGCACACTGATCAATTGCTTGCCCTTGGGCTGCATTTTTCTCAGTTTGGGGCAAAAGTCCGTTTGAGCCCCTAAAAGCGCGCAAGGCTATACCCTTACCGTTCGGGCCATCTGGGGCCACCCCTGCAACATGGCCTGATTGCACCATTGGGGCCATTTTCCATGCACACTGATCAATTGCTTGCCCTTGGGCTGCATTTTTCTCAGTTTGGGGCAAAAGTCCGTTTGAGCCCCAAAAAGCGCGCAAGGCTATACACTTACCGTTCGGGCCATCTGGGGCCAACCCTGCACCATGGCCTGATTCCACCATTGGGGCCATTTTCCATGCACACTGATCAATTGCTTGCCCTTGGGCTGCATTTTTCTCAGTTTGGGGCAAAAGTCCGTTTGAGCCCCAAAAAGCGCGCAAGGCTATACCCTTACCGTTCGGGCCATCTGGGGCCACCCCTGCAACATGGCCCGATTGCACCATTGGGGCCATTTTCCATGCACACTGATCAATTGCTTGCCCTTGGGCTGCATTTTTCTCAGTTTGGGGCAAAAGTCCGTTTGAGCCCAAAAAAGCGCGCAAGGCTATACCCTTACCGTTCGGGCCATCTGGGGCCACCCCTGCAACATGGCCCGATTACACCATTGGGGCCATTTTCCATGCACACTGATCAATTGCTTGCCCTTGGGCTGCATTTTTCTCAGTTTGGGGCAAAAGTCCGTTTGAGCCCCAAAAAGCGCGCAAGGCTATACCCTTACCGTTCGGGCCATCTGGGGCCACCCCTGCAACAAGGCCCGATTGCACCATTGGGGCCATTTTCCATGCACACTGATCAATTTCTTGCCCTAGGGCTGCATTTTTCTCAGTTTGGGGCAAAAGTCTGTTTGAGCCCCAAAAAGCGCGCAAGGCTATACCCTTACCGTTCGGGCCATCTGGGGCCACCCCTGCAACATGGCCCTATTGCACCATTGGGGCCATTTTCCATGCACACTGATCAATTGCTTGGCCTTGGGCTGCATTTTTCTCAGTTTGGGGCAAAAGTCTGTTTGAGCCCCAGAAAGCGCGCAAGGCTATACCCTTACCGTTCGGGCCATCTGGGGCCACCCCTGCAACATGGCCCGATTGCACCATTGGGGCCATTTTCCATGCACACTGATCAATTTCTTGCCCTAGGGCTGCATTTTTCTCAGTTTGGGGCAAAAGTCCGTTTGAGCCCCAAAAAGCGCGCAAGGCTATACCCTAACCGTTCAGGCCATCTGGGGCCACCCCTGCAACATGGCCCGATTGCACCATTGGGGCCATTTTCCATGCACACTGATCAATTGCTTGCCCTTGGGCTGCATTTTTCTCAGTTTGGTGCAAAAGTCCGTTTGAGCCCCAAAAAGCGCGCAAGGCTATACCCTTACCGTTCGGGCCCTCTGGGGCCACCCCTGCAACATGGCCCGATTGCACCATTGGGGCTATTTTCCATGCACACTGATCAATTGCTTGCCCTTGGGCTGCATTTTTCTCAGTTTGGGACAAAAGTCCGTTTGAGCCCCAAAAAGCGCGCAAGGCTATACCCTTACCGTTCGGGCCATCTGGGGCCACCCCTGCAACATGGCCCTATTGCACCATTGGGGCCATTTTCCATGCACACTGATCAATTGCTTGCCCTTGGGCTGCATTTTTCTCAGTTTGGGGCAAAAGTCTGTTTGAGCCCCAAAAAGCGCGCAAGGCTATACCCTTACCGTTCGGGCCATCTGGGGCCACCCCTGCAACATAGCCCGATTGCACCATTGGGGCCATTTTCCATGCACAGTGATCAATTTCTTGCACTTGGGCTGCATTTTTCTCAGTTTGGGGCAAAAGTCCGTTTGAGCCCCAAAAAGCGCGCAAGGCTATACACTGATCAATTGCTTGCCCTTGGGCTGCATTTTTCTCAGTTTGGGGCAAAAGTCCGTTTGAGCCCAAAAAAGCGTGCAAGGCTATACCCTTACCGTTCGGGCCATCTGGGGCCACCCCTGCAACATGGCCCGATTACACCATTGGGGCCATTTTCCATGCACACTGATCAATTGCTTGCCCTTGGGCTGCATTTTTCTCAGTTTGGGGCAAAAGTCCGTTTGAGCCCCAAAAAGCGCGCAAGGCTATACCCTTACCGTTCGGGCCATCTGGGGCCACCCCTGCAACATGGACCGATTGCACCATTGGGGCCATTTTCCATGCACACTGATCAATTGCTTGGCCTTGGGCTGCATTTTTCTCAGTTTGGGGCAAAAGTCCGTTTGAGCCCCAGAAAGCGCGCAAGGCTATACCCTTACCGTTCGGGCCATCTGGGGCCACCCCTGCAACATGGCCCGATTGCACCATTGGGGCCATTTTCCATGCACACTGATCAATTGCTTGCCCTAGGGCTGCATTTTTCTCAGTTTGGGGCAAAAGTCCGTTTGAGCCCCAAAAAGCGCGCAAGGCTATACCCTAACCGTTCAGGCCATCTGGGGCCACCCCTGCAACATGGCCCGATTGCACCATTGGGGCCATTTTCCATGCACACTGATCAATTGCTTGCCCTTGGGCTGCATTTTTCTCAGTTTGGTGCAAAAGTCCGTTTGAGCCCCAAAAAGCGCGCAAGGCTATACCCTTACCGTTCGGGCCCTCTGGGGCCACCCCTGCAACATGGCCCGATTGCACCATTGGGGCTATTTTCCATGCACACTGATCAATTGCTTGCCCTTGGGCTGCATTTTTCTCAGTTTGGGACAAAAGTCCGTTTGAGCCCCAAAAAGCGCGCAAGGCTATACCCTTACCGTTCGGGCCATCTGGGGCCACCCCTGCAACATGGCCCGATTGCATCATTGGGGCTATTTTCCATGCACACTGATCAATTGCTTGCCCTTGGGCTGCATTTTTCTCAGTTTGGGGCAAAAGTCCGTTTGAGCCAAAAAAGCTCGCAAGGCTATACCCTTACCGTTCGGGCCATCTGGGGCCACCCCTGCAACATGGCCCGATTGCACCATTGGGGCCATTTTCCATGCACACTGATCAATTGCTTGAATTTTTCTCAGTTTGGGGCAAAAGTCCGTTTGAGCCCCAAAAAGCGCGCAAGACTATAACCTTACCGTTCGGGCCATCTGGGGCCACCCCTGCAACATGGACCGATTGGACCATTGGGGCCATTTTCCATGCACACTGATCAATTGCCTGCCCTTGGGCTGCATTTTTCTCAGTTTGGGGGAAAAGTCCGTTTGAGCCCCAAAAATCGCGCAAGGCTTACCGTTCGGGCCATCTGGGGCCACCCCTGCAACATGGCCCGATTGCACCATTGGGGCCATTTTCCATGCACACTGATCAATTGCTTGCCCTTGGGCTGCATTTTTCTCAGTTTGGGGCAAAAGTCCGTTTGAGCCCCAAAAAGCGCGCAAGGCTATACCCTTACCGTTTGGGCCATCTGGGGCCACCCCTGCAACATGGACCGATTGCACCACTGGGGCCATTTTCCATGCACACTGATCAATTGCTTGCCCTTGGGCTGCATTTTTCTCAGTTTGGGGCAAAAGTCCGTTTGAGCCCCAAAAAGCGCGCAAGGCTATTTCCTTACCGTTCGGGCCATCTGGGGTCACCCCTGCAACATGGCCCGATTGCACCATTGGGGCCATTTTCCATGCACACTGATCAATTGCTTGCCCTTGGGCTGCATTTTTCTCAGTTTAAGGCAAAAGTCCGTTTGAGCCCCAAAAAGCACGCAAGGCTATACCCTTACCGTTCGGGCCATCTGGGGCCACCCCTGCAACATGGCCCGATTGCACCATTGGGGCCATTTTCCATCCACACTGATCAATTGCTTGCCCTTGGGCTGCATTTTTCTCAGTTTGGGGCAAGAGTCCGTTTGAGCCCCAAAAACCGCGCAAGGCTATACCCTTACCGTTCGGGCCATCTGGGGCCACCCCTGCAACATGGCCTGATTGCACTATTGGGGCCATTTTCCATGCACACTGATCAATCGCTTGCCCTTGGGCTGCATTTTTCTCAGTTTGGGGCAAAAGTCTGTTTGAGCCCCAAAAAGCGCGCAAGGCTATACCCTTACCGTTCGGGCCATCTGGGGCCACCCCTGCAACATGGCCCTATTGCACCATTGGGGCCATTTTCCATGCACACTGATCAATTGCTTGCCCTTGGGCTGCATTTTTCTCAGTTTGGGGCAAAAGTCTGTTTGAGCCCCAAAAAGCGCGCAAGGCTATACCCTTACCGTTCGGGCCATCTGGGGCCACCCCTGCAACATGGCCCGATTGCACCATTGGGGCCATTTTCCATGCACAGTGATCAATTTCTTGCCCTTGGGCTGCATTTTTCTCAGTTTGGGGTAAAAGTCCGTTTGAGCCCCAAAAAGCGCGCAAGGCTATACACTTACCGTTCGGGCCATCTGGGGCCAACACTGCACCATGGCCTGATTCCACCATTGGGGCCATTTTCCATGCACACTGATCAATTGCTTGCCCTTGGGCTGCATTTTTCTCAGTTTGGGGAAAAAGTCCGTTTGAGCCCCAAAAAGCGCGCAAGGCTATACCCTTACCGTTCGGGCCATCTGGGGCCACCCCTGCAACATGGCCCGATTGCACCATTGGGGCCATTTTCCATGCACACTGATCAATTGCTTGCCCTTGGGCTGCATTTTTCTCAGTTTGGGGAAAAAGTCCGTTTGAGCCCAAAAAAGCGCGCAAGGCTATACCCTTACCGTTCGGGCCATCTGGGGCCACCCCTGCAACATGGCCCGATTACACCATTGGGGCCATTTTCCATGCACACTGATCAATTGCTTGCCCTTGGGCTGCATTTTTCTCAGTTTGGGGCAAAAGTCCGTTTGAGCCCCAAAAAGCGCGCAAGGCTATACCCTTACCGTTCGGGCCATCTGGGGCCACCCCTGCAACATGGACCGATTGCACCATTGGGGCCATTTTCCATGCACACTGATCAATTGCTTGGCCTTGGGCTGCATTTTTCTCAGTTTGGGGCAAAAGTCCGTTTGAGCCCCAGAAAGCGCGCAAGGCTATACCCTTACCGTTCGGGCCATCTGGGGCCACCCCTGCAACATGGCCCGATTGCACCATTGGGGCCATTTTCCATGCACACTGATCAATTTCTTGCCCTAGGGCTGCATTTTTCTCAGTTTGGGGCAAAAGTCCGTTTGAGCCCCAAAAAGCGCGCAAGGCTATACCCTAACCGTTCAGGCCATCTGGGGCCACCCCTGCAACATGGCCCGATTGCACCATTGGGGCCATTTTCCATGCACACTGATCAATTGCTTGCCCTTGGGCTGCATTTTTCTCAGTTTGGTGCAAAAGTCCGTTTGAGCCCCAAAAAGCGCGCAAGGCTATACCCTTACCGTTCGGGCCCTCTGGGGCCACCCCTGCAACATGGCCCGATTGCACCATTGGGGCTATTTTCCATGCACACTGATCAATTGCTTGCCCTTGGGCTGCATTTTTCTCAGTTTGGGACAAAAGTCCGTTTGAGCCCCAAAAAGCACGCAAGGCTATACCCTTACCGTTCGGGCCATCTGGGGCCACCCCTGCAACATGGCCCGATTGCACCATTGGGGCCATTTTCCATGCACACTGATCAATTGCTTGCCCTTGGGCTGCATTTTTCTCAGTTTGGGGCAAAAGTCCGTTTGAGCCCCAAAAAGCGTGCACAGCTATACCCTTACCGTTCGGGCCATCTGGGGCCACCCCTGCAACATGGCCTGATTGCACCATTGGGGCCATTTTCCATGCACACTGATCAATTGCTTGGCCTTGGGCTGCATTTTTCTCAGTTTGGGGCAAAAGTCCGTTTGAGCCCCAAAAAGCGCGCAAGGCTATACCCTTACCGTTCGGGCCATCTGGGGCCACCTCTGCAACATGGACCGATTGCACCATTGGGGCCATTTTCCATGCACACTGATCAATTGCTTGCCCTTGGGCTGCATTTTTCTCAGTTTGCGGCAAAAGTCCGTTTGAGTCCCAAAAAGCGCGCAAGGCTATACCCTTACCGTTCGGGCCATCTGGGGCCACCCCTGCAACATGGCCCGATTGCACCATTGGGGCCATTTTCCATGCACACTGATCAATTGCTTGCCCTTGCGCTGCATTTTTCTCAGTTTGGGGCAAAAGTCCGTTTGAGCCCCGAAAAGCGCGCAAGGCTATACCCTTACCGTTCGGGCCATCGGGGGCCACCCCTGCAACATGGACCGATTGCACCATTGGGGCCATTTTCCATGCACACTGATCAATTGCTTGCCCTTGGGCTGCATTTTTCTCAGTTTGGGGCAAAAGTCCGTTTGAGCCCCAAAAAGCGCGCAAGGCTATATCCTTACCGTTCGGGCCATCTGGGGCCACCTCTGCAACATGGACCGATTGCACCATTGGGGCCATTTTCCATGCACACTGATCAATTGCTTGCCCTTGGGCTGCATTTTTCTCAGTTTGCGGCAAAAGTCCGTTTGAGTCCCAAAAAGCGCGCAAGGCTATACCCTTACCGTTCGGGCCATCTGGGGCCACCCCTGCAACATGGACCGATTGCACCATTGGGGCCATTTTCCATGCACACTGATCAATTGCTTGCCCTTGGGCTGCATTTTTCTCAGTTTGGGGCAAAAGTCCGTTTGAGTCCCAAAAAGCGCGCAAGGCTATACCCTTACCGTTCGGGCCATCTGGGGCCACCCCTGCAACATGGCCTGATTGCACCATTGGGGCCATTTTCCATGCACACTGATCAATTGCTTGCCCTTGGGCTGCATTTTTCTCAGTTTGGGGCAAAAGTCCGTTTGAGCCCCAAAAAGCGCGCAAGGCTATATCCTTACCGTTCGGGCCATCTGGGGCCACCCCTGCAACATGGCCTGATTGCACCATTGGGGCCATTTTCCATGCACACTGATCAATTGCTTGCCCTTGGGCTGCATTTTTCTCAGTTTGGGGCAAAAGTCCGTTTGAGCCCCAAAAAGCGCGCAAGGCTATACCCTTACCGTTCGGGCCATCTGGGGCCACCCCTGCAACATGGACCGATTGCACCATTGGCGCCATTTTCCATGCACACTGATCAATTGCTTGCCCTTGGGCTGCATTTTTCTCAGTTTGGGGCAAAAGTCCGTTTGAGCCCCAAAAAGCGCGCAAGGCTATACCCTTACCGTTCGGGCCATCTGGGGCCACCCCTGCAACATGGCCTGATTGCACCATTGGGGCCATTTTCCATGCACACTGATCAATTGCTTGCCCTTGGGCTGCATTTTTTATGTTTGGGGCAAAAGTCCGTTTGAGCCCCAAAAAGCGCTCAAGGCTATACCCTTACCGTTCGGGGCATCTGGGGCCACCCCTGCAAAAAATTGCACCATTGGGGCCATTTTCCATGCACACTGATCAATTGCTTGCCCTTGGGCTGCATTTTTCTCAGTTTGGGGCAAAAGTCCGTTTGAGCCCCTAAAAGCGCGCAAGGCTATACCGTTACCGTTCGGGCCATCTGGGGCCACCCCTGCAACATGGCCCGATTGCACCATTGGGGCCATTTTCCATGCACACTGATCAATTGCTTGCCCTTGGGCTGGATTTTACTCAGTTTGGGGCAAGAGTCCGTTTGAGCCCAAAAAGCGCGCAAGGCTATACCCTTACCGTTCGGGCCATCTGGGGCCACCCCTGCAACACGGCTCGATTGCACCATTGGGGCCATTTTCCATGCACACTGATCAATTGCTTGCCCTTGGGCTGCATTTTTCTCAGTTTGGGGCAAAAGTCCGTTTGAGCCCCAAAAAGCGCGCAAGGCTATACCCTTACCGTTCGGGCCATCTGGGGCCACCCCTGCAACATGGCCCGATTGCATCATTGGGGCCATTTTCCATGCACACTGATCAATTGCTTGCCCTTGGGCTGCATTTTTCTCAGTTTGGGGCAAAAGTCCGTTTGAGCCAAAAAAGCGCGCAAGGCTATACCCTTACCGTTCGGGCCATCTGGGGCCACCCCTGCAACACGGCTCGATTGCACCATTGGGGCCATTTTCCATGCACACTGATCAATTGCTTGCCCTTGGGCTGCATTTTTCTCAGTTTGGGGCAAAAGTCCGTTTGAGCCCCAAAAAGCGCGCAAGGCTATACCCTTACCGTTCGGGCCATCTGGGGCCACCCCTGCAACATGGCCCGATTGCACCATTGGGGCCATTTTCCATGCACACTGATCAATTGCTTGAATTTTTCTCAGTTTGGGGCAAAAGTCCGTTTGAGCCCCAAAAAGCGCGCAAGACTATAACCTTACCGTTCGGGCCATCTGGGGCCACCCCTGCAACATGGACCGATTGGACCATTGGGGCCATTTTCCATGCACACTGATCAATTGCCTGCCCTTGGGCTGCATTTTTCTCAGTTTGGGGGAAAAGTCCGTTTGAGCCCCAAAAATCGCGCAAGGCTTACCGTTCGGGCCATCTGGGGCCACCCCTGCAACATGGCCCGATTGCACCATTGGGGCCATTTTCCATGCACACTGATCAATTGCTTGCCCTTGGGCTGCATTTTTCTCAGTTTGGGGCAAAAGTCCGTTTGAGCCCCAAAAAGCGCGCAAGGCTATACCCTTACCGTTTGGGCCATCTGGGGCCACCCCTGCAACATGGACCGATTGCACCACTGGGGCCATTTTCCATGCACACTGATCAATTGATTGCCCTTGGGCTGCATTTTTCTCAGTTTGGGGCAAAAGTCCGTTTGAGCCCCAAAAAGCGCGCAAGGCTATTTCCTTACCGTTCGGGCCATCTGGGGCCACCCCTGCAACATGGCCCGATTGCACCATTGGGGCCATTTTCCATGCACACTGATCAATTGCTTGCCCTTGGGCTGCATTTTTCTCAGTTTAAGGCAAAAGTCCGTTTGAGCCCCAAAAAGCACGCAAGGCTATACCCTTACCGTTCGGGCCATCTGGGGCCACCCCTACAACATGGCCCGATTGCACCATTGGGGCCATTTTCCATCCACACTGATCAATTGCTTGCCCTTGGGCTGCATTTTTCTCAGTTTGGGGCAAGAGTCCGTTTGAGCCCCAAAAACCGCGCAAGGCTATACCCTTACCGTTCGGGCCATCTGGGGCCACCCCTGCAACATGGCCTGATTGCACTATTGGGGCCATTTTCCATGCACACTGATCAATTGCTTGCCCTTGGGCAGCATTTTTCTCTGTTTGGGGCAAAAGTCCGTTTGAGCCCCAAAAAGCTCGCACGGCTATACCCTTACCGTTCGGGCCATCTGGGGCTACCCCTGCAACATGGCCCGATTGCACCATTGGGGCCATTTTCCATGCACACTGATCAATTGCTTGCCCTTGGGCTGCATTTTTCTCAGTTTGGGGCAAAAGTCCGTTTGAGCCCCAAAAAGCGCGGACGGCTATACCCTTACCGTTCGGGCCATCTGGGGCTACCCCTGCAACATGGCCCGATTGCACCATTGGGGCCATTTTCCATGCACACTGATCAATTGCTTGGCCTTGGGCTGCATTTTTCTCAGTTTGGGGCAAAAGTCCGTTTGAGCCCCAAAATGCGCGCAAGGCTATACCCTTACCGTTCGGGCCATCTGGGCCACCCCTGCAACATGGCCCGATTGCACCATTGGGGCCATTTTCCATGCACACTGATCAATTGCTTGCCCTTGGGCTGCATTTTTCTCACTTTGGGGCAAAAGTCCGTTTGAGCCCCAAAAAGCGTGCAAGGCTATACCCTTACCGTTCGGGCCATCTGGGGCCACCCCTGCAACATGGACCGATTGCACCATTGGGGCCATTTTCCATGCACACTGATCAATTGCTTGTCCTTGGGCTGCATTTTTCTCAGTTTGGGGCAAAAGTCCGTTTGAGCCCCAAAAAACGCGCAAGGCTATACCCTTACCGTTTGGGCCATCTGGGGCCACCCCTGCAACATGGACCGATTGCACCACTCGGGCCATTTTCCATGCACACTGATCAATTGCTTGCCCTTCGGCTGCATTTTTCTCAGTTTGGGGCAAAAGTCCGTTTGAGCCCCAAAAAGCGCGCAAGGCTATTTCCTTACCGTTCGGGCCATCTGGGGCCACCCCTGCAACATGGACCGATTGCACCATTGGGGCCATTTTCCATGCACACTGATCAATTGTTTGCCCTTGGGCTGCATTTTTCTCAGTTTAAGGCAAAAGTCCGTTTGAGCCCCAAAAAGCACGCAAGGCTATACCCTTACCGTTCGGGCCATCTGGGGCCACCCCTGCAACATGGCCCGATTGCACCATTGGGGCCATTTTCCATCCACACTGATCAATTGCTTGCCCTTGGGCTGCATTTTTCTCAGTTTGGGGCAAGATTCCGTTTGAGCCCCAAAAACCGCGCAAGGCTATACTCTTACCGTTCGGGCCATCTGGTGCCACCCCTGCAACATGGCCTGATTGCACTATTGGGGCCATTTTCCATGCACACTGATCAATTGCTTGCCCTTGGGCGGCATTTTTCTCTGTTTGGGGCAAAAGTCCGTTTGAGCCCCAAAAAGCGCGCAAGGCTATACTCTTACCGTACGGGCCATTTGGGGCCACCCCTGCAACATGGACCGATTGCACCATTGGGGCCATTTTCCATGCACACTGATCAATTGCTTGTTCTTGGGCTGCATTTTTCTCATTTTGGGGCAAAAGTCCGTTTGAGCCCCAAAAAAGCACGCAAGGCTATACCCTTACCGTTCGGGCCATCTGGGGCCACCCTTGCAACATGGCCCGATTGCACCATTGGGGCCATTTTCCATGCACACTGATCAATTGCTTGCCCTTGCGCTGCATTTTTCTCAGTTTGGGGCAAAAGTCCGTTTGAGCCCCAAAAAGCGCGCACGGCTATACCCTTACCGTTCGGGCCATCTGGGGCTACCCCTGCAACATGGCCCGATTGCACCATTGGGGCCATTTTCCATGCACACTGATCAATTGCTTGGCCTTGGGCTGCATTTTTCTCAGTTTGGGGCAAAAGTCCGTTTGAGCCCCAAAAAGCGCGCAAGGCTATACCCTTACCGTTCGGGCCATCTGGGGCCACCCCTGCAACATGGACCGATTGCACCATTGGGGCCATTTTCCATGCACACTGATCAATTGCTTCCCCTTGGGCTGCATTTTTCTCAGTTTGGAGCAAAAGTCCGTTTGAGCCAAAAAAGCGCGCAAGGCTATACCCTTACCGTTCGGGCCATCTGGGGCCACCCCTGCAACATGGGCCGATTGCACCATTGGGGCCATTTTCCATGCACACTGATCAATTGCTTGCCCTTGGGCTGCATTTTTCTCAGTTTGGGGCAAAAGTCCGTTTGAGCCCCAAAAAGCGCGCAATGCTATACCCTTACCGTTCGGGCCATCTGGGGCCACCCCTGCAACATGGCCTGATTGCACCATTGGGGCCATTTTCCATGCACACTGATCAATTGCTTGCCCTTGGGCTGCATTTTTCTCAGTTTGGGGCAAAAGTCCGTTTGAGCCCCAAAAAGCGCTCAAGGCTATACCCTTACCGTTCGGGGCATCTGGGGCCACCCCTGCAAAAAATTGCACCATTGGGGCCATTTTCCATGCACACTGATCAATTGCTTGGCCTTGGGCTGCATTTTTCTCAGTTTGGGGCAAAAGTCCGTTTGAGCCCCAAAAAGCGCGCAAGGCTATACCCTTACCGTTCGGGCCATCTGGGGCCACCCCTGCAACATGGACCGATTGCACCATTGGGGCCATTTTCCATGCACACTGATCAATTGCTTCCCCTTGGGCTGCATTTTTCTCAGTTTGGAGCAAAAGTCCGATTGAGCCAAAAAAGCGCGCAAGGCTATACCCTTACCGTTCGGGCCATCTGGGGCCACCCCTGCAACATGGGCCGATTGCACCATTGGGGCCATTTTCCATGCACACTGATCAATTGCTTGCCCTTGGGCTGCATTTTTCTCAGTTTGGGGCAAAAGTCCGTTTGAGCCCCAAAACGCGCGCAATGCTATACCCTTACCGTTCGGGCCATCTGGGGCCACCCCTGCAACATGGCCTGATTGCACCATTGGGCCATTTTCCATGCACACTGATCAATTGCTTGCCCTTGGGCTGCATTTTTTATGTTTGGGGCAAAAGTCTGTTTGAGCCCCAAAAAGCGTGCAAGGCTATACCCTTACCGTTCGGGCCATCTGGGGCCACCCCTGCAACATGGACCGATTGCACCATTGGGGCCATTTTCCATGCACACTGATCAATTGCTTCCCCTTGGGCTGCATTTTTCTCAGTTTGGAGCAAAAGTCCGATTGAGCCAAAAAAGCGCGCAAGGCTATACCCTTACCGTTCGGGCCATCTGGGGCCACCCCTGCAACATGGACCGATTGCACCATTGGGGCCATTTTCCATGCACACTGATCAATTGCTTGCCCTTGGGCTGCATTTTTCTCAGTTTGGGGCAAAAGTCCGTTTGAGCCCCAAAAAGCGCGCAAGGCTATATCCTTACCGTTCGGGCCATCTGGGGCCACCTCTGCAACATGGACCGATTGCACCATTGGGGCCATTTTCCATGCACACTGATCAATTGCTTGCCCTTGGGCTGCATTTTTCTCAGTTTGCGGCAAAAGTCCGTTTGAGTCCCAAAAAGCGCGCAAGGCTATACCCTTACCGTTCGGGCCATCTGGGGCCACCCCTGCAACATGGACCGATTGCACCATTGGGGCCATTTTCCATGCACACTGATCAATTGCTTGCCCTTGGGCTGCATTTTTCTCAGTTTGCGGCAAAAGTCCGTTTGAGTCCCAAAAAGCGCGCAAGGCTATACCCTTACCGTTCGGGCCATCTGGGGCCACCCCTGCAACATGGCCCCATTGCACCATTGGGGCCATTTTCCATGCACACTGATCAATTGCTTGCCCTTGCGCTGCATTTTTCTCAGTTTGGGGCAAAAGTCCGTTTGAGCCCCAAAAAGCGCGCAAGGCTATACCCTTACCGTTCGGGCCATCTGGGGCCACCCCTGCAACATGGACCGATTGCACCATTGGGGCCATTTTCCATGCACACTGATCAATTGCTTGCCCTTGGGCTGCATTTTTCTCAGTTTGCGGCAAAAGTCCGTTTGAGTCCCAAAAAGCGCGCAAGGCTATACCCTAACCGTTCGGGCCATCTGGGGCCACCCCTGCAACATGGCCCCAATGCACCATTGGGGCCATTTTCCATGCACACTGATCAATTGCTTGCCCTTGCGCTGCATTTTTCTCAGTTTGGGGCAAAAGTCCGTTTGAGCCCCGAAAAGCGCGCAAGGCTATACCCTTACCGTTCGGGCCATCTGGGGCCACCCCTGCAACATGGACCAATTGCACCATTGGGGCCATTTTCCATGCACACTGATCAATTGCTTGCCCTTGGGCTGCATTTTTCTCAGTTTGCGGCAAAAGTCCGTTTGAGTCCCAAAAAGCGCGCAAGGCTATACCCTTACCGTTCGGGCCATCTGGGGCCACCCCTGCAACATGGACCGATTGCACCATTGGGGCCATTTTCCATGCACACTGATCAATTGCTTGCCCTTGGGCTGCATTTTTCTCAGTTTGCGGCAAAAGTCCGTTTGAGTCCCAAAAAGCGCGCAAGGCTATACCCTTACCGTTCGGGCCATCTGGGGCCACCCCTGCAACATGGCCCCATTGCACCATTGGGGCCATTTTCCATGCACACTGATCAATTGCTTGCCCTTGCGCTGCATTTTTCTCAGTTTGGGGCAAAAGTCCGTTTGAGCCCCGAAAAGCGCGCAAGGCTATACCCTTACCGTTCGGGCCATCTGGGGCCACCCCTGCAACATGGACCGATTGCACCATTGGGGCCATTTTCCATGCACACTGATCAATTGCTTGCCCTTGGGCTGCATTTTTCTCAGTTTGGGGCAAAAGCCCGTTTGAGCCCCAAAACGCGCGCAATGCTATACCCTTACCGTTCGGGCCATCTGGGGCCACCCCTGCAACATGGCCTGATTGCACCATTGGGCCATTTTCCATGCACACTGATCAATTGCTTGCCCTTGGGCTGCATTTTTTATGTTTGGGGCAAAAGTCTGTTTGAGCCCCAAAAAGCGTGCAAGGCTATACCCTTACCGTTCGGGCCATCTGGGGCCACCCCTGCAACATGGACCGATTGCACCATTGGGGCCATTTTCCATGCACACTGATCAATTGCTTCCCCTTGGGCTGCATTTTTCTCAGTTTGGAGCAAAAGTCCGATTGAGCCAAAAAAGCGCGCAAGGCTATACCCTTACCGTTCGGGCCATCTGGGGCCACCCCTGCAACATGGACCGATTGCACCATTGGGGCCATTTTCCATGCACACTGATCAATTGCTTGCCCTTGGGCTGCATTTTTCTCAGTTTGGGGCAAAAGTCCGTTTGAGCCCCAAAAAGCGCGCAAGGCTATATCCTTACCGTTCGGGCCATCTGGGGCCACCTCTGCAACATGGACCGATTGCACCATTGGGGCCATTTTCCATGCACACTGATCAATTGCTTGCCCTTGGGCTGCATTTTTCTCAGTTTGCGGCAAAAGTCCGTTTGAGTCCCAAAAAGCGCGCAAGGCTATACCCTTACCGTTCGGGCCATCTGGGGCCACCCCTGCAACATGGACCGATTGCACCATTGGGGCCATTTTCCATGCACACTGATCAATTGCTTGCCCTTGGGCTGCATTTTTCTCAGTTTGCGGCAAAAGTCCGTTTGAGTCCCAAAAAGCGCGCAAGGCTATACCCTTACCGTTCGGGCCATCTGGGGCCACCCCTGCAACATGGCCCCATTGCACCATTGGGGCCATTTTCCATGCACACTGATCAATTGCTTGCCCTTGCGCTGCATTTTTCTCAGTTTGGGGCAAAAGTCCGTTTGAGCCCCAAAAAGCGCGCAAGGCTATACCCTTACCGTTCGGGCCATCTGGGGCCACCCCTGCAACATGGACCGATTGCACCATTGGGGCCATTTTCCATGCACACTGATCAATTGCTTGCCCTTGGGCTGCATTTTTCTCAGTTTGCGGCAAAAGTCCGTTTGAGTCCCAAAAAGCGCGCAAGGCTATACCCTAACCGTTCGGGCCATCTGGGGCCACCCCTGCAACATGGCCCCAATGCACCATTGGGGCCATTTTCCATGCACACTGATCAATTGCTTGCCCTTGCGCTGCATTTTTCTCAGTTTGGGGCAAAAGTCCGTTTGAGCCCCGAAAAGCGCGCAAGGCTATACCCTTACCGTTCGGGCCATCTGGGGCCACCCCTGCAACATGGACCAATTGCACCATTGGGGCCATTTTCCATGCACACTGATCAATTGCTTGCCCTTGGGCTGCATTTTTCTCAGTTTGCGGCAAAAGTCCGTTTGAGTCCCAAAAAGCGCGCAAGGCTATACCCTTACCGTTCGGGCCATCTGGGGCCACCCCTGCAACATGGACCGATTGCACCATTGGGGCCATTTTCCATGCACACTGATCAATTGCTTGCCCTTGGGCTGCATTTTTCTCAGTTTGCGGCAAAAGTCCGTTTGAGTCCCAAAAAGCGCGCAAGGCTATACCCTTACCGTTCGGGCCATCTGGGGCCACCCCTGCAACATGGCCCCATTGCACCATTGGGGCCATTTTCCATGCACACTGATCAATTGCTTGCCCTTGCGCTGCATTTTTCTCAGTTTGGGGCAAAAGTCCGTTTGAGCCCCGAAAAGCGCGCAAGGCTATACCCTTACCGTTCGGGCCATCTGGGGCCACCCCTGCAACATGGACCGATTGCACCATTGGGGCCATTTTCCATGCACACTGATCAATTGCTTGCCCTTGGGCTGCATTTTTCTCAGTTTGGGGCAAAAGTCCGTTTGAGCCGCAAAAAGCGCGCAAGGCTATATCCTTACCGTTCGGGCCATCTGGGGCCACCCCTGCAACATGGACCGATTGCACCATTGGGGCCATTTTCCATGCACACTGATCAATTGCTTGCCCTTGGGCTGCATTTTTCTCAGTTTGCGGCAAAAGTCCGTTTGAGTCCCAAAAAGCGCGCAAGGCTATACCCTTACCGTTCGGGCCATCTGGGGCCACCCCTGCAACATCGACCGATTGCACCATTGGGGCCATTTTCCATGCACACTGATCAATTGCTTGCCCTTGGGCTGCATTTTTCTCAGTTTGGGGCAAAAGTCCGTTTGAGTCCCAAAAAGCGCGCAAGGCTATACCCTTACCGTTCGGGCCATCTGGGGCCACCCCTGCAACATGGCCTGATTGCACCATTGGGGCCATTTTCCATGCACACTGATCAATTGCTTGCCCTTGGGCTGCATTTTTCTCAGTTTGGGGCAAAAGTCCGTTTGAGCCCCAAAAAGCGCGCAAGGCTATATCCTTACCGTTCGGGCCATCTGGGGCCACCCCTGCAACATGGCCTGATTGCACCATTGGGGCCATTTTCCATGCACACTGATCAATTGCTTGCCCTTGGGCTGCATTTTTCTCAGTTTGGGGCAAAAGTCCGTTTGAGCCCCAAAAAGCGCGCAAGGCTATACCCTTACCGTTCGGGCCATCTGGGGCCACCCCTGCAACATGCACCGATTGCACCATTGGGGCCATTTTCCATGCACACTGATCAATTGCTTGCCCTTGGGCTGCATTTTTCTCAGTTTGGGGCAAAAGTCCGTTTGAGCCCCAAAAAGCGCGCAAGGCTATACCCTTACCGTTCGGGCCATCTGGGGCCACCCCTGCAACATGGCCTGATTGCACCATTGGGGCCATTTTCCATGCACACTGATCAATTGCTTGCCCTTGGGCTGCATTTTTTATGTTTGGGGCAAAAGTCCGTTTGAGCCCCAAAAAGCGCTCAAGGCTATACCCTTACCGTTCGGGGCATCTGGGGCCACCCCTGCAAAAAATTGCACCATTGGGGCCATTTTCCATGCACACTGATCAATTGCTTGCCCTTGGGCTGCATTTTTCTCAGTTTGGGGCAAAAGTCCGTTTGAGCCCCTAAAAGCGCGCAAGGCTATACCGTTACCGTTCGGGCCATCTGGGGCCACCCCTGCAACATGGCCCGATTGCACCATTGGGGCCATTTTCCATGCACACTGATCAATTGCTTGCCCTTGGGCTGGATTTTACTCAGTTTGGGGCAAGAGTCCGTTTGAGCCCAAAAAGCGCGCAAGGCTATACCCTTACCGTTCGGGCCATCTGGGGCCACCCCTGCAACACGGCTCGATTGCACCATTGGGGCCATTTTCCATGCACACTGATCAATTGCTTGCCCTTGGGCTGCATTTTTCTCAGTTTGGGGCAAAAGTCCGTTTGAGCCCCAAAAAGCGCGCAAGGCTATACCCTTACCGTTAGGGCCATCTGGGGCCACCCCTGCAACATGGCCCGATTGCATCATTGGGGCCATTTTCCATGCACACTGATCAATTGCTTGCCCTTGGGCTGCATTTTTCTCAGTTTGGGGCAAAAGTCCGTTTGAGCCAAAAAAGCGCGCAAGGCTATACCCTTACCGTTCGGGCCATCTGGGGCCACCCCTGCAACATGGCCCGATTGCACCATTGGGGCCATTTTCCATGCACACTGATCAATTGCTTGAATTTTTCTCAGTTTGGGGCAAAAGTCCGTTTGAGCCCCAAAAAGCGCGCAAGACTATAACCTTACCGTTCGGGCCATCTGGGGCCACCCCTGCAACATGGACCGATTGGACCATTGGGGCCATTTTCCATGCACACTGATCAATTGCCTGCCCTTGGGCTGCATTTTTCTCAGTTTGGGGAAAAAGTCCGTTTGAGCCCCAAAAATCGCGCAAGGCTTACCGTTCGGGCCATCTGGGGCCACCCCTGCAACATGGACCGATTGCACCATTGGGGCCATTTTCCATGCACACTGATCAATTGCTTGCCCTTGGGCTGCATTTTTCTCAGTTTGGGGCAAAAGTCCGTTTGAGCCCCAAAAAGCGCGCAAGGCTATACCCTTACCGTTTGGGCCATCTGGGGCCACCCCTGCAACATGGACCGATTGCACCACTGGGGCCATTTTCCATGCACACTGATCAATTGCTTGCCCTTGGGCTGCATTTTTCTCAGTTTGGGGCAAAAGTCCGTTTGAGCCCCAAAAAGCGCGCAAGGCTATTTCCTTACCGTTCGGGCCATCTGGGGCCACCCCTGCAACATGGCCCGATTGCACCATTGGGGCCATTTTCCATGCACACTGATCAATTGTTTGCCCTTGGGCTGCATTTTTCTCAGTTTAAGGCAAAAGTCCGTTTGAGCCCCAAAAAGCACGCAAGGCTATACCCTTACCGTTCGGGCCATCTGGGGCCACCCCTGCAACATGGCCCGATTGCACCATTGGGGCCATTTTCCATCCACACTGATCAATTGCTTGCCCTTGGGCTGCATTTTTCTCAGTTTGGGGCAAGAGTCCGTTTGAGCCCCAAAAACCGCGCAAGGCTATACCCTTACCGTTCGGGCCATCTGGGGCCACCCCTGCAACATGGCCTGATTGCACCATTGGGGCCATTTTCCATGCACACTGATCAATTGCTTGCCCTTGGGCTGCATTTTTCTCAGTTTGGGGCAAAAGTCCGTTTGAGCCCCAAAAAGCGCTCAAGGCTATACCCTTACCGTTCGGGGCATCTGGGGCCACCCCTGCAAAAAATTGCACCATTGGGGCCATTTTCCATGCACACTGATCAAATGCTTGGCCTTGGGCTGCATTTTTCTCAGTTTGGGGCAAAAGTCCGTTTGAGCCCCAAAAAGCGCGCAAGGCTATACCCTTACCGTTCGGGCCATCTGGGGCCACCCCTGCAACATGGACCGATTGCACCATTGGGGCCATTTTCCATGCACACTGATCAATTGCTTCCCCTTGGGCTGCATTTTTCTCAGTTTGGAGCAAAAGTCCGATTGAGCCAAAAAAGCGCGCAAGGCTATACCCTTACCGTTCGGGCCATCTGGGGCCACCCCTGCAACATGGGCCGATTGCACCATTGGGGCCATTTTCCATGCACACTGATCAATTGCTTGCCCTTGGGCTGCATTTTTCTCAGTTTGGGGCAAAAGTCCGTTTGAGCCCCAAAACGCGCGCAATGCTATACCCTTACCGTTCGGGCCATCTGGGGCCACCCCTGCAACATGGCCTGATTGCACCATTGGGGCCATTTTCCATGCACACTGATCAATTGCTTGCCCTTGGGCTGCATTTTTTATGTTTGGGGCAAAAGTCTGTTTGAGCCCCAAAAAGCGTGCAAGGCTATACCCTTACCGTTCGGGCCATCTGGGGCCACCCCTGCAACATGGACCGATTGCACCATTGGGGCCATTTTCCATGCACACTGATCAATTGCTTCCCCTTGGGCTGCATTTTTCTCAGTTTGGAGCAAAAGTCCGATTGAGCCAAAAAAGCGCGCAAGGCTATACCCTTACCGTTCGGGCCATCTGGGGCCACCCCTGCAACATGGACCGATTGCACCATTGGGGCCATTTTCCATGCACACTGATCAATTGCTTGCCCTTGGGCTGCATTTTTCTCAGTTTGGGGCAAAAGTCCGTTTGAGCCCCAAAAAGCGCGCAAGGCTATATCCTTACCGTTCGGGCCATCTGGGGCCACCTCTGCAACATGGACCGATTGCACATTGGGGCCATTTTCCATGCACACTGATCAATTGCTTGCCCTTGGGCTGCATTTTTCTCAGTTTGCGGCAAAAGTCCGTTTGAGTCCCAAAAAGCGCGCAAGGCTATACCCTTACCGTTCGGGCCATCTGGGGCCACCCCTGCAACATGGACCGATTGCACCATTGGGGCCATTTTCCATGCACACTGATCAATTGCTTGCCCTTGGGCTGCATTTTTCTCAGTTTGCGGCAAAAGTCCGTTTGAGTCCCAAAAAGCGCGCAAGGCTATACCCTTACCGTTCGGGCCATCTGGGGCCACCCCTGCAACATGGCCCCATTGCACCATTGGGGCCATTTTCCATGCACACTGATCAATTGCTTGCCCTTGCGCTGCATTTTTCTCAGTTTGGGGCAAAAGTCCGTTTGAGCCCCGAAAAGCGCGCAAGGCTATACCCTTACCGTTCGGGCCATCTGGGGCCACCCCTGCAACATGGACCGATTGCACCATTGGGGCCATTTTCCATGCACACTGATCAATTGCTTGCCCTTGGGCTGCATTTTTCTCAGTTTGGGGCAAAAGTCCGTTTGAGCCCCAAAAAGCGCGCAAGGCTATATCCTTACCGTTCGGGCCATCTGGGGCCACCCCTGCAACATGGACCGATTGCACCATTGGGGCCATTTTCCATGCACACTGATCAATTGCTTGCCCTTGGGCTGCATTTTTCTCAGTTTGCGGCAAAAGTCCGTTTGAGTCCCAAAAAGCGCGCAAGGCTATACCCTTACCGTTCGGGCCATCTGGGGCCACCCCTGCAACATCGACCGATTGCACCATTGGGGCCATTTTCCATGCACACTGATCAATTGCTTGCCCTTGGGCTGCATTTTTCTCAGTTTGGGGCAAAAGTCCGTTTGAGTCCCAAAAAGCGCGCAAGGCTATACCCTTACCGTTCGGGCCATCTGGGGCCACCCCTGCAACATGGCCTGATTGCACCATTGGGGCCATTTTCCATGCACACTGATCAATTGCTTGCCCTTGGGCTGCATTTTTCTCAGTTTGGGGCAAAAGTCCGTTTGAGCCCAAAAAGCGCGCAAGGCTATATCCTTACCGTTCGGGCCATCTGGGGCCACCCCTGCAACATGGCCTGATTGCACCATTGGGGCCATTTTCCATGCACACTGATCAATTGCTTGCCCTTGGGCTGCATTTTTCTCAGTTTGGGGCAAAAGTCCGTTTGAGCCCCAAAAAGCGCGCAAGGCTATACCCTTACCGTTCGGGCCATCTGGGGCCACCCCTGCAACATGGACCGATTGCACCATTGGGGCCATTTTCCATGCACACTGATCAATTGCTTGCCCTTGGGCTGCATTTTTCTCAGTTTGGGGCAAAAGTCCGTTTGAGCCCCAAAAAGCGCGCAAGGCTATACCCTTACCGTTCGGGCCATCTGGGGCCACCCCTGCAACATGGCCTGATTGCACCATTGGGGCCATTTTCCATGCACACTGATCAATTGCTTGCCCTTGGGCTGCATTTTTTATGTTTGGGGCAAAAGTCCGTTTGAGCCCCAAAAAGCGCTCAAGGCTATACCCTTACCGTTCGGGGCATCTGGGGCCACCCCTGCAAAAAATTGCACCATTGGGGCCATTTTCCATGCACACTGATCAATTGCTTGCCCTTGGGCTGCATTTTTCTCAGTTTGGGGCAAAAGTCCGTTTGAGCCCCTAAAAGCGCGCAAGGCTATACCGTTACCGTTCGGGCCATCTGGGGCCACCCCTGCAACATGGCCCCATTGCACCATTGGGGCCATTTTCCATGCACACTGATCAATTGCTTGCCCTTGCGCTGCATTTTTCTCAGTTTGGGGCAAAAGTCCGTTTGAGCCCCAAAAAGCGCGCAAGGCTATACCCTTACCGTTCGGGCCATCTGGGGCCACCCCTGCAACATGGACCGATTGCACCATTGGGGCCATTTTCCATGCACACTGATCAATTGCTTGCCCTTGGGCTGCATTTTTCTCAGTTTGCGGCAAAAGTCCGTTTGAGTCCCAAAAAGCGCGCAAGGCTATACCCTTACCGTTCGGGCCATCTGGGGCCACCCCTGCAACATGGCCCCAATGCACCATTGGGGCCATTTTCCATGCACACTGATCAATTGCTTGCCCTTGCGCTGCATTTTTCTCAGTTTGGGGCAAAAGTCCGTTTGAGCCCCGAAAAGCGCGCAAGGCTATACCCTTACCGTTCGGGCCATCTGGGGCCACCCCTGCAACATGGACCGATTGCACCATTGGGGCCATTTTCCATGCACACTGATCAATTGCTTGCCCTTGGGCTGCATTTTTCTCAGTTTGCGGCAAAAGTCCGTTTGAGTCCCAAAAAGCGCGCAAGGCTATACCCTTACCGTTCGGGCCATCTGGGGCCACCCCTGCAACATGGACCGATTGCACCATTGGGGCCATTTTCCATGCACACTGATCAATTGCTTGCCCTTGGGCTGCATTTTTCTCAGTTTGCGGCAAAAGTCCGTTTGAGTCCCAAAAAGCGCGCAAGGCTATACCCTTACCGTTCGGGCCATCTGGGGCCACCCCTGCAACATGGCCCCATTGCACCATTGGGGCCATTTTCCATGCACACTGATCAATTGCTTGCCCTTGCGCTGCATTTTTCTCAGTTTGGGGCAAAAGTCCGTTTGAGCCCCGAAAAGCGCGCAAGGCTATACCCTTACCGTTCGGGCCATCTGGGGCCACCCCTGCAACATGGACCGATTGCACCATTGGGGCCATTTTCCATGCACACTGATCAATTGCTTGCCCTTGGGCTGCATTTTTCTCAGTTTGGGGCAAAAGTCCGTTTGAGCCCCAAAAAGCGCGCAAGGCTATATCCTTACCGTTCGGGCCATCTGGGGCCACCCCTGCAACATGGACCGATTGCACCATTGGGGCCATTTTCCATGCACACTGATCAATTGCTTGCCCTTGGGCTGCATTTTTCTCAGTTTGCGGCAAAAGTCCGTTTGAGTCCCAAAAAGCGCGCAAGGCTATACCCTTACCGTTCGGGCCATCTGGGGCCACCCCTGCAACATCGACCGATTGCACCATTGGGGCCATTTTCCATGCACACTGATCAATTGCTTGCCCTTGGGCTGCATTTTTCTCAGTTTGGGGCAAAAGTCCGTTTGAGTCCCAAAAAGCGCGCAAGGCTATACCCTTACCGTTCGGGCCATCTGGGGCCACCCCTGCAACATGGCCTGATTGCACCATTGGGGCCATTTTCCATGCACACTGATCAATTGCTTGCCCTTGGGCTGCATTTTTCTCAGTTTGGGGCAAAAGTCCGTTTGAGCCCCAAAAAGCGCGCAAGGCTATATCCTTACCGTTCGGGCCATCTGGGGCCACCCCTGCAACATGGCCTGATTGCACCATTGGGGCCATTTTCCATGCACACTGATCAATTGCTTGCCCTTGGGCTGCATTTTTCTCAGTTTGGGGCAAAAGTCCGTTTGAGCCCCAAAAAGCGCGCAAGGCTATACCCTTACCGTTCGGGCCATCTGGGGCCACCCCTGCAACATGCACCGATTGCACCATTGGGGCCATTTTCCATGCACACTGATCAATTGCTTGCCCTTGGGCTGCATTTTTCTCAGTTTGGGGCAAAAGTCCGTTTGAGCCCCAAAAAGCGCGCAAGGCTATACCCTTACCGTTCGGGCCATCTGGGGCCACCCCTGCAACATGGCCTGATTGCACCATTGGGGCCATTTTCCATGCACACTGATCAATTGCTTGCCCTTGGGCTGCATTTTTTATGTTTGGGGCAAAAGTCCGTTTGAGCCCCAAAAAGCGCTCAAGGCTATACCCTTACCGTTCGGGGCATCTGGGGCCACCCCTGCAAAAAATTGCACCATTGGGGCCATTTTCCATGCACACTGATCAATTGCTTGCCCTTGGGCTGCATTTTTCTCAGTTTGGGGGAAAAGTCCGTTTGAGCCCCTAAAAGCGCGCAAGGCTATACCGTTACCGTTCGGGCCATCTGGGGCCACCCCTGCAACATGGCCCGATTGCACCATTGGGGCCATTTTCCATGCACACTGATCAATTGCTTGCCCTTGGGCTGGATTTTACTCAGTTTGGGGCAAGAGTCCGTTTGAGCCCAAAAAGCGCGCAAGGCTATACCCTTACCGTTCGGGCCATCTGGGGCCACCCCTGCAACACGGCTCGATTGCACCATTGGGGCCATTTTCCATGCACACTGATCAATTGCTTGCCCTTGGGCTGCATTTTTCTCAGTTTGGGGCAAAAGTCCGTTTGAGCCCCAAAAAGCGCGCAAGGCTATACCCTTACCGTTCGGGCCATCTGGGGCCACCCCTGCAACATGGCCCGATTGCATCATTGGGGCCATTTTCCATGCACACTGATCAATTGCTTGCCCTTGGGCTGCATTTTTCTCAGTTTGGGGCAAAAGTCCGTTTGAGCCAAAAAAGCGCGCAAGGCTATACCCTTACCGTTCGGGCCATCTGGGGCCACCCCTGCAACATGGCCCGATTGCACCATTGGGGCCATTTTCCATGCACACTGATCAATTGCTTGAATTTTTCTCAGTTTGGGGCAAAAGTCCGTTTGAGCCCCAAAAAGCGCGCAAGACTATAACCTTACCGTTCGGGCCATCTGGGGCCACCCCTGCAACATGGACCGATTGGACCATTGGGGCCATTTTCCATGCACACTGATCAATTGCCTGCCCTTGGGCTGCATTTTTCTCAGTTTGGGGGAAAAGTCCGTTTGAGCCCCAAAAATCGCGCAAGGCTTACCGTTCGGGCCATCTGGGGCCACCCCTGCAACATGGACCGATTGCACCATTGGGGCCATTTTCCATGCACACTGATCAATTGCTTGCCCTTGGGCTGCATTTTTCTCAGTTTGGGGCAAAAGTCCGTTTGAGCCCCAAAAAGCGCGCAAGGCTATACCCTTACCGTTTGGGCCATCTGGGGCCACCCCTGCAACATGGACCGATTGCACCACTGGGGCCATTTTCCATGCACACTGATCCATTGCTTGCCCTTGGGCTGCATTTTTCTCAGTTTGGGGCAAAAGTCCGTTTGAGCCCCAAAAAGCGCGCAAGGCTATTTCCTTACCGTTCGGGCCATCTGGGGCCACCCCTGCAACATGGCCCGATTGCACCATTGGGGCCATTTTCCATGCACACTGATCAATTGTTTGCCCTTGGGCTGCATTTTTCTCAGTTTAAGGCAAAAGTCCGTTTGAGCCCCAAAAAGCACGCAAGGCTATACCCTTACCGTTCGGGCCATCTGGGGCCACCCCTGCAACATGGCCCGATTGCACCATTGGGGCCATTTTCCATCCACACTGATCAATTGCTTGCCCTTGGGCTGCATTTTTCTCAGTTTGGGGCAAGAGTCCGTTTGAGCCCCAAAAACCGCGCAAGGCTATACCCTTACCGTTCGGGCCATCTGGGGCCACCCCTGCAACATGGCCTGATTGCACCATTGGGGCCATTTTCCATGCACACTGATCAATTGCTTGCCCTTGGGCTGCATTTTTCTCAGTTTGGGGCAAAAGTCCGTTTGAGCCCCAAAAAGCGCTCAAGGCTATACCCTTACCGTTCGGGGCATCTGGGGCCACCCCTGCAAAAAATTGCACCATTGGGGCCATTTTCCATGCACACTGATCAATTGCTTGGCCTTGGGCTGCATTTTTCTCAGTTTGGGGCAAAAGTCCGTTTGAGCCCCAAAAAGCGCGCAAGGCTATACCCTTACCGTTCGGGCCATCTGGGGCCACCCCTGCAACATGGACCGATTGCACCATTGGGGCCATTTTCCATGCACACTGATCAATTGCTTCCCCTTGGGCTGCATTTTTCTCAGTTTGGAGCAAAAGTCCGATTGAGCCAAAAAAGCGCGCAAGGCTATACCCTTACCGTTCGGGCCATCTGGGGCCACCCCTGCAACATGGGCCGATTGCACCATTGGGGCCATTTTCCATGCACACTGATCAATTGCTTGCCCTTGGGCTGCATTTTTCTCAGTTTGGGGCAAAAGTCCGTTTGAGCCCCAAAACGCGCGCAATGCTATACCCTTACCGTTCGGGCCATCTGGGGCCACCCCTGCAACATGGCCTGATTGCACCATTGGGGCCATTTTCCATGCACACTGATCAATTGCTTGCCCTTGGGCTGCATTTTTTATGTTTAGGGCAAAAGTCTGTTTGAGCCCCAAAAAGCGTGCAAGGCTATACCCTTACCGTTCGGGCCATCTGGGGCCACCCCTGCAACATGGACCGATTGCACCATTGGGGCCATTTTCCATGCACACTGATCAATTGCTTCCCCTTGGGCTGCATTTTTCTCAGTTTGGAGCAAAAGTCCGATTGAGCCAAAAAAGCGCGCAAGGCTATACCCTTACCGTTCGGGCCATCTGGGGCCACCCCTGCAACATGGACCGATTGCACCATTGGGGCCATTTTCCATGCACACTGATCAATTGCTTGCCCTTGGGCTGCATTTTTCTCAGTTTGGGGCAAAAGTCCGTTTGAGCCCCAAAAAGCGCGCAAGGCTATATCCTTACCGTTCGGGCCATCTGGGGCCACCTCTGCAACATGGACCGATTGCACCATTGGGGCCATTTTCCATGCACACTGATCAATTGCTTGCCCTTGGGCTGCATTTTTCTCAGTTTGCGGCAAAAGTCCGTTTGAGTCCCAAAAAGCGCGCAAGGCTATACCCTTACCGTTCGGGCCATCTGGGGCCACCCCTGCAACATGGACCGATTGCACCATTGGGGCCATTTTCCATGCACACTGATCAATTGCTTGCCCTTGGGCTGCATTTTTCTCAGTTTGCGGCAAAAGTCCGTTTGAGTCCCAAAAAGCGCGCAAGGCTATACCCTTACCGTTCGGGCCATCTGGGGCCACCCCTGCAACATGGCCCCATTGCACCATTGGGGCCATTTTCCATGCACACTGATCAATTGCTTGCCCTTGCGCTGCATTTTTCTCAGTTTGGGGCAAAAGTCCGTTTGAGCCCCGAAAAGCGCGCAAGGCTATACCCTTACCGTTCGGGCCATCTGGGGCCACCCCTGCAACATGGACCGATTGCACCATTGGGGCCATTTTCCATGCACACTGATCAATTGCTTGCCCTTGGGCTGCATTTTTCTCAGTTTGGGGCAAAAGTCCGTTTGAGCCCCAAAAAGCGCGCAAGGCTATATCCTTACCGTTCGGGCCATCTGGGGCCACCCCTGCAACATGGACCGATTACACCATTGGGGCCATTTTCCATGCACACTGATCAATTGCTTGCCCTTGGGCTGCATTTTTCTCAGTTTGCGGCAAAAGTCCGTTTGAGTCCCAAAAAGCGCGCAAGGCTATACCCTTACCGTTCGGGCCATCTGGGGCCACCCCTGCAACATCGACCGATTGCACCATTGGGGCCATTTTCCATGCACACTGATCAATTGCTTGCCCTTGGGCTGCATTTTTCTCAGTTTGGGGCAAAAGTCCGTTTGAGTCCCAAAAAGCGCGCAAGGCTATACCCTTACCGTTCGGGCCATCTGGGGCCACCCCTGCAACATGGCCTGATTGCACCATTGGGGCCATTTTCCATGCACACTGATCAATTGCTTGCCCTTGGGCTGCATTTTTCTCAGTTTGGGGCAAAAGTCCGTTTGAGCCCAAAAAGCGCGCAAGGCTATATCCTTACCGTTCGGGCCATCTGGGGCCACCCCTGCAACATGGCCTGATTGCACCATTGGGGCCATTTTCCATGCACACTGATCAATTGCTTGCCCTTGGGCTGCATTTTTCTCAGTTTGGGGCAAAAGTCCGTTTGAGCCCCAAAAAGCGCGCAAGGCTATACCCTTACCGTTCGGGCCATCTGGGGCCACCCCTGCAACATGGACCGATTGCACCATTGGGGCCATTTTCCATGCACACTGATCAATTGCTTGCCCTTGGGCTGCATTTTTCTCAGTTTGGGGCAAAAGTCCGTTTGAGCCCCAAAAAGCGCGCAAGGCTATACCCTTACCGTTCGGGCCATCTGGGGCCACCCCTGCAACATGGCCTGATTGCACCATTGGGGCCATTTTCCATGCACACTGATCAATTGCTTGCCCTTGGGCTGCATTTTTTATGTTTGGGGCAAAAGTCCGTTTGAGCCCCAAAAAGCGCTCAAGGCTATACCCTTACCGTTCGGGGCATCTGGGGCCACCCCTGCAAAAAATTGCACCATTGGGGCCATTTTCCATGCACACTGATCAATTGCTTGCCCTTGGGCTGCATTTTTCTCAGTTTGGGGCAAAAGTCCGTTTGAGCCCCTAAAAGCGCGCAAGGCTATACCGTTACCGTTCGGGCCATCTGGGGCCACCCCTGCAACATGGCCCGATTGCACCATTGGGGCCATTTTCCATGCACACTGATCAATTGCTTGCCCTTGGGCTGGATTTTACTCAGTTTGGGGCAAGAGTCCGTTTGAGCCCAAAAAGCGCGCAAGGCTATACCCTTACCGTTCGGGCCATCTGGGGCCACCCCTGCAACACGGCTCGATTGCACCATTGGGGCCATTTTCCATGCACACTGATCAATTGCTTGCCCTTGGGCTGCATTTTTCTCAGTTTGGGGCAAAAGTCCGTTTGAGCCCCAAAAAGCGCGCAAGGCTATACCCTTACCGTTCGGGCCATCTGGGGCCACCCCTGCAACATGGCCCGATTGCATCATTGGGGCCATTTTCCATGCACACTGATCAATTGCTTGCCCTTGGGCTGCATTTTTCTCAGTTTGGGGCAAAAGTCCGTTTGAGCCAAAAAAGCGCGCAAGGCTATACCCTTACCGTTCGGGCCATCTGGGGCCACCCCTGCAACATGGCCCGATTGCACCATTGGGGCCATTTTCCATGCACACTGATCAATTGCTTGAATTTTTCTCAGTTTGGGGCAAAAGTCCGTTTGAGCCCCAAAAAGCGCGCAAGACTATAACCTTACCGTTCGGGCCATCTGGGGCCACCCCTGCAACATGGACCGATTGGACCATTGGGGCCATTTTCCATGCACACTGATCAATTGCCTGCCCTTGGGCTGCATTTTTCTCAGTTTGGGGGAAAAGTCCGTTTGAGCCCCAAAAATCGCGCAAGGCTTACCGTTCGGGCCATCTGGGGCCACCCCTGCAACATGGCCCGATTGCACCATTGGGGCCATTTTCCATGCACACTGATCAATTGCTTGCCCTTGGGCTGCATTTTTCTCAGTTTGGGGCAAAAGTCCGTTTGAGCCCCAAAAAGCGCGCAAGGCTATACCCTTACCGTTTGGGCCATCTGGGGCCACCCCTGCAACATGGACCGATTGCACCACTGGGGCCATTTTCCATGCACACTGATCAATTGCTAGCCCTTGGGCTGCATTTTTCTCAGTTTGGGGCAAAAGTCCGTTTGAGCCCCAAAAAGCGCGCAAGGCTATTTCCTTACCGTTCGGGCCATCTGGGGCCACCCCTGCAACATGGCCCGATTGCACCATTGGGGCCATTTTCCATGCACACTGATCAATTGTTTGCCCTTGGGCTGCATTTTTCTCAGTTTAAGGCAAAAGTCCGTTTGAGCCCCAAAAAGCACGCAAGGCTATACCCTTACCGTTCGGGCCATCTGGGGCCACCCCTGCAACATGGCCCGATTGCACCATTGGGGCCATTTTCCATCCACACTGATCAATTGCTTGCCCTTGGGCTGCATTTTTCTCAGTTTGGGGCAAGAGTCCGTTTGAGCCCCAAAAACCGCGCAAGGCTATACCCTTACCGTTCGGGCCATCTGGGGCCACCCCTGCAACATGGCCTGATTGCACTATTGGGGCCATTTTCCATGCACACTGATCAATTGCTTGCCCTTGGGCAGCATTTTTCTCAGTTTGGGGCAAAAGTCCGTTTGAGCCCCAAAAAGCTCGCACGGCTATACCCTTACCGTTCGGGCCATCTGGGGCTACCCCTGCAACATGGCCCGATTGCACCATTGGGGCCATTTTCCATGCACACTGATCAATTGCTTGGCCTTGGGCTGCATTTTTCTCAGTTTGGGGCAAAAGTCCGTTTGAGCCCCAAAAAACGCGCAAGGCTATACCCTTACCGTTTGGGCCATCTGGGGCCACCCCTGCAACATGGACCGATTGCACCACTCGGGCCATTTTCCATGCACACTGATCAATTGCTTGCCCTTCGGCTGCATTTTTCTCAGTTTGGGGCAAAAGTCCGTTTGAGCCCCAAAAAGCGCGCAAGGCTATTTCCTTACCGTTCGGGCCATCTGGGGCCAACCCTGCAACATGGCCCGATTGCACCATTGGGGCCATTTTCCATGCACACTGATCAATTGCTTGCCCTTGGGCTGCATTTTTCTCAGTTTGGGGCAAAAGTCCGTTTGAGCCCCAAAAAGCGCGGACGGCTATACCCTTACCGTTCGGGCCATCTGGGGCTACCCCTGCAACATGGCCCGATTGCACCATTGGGGCCATTTTCCATGCACACTGATCAATTGCTTGGCCTTGGGCTGCATTTTTCTCAGTTTGGGGCAAAAGTCCGTTTGAGCCCCAAAATGCGCGCAAGGCTATACCCTTACCGTTCGGGCCATCTGGGGCCACCCCTGCAACATGGCCCGATTGCACCATTGGGGCCATTTTCCATGCACACTGATCAATTGCTTGCCCTTGGGCTGCATTTTTCTCACTTTGGGGCAAAAGTCCGTTTGAGCCCCAAAAAGCGTGCAAGGCTATACCCTTACCGTTCGGGCCATCTGGGGCCACCCCTGCAACATGGACCGATTGCACCATTGGGGCCATTTTCCATGCACACTGATCAATTGCTTGTCCTTGGGCTGCATTTTTCTCAGTTTGGGGCAAAAGTCCGTTTGAGCCCCAAAAAACGCGCAAGGCTATACCCTTACCGTTTGGGCCATCTGGGGCCACCCCTGCAACATGGACCGATTGCACCACTCGGGCCATTTTCCATGCACACTGATCAATTGCTTGCCCTTCGGCTGCATTTTTCTCAGTTTGGGGCAAAAGTCCGTTTGAGCCCCAAAAAGCGCGCAAGGCTATTTCCTTACCGTTCGGGCCATCTGGGGCCACCCCTGCAACATGGACCGATTGCACCATTGGGGCCATTTTCCATGCACACTGATCAATTGTTTGCCCTTGGGCTGCATTTTTCTCAGTTTAAGGCAAAAGTCCGTTTGAGCCCCAAAAAGCACGCAAGGCTATACCCTTACCGTTCGGGCCATCTGGGGCCACCCCTGCAACATGGCCCGATTGCACCATTGGGGCCATTTTCCATCCACACTGATCAATTGCTTGCCCTTGGGCTGCATTTTTCTCAGTTTGGGGCAAAAGTCCGTTTGAGCCCCAAAAACCGCGCAAGGCTATACTCTTACCGTACGGGCCATTTGGGGCCACCCCTGCAACATGGACCGATTGCACCATTGGGGCCATTTTCCATGCACACTGATCAATTGCTTGTTCTTGGGCTGCATTTTTCTCAGTTTGGGGCAAAAGTCCGTTTGAGCCCCAAAAAAGCACGCAAGGCTATACCCTTACCGTTCGGGCCATCTGGGGCCACCCTTGCAACATGGCCCGATTGCACCATTGGGGCCATTTTCCATGCACACTGATCAATTGCTTGCCCTCGGGCTGCATTTTTCTCAGTTTGGGGCAAAAGTCCGTTTGAGCCCCAAAAAGCGCGCACGGCTATACCCTTACCGTTCGGGCCATCTGGGGCTACCCCTGCAACATGGCCCGATTGCACCATTGGGGCCATTTTCCATGCACACTGATCAATTGCTTCGCCTTGGGCTGCATTTTTCTCAGTTTGGGGCAAAAGTCCGTTTGAGCCCCAAAAAGCGCGCAAGGCTATACCCTTACCGTTCGGGCCATCTGGGGCCACCCCTGCAACATGGACCGATTGCACCATTGGGGCCATTTTCCATGCACACTGATCAATTGCTTCCCCTTGGGCTGCATTTTTCTCAGTTTGGAGCAAAAGTCCGTTTGAGCCAAAAAAGCGCGCAAGGCTATACCCTTACCGTTCGGGCCATCTGGGGCCACCCCTGCAACATGGGCCGATTGCACCATTGGGGCCATTTTCCATGCACACTGATCAATTGCTTGCCCTTGGGCTGCATTTTTCTCAGTTTGGGGCAAAAGTCCGTTTGAGCCCCAAAAAGCGCGCAATGCTATACCCTTACCGTTCGGGCCATCTGGGGCCACCCCTGCAACATGGCCTGATTGCACCATTGGGGCCATTTTCCATGCACACTGATCAATTGCTTGCCCTTGGGCTGCATTTTTCTCAGTTTGGGGCAAAAGTCCGTTTGAGCCCCAAAAAGCGCTCAAGGCTATACCCTTACCGTTCGGGGCATCTGGGGCCACCCCT
Source organism: Macrobrachium rosenbergii (assembly GCA_039081455.1). Classification (NCBI taxonomy): domain Eukaryota; kingdom Metazoa; phylum Arthropoda; class Malacostraca; order Decapoda; family Palaemonidae; genus Macrobrachium; species Macrobrachium rosenbergii. The sequence goes on along the minus strand of JANJGK010000011.1, from coordinate 2,401,622 downwards.
GCAAAAAATTGCACCATTGGGGCCATTTTCCATGCACACTGATCAATTGCTTGGCCTTGGGCTGCATTTTTCTCAGTTTGGGGCAAAAGTCCGTTTGAGCCCCAAAAAGCGCGCAAGGCTATACCCTTACCGTTCGGGCCATCTGGGGCCACCCCTGCAACATGGACCGATTGCACCATTGGGGCCATTTTCCATGCACACTGATCAATTGCTTCCCCTTGGGCTGCATTTTTCTCAGTTTGGAGCAAAAGTCCGATTGAGCCAAAAAAGCGCGCAAGGCTATACCCTTACCGTTCGGGCCATCTGGGGCCACCCCTGCAACATGGGCCGATTGCACCATTGGGGCCATTTTCCATGCACACTGATCAATTGCTTGCCCTTGGGCTGCATTTTTCTCAGTTTGGGGCAAAAGTCCGTTTGAGCCCCAAAAAGCGCGCAATGCTATACCCTTACCGTTCGGGCCATCTGGGGCCACCCCTGCAACATGGCCTGATTGCACCATTGGGGCCATTTTCCATGCACACTGATCAATTGCTTGCCCTTGGGCTGCATTTTTTATGTTTGGGGCAAAAGTCTGTTTGAGCCCCAAAAAGCGCGCAAGGCTATACCCTTACCGTTCGGGCCATCTGGGGCCACCCCTGCAACATGGACCGATTGCACCATTGGGGCCATTTTCCATGCACACTGATCAATTGCTTCTCTTGGGCTGCATTTTTCTCAGTTTGGAGCAAAAGTCCGATTGAGCCAAAAAAGCGCGCAAGGCTATACCCTTACCGTTCGGGCCATCTGGGGCCACCCCTGCAACATGGGCCGATTGCACCATTGGGGCCATTTTCCATGCACACTGATCAATTGCTTGCCCTTGGGCTGCATTTTTCTCAGTTTGGGGCAAAAGTCCGTTTGAGCCCCTAAAAGCGCGCAAGGCTATACCGTTACCGTTCGGGCCATCTGGGGCCACCCCTGCAACATGGCCCGATTGCACCATTGGGGCCATTTTCCATGCACACTGATCAATTGCTTGCCCTTGGGCTGGATTTTACTCAGTTTGGGGCAAGAGTCCGTTTGAGCCCAAAAAGCGCGCAAGGCTATACCCTTACCGTTCGGGCCATCTGGGGCCACCCCTGCAACACGGCTCGATTGCACCATTGGGGCCATTTTCCATGCACACTGATCAATTGCTTGCCCTTGGGCTGCATTTTTCTCAGTTTGGGGCAAAAGTCCGTTTGAGCCCCAAAAAGCGCGCAAGGCTATACCCTTACCGTTCGGGCCATCTGGGGCCACCCCTGCAACATGGCCTGATTCCACCATTGGGGCCATTTTCCATGCACACTGATCAATCGCTTGCCCTTGGGCTGCATTTTTCTCAGTTTGGGGCAAAAGTCTGTTTGAGCCCCAAAAAGCGCGCTAGGCTATACCCTTACCGTTCGGGCCATCTGGGGCCACCCCTGCAACATGGCCCTATTGCACCATTGGGGCCATTTTCCATGCACACTGATCAATTGCTTGCCCTTGGGCTGCATTTTTCTCAGTTTGGGGCAAAAGTCTGTTTGAGCCCCAAAAAGCGCGCAAGGCTATACCCTTACCGTTCGGGCCATCTGGGGCCACCCCTGCAACATGGCCCG